>OZ018336.1:73564424-74164424 GCA_963969495.1 Ceratothoa steindachneri | reverse complement strand
CACAGCCCAGACCTTAGCACCCAAGATTTCTTTCTCTGGGGTTACCTTAAAGATAGAGTGTACGAAGGGAGACCCAGAACTATAGGTGGGCGGAATGTACGAGAGAAATTCCCTCAACTCGATAATATAAATGGCCGAAGAACTTAACCGACAAAAAGAACGGACTAGCCAGTCGTGTGGCATAAATATCTGAAACGGAATCAAGAGGTACCTTGTTCGAATCAAGCGAGTCCAAATATATTTTAGGAAAAATCTCTTAATGAAGAAAACGAGGACGCTTGAAGGACTAGCTCAACAAGAATACGTAAGAAAACGTTGGAAAGGCAAACTCAAAAGAAAAAGGAAAAACAGTCAAGAAGAAGATTCGATAAACAAACAAACCAACCTGCGTCGGAAGAAAATCGCAAATAAAAAGGAGATTCGAGCGAAATGCTCTGATCAACTGTACAAAAGTGCTGCGGTGAACTTCGCTCCACTAATGCCGCAGACTTGGAGGGAGAGCTACTACTCCTCGATTAAGATATCCCAAATCCTCAAATTCGCTCCGCTTTGTAGAAAGGAAGCTGTGTAGAAATTCCTTCCAACTCAATAATATAAATGGCCAAAAAACTTACCCAACAAAAAAAACGGACTAACCAGTCGTGTGGCATACTAATCGCTCGTGTAGACGCGCAAAGTCAGGGTCAATTGCTGAGAGAGGCACCAGGCATTTTCTAAGTAATGTGGTGTGTATTTCCTTGAGAAAAAATTCTCAGTTGTTCAGGCCCAGGATTGTTTCTCAGTTCGCGAGGCTAAGGACTTGTTGCTGGGGCCCCCGGGTGTGCCTGGGATGTCTTATGCCACAATGTTAGGAAAGACACACTATGCTCCTGGCTTCTCCAGGCCTACGAGCACGGTCGTTTCCGTGCCCATTCGGAGCCCTTCCTCGGGTTCTACCCACCCCTGGCGCTTCCCTGGTAGATCTAGCGGCATAAAAGGTTCACAACCCATCCCCGGCTAGAACCAGGGCTCCCGCTCATTCCCCATGAGTGACCGTTTCCCGTTAGACTCACAGGAGGCAACTTCCCTAAAGTTGGTCTTGAAGCCATCTCTCGGGGTTCATAAAGCTGCCCCCCGAAAGGAGGACTGCACTAAAGAAGCCTCAGCTCCTTTGCCCACACCCAGTAGCAGGCTGGGTGGCTCAGAGACGGTGGATCCTCCAAAATAGGGAGGAAGGGACGTGCATTTTGGGTCCAACCTCTCCCGATGAGTCCTCGAAGACGACAGCGCCTTCAGCGCATTGTCAGGCCAATAGCGCCCAGAATTCTGTCCCCGGGAAGCGTAAGGCCATTACCGTGAGGGTCTTCTTTCCAAAGAGAGACCCCGCATCTCCTCAGAACTAGGCCTGGAAGGAATATTCCTTCAGTGGAATTACTACGGACTCCGGGCCAACTTGGAGAAGCTGCGGAGGCTCGTCCGCGCCCGCGCTCCGTTAGCTATCTTTTTGCAGGAGACCATGCTGGGCGCGTGCCCCATGCCTACCGTCCCAGGGTATAAGGGTTTTGCGACCCCACCACCACGGGATAGGGGCTGGGCCGGAAGATGCGCGATTTACACACGGACTGATTACTCCGTTCTTTGCTTTGCTTTAGATACCCCTTTTTCAGGCAGTTGCTGTGCAGTTGCATTGGATAGGAGGTATACTGTTACTTCCGCGTACATTCCTCCGTAAGCCAACTTCGACGTGGGGGACTTCTACCGCGTCGAGGCCCTTTCTCTTGCTCGGAAATCTGAACGGTAGACACCCATTTTTGGGAGACTACTCGATTAATCCCAGGGGCCAAGTTTTTGCCAATCTGTTCGACGAGCTGGAAATGGTTTTCCTAGATGTGGTTGAGATTATGCATCACTACCCGAGAACTGCATTATTATTCTGCCTCGATCTATCTTTGTGCTTCCAGGATACAGAGACTGATTTGGAGTGTGGGGGTGGTCAATTACATCCATGGTAATGATCACTTTTCCATTTGAATATCATTTTATGGGCCGTTGCCGCAAAAGAACCCATCCCGGTGGTGCTTTGCGCAGATGCGTTGGTCCCGCAGTAAGGGAAATGACTGATTTATATGACTCAATCGAGGAATTTAGGTCGTAAGATGAGACCGTTGAGTTCTTCTCCGGCAACCTCATTGCCGTGGACCTTAACTATTATTCCGAGAACATCTGGTATTTGGCTCGCAGACCGATCCCCTGGTGGTCAGCCGAGTGTGAAACGGCCCTCAAACAGAAACGTTATGCCTACATGCCCTATAAGCGCCGCCCGAACGACTTCACTGGTGGTAAATTTCGTTGAGCTGGGGCAAAGTTCCGGTATATTTCGAAGCACGCACGCTACTTTTCTTGCAGGCATACGTGTGTTCACTTAACGGGAAGACCCCACTAGCAGAGGTGTGGAAGATAGTCATAAAGATTCAGGGCAAGTTCTCTCAGGACCCTCATATCCTTCTCCAGGATAATGGGACCGCAACCTCGGACCCCGCTTCCATGGCGGAATCCTTTGCGATCGCATTTTCCACATTTACTAGACGGGATGCTGCATCACCAGCATTCAATGTGCGTCGTGATGTCACGAAAGACCGCCGACTGGACTTTACCTCCAAAAGGCGAAGAACCCTTCAAAGACACATTTATTCTGAGTGAGTTGCGTTCCGCTCTTGCTTCGTGCGCGGATCCCATCACGTGTCAGGACGATTTCCCGTACCCCATGTGTCGTAGAATGGACTCTCGACGATATACCATATATAACTATTCGTTGAGGGAACTTCTTTAATTATCTTTAGAGTGCGTAAATGTCTGGCGGGCCGATATTATGTATCTTCGATATGCTTAAGAAGTGGAACTGAGCTCAAGGATAATAAT
This sequence comes from Ceratothoa steindachneri, assembly GCA_963969495.1. Classification (NCBI taxonomy): domain Eukaryota; kingdom Metazoa; phylum Arthropoda; class Malacostraca; order Isopoda; family Cymothoidae; genus Ceratothoa; species Ceratothoa steindachneri. The sequence continues at coordinate 74,161,526 of OZ018336.1, read as the reverse complement.
ATTGCTATCATTAATAAAATAGAGTTTTATTAATAATAACTATCAACAAACACAAAACGGAAAATATTGACATAAACAGAGAATGGTAAGGGTCGTGGGGGATCGGGCTAATCCGAGGATTAAAGGATTTAAAAAGGTTAAACAAATATAGAGTTAAAGGGATGGGATGGTTCGCTAAACCATTTAAAGAACAGGATAGTATTGACAAAAGGGTTAAGTACTCAAAGGTGACGTTTGGCTTACGTAACTTTATACTAGTGGTGCAGTGGAAGGCGACGTGAAGGAATTTTCGGTCCGCTGTTGAGTTGCAGCCGAAGGGGGGGAATAAGATGATCCTGACGTGGCGTCTTGGGAATGAGAACCATTTCTCGACGAACGGCTTGAAGAACAATGGCTGTTCTACGTTTTTCTCTTCTGAACAACCGGGGGGGGGGTGAGAACCGTCTCTTGTTTACGGGCTCAAGAACAATGGCTGTTCTAATGTTGTTCTCCTCTGAAAAACAAGGGGGAAGGGTGAGAACTGTTTCTTGTCGAATGGCTCAAAAGAACAATGGCTGTTCTACGTTGTTCTCTTCTGAACAACAGGGGGGATGAGAACCGTCTCTTGTCTACAGGCTCAAGAACAATGGCTGTTCTAACGTTGTTCTCTTTCTGAACAACGAGGGGGAAGCCTTGAGGACTTGGCGTCACGAAAGGCTCGAACCTTTGGCACTCAAGGGATACTATCCTCCTTCTGGACAAGTAATGGTGAATCTCGAGGTCGAGGTTCCCGTGCGCACAAAGGGAGAGAGGGTCGTGGTGATGTTTCGCGACGAAAATCTGGATCTCCAATCTGATCTTAGTGGTAAAGTTTCCATCTAAATAGTCGAGACACTCCCTTGGCGTGGGGGACAATGGAGTGGGAACTTCGAGGGAATGCACAGCCGAGGCTTGGAACAATGCCTTATCTGCCCATAAGCCTAACTCAATCTGGCGAGGTCGGCGTATGGGGGCGAACGGGGAGACGATAACCTCCTTGTTTAAACATTGACATCCGGTGGCTGCGATAAGACGCCAAGCTTCGAAGCGAAGATGCACGTGGGAGCATCGTGGTTTTAAATAATATGTGATAGGAGTTGAAACTAACGCTGCCTCAACCCGTTCTATCACACCATACTTTGACACCTGGGTGGGCTAGGCATGGCTTTTCTGTTAGATTTTTTCAAACAAGATCTGGGTAGAAGATATCTTCCAAGACTCATGGCGAATCGCTACTGTTCTCGCCTTTTGCAAACCAGGGAGAGCTCACTCTACTCCGGCCGGTTTCCGCCCAATCTCTCTAATCCCGTGCGTGTGAAAGTTGATGGAGAAATGACTGATTAGCTTTTTTCCTTGACAGCGGAGGCCATCTGTCTGCTGCACAGTGCGGTTCCGCAAGTTCCACTCCACGTCGGATGCTTTGCTCTGAATGGATGCTTTACCTTCCTTCGTAGATAACATTACGCCTGGTGTTTTTTGATCTAGAGAAGGCCTATAATACCGCATGGCGATACGGTATCATGGAGACTCTCCACAAGATGGGGGCGATAGGACGCCTCTCAATGTTTATATCTGAATTTTTGCGAGATTGTCGATTCCGCGTACGGGTGGGGGAAGCCCTCTCCGGCCCAATAGAGCAGGAAGAGGGTGTTCAACATGGAGGAGTCCTCATTGTCACAATTTTTGCCAATAGCATCAAGAGAATCACCTAGGTGTTCCGGAAAATGTTCTTGCTATGATCTACGTGGACGACCTTTCGATCTCTTTTGGCGCGGCCCAGATGCCAGCTCTAGAGCATCGACCCCAAGAGGCATTGAACCGTGTCTCTCGCTATGGCGGAGCGCACAAGCTTTGTATTCGCTTTGCTAACAGTAAGTTGGTGCATTTCCTTCACCATCCACTGCTCCACCATGACCAAGACGTTTTACTTAATGAAGTGCGTTTGGAAGTGGTGGACTCGCACCATTTCCTTGGTCTTGTATTTGACCGACGCCTTACCTGGGAGGCTCATATTCGCAGCCTTAGGGTCTCTTAAAGGCGCGCCATGGATATTTTTCGTTTCGTGATGTTCTGCGCCTGGGGCGCTGATAGGGCTACCCCCTTACGTTTTTTGTTCGAAGCTCGACTACGGATGCAAGTTTTATGAATCCGCTACCGAGCGTGTATTGCGGAAGGTAAACTTGATCCACCACACCGGCTTTCGCTTGGCGACAGGTGCCTTCTGCACTTTCCCCACTGAGAGCCTACTTGTCGAAGCTCGGGAGATGGCATTCGCTCTGCGCCGTGCATAGTGCATAATTTGCGTGTACGTGCAAGTTCGGCGCCTCCCTTAGTCGCCAACAGCTCTCACTGCATACGCCGCTGATCTCGATGGTGCCTATGCCAACGAGAGACGTCAGCCATATCCTAAGTCTTTCGTGTTTAAGGTCAGGAAATTCTTAGAGAACTAGCATAGCTCTTGGGCCGGTGGCGCCCCTGGTTCTGCCCAGAACACCATCCTGGAGGGTACCACATCTGACTCTTTATCGCCACGCCTCTGCTCACAAAGTTTTTAAAGCGCGTTTGTCCTTTTCGGAGCACACTTCGAGTCACACTGGAACCGTACCAGTGTATACGGATCGCTCCATGTCCCAAGAGGGGGTCGGTTTCCACGCCGTATCCTATCTGCTTAAAGTCAGTGGGGCTCTGCCAAGCGGTGCGTCTGTCTTTACTGCCAAGTTGGTTGCAATACACCGTTCGGTACAGGAGATAACACGACGTGCCCAGTTCGGATACCGAATTGTGAATTATAGTGACTCACAAAGCGAGCTGAGTGCTCTCGAGTCATTGAAATCTCCACATCCCCTGGTTCGCGATATCCGCGACGCCACAGTTTTGCCGAGCCGATCGGATGTTGAGATTATCTTTTGCTGGGATGCTAGACATGTAGGAATTACGTGGAATGAGTGCGCCGATGAGGGCACCAAAGAGTCCGCGAGGACTGGGCGACCAGACCAGCATTTCGCTCTTCCTCACTTTGATTACATGGCAGGAATACGGGCAGCTCTCCGGTATGCTTGGATAAGAAGATGGGAGACTTTTGAGGGTAACTTAAAGTTGCGTGCCATTGCGCCGTGACTGTTATCATGGTCCTACCCGCCAATGCTGCGACGGCTTCAGGTCTCTTTCTGTCGTCTTCGAATTGGACGCCTTTGTGGGAGACCCCGCCATTTGATGGAGCGCTCGCCTGCGCTATACTGGCAAGACTGCTTTGTCCCCTAGACTGTTTAGCACATTCTTGTTGAATGTCCCAATCTGGGTGATCTCCGCGCACTTTACCTGTTTGGGTATTGGGATGAGTGGGGTCGCTACCGCTTGTTCCTTGTACTCAGGATAGATTCGTGCATACTGACTTGTGGAGTTTACGACTTTTTGGAGGAGACTTTTTGTTGGTCGCATGCTTCTGCGGGAATACCCCCGACGCTGAAGCGCGGTTCCTTTTTGTTACATTTTTGCTATGGTTTTTTGGTTTTTTTTGTAGCCTTCTTATTCGTTTTAATATAGCAAAGACGTAGGCTTTAAGATAAGAGTACGGCGACTTATGCCTAATTAGATAGTCGCCAGATAGGCCACTAAAATGAAAAAATGGCTTTCATATCTCCACTCGTCTGGCATAGAACGATTGGACGTGTTTTGGGCTACAAAGTATTTCTTGCTTACTTGTGGGGGTTAAAAGACAGTAAGACATCTTTGTCACCACCTTCCCCATCAAACTTGGACCAGCTTATAATGCCCATGGGCTTGCCAATGATCCTCATTCTGATTTTTATATGAATTTCCTTATCTAGTCGAAAGTCATCCTCTAGGATAGTAGAGGAAATTGCAGTCCAAATACTCCCGTATCAAAATTTTGAGCTGAAGCTTTGTTCCATTGATTTATCAATCGTGCGATCAATTAATGAATATGATCTTAAGATGTATCAGGATGATGAATATTCCTTTCTTAAAGGCACGGGGCAGAGCAGGACGCCGAGAGGGGGCCAGGAACAGGTTATTTGGTCGTGTGTAACAAAATCCTGAATACTTTGGGCGAAAGGAACAAAAAAATCTGGGTCCTTATTTCAATTTAGGGTCTTCTCGCAGCTGCATTCTGACGGCATCTTCACCTATCTGGATTTAAGAGGGGTCTTTTTTCCTGCTGAGAGCTTTCACTATTATATTTTTCTCTTTCTCCCGACCTTATTTCCTTGTTGCTTATCCCATTTCACATCTTTATCAGATAAATAATAGGTATCGATGTAACAGGTAAAAGCATCACCCATGATGTGTGTGTGGCACGCAGGAGAGTTGCACTCCTCCAGGATGTCAGGCTGCGTTGAATGGACCCACTGCTAATATTTCCGATTCAAACTATTGACTGAGGCCCCCTCGTAACCGCTCAGCATTCGGGAGACTGGGCAGGGTCATGAGAGAGGGGCACTGCCCCAATCCTAAATGCCTCTAGGATACTTGGGTTCTTTTTGCACATTTTCACTTACCGTTACTACACTTTAATTTCAAGGCTCCTTAAATCTCTTTTTGTGGACATCCAAACGTTGAGTTTAGCTCTAAGTAATAGGGATATTCGCAATAATTATTATTATTTTTCGTTCGTGTTCATCTGTTTTCATCCTGGAGGTTTATAAGATGCTCTACCGACCCCAGAGCAATGATTGTTATATTTAACCCCTTTTTTAACTTTTAACTATTCTTCCCGTTTTCTTTATTTTATTCTTTAAAATATATGTCTTCCTTTTCTTTCCTGTCTGTTACTCATAGGTGTGTGTGTGCACCAGTTTCCTTTATTTCTTCAAAAGACGTCGGTAAACATGCTACAGTCGGTGAACATGTAGCGGTTAGTGGACATAATACGGTCAGTGAACATGTAGCAGTTAGTGGACATGATAAAGTAGGTGAATATAATACAGTCGATGAACATGTTACAGTTGGTGAACATGATACAGTTGATGAACATGGTACACTTGGTAAACCTGATACACACGATGAATATGAGTCTGTGAACAGGATGCAGTCCGTGAACATGATACAGTCCGTCAACATAATACAGTCGGTGAACATGTTACAGGTAGTGAACATGATACAGTTAGTGAAAATAATACAGACGATGAATATCATACAGTCGGTGAACATGTTATAGTTGGCTAACATGATGCAGTGGGTGAATAAGATATAGTCGATAAACATGATACAGTCGGTGAACATGACATAGCCTGTGAACTTGATACAGTCGTTAAACATGATACAGTCGGTGAATATAATACAGTTGGTGTATATGATAGAGTAAATGAACATGTTACAGTCGGAGAACATGAAACAGTCGGTGAATATGATACATTCGGTAACATGTTACAGTCAGTGGACATGATACAGTTGGTGAATACGATATAATGGGTGAACATTTTACAGTTATTGAACATGATAAAGTCGCTGAATATGATACAGTCGGTGAACATGTTACAGTTGGTAACATGATGCAGTCTGTGGACATGGCAGAGTTGATGAACATGATACAGTCGGTGAACATAGTACAATCGGTGAACAGGATACAGTTGGTGAAAATATTAGTTGGTGAACATGATATAGTTGGTGAATATGATACAGTCGGTGAACATGTTACAGTTCATGGACATGATATTCGGTGAACATGATACATCGGTGAACATAATAGAGTTGGTGAACATAATACAGTCGGTGAACATGAGACAGTCGGTAAACATGATACAGTCGGTGAGCATGATACAGTCGATAAACAAGATACAGTCGGTGAAGAGGATACAGTCGGAGAAGAGGATACAGTCGGTGAAGAGGATATAGTTGACGAACATGGTACAAACGGTGAATATGATACAGTTGGTGAACATTTATAATTGGTGAACAAGATACAGTCGGTGAACATAATAAATCGTTGAACATGATATAGTCGTTTAACATAATACAGTCGGAGAATATGATACAGGCTGTGAACATGTTACAGTTGTCATGAGCTGTTTTTTAATTCTGGTCGTGTCTTCATGGCCTGGACGAAGGAGATCTTATCCCTCTCGTCCACTCTCTCGTCGAAGAGCGCCAGCCCGATCAGGTCGTCCGATAGATATCACAGGTTTCGGCGCATGGCAAGGTCGAGACAGCGGCCACGCTCTGATCCCCGTTGTCAGCGATGTCTTAGATGAAGTCCCTGTCGTTCTTCGTGGCGTGGGATGCAATGGACGCTCCGTTCCAGTACTTGATGTACGCGATTGCCACGAACAATGACATTCGCATCATTTCCTTCTCTTCCCGACGGATCGGTTGGAGCTGATCGGCGAAGAGCGTGATCTTGATGGCGTAAATCCCTTTCGCCATCCTGCGGCACCATGTGGTAAGTGCTTTTTGTATTCTTCGCGTGGACGAGATCCAGCCTCTAAGAGCTGGCGCAGGAGGTTGGTTATGCACTGCCGTTGGGTGTCCTGCTCGGCCGAAAAGGAGTCGGTGTCCAAGGGCTTGGCTTTGCTCTGGTCGATAAATTGCCATCGTGTCTGCAGCTTCTTGAAGAGGGCAATGTCCAGGCCAAAAGAAGGACAGTGGCAGCATTCGAAGACGTCCTGCAGCACAACCTCATAGATATGTGGCCGACACGCCAACCAGAGCAGGGGACGGTGAAGCTCCTGCTCGATCCGCGTACACGCCCCTTTCACGAGGCCAGTATTGAACGCTGTGGTGTCGAACCCCATGCCGATGATGTGGGTTTCCAGGCCATTCTCCCAGACAGGCTTCAAGGCTTTCTCGGTCACTGCTCTTCCTGTTCCGTCAACTGAAACAGGGACGCCTAGGAGTTCATCTGTGTCCTCCCCAGTGAGCAAGACAGCGATCCTCTCCTCCAGTGATTTGCTGTCCGTGATATTAGGAAGGAGCTTCCCGTCCCAGTGGAGGACCAAGGGTACTTCCGTGCCCCAGGCCAGCGAAGCCGCGATCCCTTCTCTGTTCTTCACTTGAGCGCGGTGAACAGAAGACCAGGACAATGTCAGCTCGTCGATGTTGTGGCCAAGAGCGATGGCAGTCGCGGCGAATGACGAGGTGGCAGCCCGAACCGACAGGTTGTCCCGATCTCAGGACAGGGTCATATTCTTGTTTAACTTGTTCCCTAGATAGCAACGACAAGGTGATTTTGCGGGCGACATCCTTCACCAGCATGGAAGAAAGAGCTGCGGCCTCCCTCTCTCGTTGGTCGTACCCTCTTTCGTCTTCAGCCAGGCCCATTCCTGTTTCTTCATTGAAGTTTGGTCGACCCCAGCCATTGAAGAGCTCGTCCTGTCTTCACGTTGGGACCTCAGGAACTCCCTGTCCTCCTCTAATATTTTTTAGGGCATCCGCGTGGGCCACGTCGAATATGTCTTCCAAGGAGTCTTTGAAAATCCCTCGCTTTGCCACCTCCGTCTTTGTCGTGCGATTCTTCAGCTTTTTATTGTTTGAAGTTGCTGAAAAGCCTTAAGGCTTTCTTCTTGACGTAAGAAGGGTCAGAAGTTAAAATGTTGGCCTTCTTCCAGACATCGAGGATCTTGGTGGTGGTGAAGCTTGTGACTGCCGTGACGAACTTCTTATTGACATGGTGGAACAAGAAAACGTCCAACACCTCCTTTCGAGAGGGCAGCCTCTTCCCGGGAAAGCTCTCAGAAGAGTCCACATCAAAAAGCGTATCCTGTGAACTTCAAGCACGATACATTGCGTAATAGTTATCTGAGGAAGAGAAGAAAAAAAAAACATCCTTTCTTAGAGTGGTCAATATCACTCAAATTACATGAAGTAGACAATTCGTGCTACCAGTAAATATAGCCGAAATTAAATCAAATTTTACAGTATTTACTTTCACACGAGAGGCAAACAGGGCGTCATGTGCTGGAGTGTGTATCACCATCTTGAATTTTCTGGGACACCGTAGTGAACATGATATAGTTGGTGGACATGATACAGTCGGGGAATATGATACAATCGGTAAACATGTTACAGTTGGTGATCATGATACAGTGGGTAAATATGATACAGTCGGGGAATATGATACAGGCGGTGAACATATTACAGTTGGTGAACATAATACAGTCGATGAATATCATACAGTCGGTAAAATGTTAAGTTAGGTAACATGATACAGTCAATAAATATACAATACAGTCGGTGTACATGGTACAATCGGTGAACATGGTACAATCGGTGAATATTATACAGTCTTAGAACATGATAGAGTGGGTGAACATGATACAGTCATTGTATATTATACAGTCGGTAAACTTGTTACAGTCGGAGAACATGATACAGTCGGTGAATATGATACAGTCGGTAACATGTCACAGTCGGTGGACATGATACAATCGGTGAATATGATACAGTAGGTTAACATGTTACAGTTGTTGAACATGATACAGTCGCTGAATATGATACACTCAGGGAACATGATACAGTCGGTGAATATGGTAAATCGATGAACAGGATACAGTCGGTGAAAATATTACAGTTGGTGAACATGATACAGTCGGTGAATATGATACAATCGGTGAACATGTTACAGTTGATGGACATGATATTCGGTAAAGATGATATATCTCTCACCTAATAGAGCTGGTGAGCATAATACAGTCGGTGAACATGATACAGGCTGTGAACACGTTACAGTTGGTGAAAATGATAAATTTGGTGAAAATGATACAAGCGATGAAAATGTTACAGTCGGTGAACATTACACAGTTAGTGAATATGATACAGTCGGTGAACATGTTACAGCTGCTGGATATGATACAGTCTGTGAATATGATAGAGTCGGTAACATGATACAGTGGGTGAACATGTTACATTTGGTGAATTTGATACAGATGATGAATATCATACAGTCGATGAACATGTTACAGTTGGTTAACATGATACAGTGGGTGAATATGATACAGTCCGTAAACATGATACTGTCAGTGAACATGATTCAGTCGGTGAACCTGATACAGTCGGTGAACATGATACAGTCGGTTAATATAATACAGTCTGTGTACATGGTACAATCGGTGAACATGATACAATCGGTGAATAGTGTACAGTTTGTGAACATGATACAGTCGGTTAATATAATACAGTCTGTGTACATGGTACAATAGGTGAACATGATACAATCGGTGAATAGTGTACAGTCTGTGAACATGATACAGTCTGTGAACTTGATACAGTTATAAACATGATAGAGTCGGTAAAAATGTTACAGTCGGTGAACATGATAGAGTTGGTGAACATAATACAGTCGGTGAACATGGTATAGTCGGTGAACATGGTCTGAATAAGGTCAAGAGGTCGAACGTAAGAGACCCAATTCTCACCCAATCCTCGACGAAATATTGATCAGCAAATGGTGCATATTAATTGAATTAGCCCAATGGCTTTTTCCGTCTGAGAGCAAATACTCGTAAATCCAACCCCATTAAACTCATCGCCCGGTCGGTCTCGATGAAGCATCGCAAGGATTAATGCAGACAGCGCATTATTTATGGCAGCCCCATAAGGGCGCATATCTGATAGTGCTTTCCTTCATCCATTTCTTCCGACCAAGCGGCTTTCGGGTGTTTTTAAGACAGAATGGGATCAAGGCCAGCTACCTTATGGAAATCATGTTGATTAAGCTCTCGGATTTATTGTGCTGGTTAAAATTAATTCCTGCATCGATAATTCATTGTGACGCCGCTAATTGCATGACTGATTAATTGGCTGGTTAATTGAAGGAAGAAATAGAGCAATAGATTGTCAGTGTGCCTGCTAACATAGATTAATTGAAACATCTAATTAGTAGCAAAGAAGATACGTATGTTTCCGATGCCTCTCGGACTAAGGCATGGCAGAAATGATATTGATTGGAGGAAAATGAACTTATGAACTTAAGTGAAAGACAATATCAAATATAAATAACTCATTTGATTAAATTTTTCAAACGCTTCTCTCAAAGTGTTCGTATAAAAAGTTTAGGCCTCGAAATACGAGAATTAAATATTTTAATGAGGGCAAAATGTGATCTCTAGGATATTAATTCAGATAGCCAGAGATCGTAGGGAGAGAGCAGACATTTAAAATCTTTCAGAACAAGTACGTAAAAATGGTTACAGACCGCAAAGTTAAGAACCTGCCCTCTTTTCACACCTCTTTGTATCTATATTCCATTGCATGTGTAAGATATTTTACATATTAGCTCGTTTTCCTGGCCTCAACTCGCCAATGTTAAATGAGCGACAAAGCAAAAAAACTGCCAATCAATCTACTAGTATCATCAACTTAACACATCTTGAAGGTATCTCGCCTCGTGGTTTTATCTTTCATCCTCACGTGGGGAAGTCATCTGTTTTCCCAGTTATAAAACTGTCTCAAAGTGTTACCTTTTCATCTCAATTTTAGATCTTATATTCTTCTTAAACCTGCCATTTCGGTTTGCGTTCGTTTTTTTAATATATATATTTAGTGCCCACATTATGCTTAGGTATGTTAATTTGAGTACAAGAAATGCTTTAGGTAAATTAAAGGAAATTTGATTTCCTACTGCTTCCGAACGTAATTTCTTCTAATTTTATTTTTGCGCTACTCTCGAGAATCACAGCTCCAAAATTAAATTATCAATTTTAATTTTTCAATTTGAGACAAAATATTTAGTACATTCTTCTATTAAAGGTTCTGAGTCACTCTAAATATGAAACGGGTCTGTAATTAATGATAATGGAGAGAGAGTGTCAGTGTTTTGTGTTTAAAGAAGCTTGTGTGCGGCAGACACCTTCTCTTCCCGTAAGGATTGGCATGCATACTCAGAAGTTGGGCAAAGAAGATGGGTATATGTTCCTAGTAAGAAAGAATATGGTGCGGGGCGTGTTTGATGCAAAACATGTGATACGAATCAGTTAATAGACTATATGACCACATGATTATTCTCTGTAACGTTAAATTCATGGGTGGGGAAGGTGGAGAATAATGGATAAACGCCCCCCCCCCCCACCACCACTGAAAGACAATACAGTCTCTCCGAGGTGGGTGCGTGACCGAATTACTAAAAAAAAGAGCTTCTGTTTGATTGAATTTATGGGTAAAATGCTTCATCTCACCCTTTAAAGAACAAAACCAGACTTCATTAGTGGTATTAAGTATATTTGCCTCAATAACTTAGTCAATGGCTCATGTCGTTAAAAGCTCTTAAACTTTGCTAAATTGTTTCAATATCCATAGTTTGTTGTTTAGAACTAATTAGCTTTGCCGCAATTTAGGAGAATTGCGCGAGTTATGGTAACTAATCTCCCATCTAGCCACTGTTCTAGGCTAATCGAGTTAACTACATACATACATTTTCACTTTAAGTAACTTCCTCAAAAGGAATCAAAGGTGATGTGTCCTTTGCTCCTTTGCGTTTCGTCTAATTAGTACTTCTCAGTCTCTCTGGAGAGGACTTGAAGAACTATCTGTGACCCTTAAAATAATAAAGAGGATGAGTTTTGTTGCTACGGTAAAAGGGGCGACGTTTATTCTTTTTATTATTGTATCTCTAATTAACTTCAGCATTTCACCCTCGACGCTACAATTAAATAAAAGGTTATGGCAATTGTTATAGTCTCAAAAAACTCAAATTCTAGTAATTATTTAGAAAAAAATCAATATGATAATTCAATGATGGAGGCGGGGACTACCAGCAAAGATGGAAAGATAAAGACTGAAGAAAGAAACAGATATACAGAAAAGCTCAAGAATAGAAAGATAAGGGCAATCTCCAGGTCTTAGTCCCCTTCCAAATGGTGGATGTGAGAATAGGGAAACTTCTGGCTTCCTGAAGGAAACTCAATTAATCCTACATTTAAGCTAAAAAATAATGGTGGATGGAACCATATTTTTTCCCCAAAATATAGATTTATAGTTTTAGTCCTTTTGTGGGTGTAGTACGCGTGTATGGACGATATTCAAAGTATAGTATGGATGTGAAACCTGTGCTGGGTAAATTAAGGATTTACCATTCTTATTACTACTACTACACCTAATACTAGTACTAAAACTGCTAACAAAAGTACATCTAGTACTAGTAATACTGATATTTTAATAAATATCCCACATAAATATGATGAATATAATAATAATAATCCTCTGTGGTGAACACACCACCCCGAGGTCATTTGCGAAGAGTAAATGTGTGAGGAAACAAAGCAGAGAATTCATCCTTCTCTCTTCTACTCGACGAAAGCTTTCCCTATTTCAATGTTCGTCGCCTCCTTTTTCATCTCCATTTTTTACTTTGCTCAACGCACCGCCAATGGAAGCATATTCATAGACGGTCTAATGACATCCTAGGGCAAGTAGCAAGATTTAACCTTTATAATCAAGCTCTAATTATCATCATTATGAAAAGAATTAGTTTGGCACAACTTCATTAAAAATATACTTTATTTCGGAGGTCTTCAGGTAATGAAATAATGAGGTAGAAGTACCCTCCAAGAGCAATGCGAAGAAGAACCCCCAAATTAACTTGGTATTCACATCGCAAGAATTCTCTCGAGTGGAAAGAGACAAAAATTCTATTGTTGGAGTTTTACGAGAATGAATTGAAAACGTATAAAATGAATGAAACGCAGGATAAGAGGAGGGGTCTAAGGGAAAAGGAAGTTTCATATATATATACGAAGGTAAGACAAGTTTGTACACTTAAAATTTCAATATTTCTGAAATATTTCGTGTTTTCGTCTGGTTCTAAAACTAACAAGAAACTCAGTAAACCATTATTTAACAGAAGAAATACACATAGAAAGATTTTTTTGGTATATAATGACAATTAATAATAAACAAATTTTAACAGGTGACAGCGGATATCCCACTACCGAGCAATGCAAGCTACAATGACGGCACAAGAAATGAGAATAATAAATGAATTCGAAGCAAAAAATAAAAAATACAAACAAACAAGAACAAATTTAAGATAGTATTAATAGTAATACACAAACAACGAATAAAAGAAACACGTGAAAAAATAATACAGAAAACGATATCCGATCTAAGAATGATTCGCAGTATTAAAAACCTAAGCAGAAAAGACAAACAGAAATTATACACCTCAATAATGCTATCTATATTCCTATATCCAGCCACAAAATTGAACATCTATCGAAAATACAGAAGAAAATGTTCAAAAGGTTTAAAATAAGGCGATGTACGTCATAGCAAACACATGAAGAATCGAAAGAAGAAAAAGATAGACCTACATAGAAGTATTAAAATGCAAGTAGTAAACGAAATAAAAGGAAAAGGCGTTGTCGATGAAAGGAAAAAATGTTTGAAAAACAATAAGATGAGAAGAATGAACCAAAGGTATCCGAGCTTCGTATATAAACTGGAAGAAGAAAAAGAGAAAGAAAGTTACAAATACAAAAGCTGATTCAAAGAATAAAACAGGAAAGTGAAGTAGAAAGGGTTGTTAATGAAAAACCAAAAAGGAAACAAAAAACATAAATAAGAGGCTACATCTCCTTTCCTGAATATTGACTCAATACAGAATACGAAACAAAATTTAACCGATTATGAGACCCGAAGTAACCAATGCGAGTTGTGGAATGATGGATATGTAAGGATAGGATTAATCCATGCCCCACTTTACTCGAGTTAGACAACAGTACAACAAATCTAAAGATTTTAACGGCTAAAAAAATAGATAAAATTCAAATAATTGAATAAAATTATATGATAGATTATAATTTTCTCCAACCACTAAATAAGGAATTAATGGTTTCTCACCCAATTATAGGATTAAAAACAAAATAAATAGAGAGTAAACGAATCTTCCGTCCTCTTTTTGAAAGAAAACGATCGACAAAAGAATAAATAAGGGAAAAGAATAGAAAAAAAGATAGAAGGCTCCAGAATAAGCACCTGGTTCGGATTCCCCGTAAATCAGTAGGTCCTCCCAACCAGTACATACAAAAACTGACTTGTCCGGTATAAAACACCCTATTCATTTTCCCCTAACTTCCGAGGTAGAACAACTATGACAGGTTTTAGCACTTCAACTAATTTTTCCACTTACCGACCCACCTCTTTTTCTTTTACTCTCTCCTTCTCCGGCTGTCCTCGACTTATCCGGGTCACTTGGCCCTATACGAGTGGAGGAGGAAGACTAGGAGAAGTGTTTGGCTATCACTGGCGGTCCGCCCGTCTTCTCACTCTAAAGAGTGGGGAAAGGGCGGGTGGAGCAGTAGCGGGCAACTAAGTTTTCCTCTCGTACTGTCTGCACCTCCCTGGAAGAGAAGAGTATCCTGAATTTTGACCTCACATCGCACACACCTTAGCTGAGGTCCGAAAGCTCAGAAATAAAGTCCGTCAACCCCAGTTGTACTTATTTTACCCTCAACGTGCTTAATGAGCTATATTCATCATAGCAATTTTTATTTAAATGGAAGGTTCATTTTTTATTAATAATTTCCTTTTCAATCTTCTCGATTTTATCTATATTCGCTGCTCTTCTTGGTTCAACTCGTGAATAAGCTCCCCGAAGTTCATTGAAAACTACAGGTTTCGATCATAAGGAAAGTAACAGTGAATTAATATAACTTTTCTAACATTTGATTACACGAACGCGTTTCTATACCGAGATTTGTAAAAGTTCTGTTACACTCGGTTTTTTATCTTTCGAGAGGTTTACGTGCGGGATAGAAAAAGTTCCCTAAAACAAACTTAAAGATCGACTTTTCCAGCACGTGCCGTTATAACATCTTTTCCACTGTGTGAAGGTGTGTCGAGATGGAAGTAAAACGAATCAAGATCTCTACTCCCCTGGGCGCGGGGCGCAGCAAGTCCGACATCTCAAAGTGGCTAAACGTCAGCCAGATGACCAGAGTCGCGGAGAGGCTCTAGAATGGGGAAGACTTCAAAGATCGATCTCGTTCAGGCGTACCTCAGTTTTTAACCGCTTGGTGGTGAGAAACGCCCTTGAAAGTGTTCTTAAGCTCATAAAGACTGCATTCGCGAATAAGAACACTTCAGTGCCCACTGTGCCCAAGGCTGTCAATGGGAGGGCGACAAGAGCTTGAGGTGCGTGGAAAGGCCTCTGCCCACCGACCGTAGGCCTGAGTAAAATCGGGAATACTGTCGTCGCTTTCTCAATGACTTGAAGAGTCATGGCAATCGAATTCTTATATTTTTCTGATGAAAAACCCTTCAAGGTCGATTCGGTCATCAACAAGCAAAATGACCACATGGTAAACTTCGGCCCGGATGTCTCCATATCCGCTACCTGTCCACGACCAATCACCCAGTCTTTATGATGATGCTAGTCGTTGTGGCTTCGAATGGCGATAGGATGAAATGGGTGTGGCTGTAAACTGGCTATAGGCTCACCACTGCCGATTACAGGGACACCTTGGCCACGAGAGTCCTACACTGGATGAGAAAGATCACGAAGAAGGTGGACTACGACTTTCAGCAGGACGGTATCCCGCCCACACGGTTTAGCCGTGCGAGATTGTGTGGGGTTGAAGATGAACTTTCTGGTAGAAGGACATTTGGCCGCCACTGTGCCCAACTAAAATCCCCTCGACTACAGCATCTGAGCGCATATCGAAGGCAATGCTTGCAAGGTCTGGTACATCAACATTAACGATCTGAAGTCCTTCGTCAACCGCATGTAGGCCAGCATGAGAAAGGACTTCGTCCCCAACGTGTGCGCGACCTATAAATCTCCTTTGTGGAAAGCGTCGTAACGAGCGTAACAGGACTCTTGCAATAACTGGTATGGCACATATCATCTTCAAAGACACAATAGAAATATATTACAATATATTACACTATATATATATATATATATATATATATATATATATATATATATATATATATACATATTCACACGGAAGCTGGTAAGCGAACTAGATATCATAATGCTTAGGGAAGGGGGGGCAGGTCAAATGTGCGAAGCTTCCTGTTAACGGCTAAGGGCCAGAGGTCAAGCTCCTTTCCCATATTGATTAGCAGCTTTTGGTGAATAGGTTAAGTAAAATAGAAATTGCTAAATGCCTTTACTGCCAATACTCAACTAAAATACCCCTACTTCACAAGGATTTTCACGATAAATGATAGCAAGTATGCACGCCAAGAAGAGCGGTGCTCGTGCTTCGAAACATACCGCAAGCTCTCCCTCACTCGACCCAATTTACCCAGTGTGAGATCACTAAGACGCCGCTTTGAGTTCAAATATGGATATCGCTTCTCTCTCAGGGCCGTTTCACAGACGGCAGATTCACCAAGAAAGCGAGCGTCGGGAAAAGGCCAGACGTTCTAGAAGTAGTAGCCAGGCCAATGCATTGAGGTTCCTTAAAAGGAACTTAACGGTCTCATCAACCGACTCATAATCTGCAACTAAAATAAATCAATCCGTAATTTCCTGAAATGCGTACAACAAAGCCCGCTTTAAGAACCACCCAGGCGATTTCTCAAGCGACAGCGGCCCAGAGAAAGATATTTGGAATGATGGCCATTGACCACCTCCCACCGAAAAAAACAAGCTGTGCATCCGGAGAGCAAAGGGATGGATCTAGGTGAGAAAATGAAGCGGTGGATGAATGTGTGAATTCATCCACGCTTAGGACTCCGATCTCCACCTCTTCAATCAGGTACGCAAGGACATGCCCATTGAGATTGAGTGTGTTGTCTAAAGAAGAGAAAAGGCCTCGGCAACCGTCTAACAACGCGGAGTAAATCCGCTATCACTAGGGCAGCTGTCTATGGAACATACACTCATTTTATAATACACCTCCTCTCCAGATAAATCTGCACTGCTTCTGCCTGACAGGTGGTATTTAAAGCCAGAAAAAGAACAAAGAAAGAAAACATGTCTTGTGAAAATTCCGTCACCACCTGCCCGGCCTCCATCTCGTGGTGGTTGGGTTACAAACCCCTTATCCCCGGGAAGTTGTGCATGGGACATACGCCCAACATGGTCTTGTGAAAAAAAACAGCTAAAGGGAAAAGGGAAAAGAAGGGCCTCCGTATCTTTTCAAGGTTACCCATGAGTCCATGACAATTTCATTGAGGGGAAAATGCCATCAATGCCTAGCTAGAAGTAGACGTGGCGACACTTCTCGAAGTAAAGACTTAACATGAATGTTAGTGGCCTTCTTGGTGAAGGAGCTACCGCGGATGTTGGTCGTCGAGCGCGCTGGAGGCGCTTTTTCCTTCGAGGGCATACTTTAAGGGACACTGACGCAACAAGAGGAAATATCCTATAACAATCAATGAGATTCCCCGAAAGACCGACAATGGGGGCAATTAAAGAACTTTTTAATAGAATGAAAATGGTGTATTTAGCGAGACGAAAGAAAAAATCTCAGACAGGCGGGGAAGGGAGGACAAAAAGCTTTCATACTTCACATTTTAACGCAAAAATCATAAAAATCTCAAGACTTGTCGTAGAGAATTGAAACGTTTACATATTCAAAATAATGACCAAAAATAAGACTGTTCCCACCCGCTTCCAAGTGTGCTTAGCTTCGCCTCTTTGGGACTACAATGCGTGAAGAGAGGTTTAGTCTCTCGTTTGCGGTGGGAATTTCTTTGGGGAGAGGCCAACACGGACTTTATTTCTCCCACAATTATTTCACTACCCCTTTTACCCGGAGGAAATTTCGATGGGGTTCTTTGGGGTTCTGTAGCATCTCCCTCTTTTACGCCCCTGGCTTCCATGAAGCTTTTAAATAGCGTTTCTCACATCCTCTAAAATAATTACAAGTATCATTTAAAATTAACGCAGAGTGAAACCGCAGCTCTTATCCTCCCCCATTCCTATTTCACCCTACTACCCATTCATTTCCACGCTACACGGTGCTCCATGTAGCGTGTTAGTCCTGGAACGTGAAAGAGCGGCACGTACTCTCGGTTGTCTGAAACTAGATTAAAACTATCAAGAATTTTTTTTCTTCTGGACAACTCCATTTTATCCTTTCTCTGTCCTTTTCTGTATAAGCACTGTCTCGCCTATCTTCATGGACGGCAGCTAATGGTGCAGGCTAGTCGCTTTCTCCTGACCTATCTTCCCTTCTACTGCCCCATCTATCTTTTCTATTCAAGCTCCTTCCCAAGGAGGTGTCAGGTATAGCAGGAAATCATGGTGCAGCTGACATTTGAAAGATTGCGTGCCTTCCCGGCCCCAATGATTGTTAGAGGATCTGCGGCTATAAATCTTCCAAACATTTTCACTCCCTCTAACTTCACCAGTTTTTCTACAGAGCTCCCTTTTACAACCTTTGTGCGGGAGAAGCCCTCGTTGGTTTTCGCTTTATAGTTTAAGGGAAAAAACATCCTGTAATTTCTTCTTTTCTGGCAAAGACTCTCGCTCCAGTTAGTTGTCGCTGAGTTGTTTTAAGGTCGCTGAAATGCTGTTTCTGCGAGCCTTGAAATTTAAAGCGAAAACCAACGAGGGTATCTCCCGCAGAAAGATTTTTAAAAGAAATGGTGAAGTGGGGGATAATGAAAATGTGTAGAGAGATATATAGCTGCATATCTTTTTGCAGGCATTGGGGCCGGGGAGGCACGCCAATGCGGTCGTTGGAACCGAGAAGGCACGCAATTTTCCAGATGTTAGTTGCTGAATGATTGTGCATCCTACCTATATCTAACACCCCACTTTCGACGGGACTCAGCGCCCCGCATGGCCCCAGCTTAGCCTCTTCTCCTTTCTGACATCCTCTTTACTTAACCTTCTTCTTCACTTAACCTACAACCTCTCCCACAACTTTTTGGGGTCTGCTTCTAATTTCACAGGGTAGATGCCGACCAGCTTTTTCTCACCCAACCTTTCCTGATTGAGGCTGAGTGGGGAGGGGACAACGCCCCTTCACCCCTGAGCTCCGGTTCAGGGTTGTGGGTTTTTAACAACCTACTTCATCTTAAACCACACCTTACTCACACACCCCTTCTTTCTCCTTTCAATGTCTATCGATTTTACGCCAAGCCTAAGATGGAGCCGCCATGGCGATGGGCTTCCAGGCCACTAAGCAGGAGGAGTGGCCTCAAATGGCGGTAGCTGGTTCTGCCGGTTTCGTGTTCACCCTTTGCAGAGCGGGATAATGCGAGGAGTAATGAGCGTCTGCGTCCCGTTTCAACTATAAGGTCACCATTTCCATGTATGAAAATCCCAAAACGAATCAAAAATCCCTCACTTTACTCTCCCTTCACCAGCGACGGAGCTGCCTTTGGGAAGCTACACGGAAAAAATGGATGTCTAGGGGGGGCTACATGGATGTTCCCTTTAGATGGACATGGTCCTTGAGGTGAACCAGCCCCAGACGGAGGATCTTCCATGGGGTCGAACTCAGCCTCGGTGCCAAGCACGGAACCCAAGTCCGCCCCTGTGCAAGCTCCGCTTCAGACGGCTCGGGTCCTCGAGGCCGAACAAGGAGGAGAGGGACCTCCTCCCCCTCAATCAGAGGTTATCTGGTGTTTTCGAACCCATTGACTTCAAATGCTTCCTCGTTATTCGATCCACTGATGACAGCATGTTGGCTAAGGGCAACATGATCCATCATTAGAGAGCTCTTGCTAGCATGAATGGTAGAGAGCCGAAGGTGACGCGTTTCTCGGATGGGTGCATCAAGTCCCTCCCAGGTGGTCATGATTAGTGCCCTTTGGACACTTGATGGCATGCAAGTGAGTGTAAAATGAGTAGTTTAAGTGAGGAAACTCGTGTCATCACCTTAGAGCTGGCCAACCATTGAGCGATCAAAGTCGAACGTGTGATGAGAAAACGGAGAAAGGCCTCGAGACCCACCTTTACACTCTTCATCGCGTTCGATTGTGTTAAACTCCCTGAGTCGGTGCGTGCCGTTTGATATTGCTATTGCGTGAAGACATTCGTGCCACTGCCACGGAGGTGATACTACTACCACCGCTTCGGCCATATTAATTGCTCCTGTAGACCCGCAAAGTCGGGGTGACCCGAAGTCTATCTAAGTTGCTCCAAGGCCACATACGATAAGTCTAAATCGTGTGTTGCCATGTTTGTCAATTGTGGAGAGCCACATTCTGCTTCTTCGAAGCAATGTGGTGCGTATCTCCTTAAGAAGGAAATCCTGGCCATTCAGGCCCAGGATCCTCTCTTATTTGGCCAGGCTAAGGACTTGGTCCTGGTGCACCCGGCGCTACCTGGGATGTCTTATGCCTCAATGTTAAGGAAGACACCCTCTGCTCCTGACCCCTCCAGGTCTACCATCACGATCGTTTCTAGGCCAGTTTGTAACCCTTTTGCGGGTTCTACCCACTCCGGGTGATCTCCTGGTGAAGCACCCACTCCTTACCCCAGCGTGACCACTTTCCGTAAGGCGAAATGGCCGCACGCCACCACTGAGTCGTTCGGCTCATATGATTCAAAACCACTGAAGTTGGTTAGAGGCCATCTTATGGGGTTTCTAAAGCCGCCTCCCGAAAGAAGGACAGCACCAAAGGAACTTCGTCTCCTACACTCCCACCCAGGGCTGGGCTGGGAGACTCGAAGGCGGTAGATCTACCTCGCCGCAGACGTAAGGTTTCAAGGCAGAGGGAGGAAAAGACTTGCATGGCGAGCCCAACCTCCCCCGATAAGTCCTTTCAACTGACAGCGCCTTCAGCGAATTGTCCAGCCAAGTGCGCCATGAGTTCTGCCTCCGGGATGTGTATAGCCATTCAGGGGAAGGGTATTCTCTTCGAAGAGGGGCCCCGCAACTCCTCCGAGCTAGGCCTTGAGGTTATATTCCTTCAATGGAATTTCCGTGGACTCTGGGCCAAATGAGACGAGCTGCGGAGGCTTGTCTCGTCCCATTTTTCCTTAACTATCTTTTTGCAGTGGACCATGTTGGGCGCATGCCACCTACCCACCCTCCCGGAGTATGAAGGTTTTGCGACTCCTCCACTACAGAATGGGGTCAGGCTGGAGAATGCGCCATTTACACCCGGCATGATGTCTCCGTTCTTCTGCTCACTTTAGAGACCTCCTTTCAGGCAGTAGTTGTGCGACTTCGACGAGGGGGACTTCCGCTACCCCGTGGCAAGTGTTTCGAGGCCCTTTCTCTTTCTTGGAGATCTGAACGGTAAACATCCACTTTGGGGAGACTACTCGATTAATCATAGGAATCAGGTCCTTACTGACCTGATCGACGAGCTGGACATAGGTGTCCTAAATGTGAAGGAGTTTACGCATCACTGCCCGAGAACCTCTTCATTTTCCTGTTTCAATCCATCTTTGTGCCCTTGGATACATACCCTTATTTTTGGCGGGGAGTAGTCCATTATCTCCATGGAAGTGATCACTTTCGCATTCAAATATCATTTTCTGGGGTGCTACCGCCTGAGAACCCGCTCCGTTGCTGCTTGTCGCAGGCTTGGTGGTCCACATTTCAGGAAATTTCTGATTTATCTATCTCAGTCGAGGAGCTTAGGTCGGTTGATGAGGCCGTTGAGTTCTTCTCCGGCAACCTCATTGCCGTGGGCCTAACTAGTATTCCTATAACGTCTGGACGTTTTGCATGCTGACACTCCCGTGGAGGTCAGCTGAGCGTGAGACGGCCCTCAAATAGCAGCGTTATGCCTACATGTGCTATAAGCGACGCCAGAACGATTTCATTGTCGGTGAATTTCGTCGAGCTAGTGCTAGGTTCCGGTATGTTTCGAATCACGCCTGACGCTCTTCTTCGGTAGCATACGTGTCTTCACTTAACGGGAAAAATTTCTCTATGAGAGGTGTGGAAGCGAGTCAAAGGGATTCAGGGAACGTTCTCGCAGGCCCCACTCAAGTTCTCCAGGAGAATGGGACTGCAATCTCGGACCCCGCCTCCGTGACGGAATCCTTCGTGACCGCTTTCTCCGCATTCTCTAGCCTGGATGCTGCTCCACCAGCATTCAATATGCGATATGATGTCGCGGAAGGCCGCTGACTGGACTTTCCCTAAAGAGACTTAGAACTCTCTAACGACAGGTTTACTCTGAGTGAGTTTGGTTCCGCTCTAGCTTCCAGTGCGGGCACCGCCCCTGGTCCAGACGATCTCAAATACGCCATGCTTCGTTTTTACGTGCTATTTAGATATTTTTATTTTTGCTTTTTTTAATATAGCCTAATAGTAGGCTATTGTGTACGGCGACCTATGCCCAAGTAGGTAGTCGCCAAATGGGCTACCCCATTTTTTAAAATAATCGCCTGGCGACCGGTGCCTTCCGCACGTCCCCCTTTGTGAGCCTGCTTGTCGATGCTGGGGAGATGTCACTTGCTCTGCATCATTGCGAAGTCCATTTTTTGCCCGTACGCGCGAGCTCTGTGCTTCCCTCAGTTGCCAACAGCTCTAACTGTATCCGCAATTGATCTTGACGGTGCTCTGCCGCCAAGACTGGCCAGTCATACCTTATGCCCATAGAATTTAGGGCTCAAAACTCCTTCGAGAGCTCAGTATCGCTTTTGGGCCGGTGGCGCCCCTGGTTCTGTCCAGCACGCCACCATAGAGTGTACCACATTTGACTATTTTTCGCCACCTCTTTGCTCCCAAAGCTTCTACAGCGCCGGTAGTATTGCGTTAGGCCTTTTAGGAGTACACTCCGTGTCATCTGGAACCGTACCCGTGTAAACGGTTTCCACGCCGTATCTCCTCTGTTTTCAGTCATTGGGGCTCTCCCAGGCGCCGAGTCTGTCTTTACCGTTTAGCTGGTTGCAATACAGCGCTCGGTAACGAGAGATAACGCAACTTGCCGTGTTCAGAGACCGAATAGTGATTTATCGTAACTCACAAAGCGCCTTGAGTGCACTCAAAGCATTGGAATCTCCGTATCTTCTGGCTCGCGATATCTCTGACGCCACGGTTTCAGCAAACCAGGAAGATGTCCAGATTATCTTCTGCTGGGTTCTTGGACATGTAGGAATTGCGGCGAATGAGCGCGCCCATGAGGGCACCAAAGAGTCCGTGAGGACTTGGCGACCGGACCAACGTTTTGTCTTACTCACACCGATTACATGGCAGGAAATACAGGCAGCTCTCCGGGATGCTTGGCAAAGAAGATGGGAGACGGTTGAGGGGAACTTAAAGTTGCGTGCCATTGCGCCGCGACCTTTCCCTTGGATCTACTTCCCAATTTCGCGACGGCTTTAGGTTGCTTTCTGTCGTCTCCGAATTGGACTCACCCGCGGGACGCACTGCTATTTGATGGAGCGCTCGTCTGCGCCTTATTGTGATGACTGCGTTGTTCCCCTGACTGTCTGGCACATTCTTGGTGAATGTCCCAGTCTTGGGTGATCTTCCCGCACTTTAGCTCTCTCAGTACCGGGACGAGTGGGGTCGCTACCGCTTGTCCCTTGTACTCGGGACTGATTCGTGCACACAGACTTGCAGAATATACGACTTTTTTGGAGGAGGTTGGCCTCCTCCATTTATTTGACTGTTTTTTTGTACGCCGCATGTTTCTCTGCCAGAGGGAGGCGGGCCTACCCCTGACGCCGGAGCGAGCTTCCTTCTTGTTTCCTTTTTTGCTTTCTTTTCTTTTTTTGTTGTCCTTTCTTAGCCTGTGCTTAGCCAATGTCTTTCCTTTTATCTTTATTATTTGTTATTTACATATTATTTGTTTTTTGATCTATCATAGTAGTAGGCTGTGGTATAAGTACGGCGCCTTTGCCTTAGTAAGTAGTTGCCAGATGGGCTCTCAAAACTTTAAAATATATGTTTTTGAGTAGTTGCGCGATGTCTAGACGCTATTTCCTAGTCACTGCACTTTGGGAAACAGATTGTTTCTTCATTTGCTCCTTTGGACACTTATTTTTTTAGTGCATGTACTCTTTGTGTTACTCTTTTCAGAGTAATTACACTCTTTAGGTACTTATTTCTAAGTCCCCTTGCTCTTTGCGAAACTTATTTATGAGTGCCTGTGCTATTTGGGCAATTGAGTTTTAGCTGTCTTTTTTGTAGGAACTTCTTTTTAAATGTCTGTGCCGCTTAGGAACTTTGTTCTGAGTGCTTTTGCTATTAGGGTAACCTATTCTTTATTATTTGTGTTCTATGGATAATTTAATCATGAATGGGCACTTATTTCAGAGTGACAATTCTATTTAAAAAATATATCTGACCGCCTCTGCTCTTTGGGAAACTTATTTATGTGTGTCTGTGTTTTGGGATAACTTATTCTGAGTGCCTGAGTTATTTGGAGAATTTAATTATAAGTCTCTGTGCTGGTACAGCTACCTGTTCTTTTGTAAACAGATCATGTGCTCATGCTCTTATTGAAACCTATTTCTAAGTGATTGTGCTATATCAGGAACTTATTTATAAGTGCCCATGCTCTTTATGAATTTATTTCTGAGTGTCCGTCTTTTTTGGAGAACAGAATTTTGAATGCCTATGTTATTTAGAGAACTTATTTGCGACTCCTTTTGCTATTTGCACAACTGTTTTCTGTGCTCTTTGGGAAACTTTATGAGGGTCTGATTTTTTTTTAGATCTTAAGTATGAGCGCTTATACTATTTCGGAACTTATTTTTGAGTACCAGTGCTCTTTGGGTAACTGATATTTTAGTGTATGTGCACTTTTAGAAATTTAGTTGTGAGTACCTGTTTTTTGAGCGAACTTTTTTCAGAGTGACTATGCTCTGTGGGAAAACTTATTTCTGAGTTCCTCTGTTTTGTGAGAAATTATTTCTGAATACCAGCACTCTTTGTAGAACTTATTTTTGAGTGCTTGTATTCTTTGAACAACTTGTTTTTGAGTGCCTGTGCTCTTTGAGGATTTTATTTCTAAGTACCTGTGTGCTTTCGGGAAGTACTTTCTGAGTGTTTGTTGTCTTTGTGAAAGTTATTTCTGAGTTTCTATGTTCCTTAGGGGAGTAATTTCTGATTCCTCAACTTTTATGGGAACTTATTACTGAGTGTCGATGCTCTTTGGAGAACTTATTTGAGATTGTATTTTGTGGTAAATTATTTTTAAGTCAGCGTGCTCTTTTCGAAACATATTTCTGAGTGCTTTTGCTCTGTGTAGTAATTGTTTCAGAGTGTTATGCTCTTTGGGTAGCTTCTTTCTGAATGCGTGTTATGGTCTGAACTTATTTCTGAGTAGTTGCGGTCTTTCCGGAAGATAATTCGGAGTTCCTCTGCTCTTTGGAGAACATTTTTTTTATTCCTTTACTCTTTCGGAAACTTATTTCTGAACGCCTGTGCTCTTTGGTTACTTATTTCAGAGTGCTTAATTTTAGGGAGAAAATTATTTCTGAGTTCTTGTGCTATTTGGGCAACTGATTTTTGAGTGTTTGTGCTATTTGAGGAACTTATCCTTTAGTGCTTGTGTTTTGTTGGAATTTATTTCTCTGTGTCTGCGCATTTTTGTGAACTGTTTTCTGATTACTTGTACTATGAAGGTAACTTATTTTTGAGTGTTGTGCTCTTTCAACAACCTATTTTTGAATGTCTTTGCTGTTTGTATAACTTAAAATAAGTCCTGGTGCTATTCGGAGAACAATTTTTTAAGTGCTTCTTCTATTTGGGGAACTGATTTTTAAGTGCATGTGCTGTTTGAGAAAATTAGTTCTGAGTGTCTGTCTTTTGTGTGTGCACGAATTTCTGAGTGCACACGCATTTTGTGAAAAATTAGTTCTGAATGTCTTTGCTATATGATAAATTTCTTTCTAAGGCCTATTTTCTTTGGAAAACGTAATTATGAGTGCATGTGCTCTTTTGGGAATAATTTCTAATTCCTCTGCTCTTTTGGAAACTTTTACTGAGTGACTATACTATTTGTATAACCCATTTCTGATCTCCTGTGTTTTGTGATAACTTATTTCTGACTGACTGTCCTCTTTTGAGAACATATTTCTTAGTACCTGTGTTCTTTTGGGAACTTATTTCTGAGTGTCTTAATTGTCGGAACTTATTTCTGAGTCGCTGTGCTTTTTCCTGAAGGTATTTTTGAGTGCCTTTTCTCATGGGGTATTTTTTTATTCTTTTACTCTTTGTGGTACTTATTTGTGAGTGACTTTTACTGTTGGAACTTAATTCTGAGTGCATGAACTCTGTGAATAACAAGTTTAGGACTCCTTTGCTCTTTGGAAACTTATTTCTTATTGCCTCTTCTCTTTGAGTTACTTATTTTAAATTGCTTATGATCTTTGGGATCATATATATGAGTATCTGTGATCTTTCCGAAACTTATTTCTGATTGACGACTGTAGGATTTGGCCAACTGATTTTAGAGTGCCTGTGGTATTTGGCCAATGATTTTAGAGCGTCTGTGCTCTTTGAAGAACTTATTTCCGAGTGACTCTGTTTTGTGGGAACTATTTCTGAGTGTATCTGCCCTTTGTGAATCTATTTTTTAAGTGCCTTTGCTATTCTGTTAAATTATTCTTGAGCGTATGTGCTCTTTCAGGAACTTATTTTTTAGTGCCTGTGTTCTCTAGATAACTTATTATAAGTGCATGTGCTCTTTGGAGAACTGATTTCTGAGTGCCTCTGCTAATTGGAAACATTTCTGAGTTCCTGTGCTCTTTAGCAATCTTATTTTTGAGTGTCTGTGCTCTTTGAAGAACTAAATTTGAAAGTCTATGTTATTTAGACAACTTTTTTCTGAGTACATGTGCTATTGCGCAAATTATTTTGGAGTAACTGCTCTACTGTGGATTTTTTCTGAGTTACTCTGGTCCTTGTAGATCTTAATTATGAGGTTCGTTGTTAAATGAACCTAATTGTGATTGCGTGCTTGCTCTCTTGAAGATATTTCTGAGTATCTGTGCTCTTTAGATAACTGATTTTATAATGCATGTGTTCTTTGCTAAACTTATTTTTGAGTGCCTGGACTATTTTAAAGTGCCTCTGCTCTTTGAGAAACATCTTTCTAAGTTCCTGTTCCCTTTGGGGAAATAATTATTAGTGCCTATGCTATTTTATGAAGTAATTCACGTGGTTGTGGTCTTTGTGAATTGTTTTTTAGAGGCTGTGCTCTTTGAGGGCGTATTTTTTTATTTCTCTGCCTTTATGGAAACTTATAGCCGAGTGACTGTCCCCTATGGAGAACTTATTTCTGATTGCATGCCTTTTGTGGTAACATATGAGTGCCTGTGCTCTTTGCGGAACATATTTCTGAGTACCTCTGCTCTTAGCTTTACTTATTTCAGAGAGCATATTTTCTTATGTGAAGTTATTTCAGAGTTTGTATGCTCTTTGAATAACAAATTTAGGATTCCTTTGTTCTTATGTAAACTTATTTCTGAGTGCATGTGCTATTTTTGCGGAACTCATTTTTGAGTCCCTCTGCTACTTTGGCAAACTAATATTTGAGTGTATGTGCTCTTTGACAAACTTATTTATGAGTGCCAGTGCTCTTTGTAGAATTTAATTATGAGTGTCTCTGTACTTTGAATAACTTATTTTTGAATTCCTGTGCTCTTTTGTGAACTTATTTCTGAGTACCTGTGTTCTTTCAGGAACTTAATTCTTAATGCGTTTGCTCTTTGCGAAACTTATTCCTGAGTGCCTGTGCTCTTTGGAAAACAAATTTCTGACTGTCTCTGCTCTTTTGAAATTTATTTTCCAATGCTTATGCTCTGCAATTTGAGGAAATTATTTATTAATGCCTGTGCTCTTTGCAGAACTTAATTATGAGTGTCGGTGCTCTTTGGAACCTTAATTTTGAGTGCTTCTGCTCTTTGGGTAACTAAAAACTGAATGAGTGTGCCCTTCAAAGAACTTAATTATGGGCGTCCGTGTTCTTTGAAGAACTTACTAATGAATGACAGTGCTCTTTATGGAACTTATATCAGAGTCCATGTGCTCGATGGGAGACTCTTTTTACATACTGAACGACTGTGTTCATTTTGGAGCTAATTTCTGATTCGTGTGCTCTTTATGAAACTTATTTCTGAAACCCATTTCTCTTTCAGAAACTTATTTCAGTGTACTTTTGAGGTTTGGAGAAGTTATTTCTTAAGGCTTGTGTATCGAAGTAACCTATTTCTGATGTTGGTGCTCTTTGCCAAACTTGTTTTGAATCCCTAGGCTCTTTGGAGATCTTAACTATGAGTGCCTATATTCTTTGAATAACTTTTTTATGAGTGCCTGTTCTCTTTGGATTACTTATTTAAGAGTGCTCCCCTTCTCTAGGGAACTTATTTTTTATTGTCTGTGCATTTTCTTAACTTATTTCTGAGTGCTTATTCTCTTTGAAGAACTTATATATGATTACGAGTCTTCTTTAGTAACTAAATTCTAGTTCCCTTTGTTCTTTGTGAAACTTATTTCCGAATGCCTGCACTCTTTGGAGAGCTTAATTTTGACTCTGTCTTATTTTAAAAACTTAATTATTAGTGCCTGTGCTCTTTGAGTAACTTATTTCTGAGTGCATTTTTCTTTTAGTGACTAAATTCTGTTGTGTTTTTTTCGAAATTCATATCTGGATTGGGTGTCCGCTTTGTGGAGCTGATTTCTGATTTCCTCTGCTATTAAGGCATCTTATTTTTTTAGGGCCTGTGTTCTTTCAGAAACTTATTTCTAAGTGACTATGTTCTTTGGAGAAATTAATGATGAGTGCCTGTACTCTTTGTGTAACTCATTTATGTATGCTTGTGCTCTTTGATACACTTCTTTTCTAGTTCTTGTGCTCTTTGTGGACTTATTTATGAGTGCCTTTGCTCTATCTTTGTGCCCTTTGGGTAACATTTTGGAGTTCCTGTCTCCTCGGAAAACCTATTTCATCCATGGTATATTATCTCATAACTGTTCCTCCATAAAGTTAATTTTCTTATTTATGGTCAACATTTGTTTTTCCCTCTACATCTTACGTGTCTTTTCCTTTTTTCACATCTCCTGAATCCAGCAATTTCTTAATGACTCAACTATCAAACAATTTCAGCCTAAAATGTCAGGTTGATTACTTTTATTTTCTGAAATTTGGAAAGTAATTCCATTCATATTTTCCCGCCCTGAAGGGAAAGTATGACTCTTTACATGTTTTCTTGATTGCGGGTTTTTATTGTCCCAATACTCTTAAAATTGGCCATATCGGGCGACAAGTGTCAATTTCACTATGCCATGTTCTTGTCAATTTCATTTGGTCTATTTCATTAGTTTCTATATTCTCCATTTTCCTCTTTATTTCCCAACTGAATAAAGGCCACACGTCTCACTGCTCTCTGTTTCTCTCCTTGCTTTGACCAGGATTACCAGTTAATTTAAAACTTTCTGCATTAATCCGCCTTTATGGCTTTACAAGATAAATTGAAATTAAGACTACCTAAAGGTAAGAATTTACCGGCGAAGATGCGCTGCATAAATATTTTAGTGCGGTTTGCCCCTCCTGAGATTATTCAGTTCCTCCCTCAGGAACACAAAATTCCTAATTCCGTAATCCTGCTAAAATCCGCATGCATTCAATGGCATTTCCACAACACAATCCAAAGTTGCCTCGGTCAGATGAAAAGTTAGGAATCGTTACAAAATTCACCGGCGAATGAATCGTGAGTCTTTTCAGAGGCATCGTCGCTCGAAGACTAATTATACCAACCCGAATTGTAGGAATGTAACTTATAATGAGCATTCGGCTTTGTTCGTTCCAGGCAGTGAGCGAAACAAGATAATTACTTTGACGGACTTCATCGGGCTTACAGGCTGTTGCCGAAAGAATGCGGGTGTTTTGTTTACGTTAGCAAAGCAAAAGGTAGGCGTTATTGATTAGAGCAACAAATAGATGAAACCAATATATCTACTCTATAATATTCTTAAATAATTTCCAATAAAAGAAAATTGCTCACTGCTGGGTGAGAAATAAAATCTCTATTAAGTGATAAAGGAAGAAAGCTTAAATACAAAAATACTAGAAGCGAAAAGTGGGAGAGAAGGCTTGGTATATCAGTCCGTACTCCAATCCTTTAAACTCACATCTCTCAGAAATCACACATTCAACTTAACTTGCAAAAGTACAAGAAAACAATCTGGCATAATTATATTCCATATATTTGAAGAAAAACTCAATAACTTTAACATATCTGACTTTCAAACTTAAAATGTTACCCTCATAAAAATTACCCCAAACCATGACAAAAGCTAGCAAATCACACATGCCACAATGCCCAAGAACACAAACAATTCAAGCATCACAACAGAAGTAGCAAACTTTATGAATCAACTAAACTTACTCAATGAAACAAAAACACCTAACTTATTTATCACTAAGCTAATCAATAACTTCAACAAAATCAATGCAAAATTATAACTCAATCTAAATGGACAACAGAAAACAATACAATCATTGTAGGAACAGCAAAACAAACACAAAAAAGCTTTCAAAACAATCAAACACTACAAAATAGCCACAAAACCCCTCCTCCAACCTATGAAGTTCTCGTAACAAAATAATTCCTCTAAAATCAGTGCAACACTTTAATGAAACACACTTCCTAAGTGACCAAGTCATGATATTTTTCAGAGCCTTGTTTAACATTATCTGGACAGATGGGAAAGCTACCGTGTTTGTTTTACGCAAGCCTGGGAAATATCACTACTCCGGCTTGTTTTGTCCTAATTTCGATAAATTCCTGCCTGTGCAGGTTAATAAAGAAATTGGCTAATGTTAGGCGTGCTTATTTTATGGACAGCGGAGGTCACCCGACTCCTGCACATTGCTGCTCTTGCAAGTTCCTGTCAACGTTGGATGCGCTGCTTCAGGAGGAAAATGCTATAGGCAATGCCTTCTTGATGGGCACTTCGCTCCGGTGTTTTTTTTTTATTTAGAGAGGGCGTACGATACCACATTACGATACGGTATCATAATCAATAATAAAGGGGTAATGGAATGTCTTCAAATTTTATTTTCTGAGCTGCTGCGAGATTGTCAATTACGCAGACTGGTGTCAATCTAGGTAAGTGAACTTTCAATCTCTTTGGCTTCGTCCCAGATACCTACCTTCGAGCGCTGAATCCAGCAGGTTCTTAACTGCATCGCTCGCTCTGCCAGAGTTTACGGGTTTCGGTTTTCTTTAGCTAACACTAAAGTGGGTCACTTCTACTACCATCGACGGCTTCACCGCAATCCGAACTTTTTCCTAAATGCGGCTCACCTAAAGGTAGATCCGCACCGTTTCATTGGTCCTATTTTTTAACCCGCTCCATCAACTTTCTTCGTTCCTTGTCGTTCAGCCTTTGGGTGATGATAATGTTACTTTTATACTTCTTCGTTTTCTACTCTTCTCTTGTTTTTTGTAATACTACTTTTATTCTTTTCACTATTATACCATTCTCTTGTTAGTTCTAATCCTACTTTTATTTTTTTAAGTTTTCGATCTTATCTTTTTCTTTCTAAGCTAGACTAAGTATGCAAGTTCTACACATCCGCAGCCTAGCATGAAAATCGGAAGGAGAACTCGATACACCGTACTAGTCTCCGTTTGGCGAGCCATGCCTTCCTAATGCCTCCTGTAGAGAGCGGCCTTGTCGAGGCTGACTATATAGTAGGAATAAGGTCAGCTCCTTGGTAGGGTAGGGTAAAGAAGATTGTGCCCCGAGTTTTCGTGTGGCCATACTACCCCAAAGCCTCGACAGACTCAGGTCGTTTTTTTCTCTATCTAGATTCGGACACACTCGCAGGACGCCGTTTGATGCCTGATCCCACTGAACCTTCCTGTAAAGGCACTTGGTCCCCCAGACTCCCCGGACAAATATTTGTCGAAAGTCTAAATCTGGGGGATCTTCGAGCACCTTACTTACCCTGGTACTGGGAAGAACGGAGTCGTTACCACTTGTCCCTTGTACGCGGGACGTTGGGTGTATTTCCAATTGTGGAAAATAATAATAATAATGATGAGAATAGGTATTTATAATGCTCCCTTCAAGGCTGTTAGCCCTCCCAGAGCGCAGGTTGTGTAGTAAGTGTAGAGACAGTTTACAGGGGAGAGAAGGCTTCAGGAGACGTTTAAAAGTAGCAAGGGAGGGAGAGGATCGGACTTCGGCAGGAAGACCATTCCAGAGTCTAAGAGGACAAACTGAGAAGGAACTATCACCCATCGAGCAGAGGACAGAATGAGGAGTGTTCAGGATGGGAGCGAGGTTAGACCGGAGTGCCCGAGGAGTTTGACGACGGGATAGGGCAGACGAGAGATAAGGTGGAGCCTCGAGGTTTAGGGCCTTGTAGGTGATGAAAAGAATTTTATAGTGGGTACGGAAGCAAATAGGTAACCAGTATAGCTCCTATAACAGAGGCATCGAAGAAGAGAACCGGGGGCGGCGAAGGGGGAGCCGAACAGCATAATTTCGAACTAGTTGTAGGGGGCGAAGTGACGAAGAAGGTAGATTCACTAGAAGAGAATTTCAGTAGCCTAAGCGTGAAGTGACGAAGGCATGAATACCACTCTCAAGGCTTCGTCGATCAAAATTGGATCAAACACTTGAAAAGTTGCCGAAGAAATCGAGGGAATACTTACAGATACGATGGATGTGCAGTTTAAACGAGAGTTGCTCGTCGAAAATAACACCAAAATTACTAACGGTATCAGAGAAGGCCACATTGGTTTCCCCAAGGTTAAGGGAGTGGAAGAGAGCTTTAGATTTCTCCACCATCGAGGCAGTAGCAACAAGGAGAACTTCAGTTTTATCGTGGTTAAGTTTGAGAAAGTTGGTAGACAGCCATTCGCTTATGGAGGTGTAGGCTAAAAGAAGCTTGTAAATTGATTGAGAAAAGGACACAGGGGATGAGGAAAGGTATATCTGACTGTCATCAGCATAGAGGTGGAAGGACAGGCCCAAATCGCGAAGAAGGGAGTAAGAGGAAGTAAGTAAATGCAAAAGAGGAGGGGAACGAGAACTGAGCCCTGTGGCACCACAAAATGAATGGGCGCGGGCTCGGAGGAGAAGTTATCGAGCGCGACCGACTGAGTGCGGGAGGAGAGGTATGAGCGGAACCGAACAAGTGCAGTTCCCGAGAGACCAAAAAAAGTGTTAAAACGATTAAGGAGGACAGCTGGTCAATGGGATGAAAGTAGAGATGAGGTCTAGGAGGACTAGAATGGATGTACAACCCCCATCGGCTGATCTACGTAAACCGTCTGAAACATTAAGAAGAGCGGTTTCAGCAGAGTACTTCGCTTTGAACCCCGATTAGTCAATTTCATCGATATTGCAGTTAAAAATATAGTAATTAAGGCCAGAGAAAACCACTCTATCGAGGATCTTAGAGAGGCATGGAAGCTGTGAGATAGGGTGATAGATAGATGGTTCAGAAGGGTTAAGGTGCGGCTTTTGAATGATAGGACGAATTGAGGTATGTTTGAAGGAAGAGAGATCCACCCCTGTGGCAAGAGAAGTGTTAAAGAGATGAAGAATCAGTGGGAGGACAGTAAGGAGAATTCGGTAGATGGGTTTAGGTAGAAAGATGTCCTTAGGGGATCCAGATTTGTTAGAGCGTGAGATCAGGGCAGTTACTTCCTCAGAGGACGCCCGAATGAGGACGTTAAGCGTCAATGGAGTATGGTCGGGGAGAACAGCGTGGGCTTGTTCAGACGATATGGGTAGTACGGCGCAAAGGTTAACTTTATCATAGAAAAATTTAGAAAGAGCAGAGGGGTTGATGGGTGGAGAAGTGGAGGAAATGGGGATAGGCCAGAAAAGACGAGAGAACAGGCAAAAGATAGTCCGAGGGTCATTCTTGCTCTCAGACAAAATTTTGTGTGAATGAGCCTCACACACTGATTTTAATTAGGAAGAATAAGTCGCAGTAGCAAGGCAATAGGCAAGTGAGAGGGAGGTCGTGTCCCGCCCACGGGAGCGTGCTTTACGGAGGGCTCGTTCAGGAGCGTGTAAGGACCTCCTTGAACTAAGGAGTAACATGATCAACCAAGGAGCGCGGTGATGGCGGTTTTAAGGAGTGATAAGGGGGGCGTGCACGTCAATATTTTTTTTAAGGGGCTATGTGGAGACTGCCCACTTGAGCATAAGTCGCCGCAAACCACCAGCCTAGTTCTAGGCTACTTTGAAATAAAAATTTGAAAAAAAAGGTAAAAAAGAAAGATGACAATTAGGGGGAGGTCCCAATCCACCCGGTGCAGGAGCGTGCGGCCTACAAAGAAAACCAATAAGAAAAAACAACAAAACCTAAATAAATAAAAGGGAAAAGGCCGGCCTCCCCCCAAAGGTCAACAAGTCCAACAGTCAATGTGCACGCACGCGTCCCGAGTACAAGGGACAGGCGGTAGCGACCCCGCCCATCCCGGTACCGGGACAGGTAACGTGCGTGAAGATCACCCAGAATGGGACATTCGACAAGAAGTTGCCGAACAGTCTGGGGGACGACGCAGTCGTCACAATAGGGCGCATGCGAGCGATTTATAAAATAGCAATGCGTCACACGAGTGTGTCCGATTCGGAGACGACAGAAAGCGACGTGAATCCGTAGCGGCATTGGGGGATAGGTCCATGGGAACAATCGCGGCGCAATGGCACGCAACTTTAAGTTCCCTTCGACCGTCTCCCATCTTCTTTGCCAAGCAGTCCGAAGAGCTGCCCGTATTCCTGGCATGTAGTCGGTGTGAGAAAGAGCGAAACGCTGGTCCGGTCGCAGAGTCTTCGTGGACTCTTTGGCGCCCTCATCGGTGCGCTCATTCCCCGCAATTTTTACATTTCCAGGAACCCAGCAGAAGATAATCTCGACATCCGCCTTCCCCCTCTTTGGACTTGGAGCCATCCGTATACACTGGCACGGTTCCATCGTGAGACGAGGTTTACTCCCAAAAGTTCGAATGCAATACTCCCAACGCTGTACAAGGTTTGGCGGCAGAGGGTGGCGACAAATAGCCAAATGTGGTACCCTCCAGGGTGGCGTCCTGGGCAAAAGCAGGGGAACCACCAGCCAGAGACCTATACTTAGCTCTCGAAGGAGTTTCCTGGCTCTAAACCCAAAGGGCTTATGGTATCTCTAGCGTCTCTTGGCGGCATAGGCACAATCAAGATCAGCTGCGGATGCAGTTAGAGCTGTTGGCGAGTGAGGAAGGCGCCGGGCTCGCGCGTACAGGCGAGTGATGCACTGCACGCGGCGTAGAGCAAGTAGCATCTCCCCAGCATCGACCAACAGGCTCTCAACGGGGAAGTGCGGAAGGCAACGGTCGCAAGGCGAAGGCCGGTGTGGTGGATCGAGTTCACCTTCCACAATAAACGCTCGGCTGCAGATGCATAAAACTCGCATCCGTAGTCGAGCTTCGAACGAACAAAGGATCGATAAAAAAGTAAGGCAGTGGCCCTATCAGCGCCCCAAGCACTGAACGTCACGGAACGGAGAATATCCATTGCGCGGGTACAAGAGACCCTAACGCTGCGAATATGAGCCTCCCAGATGAGGCGTTGGTCAAATACAAGACCAAGGAAACGGTGCGATTCAACCACTTCCAGGCGCACTCAATTAAGAAACAAATCTGGGTCGGGGTGGAGCCGTGGATAGCGGCAGAAGTGCACCACCTTAGTCTTGGCCAAAGAAAACCAAAACTTATGCGCTTCGGCATAGCGAGAGAAGCGGTTCAATGCCTGTTGGAGTCGACGTTCCAGAGTTGGCATCTGGGACGCGCCAAAAAGAGATCAAAAGGTCGTCTACTTAGAGCGTAGCGAGAACATCTTCTGGCAGCACAGAGGTGATGCCGTTGATGATCATGGCAAAGAGTGTGACACTAAGGACACTTCCATGCGGGACACCCTCTTCCTGCTCCATTGGGCCGGAAAGGGCTCCCTCCCACCCGTACGTGGATTTGACGATCTCGCAAAAATTCAGATATAAACATTTGGAGGCGTCCCCCCGCCCCCATCGTGTGAAGAATCTCCATGATACCGTATCGCCATGCGGTATCATAGGCCTTCTCTAGATAGAAAAACACCGTGGCGTAGTGCTTTCTACAGAGGAAGGCCTCGCAGACGGCATTTTCCAGTCGTAACAGAGCATCTGACGTGGAGTGGAACTTGCAGAAGCCGAACTATGCAGAAGACCTATGGCCTCCACTGTCCAGGATAAAGGCTAATCTAGCATTTACCAATTTCTTCATCAACTTGCACACGCAAATGTTTAGAGAGATTGGGCGGAAAACGGGCGGAGTAGAGTGATCTCTCCCCGGTTTGCGAAGTGCGAGCACAGTAGCGATCCGCCAGATATCTGGAATCCATGCTGGGAGTTTGCAATTAAATTATTAGCCTCACAATGGCTCCACAACCTATTTCTAATTATCGATTCTAAGAGTTTTCGAATTACACAAGTTAGACTGATGGGACGGAAATTAGTAGGCTTAGTTTTATCCCCTCTTTTTAATATCGGCGTAACATTTGCACGCTTGAACTCTATTGGAACTAGGCCTTCCTCTATTGATCGATTGAAAATCGTGCAGAGTGGTCTTGCTAATTCATTTTTTAGTTCTTTAAGATGGGTTATGTACAACCCCATCGGGCCCGGATGACTTCGAATTTTTCATTTTATTAATATATGAGAGAATATTTCTTCATTTATACTTAGGTTGGATAGGGTATTTTTTCTTTCAAAATTTATGTCCTCGCCTAGTGTTTCTAATTGTGTCACTCCCTCAATAGTGGAAAACACTCGATAAGTGTTCATTTAATATTTTAGCAAATTTTTATGGGACGTCCTTCATAACACCATCTTTTCCTCTGATCGGACCTATTGAACCCTGTATGGGTTTTCTAATGTTAACGTAACTATAAAGCCGTTTCGGTTTGTGCTTCGATTTTATAGCGAGGTCTTTTTCATATTTCAGCTTAGCTTCTTTAATGGCCCGCTTTACCAGTCTTCGAGAGCCTACGTATTTTTCCCGATTTGTTGTCGTTTCGTTTTTTATAAAACTTTGATAGGCTTTATTACGCTCCCGAATTAAGTTAGTTATTAAAAGGCTAACCCATGCTGCTCTCTTTGATTTTCCATTCTTTCGACGTACGTACTTAAACAACTCGGAATCCACTGTGAGCACATTTTGCTGTAGCTCTTAGTACATTTCCTGTACTGTCTTATTATAAAAACATCTTCCCCAGTTTATCCTTTCAATCCGGTCACGGAAGGTTTCAGAATTACAACTCCCAAATCTTGGGATTAGTTGTGAACTCTCTTTTACCTCAAGGCTCGTATTAATTTCAAACCTAATCACATTATGGTCACTCGTCTCCAAATGCTCACCCACGCAAACGTTTTCTACCAAAGTCTCCCATGTTGAGATAATCAAATCAAGTATATTTTGATCAAGCGTAGCTTCCTCTACTTTTTGCACAAGAAAATTATCCTGAATAAAATTGACTAATCTCTCCCCAACTTTATCCGAAGTATAGTTTATAAAGTTAACGTTAGGGTAATTGAAATCTCGACAAATTATTGTTTTTCCTTTTTTTACCATAGATAAAAGGCACTCAAAGAGTAGTACGTTCTCTGATTCTATTAGATATGGGGGCGATAGTTAACGGCTAAGTTAATTTTATTATTTTTAGCACACTCGAGCTCAATTAGCAAAACCTCACTCTTCATATTTACGGTCGTCGCGGCCATCTGCATCGCATTTATTTCCTCTTTTACATAAGGTAAAACTCCACCGCCCCTTCCATTTAGTCGGTCCTTATGATGGATTTTGTACCCTTCTATATTAAATTCCGCAATAAGGTCTCGTTAAACTGTATCTAAACACGTCTCACTAATACATATGATATCGTAATCGCCCTATTGAGTAAGGGGCGCGGCGATTTGCCATCTTGGCCGCCGTGCTGACGGGATCCAGCGCTCCGTCCGGCCCCAGCTTAGCCTCTCTTCCTTCCTTCAGATAGCGTGTATTTCTTCCCTACCTGGTCGCTTTTCATACAACCTCTCCCACAACTTTCTCTGGCCATCCTCTAATTTCACAGGGTAGATGCTGACCTTCTTCTCAAGCCAACCGCCCCATATTGGGGCTGAGAGGGGAGGAGACAATGTTCCCTAACCCCTAAGCTCCGGTTCGGGTTGGGGGGTTTTTAACAACCTGCTTCATCCCCACCCATACCTTCCTCATATCCCTTTGCCTTCTCAATTCACTGTTTATCCTTGATTTTACGCCGTATCTAAGGTGGAGCCGCCATGCCGATGGACTGCCAGGCCACCAGGTGGGAGGGGTAGTCCAAAATGGCGGCGCCTGGCACTGCCCTGCCTGTAAGCACCTCTTGCAGTTCGGGCTACTGCGAGAGGTGATGCGCGATTGCATCCCGTGTAAAAAAGAGGGTCACCATGCCCATGTATGATCATCAAAAACCAAAATCTCTCCCCAATTCCCCTTCATCATTAACGGAGCCGCCCTCGGGCAGCTCCACCGAAAAAATGGAGGTCCACCCCTTGTTCTTGCGCAGAGGACCCTCCATACTTCTTTAACCGGAGAGGAGGCTTACTCCTCTTCTACGCCTACGGGTGTACGGGACTCCCCCTCACCCCCTTCTATGGAGGTGCTTTCGGGCACCTTCCTATTTCCAGCGGGGGAAATCCGGGCTCGGTGGTAAACACTGAACCCAAATCCGCCCCTATGCAAGGTCCTCCTCAAAAGGTTAGGGTTTCTGAGGCAGTACAAGGAGGGGAGGGATCTTCTCTGACTGGTGCCCCTGCGACCACCAGGACCTTCTCCATTTCGGAGAAGGACCTGGCTGAGGCCGGTCCATCTGGCCTAGGGGCTTCTGCCGGCGGAGGTGAGAAGCGGGTTCATTCCCCGCCCTCCTCTCCAAAAAAGAAGAAGACCAAAACCAAAAAGACAAAGAAAACTCGGGGCTCCTCTCCATCCGCGGGGGCTGCGGGGACGGATAGGTCTGCTGCCGCTTTGGCAAGCGACCAAGCCTAAGATCGGCACATCCGGCCCCGTTGCCTCTCCGGTTGCGGAGCCCCTGACTAAGACCAAAAGCACACAGGGCGGAGCCTCGATAACATCAGGGCTCCTAATTCAGAGGTTACCTGGCGTTTTCGATCCCGCTGGCTTCAAACGCTTCCTCGTCATTCGCGCCACTGATGGCAGCATGTTGGCCAAGGGCAACATGATCCATCAGAGGAGAGGATTAGCTAGTGTAATTGGGAGAGAGCGAAGGTGACCCGTTTCTCGGACGGGAGCCTTGTGGCGAATGCGGCGAATCCAGCTGAGGTGGCCAAGGAAAGTGCTTTTCGGACACTTCATGGCACCCCGGTGGGTGTGACGCCGCACTCTACCATGAACTTTGTGAAAGGAGTAGTTTATGCGAGGGAACTCGTTGACAACTCTTTAGAATACATCATCTTAGAGTTGGCCGACCATGGGGCGGTCAAAGTCGAACGTGTGATGAGAAAACAGGAAGGGGCCTCGAGACCCACCCCTACACTCTTCATCACGTTCGACTGTGACAAGCTCCCTGAGTCGGTGCGTGCCGGTTGGTACCGCTACCGCGTTAAGGCATTCGTGCCACTTCCGCGGCGGTGCTATTACTGTCACTGCTTCGGCCATACCAATCGTTCTTGTAGACGTGGCAAGTCGGGGTCACCCGGAGTTTGTGTAAATTGCAGAGAGCCGCACCCCGCTTCTTCGAAGCAGTGTGGTGCATATCTCCTCGAGAAAGGAATCCTGGCCGTTCAGGCCCAGGATCGACTCTCATTCCGCGAGGCTAAGGACTTGGTCCTGGCGCGCCCGGCTCTACCTGGGACGTCATATGCCTCAATAGTTAGAAAGACACCCTCTGCTCCTAGCCCATCGAGGCCAACAAGCACGGTTGTTTCCGCGCCCATTCGAAGCCCTTCTGCGAGCTCTACTCAAACCGGGCGCTCCCCTGGTAAAGCTTGCGGCAAAAAGGGTTCAAACCCAGCCCCGGCTAAAACCAGGGCTCCCCCCTCTTCCCCCAGCGTGACCGTTTCCTGTAAGGCGAAACGGCCACGCGCCTTCACCGAGTCGTTAGACTCACAGGAGGCAACACCCCTGAAGATGGTTGCTAGGCAAGCTTCCGGGGTTCCTAAAGCTGTTTTCCGAAAGAAGGAAGGCAACAAAGGAGCTTCGGCTCCTTCGCCCACGCCTAGTGGTGGAGCCAGTGGCTCAGAGACGGGGGTTCCTCGAAAAGAGGGCCCCCCGCCTCCGAAGCCACAAAGCCCGCCTAAGGTTTCGAGGTGGAGGGAGGAAAAGACTCGCATGGCGAGCCCAACCTCCCCCAATAAGTCCTCGAAGGCGACAGCGCCTTCAGTGCTTTGTCCGGCACACAGCACCCGGAGTTCTGCCCCGGGCAAGCGTACGTCTATTCCCGTCAGGGTCTTCTGTTCGAGGAGGGCCCCTGCGTCTCCTCCGAGCTAGGCCTAGAGGGCATATTCTTTCAATGGAATTGCCGTGGACTCCGGGCCGACTGAGAGGAGCTGCGGAGGCTCATCTCGTCCAGTTCTCCGTTAGCTATCTTTTTGCAAAAGACCATGCTGTGAACGTGCCTTCTGCTTACCCTGCCGGGGGTATTAGGGTCTTGCGACCCCACCATGGCGGGATGGCCGGGCTGGGGGATGCGCGGTTTACACCCGGCATGATGTCTCCGTTATTCCTTTCCCTTTAGATACCTCCTTTCAGGCAGTGGCTGTGCAGCTGCACCTGGATAGGAGGTATACTATCATTTCTGCGTACATTCCACCGTCAGCTGACTTTGACGTGGGGGACTTCCGCCGCGTCGTGGCACGGTTGACGAGGCCCTTTCTCATGCTTGGAGATCGGACCGGCAGGCATCCTCTCTGGGGAGATTACTCAATAAATCCCAGGGGACAAGTACTTGCCAATCTGATCGAAGAGCTTGATATAGGTGTCCTAAACGTGGATGAGTTTACGCATCACTGTCCGAGAACCGCTTCATTTTCTTGCCTTGATCTATCTTTGTGCTCTTCGGATGCACAGCCTGATTTTGATTGGCGGGTGGTTGATGACCTCCATGGTGGTGATCACTTTCCCATTCAAATATCATTTTCAGGGCATCTGCCGACTGATAGCCCAATTCGGTGGGGCTTGGCACAGGCGCGGTGGCCTGCATTTCAGGAAATGACTGAATTCTCTATCTCAGTCGAGAAGTTTAGGTTGGTAGATGAGGCCGTTGAGTTCTTCTCCGGCAACCTTATCACCATGGGCCTGACTACTAATCCTAGGACGTCTGGACGGTTTGCATGCCGACCACTCCCATGGTGATCGGCCGAGTGTGAGACGGCCCTCAAACAGGAGCGTTATGCCTACATGCGCTATAAGCGCCGCCCGAACGATTTCACTGTCGCTGAATTTCGTCGGGCTAGGGCTAGGTTCCGGTATATTTCGAAGCACGCCCGCCGCTCTTCTTGGCGGGCATACGTGTCTTCACTTAACAGGAAGACCCCTTTAGCAGAAGTGTGGAAGCGAGTCAAAAGGATTCGGGGCAAGTTCTCGCAGGGCCCCCCTCCCGTTCTCAAGGAGAATGGAACCGCAATCTCTGACCCCGCGTTCGTGGCGGAATCCTTAGCGACCGCTTTTCCCGCATTCTCTAGCCAGGATGCTGCTCCGCCAGCATTCAATGCACGTCGTGATGTTGCAAAAGGCTGATGGCTGGACTTTACCTCCAGAGGCGGAGAACCCTTCAACGACAAGTTTACTGTGAGTGAGTTGCGCTCCGCTTTCGCTTCGTGCTTGAAACACCGCCCATGGTGATCGAGGCATGTCCTTTCTGATAGATTTGTTCAACAAAATCTGGGTGAAGGGTCTTCTCCCAGACTCCTGGCGAATCGCTACTGTGCTTGCCTTTCGCAAATCGGGGAGAGATCACTCTACTCCGACCAGTTTCGGCTCAATCTCTCTAACCTCTTGCGTGTGCAACTTGATGGAGAAATTGGTAAATGTTAGATTAGCCTTTTTACTGGACAACGGAGGCTATCTGTCTTCTGCACAGTGCGGCTTCCGCAAGTTCCACTCTACGTCGGATACTCTGCTCCGACTGAAAAATGCCGTCTGCAAGGCTTTCCTTCGTAGACAGCACTATGCGACGGTGTTTTTCGATCTGGAGAAGGCATATGATACCTCGTCGCAATACGGTATCATGGAGAATCTCCACACGATGGGGGTAATGGGACGCCTCCCAATGTTTATATTTGAATTTTTGCGAGATCGTCAATTTCGCGTACGGGTGGAGGGAGCCCTCTCTGGCCCAAAGGAGCATGAATAGTGGGGTCCCGCAGGGAAGTGTCCTCAGTGTCACACTCTTTGCCCTGAGCACCAACGGCATCACCTCTGTGCTGCCGGAAGATGTTCTCGCTATGCTCTACGTGGATGACCTTTCGATCTCTTTTGGCGCGGCCCAGATGCCAACTCTGGAGCGTCGACTCCAACAGGCATTGAACCGCTTCTCTCGCTATGCCGAAGCGCATAGGTTTTGGTTTTCTTTGGCTAAGACTAAGGTGGTGCACTTCTGCCGCTATCCACGGCTCCACCCCGACCCAGATTTGTTTCTTAATTGAGTACGCCTGGAAGTGGTTGAATCGCACCGTTTCCTTGGTCTTGTATTCGACCGACGCCTCATCTGGGAGGCTCATATTCGCAGCGTTAGGGTCTCTTGTACCCGCGACATGGACATTCTCCGTTCCGTGACGTTCAGTGCTTGGAGCGCTGATAGGGCTACTGCCCTACTTTTTTATCGATCCTTTGTTCGTTCAAAGCTCGACTACGGATGCGAGTTTTATGCATCTGCAGCTGAGCGTTTATTGCGGAAGTTAGATTCGATTCACCACACGGGACTTCGCCTTGCGACCGGTGCCTTTCGCACTTCCCCTATTGAGAGATTGTTGGTCGATTCTTGGGAGATGCCACTCACTCTGCGCCGCGTGCAGTGCATTACCTCCCTCAGTCTCCAACAGCCCTCACTGCATCCGCAACTGATCTCGACGGTGCCTATGCCGCCGAGAGACGCCAGTCATACCCTAAGCCCTTCGGTTTTAGGGCGAGGAAACTCCTCCCTCAGGGGATTGATATAGCTCTCGGGCCGGTGGCGCCCCTGGTTCTGCCCAGAACGCCACCCTGGAGGGTACCACATTTGGCTATTTGTTGCCACGCCTCTGCTCCTAAAGCTTGTACGGCGCTGGGAGTATTGCGTTCGACTTTTTGGGAGCACACCTTGTGTCACGCTGGAACCGTGCCAGTTTATACGGATGGCTCCAAGTCCCAAGTGGGGGTCGGCTTCCACGCTGTATCCCCTCTGTTTGAAGTCATCGGGGCTCTGCCAGGCGCTGCGTCTGTTTTCACGGCCGAGCTGGTGGCAATACCCCACTTAGTACGGGAGATTACGCGACGTGCCCGGTTCGGAGACCGGATTGTGATCTATAGTGACTTTCAAAGCGCCCTGAGTGCTCTCGGGGCATTGGAATCTCCGCATCCCCTGATTTGAGATATCCGTGACGCCATGTTAATGGCGAGCCGGACAGATGTCTAGATTATCTTCTGCTGGGTTCCTGGACATGTAGGAATTGCTGGGAATGAGCGCGCCGATGAGCGCGCCAAAGAGTCCGCGAGGACTCGGCGCCTGGACCAGCGTTTCGCTCTTTCTCACACCGACTACATAGCAGGAATACGGGCAGCTCTTCGGACTGCTTGGCAAATAAGATGGGAGACGGTCGAAGGGAACTTAAAGTTGCGTGCTATTGCGCCGCGACTGTTCCCATGGACCTATTGTCTAATGCTCCGACGGCTTCAGGTCACTTTCTGTCGTCCCTGAATCGGACACACTCGTGTGACGCATCGCTATTTGATGGATAGCTCGCATGCGCCTCATTGCGACGACTGTTCGGCACATTCTTGTCGAAAGTCCCAGTCTGGGTGATCTTCGCGAACGTTACCTGTGCCGGTACCGGATGGGCGGGATCGCTACTGCCTGTCCTTTGTACTCGGGACGAGTGCGTGCACATTGACTGGTAGACTTGTTGACTATTTGGTGGAGGCCGGCCTTCTTCCTTTCATTTAACTAGGTTTAGTTGTTGTTTTTGATATTGTTTTGTTATTGTTTTTGTTATTTCTTTTTATTTTTGTTACCTGTTCAATTTTTTTAAAGTAGCCTAGAACTAGGCTGTTTTTTACGTCAACTTATGCTTAAGTGGGCAGTCGCCAGATAGCCC
Source organism: Ceratothoa steindachneri (assembly GCA_963969495.1). Taxonomy (NCBI): domain Eukaryota; kingdom Metazoa; phylum Arthropoda; class Malacostraca; order Isopoda; family Cymothoidae; genus Ceratothoa; species Ceratothoa steindachneri. The sequence goes on along the minus strand of OZ018336.1, from coordinate 74,117,405 downwards.
CCCCCAAAAAAAGTCGCCCTATTGAATCATGGCTTTAAATTCGGGAAGTTTGTTTCTCAAACTCCGAACATTTGCGTAAATGCATTTTAATTTCTCCTTTAAATAACAGAGTCCCTCTCTCGTATGGCTGAAGCGTTTCCCTTCTCGCCTAAATTTATTTACTCCTCGCGTGAAATCTAGTTTGGTGCATCTAGTTTGGGTCTTCGACTGACCTTCGAACAGGTAGCACGTGTTTCGTAGAGCTCTCAGAATATTTTGATTATTTGATATACTTTGGTGTGTGACATAAACATAAATATTAAGTTATAAGATCATATATTTGGTTAATATAACAAAGTTAAATTGTGGTTATTTTGTATAAATTGTGGTTATTTTGTTTTGGTGAGAAAGTGACTTTTGTTTACTTCGGGGCCATCTTGATTAGCAGTTTTTAAACTTGCGCGCACAAATTGGGGTCAAATTCTTGTTGTTTGTAAGTTTTTGTTTCTATTATTGTTCTTGTTTAAGTATGGCTGACTGTTTGGATGTAGAGAGTATGCCTTTTGAAAGTAGTGTGTATGTAGTGTGCGATGTCTGTGGTGTAGAGAGGAGAGTGAATGTGTCTGAGTGCCGTGTATGTGCTTTGACTGAGGAGGTGAGTCGATTACGTGCGGAATGCTTGAGACTGAACGATTTAGTGTCTGAAGTGAGAAGAGATGCAAGTGTACGTTTGAAGAGTCAGATTGGGACCAGGAGGGAGGAAGTTAGGCCTAGAACAGGGACTGGAGAGAAAGCAGTAAGTGAAGTAAGTGATGATGAGTGGTGGGTGAAAGTGAACAGAATAGATAAGTTAGGACAGGTTAGGTGTGTGAATGAGAGGGACATGGAACCTGTTAGGCTAACTAACAGATTTGATGCCCTGAGAGAGGAAGAATTTGAAAGAGATTTGTCTGGTGTGGCCGTGCCTGAAAGTAGAATAGGAGGTCGAGTGAGTGAGAGCAGGAGGGAGGGTAATACTAGGCCTAGAGAGAATAGGAGAATGACTGAGGTGATTGTGATGGGTGACTCTCAGATTAGGTATTTAGATAGGAAGTTGAATGAAAGTAAATGGAAGGGAGTGAGAGTTTGTCTGCCGGGTGCTGGTGTAAATGATGTGTGTGAGAGGTATGATAGGTTGGTGTCTGGGTGTGAGAGGGAAGCAGTTGTGATTACACATGTCGGAGTAAACGATGTAAAGAAGGTGGGTACTTGTGAGTTACGACAGCGGTATAAAAGGCTGATTGAAAGGATGTGTGAAAGTAGAGTAAAAGGCGTTGTTTCAGGTGTGCTTCCCAGAATGGATGTGGGGATGGAATGGTTGTCTCGTGCAATGGGCTTGAATGAATATGTGAAAGGTTTGTGCGAGGAGTCAGGATTGGTATTTGTAGATGTTTGGAGTGGGTTTTATGGGAATAAGGGTTTGTATGCGATGGATGGACTCCATCTGAGCCGAGATGGGGTTGAGGTTTTGTGGCGGGAATTAGATAGTGTTATTAGGTCTTTAGAGGCGGGAAACTAGGTTTTGATAGTGGTCAGGGAAATTTAATGGCTCAAAGTGAGGCAGGGAAAGGAAGCAAACACAGATTTGTAGAAGGTAGGCAGGCTAATGGAAGTGCTTTAGGGTTAAACTACTTGAGTAGTGATAGTGGTCAGGGAAATACAAGAGTACAGGGTCGGGGAAAGAGAGAAAGGAGATGCAGAGGAGATAGGCCCTCAGGTGCTTCAGGGATAGGTGGGCTGAGTTGTCTTTACACAAATGCTCGTAGTCTTAGAAATAAGAAGGATGAATTATTTAGTTATATCATTCATGAAGATATAGATATAATATGTATAGTTGAATCATGGGTTAATGAAAATATATTTAATGATAATGTCAGTGAATTTGAACTAGAGGGTTATACTATGTACATTAGTCAAAGGAGAGATAGGACTGGTGGTGGGTTGATTATTTATATCAGAAATAGCATTTCTTCAAATCTAAATAACTCTATAAAGCAAGGAGAAGGTGAATCATTATGGATAGATATTAAGGTTGGTAAAAATAGGAAAATACACTTGGGAGCTTTTTATAGACCACCAGGACAGACTGATTGTATCGATGAGTTAATGATTAGGGAAATAAGTAAAGGATGCAAAGAAGATACAGTTATTCTTGGTGACTTTAATTTAACTTCTGTAGACTGGGAAAATATGATAGGAAGAGATAGAGCAAGTTGTAAGTTTATGGAGTGTTTTGAGGATAACTTTTTGATCCAATTTGTTAATAAGCCAACAAGGGGTGCCAATATATTAGATCTAATTCTTTCAAATGATGATCACTTAGTTCAAGGATTGAGTGTAGGGGAATCATTGGGAAACAGTGATCATCAGATGGTTCGGTTTAATTTGCAAATAGTTAAGGGTAGAACAACGACAAACTCCACGAAAATTCCAAATTTTTATAGGGGAGATTACGATAAATTACGCAGCATGCTAAATCAGATTAGGTGGGATATAGAATTCCATGGAAAGAATACTTATGAGATGTGGGATATTTTTAAGACTATATTAAACATGGTTCAGGAACAGTGTATTCCGATGAAGTCTATTAGGAAGAAATGTAGGAAACCATTATGGTGGAACCAAGAAATAGCTAATAAAGTTTCAGAGAAAAAAAGGGCATACCAGAGATTACAAAGTGAGAGTAGTTTAGATAATTTAAACCATTATAGGTCAACCAGAAATGAACTAAATAAGATTATTAAGAAGACCAAAAGGACAGCAGAAATTAATTTAGCTAAAAATAATAATAAAGATCCTAAAAAATTCTTTAGCTATTATAGAATCAATAATCAATCTAACAGTGATAAAATAGGGCCTATTAAATATGAAGGGGTTTTGAAAGAATCTGATGAGGAAATAGTAGAGGTCCTTAATGATCATTTTGCTTCAGTATTCACAGAAGAGAAACCAGTTAGATTAATTGATGATAATTCTAGGTCAAGGGAAGTAGTGATAAATTCTATTAATATAGACAGAGAAGAAATTAAAGGGCTTATAATTCAGTTAAATACTAGTAAGGCATCTGGCCCTGACAACATTCATTCTAGGATACTCAAAGAAGGTGTAGAAAGTATTGCAGTAGCTCTCGAGAAGATATTTATTAGATCACTAGAGTCTGGAGAAATACCAAATGATTGGAAATTGGCAAATGTAGTGCCAATTTTTAAAAAGGGAAGCAAAGAGGATCCAAATAACTTTAGACCAGTAAGCTTAACTTCTATAGTCTGTAAAATTCTTGAGAAGATGGTTAAGAAGGGAATTTCTGATCATCTAGAGAGTAGCAGGTTAATTAATGATGCTCAGCATGGTTTTAGAAAAGATAGATCGTGTTTAACTAATTTACTGGATTTTATGGATTATGTAACTAAAGAATTAGATAGGGGTGAGAAAGTTGATGTGATCTACTTAGATTTCAGCAAAGCTTTTGATAAGGTTCCACATAGAAGACTAGTTCATAAATTAAAGCTGCATGGGATATGTGGGAACGTTTTAAATTGGATAACTGAATGGCTGAAAAATAGGAAACAGAGAGTTGTACTGAATGGAGTGAGGTCAGAGTGGAGGAATGTTATTAGTGGCGTACCTCAGGGATCAGTTTTAGGCCCTTTATTATTTATAATCTATGTAAATGATCTTAGGCAAGGTGTAAATAGCAAAGTGTCAATTTTTGCTGATGACACTAAATTGGCAGCTGTAGTCAAAGAGGTTGAGGGTAGCTTTAAAGTGCAGGGTGACTTAGATAAGCTGTTAGCTTGGGCTCAGAAGTGGCAGATGACTTTTAACCTTAATAAATGCAAAGTTATTAACATGGGGAGAGATAATAGGGAATTTAGCTATGAGATGGATGGATATTGGCTTAATTCAGTTGAAGATGAGAAAGACTTAGGAGTGGTAGTAGATAGGTCACTGAAATTTTCAAAGCAGTGTATTGAGGCAAAAAATAGAGCAAATAGGGTGCTAGGTTACATTAAAAGAAATGTTAGCTACAAGAGTAAGGAGGTCATCCTTAAACTATACAACTCTTATGTCAGGCCACATTTAGAGTACTGTATACAGGCATGGTCACCACATTTTAGACATGATATAAACTTATTAGAGTCAGTACAAAGGAGGGCAACAAAAATAATACCATCCCTGAAGCACCTTGAATATGAAGATAGACTGAGGGTATTAAATATGTTTTCATTTGAAAGAAGGTGTGTGAGGGGAGATATGATTGAGCTTTTTAAAATCTTTTCTGGGATGGATAAATTAGATTTCAGCAAGTTATTTGAGTTAGAAGGTAGTAATAGAACTAGAGGCCACCACTTAAAGATTAAAAAACAGAGGTGCAGACTGGATGTTAGAAAATATTTTTTCACTAACAGAGTGGTGGATTATTGGAATAGTTTGCCACCTGAGACTGTAGACAGCCCAAACTTGAATGTTTTCAAGCGCAGATTGGATGATTATATGGGGATGGAGGGTTAATTTCTTACTTTTTAGTATGTGGATATGTTTCTTGACTCATTCCTGTGGATGCAGTTTCTTTTTATTGTATATTTTGGGGGATTTTGATTTTGTTTTTGACAGACTCCTATGGAGGCTTTAAATAATATATTGTAGATGCAAGGTTGAACATTCCTATGGATTGTTAAATTGTATATTGTAGCTGCATGATCTGACAAAATCCTATGGATGCATTATATGGGTGGGATTTGATGGATACGGATGACCTTTGATAGGCCCTTGTGGCTTTTGTCATCCGTTAAATTATGTTATGTTATGTTATGTTATGTTATCTATGACTTGGGAGCAAATAACTTCCGTACTATAGAGATTACGGAGACTTTCATTTACAATTCTGCCCAGCTTCGAATTACCCACTAAATTAAAATGAATACCATCATTAAAATAAAAGTGACGGTTTGTCCTGAAAATCATTCCAAAAATCGAAAAACTTGACTCCCATTTCCTGACATAAACGTTTAAGACATTCCTTTGTGTAAATTGACCTTGAGTTAATTCTCAGAGTCGCTTTTAATCTTGGAATTATCCCAATTACCCCCACTTTTTTCGCCTTCGCTTTGGCCGCTATAATTAGGTTCCTTGCTCAATGTACAATCTAGGGAGTTGAGCTGTTAAAACGGTGTACATCATTCCCGCCCACGAGTGTGAAGATAGCTTGATCTTCACATGGCTCCTTCAGACTTTTGATTTCACTGACCACGTAGTTAATTCTCCCCCCTGGTAGGCTGATTTTCTTACGCTTAGCTGGATTTCGTGCTTTGAATTCAGAATCCTGGTTCTTTATTAAAAAGTCACCGATTAATATATTCTCTTTTCCCCCCTTGATTGGAGTTAACAAGGAAAATTGATTAGAGCATGGAATTTCAAAACGGTGAGATGCACTCGTTGGTCTAGTCCCGTTTCTAGCTGGCCTAAATCGAGATTCCGGGTGGCTATATGAATTTAAGATACGCACTTGCTCATTTATAATAACTTGCGGGTCTTTACTCTCTATACGGTTCGATCGGCAGCTTTGAAGGCGATTTTCCCTCTCCCGAAGCTTATTAAAGGATACCCGAACGTCGCTGGTCAGTTCGTCAATCTTACGGTTCGTTGCTACTACGTCTCTCCCCACAGAGTTAACTTCTGATCCAATTTCATTAATTGCGTTTGTTAGTTTTAGTTCGAATGCCTCGTTTAGAAGACAAAAGCGACATATTCTAACATCATGAGGGTTGGAGGGAACGTATATTTCCTTGTTAAATGAAGCCCGACAGCGATCACAATCAAATTTGACGATAGGCATTATAAAACACCAGATTGTTTTATGGTGCTAATAGAACGTATAACCGACACGGAATGTAATTTCTATCTATTTCACCTTACGACACGAAGGTTTGGGAACAACGCAATGTAATTTTTTTTTTAGGAGCACAGAGATAACACGTCTTAGCAGGAAAAGGGCTGGGCAAGGAGTGAGAGAGAGTGAGAGAGAGATAGAGAGAGAGAGATGAGATGAAATATCAGTAATTGAGACTGTTTGTCCAAAGCCTATAGAGAATTACGAGTATGATGGGGATTTATATTGTATTTGGCAAGAGCTTTCTGCAATATTTTGGCTAGCAGACTGAAATTCTCCCTCTTGAAATGAAAATTTAATAGGCAGCGAAAGTAACCCGTAAGTGTTTCCTGCAGAACAATATTGCTTTACCATGGCCTAGTCAATCTCTTCTCTTGAATATGATAGGAAATTTGTGGGAAATATTGAAGGAACAAATCTACCTGAGGAAACCTGCAAACCTCGCAAAATTATAACCTATAATATAGGAGAGTAGGCATTTATTCCAAAGAATGTTGCCAGGAATTGGTCAAGTCTCATAAGAAACATACTTGTTTTGATTCGTGTATTTTTATGTTTGTATAATATCATATACATATATTTGAAGTAATTATCTTTCCTTAAATGTAATAAAAAATTAATTAATAATATAGATGAATCATACACAAAAAATATAGTTAAAAATAATTGAAATAAACTTACTTAAGCGTCCAATTAATTATTTGGGTAATACTTCAGATTTGGAGCGCACGGTAGGTGGAGCTGTCAGTAGGCTACAATTGGGGGCTACAACACATCTCTTATGACGTCAGACGGTAGCTTCAGATGTAACCTATCATGGCGATATATTTTTTTGTTGTTTTGGGATTTGTAACTTTTAGTCTGTATTATTTACTAAATATCTGCGCCTCTGCTCGTTTATAGTTTTTTCTAAGTTAGTTAAGGTTTCTTGATGTTTTTTATTGTTTTTTGTTTTGTTTCTTACTGGCAACGTCGTAGCTATAAATAGAACCCGCTTAGCATTTGTTTCTCTTTGGTTATGGCTTTTTCGTGCTATAGTTGTGCTTCTTCGTTATTCGAATTCGGGTTTATTTTACATGAGCGCGAAAAACTTTGAGATTATTTAGAGGCGCATAAACTAATTAAGAAACCTATAAAAGTAAGTATTGTTTGTCATAAGGTTAGGTTTTACTGCCAGTATCAAGCTGTGGGGAAAAAACCCCAGTAAATTCAAGGGGACCTCTCGTGGGGGAGATATCACTGCGGGGTGGACTACCCTGCGATGATGCTGAGTTTCAATCAATTGGGAGGGTCTGAGGGGTGGAGCCCCCCAGTATATACTCATATACAAAAAAAAATATAACGCCGTAATTGTTCACATCTGACGCTACCATCTGACGTCATAAGACATATATTGTAGCCCAAAATTGTAGCCTATAAACAGCGCCACCTACCGTACGCCTCGAAACTGAAGTGTTACCATTATTTGTTTCTTCTCAATATATATATATATATATATATATATATATATATATATATATAATTTGAAGGATGAACGAAGGGACGTATAAAGGGAAATTCATTTAATTTTCTTGTTACAACGTTTCGGGTGAACTTTTAACCCATCTTCGGGTACTGGAAATACAATTTGTGGAAAACATTTTAAGTTAAGAACCAAACAGATAATCAAAATGACGAATTTATGGAACGTATTTGATGTTAATAAAGGAGGGGAATAGCGATAAATTTACAGGCAATTGATAATTTCTGGATTATTATGTTACGAGTTAAAAATTAACGATTGGAGAAATACAGGAAACACAGGAAAAGTTCTCTCTACGAAAGAATTCTGACCTGTTAGGCTTCACTCTATTAATTGTAAGACCGAAATCACAACGGATGATTTTAAAATCTTGAAAATCACCCCTGATCCCATATCACTAAGGATTCTTGAATCCATGTATATTATATACCTTTCTCCTTCCTTAAATTCCGATTCCTCTTCTCACCCACTACTTCTACTCTAAACAAATATATTACCAACCTCCTAACCTTCTCTTTCTTCTTACGCTCCTCGCCCTTTCTCCCCAGTTATCCTCTAACGGCTGATTGTTTAAGGTTGGTTTATCCTGATGTGTTTCCTGTGTTTCCCCAATCGTTAATATTTAACTCACAACATAATAATCCAGAAATTATCAATTGCCTGTAAATTTATTGCTATCCCCCTCCTTAATTAACATTAAATACGTTCCATAAATTCGTCTTTTGATTATCTGTGTGCTCCCCGTAGGGGGCGCAACGATTTGCGTTCCTGGCCGCCGTGATGACGGGCCTCAGCGCCCCGTCTGGCTCCAGCCTAGCCTCTTCTCCCTTTTCCACTAACAACCCTTTAGACTTATCTGGCAATTTCTTTCCCAACGCTACTACTCCCTCTCTTCAAAGCATTTGTTTCGAGGGGATTGGACTTCTCTACTCACGTTCGGGCCTCTGCTAGTTCCGGTCAGCGAGAGGTCTGATTCTCAGGAGTCTGTCCTGGCTTGATCCCCCCCATCAACACCTGCGGAATATTGGCGGCTACCAAACCATCCCTTCCCCGCCCCTTTTTGGCCGCCAAGAAGGGGTAAAGCTTCACAGTTGGCGTTCGGTTCACGGGACCGGGCCGTGGCCGGGGGAGGGGGGGGCGGGAAAAGGGGTAAGGCCCACCAGGTATATCCATGGCCCCTTCTGTAAGTGTCCCCGCGCCCGAGCCTACACGCAGACTCGTCGTTGAGAACCAGCTCGCTGTCTTCGCCAATGGGCATTCGCGGGGCTAATGGAAACCAACCCATAGGCCTTTCTCTCGGGTCTCTGGCCTGCTCGCTTATTGGATCTGGCAAGATGGTACTTTCGCGGGCGGTAAATTCCTGTTCATGTTCGAACAACTTTTTTAACAAATTCCTCTTAAAACCCGATAAAACAAGCAAAGAAAGTCCTAAGCTGCGCATCCCCCCCTCCTTACTTCCCAACCCGTTGAAGAAAATGGTTACGAATCTACTAACTCGAGGTAAGAAAAGAACACAAGACGTGGATAAAACTGGTGGGAGAACTTTAACCACAAGATCGCTCCCAAAACAACTGGACAGATAGAAGAAAATTGCATAAAAACGAGCAAGGTCTCAGGAAATCGAAACTCACCACCGCAAAAACGACCAAAGTCAGTAACAAATCCGCCGGAAGTTTTAAACTCCCAGCAAGCAGCAGGTCCAGCACGATCCACCAAAACGCTGCCTGAACTGATCTCACTGCAGGTGCTCCCAGGACAATTTGTTAATCGATCTTTCAGAAGATTTTACCTAATAAAACCAGAAAGCCAACAAACAAACCTAATGAAGAAATGCATGGTCAAACAAAGTAAAGATTTCCAAAAACTATTTCAACTTACCAGTTCACACTTTCCACCTCTCTCGCTTCAACCAGATGGTAGTATACTAGTCGAAGTAAAAGCAAAAGAACAAGCGGAAAATACCTTAACATTAAAAGAATTGACAGGAGATAAAATAATAGTAAGAACACATCCCTCCTTTAACATGCATAAAGGCGTAATAATATAACCAGACTTCGCTCAATACTCAGAAGCGGAATTAATTGAAGAATTAAAATCTGTCACTGAAGTACACGATTAACAACAGCAATATACCAACAAGGACTTACTTCATATCATTTGGCCTAGAAATCCTACCAATATATATATATATATATATATATATATATATATATATATATATCTAGGATGGCACGGCTTCACAGTTAAAGAATTCAAACGTAGCCCTAGAAGATGCTACTACTGCCAAACTTTTTGGCACTCTACAAACACCTGTCGTCGCAGGAATCAGGGCTTTGCGCCCACCTGCGTCAAATGCGCAAATGCACTACACCCTGAACAAATCGAAAATTACCCAACGAAATGTGTAAATTGTGGAGAGCCCCACCTAGCATCAAGCAAAAAATGTAATGTCTACAAATTCGACGAAGTAGTAGCATCCATACGTGAAAAAGAACGACTAAACTTTAGAGATGCCAGAGAAAAGACACAGACCTCCATAGGAACCAGAGGAAACTCATGCCTCTGTAGTTGAAATGAGCAGAGTGACCAGACCCCATACCACGGGGTTAAAACAAAAACTCCACCGCCCTCTCCCGAGGGGCCTGCACCAAAGGCCTCAAATATTGAACTCCCTACCCCACGCATATAGTCGACAATCGACCATCTCCCCCCCCCCCCCAATCAGTTGCCGCACCGCGAGGCACCTGCTCCCGATACCTCGATGCTAAACCTCATCCCTAGCAGAGAGGTAAACCTACAAGCAAAATCACAGCAAATCCCTAAGCACATCGACCCCCACCCTGAACAGATGGACACTCAGGATATACCAGAGATCGTCCGCCCACAATCTCGGTCACCCCCTAACAGTGTTTTGCCACCCCTAACCAAAACACCTACCACTGAAATCAGCTAAAAAAAGAATGTAGAACATGAGAAAAAAGAGACCCAAGACCCACTTGGAACAGACTCCGTCCCCACCAGACACATTGAAGCTCGAATCATACCACCAACGAGCCACTTCCGTCACCCACCAACAGAAGCATAAAAAAAGATAATCCGTCCTATTATTGACGGAACACCAACACCACAGTAGATATCCAAGACACAAACAAGAAAAACAGTGACAAAGAAGAACCAAAACCTCAAAGACCAGTCCACAGCAGACTCCAATAGCAACAGGGCCCTAATAAATCAATGAGCGCCACGACCTCCGCAAAAACCAAATCGCTCACTTCTCGAACCAAACAAAAAGAATAATGAAACTAATCCAGTGGAATATCCGCGGAATCAGAGCCAACTGGGAAGAATTAAGGCTTCTTGTAACGGAAGAGAGCCCTGCCTGAGTCTGTCTCCAGGAAACCATGTTGGGAATACACCCACCACGAAAATTACCGAGTTACAGTTGCGTAACTACCACAATACCAAGTGATGGTAGCACATCCGGTGGCTGTGCAATCTACACCCATCAAGATGTTCCCACATTACCCATCAGATTAAATTCACCTCTGGAAACAATCGCCGTAACCATGACATCAAGAAATAGTACACGATCTCAAACGTCTACCTTCCATCCACAGGGCACCTTCCAGTCACCGCCTTACGAGACTTGATCTCACAACTACCAACTCCAGTAATTCTAATGGGGGACTTTAACAGTCGTCATACTGAGTGGGGCAACAGAATATGCAACGCTAGAGGAAACGAGCTATAAAAGCTAATAGAAAACCACCAATTTGGAATCATGAACCAGGGCAAAGGTACTAGATTTAACATACAAACAGGTACACTATCAGCGTTAGACCTGGCCCTCTGCTCACCCGACATCACGGCAGACTTCGAATGAAGAATCTTGTATGACCTAAAAGGAAGCGACCATTACCCCATCATCCTTTCCTCAGACGAGGTATTACCCACCTCAGGTATACTACGCTGAAGACTGGACCAAGCAAACTGGCGAAAATTCAACAAACTCACCGATATCCAAGTCGATTACATCCCGAAGACGGAGGAAGCACTGGAAATCTTTACATCCATCATATATCAAACAGGTAAAACATCCATCGCAATCAGCTCAGGACAACTCAGTCGGAGATCTATGCCATGGTGGAGCTCAGAATGCCCTGCTGCACTGAAAGCACAAAGGAAAGCCTACCAGACATACAAACGATCGCTAAATTCGACTACTAAAATGGAATTTAATAAAAAGAGAGCTAAATATAGATACATACTTTAACAAACCCCCCGAAAATCATGGAGAGCTTATGTCTCCACGATAAACTCTAAAACTCCCATCCACCGCACATAGAGTAAGATCCGAAGGATGCTAGGTAAACCAAGTCGAGACCCTACCCCCACACTTCGGATAAATGGAAACACTATCTTAAACCCCATCGATGTAGCAGACACGCTAGCGACTCACTTTGCCAAAATATCAAGTAGAGCGAACACAACACTCGAGTTCGCCCAATACCGGTTGGAGAGGGAGTGCTCACCTCTAAACTTTGCATCAAGAGAGTACAAATCTTGCAACCAGGAATTCAGCAAAAAAAGAGTTGGATACAGCTCTTGCATCATGTAGAGACACGGCCCCAGGCCCAGACAATATACCTTATGCAATGCTGCGCCACCTAGGTGAAGGTGGTACACGCTTCTTCCTAGATATATTCAATAAAATAGGGATGGTAAACGCCATCCCAGATACCTGGAGAAGGACTACAGTTCTAGCTTTCCAGAAACCAAGAAAAGACCCAACCAGTCCCCAAAACTACCACCCAATCGCCCTAACCTCCTGTCTATGTAAACTTATGGAAAAAATGGTGAAGGTACGCTTAACATGGTTCCTTGAAACAAAATCCTGCATATCCACATCGCAGTGCGGATTCAGAAAATTACACTCAACCACGGATACCCTTATCCATCTGGAATCGGCGATATATAATGCACTCGCCAGGAAACAGCACTTAGTAGCTGTTTTCTTTGACCTCAAAAAGGCGTACGATACGTCAGGGTGTTACGCCATCTTAAAAGCCCTGTACTACGCGGACAACTACCAAACTTTATTCAAAATTTCCTAACCAACCGCACCTTCTCTGTAAGATTAGGTAGCGCGAAATCCAAATCATTTCTACATGAAAAAAGAGTTCCACAAGGCAGAGTCTTAAGCGTACCCCTGTTTGCTATAGGAATCAACGATATCTCACAAAACCCCCATCAAGACATTACAGCCAACCTTTATGTAGATTACTTCTCTATCTCCCCAGCAGGTTCCGAAATGGCAACAATAGAACGTCCGCTCCAAATCGCCATCAACAACATCACGATATGGTCTACTACCCACGGCTACCAATTCTCAGCCGAGAAGACCAAAGTAGTCCACTTCTGCCGTCGTAGAAGGTGTATTAGGGAACCTGACCTATACCTATACCAAAAGAAAATTGCAGTCGTTCAGAACTGTAAATTCCTAGGACTAACATTTCATAGAAGGTTGACATGGGAACCACATATAAGAAACATTAAAAACTCTTGTAATAAAGAAATGAGCGTACTACGTACTGTGTCTTGCCACGACTGGGAAGCTGATCTCGAAACACTTCTCACTCTCTGCCGCTCCTTAGTGCGATCCAAACTGGAATACGGATGCGAGATCTACTCCTTTACTTCCAAGAAACGCCTTGCACTCATCAACACAGTGGCTAATGAATGTATCCGCATGGCTACCGGAGCCTTCCGATCATCACCCATACCAAGCCTAAAATGCGATTCCGGGGATACACCACTAGACTTACGTAGGATAACACTCTCTCTACGCCTCTTTACCCGCATCCAGCGACTCCCAACATTGCCGACTTCCACCACCGTCATGAATAACCAAATGGATAATATTTTTACACCACGCCTAACTCTCCAACGACCATTTGGAACTAGAGTGAGACTATGGATGGAGGAAATCGGGGTAACAATGGACCCCATCCATCCACTTGCTTTCCCAGATATTCCATTTTGGAAAACAACCTTAAAGATATGCCATGGCAATATAACAAAAAAATCAACAACTACCCCCCTGGGAGATAAAATTCAATTCCTTACCCACGCAACAACACATATGGGTATACATATATACACCGATGGATCAAAATTCATAAATGGAACAGGATTTTCGGTGATATCAAATAACTACACGTTTTCTGAAAAACTACCCAAAATATTATCAATCTTCACTGCTGAGTGCTATGCCTTAGAACATGCAGTGCAGTGGGCATACAATAACCCAACATTAGATGAATTCAATCTTCACTGACTCCTTCAGCAGCCTACAAACATTAGAACGGACGACAGACATCCATCCAATTCTGTTAGAAATAAGAAACTAAGTATATAGAGCAGCATGCAAAAGAAAGAAAATTTCCTTTTGCTGGGTCCCAGCACACGTAGGGGTAGCTAGAAATAGGCAAGCTGATACAGCGGCAAAAAACGCCGCCTTTCGTCTAATCAGGCCCAATGATATCCCAATACCATATGGGGACTACATCACTGCAATAAAGGCTGCCATTCGGGAGAACTGGATGACCAGATGGGCAGATTTATACGGACAAAATAAGATGCGACACATTTTTGAAAACTTATCGCCATCGAAGCCTCGAGAACTCAACCGCCAGCAAGAGATATCCGTATGCAGACTCCGCATCGGACATTCACTACTCACAGACGGATAACTAATGGAGAAAGACTATCCACCCTACTGTGAAGATTGCATTCTATTCTACTCATCACAATTGCACATTTTATCGCGAAATGCCCAACCTATGGAGAACTCCGAAGAAGATACATACCCATCGATGGTGGGGGTACCCTCGATATCCTAAGATCTGCACTAATGGCTGAAAATATCCGCTACCTCGAGGAGGCAGGACTATTTTAATTATTTTAACACATTATTATACCATTTATCCATCTAGTGCTTCAATCATCAACGCATAATCACCACCTCATCATATCAGACACAACTTTTATATCTCATCTTAAAACTTATTTACTACAAAACGAATTACGGTGCAATCATCTCGCAGTGAGCACCAAGGGACTCGTAAATAATCCACCCATTCATCCCCTGTGTGCTCGTCGAAGGCAATGACAGCTTGCCTGCCAGTCAAGTAACAGCAGAGGAATTTTTTGAAATGGGATGTGAGTCTCAGTCTCAAGACTTTGTACATTAGGCCATCGATCCAGACTTTATCGAAAGCCTTCTTTACATCTCTACAGACGACGTCGATCCAGCACCCATTCGATCGCCCTGTTGCTTCATGTTGAAACACATAGTATATAGCTGTATCCGTGCCGCGGTGTTTTCTAAATCCATGTTGTTTTTCGTTTAGTTAGCTTCGCACAATTCCGAATTGGTAATGATATTCCCTTCCTGTGAGTTATCATGAAGACGAGTGAGGTTCGCGGTTTCTTGAGGAATTAATCTATCCTTCCTCCTCTCCATGTATTTTAGAACCTGATCTTCGTAGGCTAGGTCGAAGGTCTCCTCCGCTCCATTGGAGATTTTGAAGACATCCTTCCAGTCTTCGCGAAAAAGTTCTTCCTTTTCACAGGGGGTAGTCGCCGTGATTCCGTTGTGTGAAACTGCGGTGGGGCTGTGTGTTCCGTTAGTCCCTTTGAGCCTGCTGATGGCTGACCAGAAAGACTTAAAATTCCTGTTAATGTCCATTCTGTCGATAAGATGGTTCCATTTCTCCATGGGCTCGTTAGACTGCGCGGTGTTAAGCTGTCTCCTGAGTTCCTGTACAATCTAGAAGTCTATGGGTCTCGTATAGCCCATGTCAAGGATGCGAGCGTAGATCTCAAAGAAGCGCTCTTGGAGAACCACTCTCTTGTACAGGGATGGTAGGCAGTATCTTTTTGTGTGAGATTTTTGGTATTTCAATAGCGTCTGCGTTGGATATGCAGCTGTTGATATTGGTCAATTTGTTATCCAGATCTTCTTCAGGCACGCCGCTCAGATTGGGGAGATCCAATAGGAACGATCTCCTGCATGCGTCCCAGTCAGCCTTGGAGAAGTCTTTCCTCGGAGCAACAAGAACTAGAATATGAGCAGCTGCTACTGTTATTAAAATAAGGTTGTGATCACTGGGCGTCAACGGCTTTGGCTGGACTAGTTGGTGAAACGGGGAGTTGGTGTTAGTAAGGCCTGCATCAGGCTTGATGGCTGACATTGGGCAAATAAATTTAGGGAAGTCCGGCCCGATGTGTTTTGCGATATCTCTTCCCAGATAGAGGTCAAGGTTTCTTCCTCTATCGTCCGGTCTCGTGTAGCCAGCTATCATATTCATCGCGTTCACATCCCTGGCGAATAGCACTGGGCGCTTTTTCTTGAATATGGTGTACATGTCGTGAATGGGCAGATACTGACGGCGGAGAGGTTGGTATCCCGCACCCAACTCGATGTCCCCTAGAGAGCACCTCATGACTACCGACAGGAATGATTCGTCCATTTTATTCCTTGGTCTGAACTGCAAATCCTTCCTCACCGCTATCATTGCCCCATCGAATCTCTCCTGTGACGTTCATTTCTAGCAGCCATCTTGTCTCATCACTCGGCACGTGGGCTTCTGGTAGTGTGGGGGCTGTAAGTCCTCCCGGAGCGAAGCATTTTGCAGAGGGATGGGTCGTAAAGTTTGAAGCAGCTGTCATGCAGTTTGATCTTTTTCTCAATCAAGACAGCCTTGACTATCGCTTCCACTACGTTTGAGTCGTAACACCATTAAAAAAAGCCTCTTCGCACACATGTAGCCACCTCCTC
This sequence comes from Ceratothoa steindachneri, assembly GCA_963969495.1. NCBI lineage: Eukaryota > Metazoa > Arthropoda > Malacostraca > Isopoda > Cymothoidae > Ceratothoa > Ceratothoa steindachneri. The sequence goes on along the minus strand of OZ018336.1, from coordinate 74,101,133 downwards.
TGGAGTGATTACCTTTGTTCTTTGTATGGTGTGAGAGTTTAGCGCAATGGTGAGTTTGATATCTTTACCATTGAGCTTAAACGTGTTTGTTGCGTCTGCTTGGGAGAACGCGCTTGGACCAACCTCCCGTCGTTTCCTAGTGTTTTCTTTGGTTGTAGATACTTCGGTTTTGGCTGAGTATGGCACGGTCTCCTGGGATTCTGCAGGTCTTAGGTCGGTCTTTTCCTCTTCTTGCTCCGCAGATGGTGGAGCAAAGATTGTAGTCTCTGCAGGCTTTTCCTGAGGTTTGGCTGCCGAGGGAGCCGTTGCCGATTGCGAGTTATCTGGGAACTTTATGAGTTCCAGTCCATTTGCAGCAAGCATTTTGTTTATCTCGATGGTGAATGTCCCTGGGTTTGACAGATTCATTACGTAAGCATGCAGGATGCTGGCCAGTATCTTAGGTGGCGTCGAGTCCGTGAGCTCTATTATGATCTGCGGTTGGGCGGGTTGTAAAGCTGGTTGTTGGGTCGGGGTTGACTTCGCAGCTGACGCGTAGCTGGCACGTGGTTCGTTCGTTTCTGCCCTTTTCTTATTAAGGGGATCTTTTCTGACTGGGCACTGCATGATTAGGGTCCGGTGTTGTCTCGCACAGTTGATACACATTTTTTTAGTGTTCACACAATGTACCCAGTCATGTCCCATCTGGGGGTATTCGGAGCAAATCTTCTGCTCATCCTTGCTAGGACAGGAGCTGGTTAGATAGTCTTCCGCCTGGCAACACTTGAAGTAGGTTAGTAGCTGAAAGAATCCATCGCCTTATTAACTAGATTAGCTATAAAACTAAATATAAAAGAAAATCTAGGAACTTATCTCCATCCCCGACTTGAAATAATTGTTTTTAATCGTTTATTTATTAGTGCGAACCGGAGGGCCTCATTAAAAAAAAATTTCATGTTCTCTCCGGACCTACCCAGAGATTTCCCTATTTTCAATAATAAAAGAGAGACTTTCTCCCTCAAAACTATAATAACGCTAAAAATTAAATTTAAAACTATTCTTTTAAATTTACTTTGGATTGTTAGAAACGTCCCAATTAAGGGATTTGTGTATATTTTGAGGCGGCGTCGTATTTCCTCATCATTGCAGAATCATTTATTTCGATGCCAATCAAAATTGAGAAAGAATTGCGCCAGACCTTCATTTCGCAAGTTTCATTCAGTTCAAGATCGCAATTCTTATTGAGTTTTGCAAAGAGAGCTTGGGCTTAGCTGTAATTGGGAGAGGTTTACATTTTTGGCTCTTATCTTAGTGGCTAATGAGGACTAAAACATTTTAAGACTATTTAATACATGTGGACATACTTGTTCCTGATTTTGTAAATGATTAGGGGTTTTGTTCCCCGTTATGGAAACTCGTATAGTAAGTTTTGAGTCATTTTCATCACATATAACATCAATTCTGGCTAAGAACGGGTAAAAAATATTCCGTATAGCCACAGACACCCAGCTCCTGCTACACAGGTCACCATACATATAGCTAATCACAACATTGCTGTCTTTTTCATGTCATTTTCTTTGCACCGACTACGCAACTCTCTTTCGTATGGAGGAATGGCAGGGTCTCCAAGGACACAGGTAGACTGAAACTAGACTTATAGGGAATGCAGTAGATCGCTCTGTTCCAAACACCTCCTATAAATATTGTTTTACGGATAAAATATGTTGGAAGACCAAGAAAATAAATACTTTATTTATACAAAGCTAAGGCAAAATGATGGTGGAGTTGAAAGGAAATTTACAGTTTACAACATACGTTCAAGATTAAAATTTGGCCACTAAGGAATAAAATATACATATATAAAAGTATTAATTCATAAATATAAGGAAGTTAAATAATAATATGAAGCAAGAATTAAATAGGCCACTTTAAGTAAACATGATCTAGTGAATTACTTGAAAATGCTCCACTGCGTTAGTGGTCATTCTCAATTGCAGTAAAAGGACATAACCCATTGCATTAAGTTGACATACCCCATTATATTACTTGACCACACTCTATTGCATCAAGTAAACTTGCTCCATAGCATTACGAGAGAGTAACGAGCCCCATGGAATTAACTGAACATAATCTAATTTACTAAATGAACTTAATCCATTGCATTAATTTAACATACTTCATTGTATTAAGTTAATATACTCTATCGCATTCAGTGAACATGCTCCATTGGATTAAATGTAAATACTTAATTAAAATACTCTATTGCATTAAATGAACATGTTATATTGCATTAAGTAAACATTTTCCATTGTATTAAGTAATCATGCTTCATTACATTAAGTAAACATGCTTAAGTAAATTAAGTGAATATACTCTATTGCATTGAGTAAACACACTCCATTTCATTGAGTTAAAATGCTCCATTGCATCAAATGACCATACTCCATTGGATTAAGTGAACATTCTCCATTATAATCACTAAACTTATTCTGGTTAATTTGGGGTTTATGCCCTCTAGCTCGAATTTTGTGGGTGCTTTGTTATAAATATCATATATATATATTCTATATAGTTTCTTGACTAATTAATGTGGTCAAATTTCTAATTATGAGGTTATAGCAAAGAATAGATTAGCCGACATTTTTGTTTTAATCCATCGAAAGAATCGGTTCCGTAGAGGTTTATGTAGTTTAGTTTTGGCTTTTGTTTGTAAAACACTTAAAATATTTATTTTCTAATTAAGGTGTTATTATTTTGTCCATAATTCCAAATATTTCCTTTCTAATTAAGACGCTAGAATTGTGTAACTACATGTTTCGGCAGTAATTTTCCTCGTTCAAGGCCTAGTCTAGTCTAACATAAAAACACCTAGCTCCATGCTGTTAATAAGAATCGCATCATAGTGTATTATATATCATTTTGAGGGGGATTTCTTTCTGAATTAAAAATATAATAGGTACTTTTAATAATAACCAACTCTAAAGAAAATAGGATTGATTTAAATAGCATTCGAAGAGTAGGATATATGTCTGAATTCAAGCATCGTGGGAGAAATACTAGAGGCATTACATTTAGCAATCGCCATTAAGATTCGAATCTAAGGTTAGACTTTCGAATTAGGAATATTACCAGTTTTTTGCGGGGGGGAAGCAACCAGTGGAGGTATGGGGGCGAAGCCCCTCATTTCTAAATTACCTTAAAAATTATATATATATATATATATATATATATATATATATATATATATATATATATATATATATATATATATATATATATATATGAATGCAATGTCCCGTAGGAAAAAAATGAAAAGGCGTTTCCAAGTATTTTCGAACTTTATTAAGTTCCTTATCAAGGATAACTACAAAAAATAATATTATATTAATGTATATATACGAAAGAAAAGTATGAAAGACCGCCTCAAAAACGAGAAATCACCAATGAGGAAAACAGAAGGGGGAAGGTAAAGAAACACATTAAGAATTACAAGAAGCAGGTAGTGAGCTTAGTTTGACCTTACTACTTGCTCCTTGTAATTCTTAATGTGTTTCTTTACCTTCCCCCTTCCGTTTTCCTCATTGGTGATTTCTTGTTTTTGAGGCGGTCTTTCATACTTTTCTTTCGTTTATATACCTCTAATATAATATTATTTTTTGTAGTTATCCTTGATAAGGAACTTAATAAAGTTCGAAAGTACTTGGAAACACCTTTTCATTTTTTTCCTGCGGGACATTGCATTCATTTGCTACCCTCACGTGATACTTTGTGAGTTTTTCATATATATATATATATATATATATATATATATATATATATATATATATATATATATATGCGATTGCAATAGCCTAACAAATAAAACCCCAAAGCACGTTTTTTATTTTCCCAAGAAAAAACATGTCTACATTAAAAACCAATTGTTTTAAATATATATTATATATATATATATATATATATATATATATATATATATATATATATATATATATATATATATATCAAATGGTCATATATTTTTTGAAACCTCTGATAAGTTTGATGGAGATTAAAAAAGATTCAATGATATTTTTGCTAATAAAATCATTTACATATATACATTATGGTATCTGCTTTTGACCAGTTAATCTGGTGACCTATCTTAAGCCTGTGGACGGCCAAAGCACTATTGGGTTATCCCTTAGATACTGCATTTTGATGTTGCTTAGTTCTTACAGAGATATTTTCAGACGTTTGACCTACATAGAATAAATTACAATCCAAACAAGGTATACTATATATTTATTACATTACTATCGTTCCTTGGGCTGTGTTTTATTAAAAGATTTTTTAATGTATAATTGTATTAAAAAATTAAATTTATATTAAGTTGTTTTAAGATTACTACTACATACAAGAAATTATCATGGTAAGGTAAAAGTAATATGTTGTGAAAGGTTCTGTTTTCCTTAACTTGCGGTTATAGAATGTTTTTTTTAGCTTTATTCATGTAGTTTTTCCCAAAATATCTCGAGTAACACAGATTGAAGGCAATCTCATCGATTTTTGTAAATTCTTGTTCTATATAGTCAGGACCACATATTTTGAGTGCCCTAAGATACATAGAAGAAAATACTGATGTTTTAATATTTTTAGAATGACCTGAATAAAAATGGACATATGATAAATTATTTGTCGGTTTTCTTAAAATAAAAAACTTAAACCTGTCTGGTTGTCTAATTATTATAGCATTGTAGCGGGCCGAAAATCTCTACTATAATCCCAATCGTTCTAACCCGCTTCCTACACTAATTCAGACGTGAGAAATCAAGGAAGAAATGAAATGGATTGTATGTACAGTCCTGTATTCACAAAAAAATTACAATAATATTCGCAAAAATATGGAAGTAATTATATTTGAGATCTCGAGCATAAATATACGTACAAAAGAAACAGACAATCCTATCACCAACCAATAATTTATATACAAACTAGAAAGAATAAATAAATGATACTAAAGAGGCCTAATAAACACACTGGATGCAAAATTCAACAACAATACAAAAATCGTACAAGGAGGCCTAACAACCTCCCTTGAATTTAAAAAACAATACAAGAAAAGGCCTCATGTGGCACCCCCAAGGGAAAGTCCTGCCAGCTGCCACTAGAGTGTTCAAAAAAAAGGCTGGCACCTCCAAGCTCGATATAATAATTATTATTTCGATCCGGTCGCGTATTGATGCTTTATAAAAAAAAGCAACCTCCTGTCCAATCAATCATTAACCAGTCAAGGATGATTGCAATTTCAATTATATTACTTCCTAATCTTATAATGTCAGCCACTCTTTATAAGGGAAGTAATATTTATCTATTGAAATTTAATAGAGTGGTGGCGCAAAAATAAGAATCAAATTGTAAATAGCTGAAAAAGAGAAAAAAAGACATTTTAAACAAACAGGAAATCCCTAATATATTATGCATAGAAAAAAAAATCTCTCCATTCACACACACATTCGGGTGGGTAGATCTTACAGTTCTCACCACACACAAAGCCAAATACAACACTTCTTACTTTCCTCTCACGTCTTCGCAGCACAACACACAAACACATAGGCTGTTTCAAGGAATCCTACGGTGGGTATCTATATCCACATATCTCTGACGCAGATAAGGTTCCTGTACGCTATTGCATTAAGTTAACATACTTCTTTACATTAAGTGAACATATTCCAGTGCATTAAGTGAACATGCTTCCTTGCATTAGGTGAACATACTCATTGCATTAAGTGAACATGCTTCCTTGCATTGACTGAACCTACTCCATAGCATTGTGTGAGTATACTCCATTGCATTAAGTGAACATGCTTTCTTGCTTTAAGTTGAGATACTCCACTGTATTAAGTGAAAATGCTTCTTTGCATTTAGTGAACATAGTTCACTGCATTAAATGAGCATACTCCATTTCATAAAGTGAACATACTCCATTGCTTTAAGTAAACATACCTCCTTGCATTAAGTGAACATAGTCCAGTGCATAAAGTGAACATCCTTCCTTGCATTAAGTTTAAAATACTCGATTGCATTAAATCACCAGTCTCAATTAAATTAAGTTAATATGCTTCCTTGCATTAAGTGAACATACTCCACTGCATTAAGTGAATATCTTTATTTCATTAATTGAACATGCTTCCTCACATTAAGTGAATATGCTCCCTTGGATTAAATAAAATACCCGACTACATTAAATGACCATTCTCCATACCATTAGGTGAACATACTCCATTGCATGAAGGGACATACTTCCTTGTATTAGGTGAACATAGTCCAGTGCATTAAATAAACATACTGACTTGTATTAAGTGAACATGTTTCTTTGCATTAAGTGAACATGCTTCCTTGCATTAAGTGAACATACTCCATTGCATTAAATGACCATAGTCCTGTTTATTAGGTGAACATGCTTCCTTGCATTAAGTCAACATACTCCACTGCATTAAGTAAACATGCTTACTTGCATTTATGAACATACTCCAAGCATTAAGTGAACATGTGTTTTTGCATTAAATGAACATACTTCACTTTATTAAGTGAATATACTCCTTTGCATTAAGTGACCATACTCCATTAAATTAAGTGGACATATTTCCTTGCATCAAGTGAACATATTTTCTTCCATTAAATGAACATACTCAATTGCATTAAGTGACAATGCTTCCTTGCATTAACTGAACATTCTCCACTGCATTAAGTGAACATACTCCATTGCATTAAGTGAATATGCTTCATTTCATTAAGTAAACATGCTCCACTGCATTAAGTGAACATACTTTATCGCATTAAGTGAACATACTCCATTGCATGCAAATGAACATACTTCATTGCATTAAGTAAACATAGTCCAGTGCATTAAGTGATCATTCTTCCTTGCATTAAGTGAACATGCTTTACTGCATTAAGTGAACATGCTCCACTGCATTAAGTGAACATACTCCATTGCATTATGTGAACATACTCCATTGCATTAAGTGAACATACCTACTTGCATTAAGGTAATATAGTCCAGTGCATTTAGTGACCATATTTCCTTGCATTAAGTGACATAGTCCAGCGCATTAAATGAACATACTCCATTAAATTAAATTAACATGCTTCTTTCCATTAAGTTAGCCTATTCGCTTACATTAAACAAATTAGCATTGGTTACAAAAGGTTAATCAGGATTTTCCTCTATTCCAGATTCATCGCGGTTTTAATTTGCCTGATATTCAGCGTCCTCTCAACCATAAAGCAATATGAGGAGTACAACGCGATTCTTTATTTCATGGTAAGTCTACCACTATTCGAAGGCGGGGGGGGGAGCTGTCTCGTGCAACATCTGGAGGGGGCGTGCCCTCCCCCTCCAAATGTTTGCATATAGATATGGAACTTTATATCTTCCCATTATTTTCACTTATCCGCTTCACTCTTTCTTTAGACATCTATACAAACTTTCTGGTGGAGATGCCCTCGTTCGTTTAAAGTAGCAAACATTTATTCTTAGTGGGGAGCTGATGCTTCTCCATTCGTAGGATTCATATTTATTTTAATAAGGTGACATCAAACGAGAGCATCTTACCAATAAGTAAATTAAAATAGGTTTGTTTATGGTGGTGAAGTTAGAGTCGATGACAATGTGGCAGTTCGAGAGAGTTAGGCAGTTTTTTACTCTCGAGTGTTTTAAGTAGTCTCCTCTTTCAGTTACTCGATCTCCTTACCTTATAAATCTATTCAATTAACGATTTCTTAGTTTTGTCTAAATAATTATAATAGTACTTATAAAATGAAACTTATACCAGCGTATATGTGATCACCCGACTATGTTTGTCTGTCTATTTGCTTATCTATTATATATCCCAATAGGTTATTAAGTGATTTTGCGGGGGATGGGTTTGGATTGGGACAAAAAGAGTTACTAGGATTGGTCGGCAGATACAGATCCGGATGTAGATTCTGAATTACTTATTATTCACTTTCTTTAACATTGCGAGGAACGGCAGTTACTCGATCTCCTTACCTTATAAATCTATTCAATTAACGATTTCTTAGTTTTGTCTAAATAATTATAATAGTACTTATAAAATGAAACTTATACCAGCGTATATGTGATCACCCGACTATGTTTGTCTGTCTATTTGCTTATCTATTATATATCCCAATAGGTTATTAAGTGATTTTGCGGGGGATGGGTTTGGATTGGGACAAAAAGAGTTACTAGGATTGGTCGGCAGATACAGATCCGGATGTAGATTCTGAATTACTTATTATTCACTTTCTTTAACATTGCGAGGAACGGCATTTTATGACACTTGGTGGAATGTGCACTCAGTTTTTGCTTTCTAATTTTAATGTTACTTACCACCTGATTCTAATTTTCGAAATAACCATTTGAGGGGCGCTGAAGCCTCGTCTCTTTATTATTATTTTAAAGAGAAATAAATACGAGGTTTTCCCCCTGTGCAATGCATTTTATTCCGTGTCGTCTACAGCTATTGACCTCTGGGGAACTAAAAGATATAAATTGCCAATTAGTTTAGATATGCAGGGAAGGGGTGGTGGGAGAGGGTTCATAATATAGGGAAAGGATGAGAAGCGAGTAATAATGGGTTGACCTCGCGCGATCTTGACCTTGAAGGTGCATGTGTACCAGACAAACGAATATTTATACAGATGAGGACGTACATAAATTCAGAATTTGATTTATATAGTTCTATAATATAGAGTTTGTGTTGAATTTTTTAGTTTTTATATTAAGATCGGGTTTGATTATTTTCATTAATATTTGCTTCTACAAGTTTAAGATGCCGTTCATCTTGGGATCTGTATGGTAGTAGAAGATTTCCAAACTCTCGTTTGGCTTATTCTTCTTGTGAGGGGAGGTAAGGTAAGGTTAGGTTGGGCTAGGTTAGGTTAGGTTAGGTGAGGCGAGGTTAGGTTAGATGAGATGAGGTGAAGCGAGGAGATTTGAGGTGAAGTTAGGTAAGGTTTGATGAATTGAGGAAATTTTAGGTGAAGTGAACCGAGGTGAAGTGAGGTGAGGTTAGATGAGGTGAGGAAATGTTACGTGAGGTGAACCAAGGTGATTTGAGGTGAAGTGAGGTGAGGTTAAATGAGGTGTGGAAATGTTAGGTGAGGCGGAACCGAGGTGATCTGAGGTGAAGTGAAGTGAGGTTAGGTTAGAAGAGCTGAGGAAATGTTAGGTGAGGTGAAGCGAGGTGAGGTTAGATGAGGTGAAGTGAAGCGAGGTGAGGCAAGCTGGTGTGATATGAGGCAATGCGAGGTGAGGTGAGACGAGGTGATGTGATATGATATGATTTGAGGTGATACGAGGTTAGGTGAGTTTAAGGGAGGTGAAGCGAGGCGAGGCGAGGCGTGACGAGGCAGGGGTGGGGGGAGATGAGGCGAGGATAGGTGACACGACGCGGTTCGAGGTGAGGTGAGTTGAGGTAAAGGGAAGTGAAGTTTGGTGATGAATTTCGCTTGGTTTGAATCGTTCTTGGTTGGCGCGAGTGTCGATGTTTTCTCCAAGAATGTGAAGACGCATCCTTTGCCCCACCGCGCGATAAACCACGCTCTGAAGATTGTGGGTTTGTTATACCCAAATTCATGACCCCTGAGATTCTGGGGTACCTGGACGTGTCTCTTGATTCTTTTGTTTGTGGTTATAATTGTTGTTTTTTATTGTTCTTTTGGGATATTTTTTTATTTTGTTTATTGGGTTGGGTGGGTATACCCTCGCTAATTGCAGCCAGATAAAGGCGATAAAATTAAAAAATTAAAATATTTTCTTTGATCGGCGCAAAACACATTTTGTAAGGAAGCCATTTACACATTATTATTTTATTTTATTTTTACTTAGAACCTGAAACCAATACGGAAAACTACACTGGAAAGTTTTCCTAGAGGTTTTTAAAAATAGGGCAAAGCTATAGAAAGTAAAATTGCGTGGAAGATACATAGTTTAAATAGCCTACAGAAGACACTACTTGGGGCGCTCTGTAAACGGGAAGCCCCGTATCTTCCTTGAATCTCCTCAATCTCAACCATGGAGGCAGATCCCCCGCGGGGGCATCTCAAGAATATACAAATCTTCTGCTGACAGCTGAACTTGACCTCTAAACTTCACTTAAAAGATGCCAAATTTAGCCCAACAGCTTAATAATTTCTGCTTGAAATCAGTTTTTTAGGAAAATTTGGTCCCTACTGAATATAGACCACCTAATTCTGTTTGATATATCCGTTGTTACCAGTGGCAGATGTCTGTCTCGCCTGAAAGGTGCTCAAGCTAATTCTAAAGATCTGCCCGCGGTGACATCGCGTTCAATTGAGATTCTGAGCGTTTCTTACTTGACCTTTAGATCCTGTCAACTGAAAGATTCTTGAACATTTTTCTTTTTTTTTACTTTCATAAATTTTATAACGTGCTGTTAATATTATCCCCAAAAGGCCTCATTGCTATTCTATAAATTTATGTTTTCGCATCCTCTTCTTATCAGTACACACAAAGATGAACAAAACATAAAAATGAGCTCATTATCGTACTACACCACATTTTAAGTGTACAAGTAAATTACTAGTATCCCTATTTTTTGAGGGAATATTGTTATAGTAATAGAAGAATCGAATGCTTCCGACTGCTTACCTCAAGTCGCCTCTGTGTTTATCTCTGATGATGGATCAACACCGTCAAAGAATCATAAGGATCCTTTGAATCATCCTATAAAATTTTATGAAGCAATTTGTGGTAATATAAATCTTTCCCAGAGACAAATATACAAAGGGATCTTTGGATTTGCAAAAAAATCCTTGATAGGAAAAGTAGTAGACAAACAGAAGAATGTGCGTTAGTAATAGCAAAGAATCAAGAATGACTATAAATATCAAAGAAAACTAATACAATCGTAAATCCTCTAGTGCCTAGTGCTAAAATAGCTTATTATTGGCTACTCGGGTTTATTGATATCTTCTTTGGTTTTAAGGTATAATTTAATGAGTAAAAATAAACCTTAAAATCGAGAAGCAGGATAAAGGTTAAGAGTGCATGAATAGGTCAGCCCAAAAGACAACACTGATACACAGACACAAGATGTACGAAATAAGAACCCCGAAATGTCCTTTTCAAGACAGTTTATTGGACGTCAATCGAAAGGTAGAGTGAACGAGCGTTGCGTAGAATCCAAACTCGAGTTTGCCCCCGAATGTCTTTATTGAGCGAATATTCCTAGCATGAATCATTCCATGTTTCTCAGATTTGTCGTATGTTACTGTGTTCACTGCCCAAGTTTCATGTCCATTACTTAAAACTGGTTAGATGATTTGATCAAATACTTTGTATTTTAAACATAGAGCCAAGTCCCTTCTGAAGATGTAGCGAAACTTTCCAGCCTAATTTTGTTTGTCTACTTATTTCCTTTAGCATGCTGCCATCAAGAATCACAAGATTTCCTAAGTATATGTATTATTCTACCTCTGCTAAGTTTGGATGTTAAATCCATCAAAACTAGGAAAAGCTTAGTGTGGGTCGCATCTCAGGTCAGCCCTACCTTATAGGGGTTTAGTCACCTTTTATGATGGCTGCCGGAACACGATATTGGTATTCTTCAGCCCCTAATATAGGCCATGGTGGTCCGCTTCTAGCCAGCAAAATTTAGTCGACGGCCAAGAAAAATAAAGAAAGAGGGGGCTTGTACGGAAAAGGGGGGAAAATTAAAATGAAGATTAGATACCGAGAAGAATTAAAGCCCCGGTTGTCTCCGTACAGTTTGAGATTACCGGCGTCACCGGGGCCGGAATAGCGTGTCATTCCTCCACATGTCAAGTGTAATAGACTGCAGATGGCATCTCCTTGTCAGGCAATGCATTCCTTGTATTAAAATTGTTGAATTGGCCGAAAAAATATTGACAACTAGCATAGGTATGCAGCGTTGCCCGGGATAAAAAGTCCTGTTGCAATTAAATAGAGATGCATATTATTTGAAATTCTTATATTGTGACGCAAAATTATCTTTATTTGCTGATTATTATTATTATTTGCGAGGTGAGGGTAGATTCCGGAGAGTTTCGCACTATCCCTATCATATAAAATTAAATAATATGATATAATATCATATAATATTTAATATACTTACAATGATGAGTAAACGTTTCACGCGCGCGCCCGGTAGGTTGCGCGCACTCGTGAATGACCATAAGTTGTGAGCGAACAATGTTGTGGCCGTAGGAACTGATCGAGCGTCTTAGAGATACAGATTATTTGGGTCTTTGAAATGTTCATTTCGAGTCCAACTTTGACACTATCTTATGATAATTCTGTTATAATTAAAAATAATATTCTGGCTTCAGTTATAGTTGGTTTGAATTCCCCCTCATACGAAATGTGCAACGGCTCAATATATTGGCGTAACACATTCAACTTAGTACTCCGCCCTCGGGAAAAAATACTGAATAGGGTCTTCGTTCAATAAAGTGTCCTTTCCAACCCACCAATATAGGTTGAAAGTGGGTTACCGGGATTGATTGGCATATGATAGAGCTGGGTTTGCCAATGGGATTCAAATGCGACCCACATAGGGTAACTCCATCCAGGCCGACACATCTAGCTCGTCCCCACATTGAACCTGCGTGGTTTTCCAACCTGGCAACGAATTGGGTTTATTAATGGGATTCAGATGGGATCCAGAGAAGTAAACTAGATGGGCTAGGGCACACAGGTTCCATATAAGCAAACAGGATGGGTCACTCATAGGTCCCATATCCCAGTGACGAACCTAGTTGGGTCCCAGTTGGGACATCCCCATGTTGGATCTAGTTGGGCTTGTTTACAAATGTGACTTTACGGCGGCAAGAAGATGGGTCTCAAACTCTTGAATTGTAACTAATGGAGTGTGTCAAGGTGTCCGTAAGATTAGTCTCAGCGACCCGTGAAGATGTTTGCAACTCGCCGCACGACCCATTCAATTCTGTATCTTTTTTTACATTTTCTCTTTTTCCAAACACCTCTATCTACAATGGGGCTCAGACTCGGTGGGTGGCGGGTTGCTCCTTGGACAGCGATTTTAGTAGCGTGCAACTCTGTATCTCACTATGTCGGTGGGTCCCCGTTTTGCCTTTTTTCGTTTTGGTAATAACATTGTAATTATTTGGCCGATTCTAACAAAATTTGAAACTCTTATGTTGTTTTAAATTATCTTTCGAATGGTGTAATTGCCAAGGTCCTTTCAAGGTTAGTCCGGTAATTATTAAAAGTTTTAAGGTCATAAATCAGAATAAGTGAGAGCACGCGATTTTTTGGTCAGTATACCTTGTTTAGTTTGACAACAAGCTGGTTTTCTACATCAAATGACATTTCATCAATTCTTGTTCTGATAAAACCAGAAGAGTTGCCAGATTTAGAAAAGCCCTCCACGGTCAGTGTCAGTGAGTCATACCAGACTCCACTTGCTACAATATATAAAGCCAATGAGAAATAGTTGTGAGAGGATCTACTGATGTCTAAAATAGTACCTTGATATTGTGCCAACCTAACTATATAATTGTCATTGAAGGAACTTTATAATTTAAAAAGAGTAGTAAGAAGTATTAATCTATATTCTATAATGAAATTTCCTAGATATAGTTAGGTAAAAGATATGAAAAAGAATACACAGTCTGAGGGATCTTCGCGCGTGTTACCCCTTCTGGTTTACGTGACAAACAAGGTCGCTACAGCTTGTCTCTTGTACTTGGGATTAATTTGTACACCTCCGACTTTAGTATTAAAGAGTTTTTAGAGGAAATGAACCTCTTGCATTGTATATAGCATTTGAAGTAAATAGTTTTTACTCAATATTGAGCTTTAAAATGAGAAAAAAAGCGAATTATTTTAAGAAAAGTTTTTACAAATATAATTTTTAATTAAGATACAATTTTCGGAAGTAAGGTCTTCCAGTATCAGTTGAATAATAATAACAGAAATAGCTAAAGGGTGCACCTTATTCATCAGCCGTAAAAGAGAAAATGAGAGAGGGGGGGGGAATTTAAAAAATGTATAGAGTAAAGAACAAAGGGTCTACGACTTGTCCTGATCACCAAATTTTATGTATAAATAAGTATAATACGCATTCTTCACAAAATTACTTACGAGTATATTCATCCATGGGACTGGACCCATTAAGGCCACGCAAATATAACAAAACAAATCTGGCTATTAGGACACTTTCTCCCAGCAGCGGCCATGATTTATAAAAGGACAAATAGAGATATTGTAAACACGTAAACGCTCGCTCATCGATTGACGGAATTCGAATACCAACCGCACTGCACAATGCCAAAGGTCACGCACACTAGTAGCTACACCGCATGATGCAGCGTTATGGGTATGCCTTAAAACAAAAAACTATATTATACATAAAATAGTAGGTTTGAGGTGATTGCGAAAATCCTTTTAAATGGGTGCATTTTTATGGTGATTGATAAAAAATAAAATAGTCTGTAAAAAAAAACAACCGACGTGATAGTCAAAACCTAATGACATATTTGAGTTCAGCTTCCTCAAATTAGGAGGAAACAAGTCTTGGATATATGTCGTTAAAAATTGTGATGGCAAATGTAATTATTCAGCATCAAATATCCATAAGAAAGGTGTTTTATACATTTATAAATAAATATAGGTACGAGTATAACAGCGGCAAAGTTAATTTTGCTTATTATTTCTTTCCCTCAAGATAATTTAAGCATTTTAATAACGACGACGAAACCGTAATTAACAAGAGGTAGAAGTCTTGTACGACAATCAAAACATGAGGACGCGCCTGGCTATCAGTAATTGAATCCTACTTAACATCCTAGGCTACATTCCCATTAGCAAATAAGGTGTGTGTTTTCTAAAACATCTCTGGTATTGCACATTACTAGCTCCTAACGTGATACATCAATGTGGGGAAGATAAACGCTCACAATTTCAACGAATCGACGATATGTTGATCAGAAAGCATTCGGTGGCTTAATAATACTCACCAAGTGCGAGATTTGATGCAAAGCATAGTCTGTAAATGCTACCTCACCTACCATTCTTCCGAAGTACAAACGGTATGCAAAAAGTAGGTATATCTAAAAAAATCTTCTTGGGATAGTTTAGTGCCTAATAGGGCATAGAGAGAATGGAGATATTTTTATGGCTGTTGATGCACGCATTATGGTATGAAGGGTGGTTTTAAAGATAGTGTCTGTCCGTTCGTTTGTTTACTTGTGACAAAGTACTGAAAATATCTATGTGATGAACCTTAGCCTGCCCAGCGCCATGATTTAAACCCGGTATTATACCTCTGGAAGATACTCGATGAGAATGTTAGGTGTCTGAAACCATCGAAAAAATCTTTGATAAAGATTAGAAGAAGAGTGGAATGAAATCAGACCCGAACAACGCGACAAATTAGCGAATTCTCGCGGCCTACTTTATATTAATATTTTCTTTAATTATCTATGGGATAAACATGTTTCCTGATTATGGCTTCACCTATACATATCATTCGCTAGTTTTGGACGCATCATTTGTTCAAATACACATTACTTTCCATAACATTTTTTTTGTCTGGCTTTCTAGGTATGAACTGAAACTTGGACACTATCAGAGGCAAATTTAAAAGAATATTGTATGCAATTTTTATTGATATTAACTGAGCATTTTCAAATAAAATGTAGATTTTGGTGTTTTGTTTTCTAGTTCTGGACGGTAGCAGTAGTGGTATATTGTGCTCAGGGGCCCAACATTACAGTTCTCAATTGATATCGATTTGGCCTTTGGGGGGAAAAATGTAAAGCCTAAAACTCTAAGAATACCACCCCATGATGAGGCGAGCCGGTCAGAATACCATCCATTCTTACAACGGTCTTCCAACTTGGTAAATGTCAATGGAAACGTGTATAAATAAGACTTAATGAAATTGAAGAATGACTTATAGAATCTGGCAACAAAAGTGGATTAACTCACGGTGGATCTTAAACAAACTTGTAGCCACCACACAGTCTAACAATCGATCCAATAAAAACTGATAGAGACACTTTAATGTATAGGATCATGGCAGAGAAACATCACCAAATTTGAGTCGTATGCTAAAGATAAGTGTCCCATGCTATGCGTTAGCCCTTGCTAAAAGATGTTAGTGAACTATAGAAATAAACTCATCTTGAATCCAAACAAAATAATAATACATTTGATTAATAACTTGGTTGTTAATACTTTTGTACTCACTCATTCAAGCGTTGGTACAAAATTACCATTAAAAATTGAAATCCTCTTTGATGGCAATTTCATGTCTCATCCTCTAAAAATACGAATCCCTATTCTCATCTTGCCCCGTTCGTAGAAAATGGATGGCAGACACACGCCAGAAGCTTTCCATTAAATCATGTTAACCTAATTCCTCCCCTAAATCAAACCTACGCAAGTATGGTTTTCCTTACTGCACCAATCCTAATGACACCATGGCCAAATCAATCATGTCTCCTTATTGCTTCTATTATAGAATTTAAACAATTTGAATCTCTCTCATTCAATAAATTATTAACTTCAAACGGCTAACCACACTTCAATATAGCTAATATCCTCCCTCTTCTAACCCCAAAGATAGCTCACTTCTCAACAAACAATGATAACTCATAATTTTCAGCCCTTTTCACTAAAATTTCAAGCTTTGAGGAAATCAACCACCAATTCTAATTCTTTGAGTTCTTCTACCATACCATCAAGCGTTCCATAGTCCACCATGACCAATAAACCAGCCTGTAAACACCATTAAATTAACAATATAATTATTTATAGGGATCATAACGCAAAAATGCTCCATAGAGCCACCTGCCGTTCTCCCAAATGAAATCAATGTCTAATAGAAGTTTCTCCAGTCTCATTATCTTACCTCTTTTCAATTTTGCACTTCCAAATTAAGTCTGTATTTTTTTCTCTTTTTATTTTAATACCAGGCAATGGCTTCGCTACTAAGATTAATTTTAAAAAGGAACTCTAAACTAGATTTCCCACCTTTCAAAATATCACGTTGCTAAAATATAGTTATAGAAGAAGATATATAAAAATAAATTTTCTGAACTTCACCATTTGTAATTCTTTGGGTTTTAAAAATTCACAAAATTTCGATATTTATATTTATTTCTGAACTTCACCATTTTATTTTTTGATATTATAAAAGAATTATTAGAAATAACTTTGATAAAAAAACATAAGTCATAACCAAACTAAGATGAAATTATTATTCAAATACTTTAAAAAAATCCCCTTCTTAAATTATAGTTAGTGATGATGATGACGATGATGATGATGATGATGATGATGATGATGATGATGATGATGATAAGCGCTTTAAAAAAATGCGACTACTTATTTGCATACTTAGCTCAAATTGATGTGAAAATATATATAATAATTCGTACAAAACCTAATTTTCACACATTTATTTCCCCGATATTTATGGTTATACCTCTTTCCACACTTTCAGAGGCAGCAGAGGTGGAGGAATTTCTGCTTATGACTTAAGCTCGTGTGAAGCTTCCTTCAAACCCGAATGGTAGATTTTTCGTAATTTGAACTCTGTAATGTTCGAATATCGGCTACCTCATTAAATCTGACTGTTGTGAATATATACCGTCCGATATGCAATTCCACTATACTTGCGATTTAAATATTAACATAATCAATCCTTCCAACGCTCAACTCGATTCCATTGATCTTTGTCACACCTCACCTTCTATCGATAGCATATGGCACATCAACTTTCCAACACCATCTCAGGAATAATGTGGTCGACATAACTGACCACATGCCCACTTTTGGCATGTTTCTTCTAAAGAACGAAAGCAAAGCACTTTGCCCATAAATTATTTCGTCATCACAATCAAACAAACATCTAAAAAATGCCGGAGGTCACCACTACTTACGGCAACCCTCACTCTACAGATTAATCCTGTTTTATTCCTTTCTATAATTTATACATACAAAGCACACTACCCTGTTAGCTCCAAGTTTCCCCCTACTTCATATAAAACCCCGTCCTCAAATTACGAAAAATCTACTTAAATGCATTAAAAATGAGAATCCACAAACGGAACCATTATTCTTTTACTTCCTCTCAGATCCCCAGCCCATATGGAAAACGTTGAAATTACTATCTCCCAACACTTCTTCCAACCGCTTAACTTCTGAGCTTATCTACAATGGAAGATCTTTCTGACATTTCCCACGCTTTTCAATTTTACTCTAGTAAAAATTTTCCAGACTTAGTTAACTGCATTCCACCAATTCGTCACTCCCATATTCCAAACTTGTCTGACAGAAAAACTAATTCCTTCTTCGCCTTTCCCTCTGCGCAAGGCCGTATTAACCATCAGGCTGACTAAGCTGAAACCTTGGAGCTCATCAAAAGCATGGCGTCCTGCACCCTCTTTCAGTTGGTCAAAAATGATATAATCATGTAAGCTATGTTTATATAGAGAAAATAAACAATATAATTATTATTATTTTTATTGAATGAGATTTAAAATCACCACAGAAGTGAATTTTCACTACTGCTACTTCATGTCCATAATACCTAAATAATATTTTTTGTTTTAGCAAAACACTATAACATTCTCACCCTCTCTCTCTCTCTCTCTCTCTCTCTCTCTCTCTCTCTCTCTCTCTCTCTCTCTCTCTCTCTCTCTCTCTCTCTCTCTCTCTCTCTCTCTCTCTCTCTCTCTCTCTCTCTCTCTCTCTCTCTCTCTCTCTCTCTTTCTCTCTCTCTCTCTCTCTCTCTCTCTCTCTATATATATATATATATATATATATATATATATATATATATATATATATATATATATATATATATATATATATATCTTTGTTACTCCATTAAATAATTTATTTTTAATAAATTGTACGAAAGGAGAGCGTGTAAATCGCGGGGGGGTGGGGGTGGAGATGGGCTTTAGGTTATGTCGAGGGGGTTCAAAGAAGCTCGAGGCCTAGGGGCACTACCATGGGTTAATACAGCACTGCCTCGATTGATATTAAAATATTGCGAATTATCCTAAAACTTAAACACAACCTCCCCTTCCCTTGATTTGGTTGTCACTTTAAATACCACACTTACTGCTGGTATCACTAGTCCATCAACATAGCTTCTCTAGAACGAATCCTTATCACGTGGGGGTTTCCTTCACACTTCAAATTTACTTGTGTTACCCCAATTCTTTTTAGCAATTTATTCATAACCTTCCATTAAATTTAGGTTTATTTCCTCACTTCCATTTTTATCCAAGATATTGGAAAAACCTTTTTACTCGAGGCCATTTTTTTCTTACAGTCAATAAAATTTTAAATTCTCTTCAATGTGGAATTCGTCCAAAATGTGAGCGCATCTGAGGTAATTCATCTATTATTATCCATACATATGATGTCGTATATGACTCACACGTACTTATTTTACATTTACGCGGTTTTTCTCACTACACTGGATCTAACAGAGTCAAAGGTATTACTAATATTTGGTTCACATCCTACCTGACAAACCGTCAGCAATCAGTAGCTGTTATAATTCTCTCATCCCAGTCAATTATCTCCATATTGCTCACTTAGGGTTCTATTTTAGGCCCTAGCTCTTTCTAATTTCCATTAATGACATTTTCCATTCTTCCAATTTACTAAATTACATACACTTAGCTGATGATATGTACCTATCTATGAGACACTGTTATATATTAATTACTACCATTAATACTGAGCTCATTAATTTCCATCTTCGAGCATCAAGAAAATTTCATCTATGATATTCTCATTTAATAAACCTATCAACCTACCTCCAAAACCAATAAACCCTAAATCTTTTAATCGATCGTACTCCACTAAATTCCCTCAGTGTTCACAATGATAATAGCCTAAAGTTTCACACCCACGCGCAAATACTCCACAACTTGTCCAGACCTTGGCCTCTTTAAAACGAATTTTCCATTTCTTGTCTTTAAAGACCAAATTCACATTATAAAATTTACTTATTGTATCTAAAATCACTCATGAAATCACTACTTGGAATTCCATTAATTATACCTAATCCATTAAACTAAACAAATTTTCTGAAGAACATGGAAATCCTTTGCTTTTTATTACCTATCCCGCAACTCAATTTCAACCCAATTACTCCCTTTTAACTATCCTTTAAATTTCTACATCACAATCATATTCTTCTAAATTTTAAACATCGATACATAACTCATTAATGAGCGGCTCATTGTTATCCTTTCTAGCCATGATTTTTATCATCATCATCATCATCACTAAATCTATAATTTAAGAAGGGGATTTTTTTAAGTATTTGAATAATAATTTCATCTTAGTTTGGTTATGACTTATGTTTTTTATCAAAGTTATTTCTAATAATTCTTTTATAATATAAAAAAAAATGGTGAAGTTCAGAAATAAATATAAGTATCGATATTTTGAGAACTTTTTAAAACTCAAAGAATTACAAATGATGAAGTTCATAAAATTTATCTTTATATATCTTCTATATCTTCTATAACTGAATATTTTAGCAACGTGATATTTTGAAAAGCGGGAAATTTATTTAGAGTTCCTTTTTAAAATTATTAAAATTGGCGAAGTTCATAAAATTTCTAAAAATTTAACCATGGCTGCTTCTTTTTAGATTTTAAATTTTAATCTTAGTAGCGAAGCCATTGCCTGGTAGATGTATTAAATTTTCATCTCGACATTCCTTTGGATATTAGTCTAGTAGCATCTGGGAAGCTCCCCCATCATTTCTTAGGTAACTCGATTCTTTTAACTGAATCGAGTGCTAATTACAGTATATAAAAAACTTACTTGATCATTTCGCATTGCCGTTGATTTCTCCTTTACAAACTGATTGTTATTTTAGCTAAACTTAATCTGCTAGACAATCCAATATTGTATTAAAAATATTATTATTATTATAGTGATTATTAGTAGTATTATCATTATTATTTTATTATTATTTTTATTTTTATTACTTATATTATTATCAAAGGTATTAATTTCTGGTACTCTCGTTGCTCTAATAGTATTTTGCTTAATAAAAAATAAAAGCTTTGAGAGAGAGTGACTTATTTATTCACAATAACAAGACTGGTTTCGGAGCATTATGCTCCAACCTTCAGCTGTACAGAGACGAACACAATATCAACTTAACACATTTCTTATATACAAAATGAGAGAGAAAAGAAAATAACGTCAGAAAAAGAGAAAGAGCGAGCCTACTTTAATCTGTTCAAAGTAAGTTTCAAATTTATTCGTGTGGTTAGGCCACTTATCGTCTCCCAAATGTAGTTATCACCTGAGCCCTAAGAGGAGCCAAACCCGCCTTCAAAATATTTAGTCTATATTTTTAGTTGCGTGCGAGGCTAGTCGCGAGTGACTACATCAAACTATGTCTGTCGGTAGGTCCCTGTTTTGCTTTTGGTTTGGTTTGTTTTTGTAATAACATCATAACTATTCGGCCGATTCTAACGAAATTTGAAAATCTTATGTTGTTTTACATTCTCTTTCGAATGTTATAATTGCCAAAGTCCTCCTAAGGTTAGCCAGAGAATTATTTGTTTTAGCCATAACATAACTATTCGGCCGATTCTAACGAAATGTAAAACCCTTATGCTGTTTTTCATTCTCTTTGAATGATATAATTGCAAAAATCTTCTCATGATTAGCTCGGGAATTAATTTCTTTTGGCAATAAAATCATAATTATTCGTCCGATTCTAACGAAATTTGCCAAAGTCCTCCCAAGGTTAGCACAGGAATTATTTTGTTTTGGTAATAATATAACTATTCGGCTGATACTCTGCTGGACTAGACTATGCTAATATATAATGTACAAGGTTAATATATACTATGCTAATTTAGGCTATAAAATGCTATGCTAGGATAGCATATGGTATGTTAGGATAGACAATAATAAACTATGCTTGACTAGGGTATAATAGAATAGTATAGGCTATACTTGTCTATAATGATTAATGCTAGGTTAGGTTATACTATGCTAGGCTAAGCTATGCTAAGCTATACTAAGCTAGACAGGGCTACACTATGCTATACTAGGCTATGTTAGGCTATTCTAGGTATTACTATGTTAGGCTACGATAGGCTAGCTACTATATTAGTCTAGGCTATAATATGATACGCTTGGCTATATTATGTTACGTATGGTTATGCTAGAATAGGCTAGTCCAAGCTCGCTTATAGTATGCTAGGCTAGGCTATCGTATACAAGGATATATTGGCTCTGCCATAGTAGCCTATTCTAGTTTGGTTATACTAGGCTAGGCTACTTTAGGCGACGCTAGGCTAGGCTGTGGCATGCAATGCTAAGCCATATCTGGTTAGGCTAGGCTAAGGTATAGCAAGCTAGGCTACACTAGGCAATGCTACGCTAGACAAAGATATACTAGGCTAGGTTAGACTAAGTTAGACTAAGGTTTACTAAGCGAGACAAGGCTATACTAAGCTAAGGTAGGATAAAGTAGGCTATACTATACTGGGTTATATTTACTAGGCTAGCTAGATTATATTAAGCTAGGCTAGGTTAGGCTTGGCACAGCTAGGCTATTCTATTTTAGGCTAGGATATCCTATGATTGGCTAGGCTTGGCTATACTAGGCTAAAACAGGGTAGGTTATAATATGCTATGCTTTGCTTTGATATGCTATGCTATGCTATACTATGCTAACCTATTCATCAGTGTGCTGAAGATTACGTGGCCTTCAGTAATACCATCCTACCAGTGGGATTTGGCCTACAATTGCTTTTAAAATTAGGGCAAGACTGGCAACATTCACACATTTGAACACCTAAATTGAAAATAGAAGAGTTGTTGTCATCTCAATTACAAACTCTGGTTGACGTTCTGAAATGTCAATGTGAGAAACTACCCAGCAGTCAATCTTGCAAAGAATATTTACCCTCAAGTGCTTGAAAATTGCTAATAAGGGAACAGTTCCTTTCTAGCCTCCGTTGTAAATTCAAGAGTCACAATCTTAAACAGATCCAAAAGACCTGGGAGGTGGCCAAAACATATCACTTGGGAGAGGAGATCTACAGGCCTAAGACACTTCCATTACAAAACTAGACAACCTGTTGATATCCTCAGGCGCAAGTGTAAAATTGTTTTTTTTTGCTGTGAATTTGTCTGCCCTGGTTGCAAAAAGGAAACTCATTAACTTGAAACCCCTATGGAGATGAGGATCTCTGTAAAGGAACTTTCTCCCATTAAAGGTCAGAGAAAAATGATTATTTCTTTTGGACCACATCAGGTTTGCTCTCGAGATTAAACAAGTCAATAAGTAAAAGCAACAAGAAGGTGAAGGAAGAAGAGTTGTTTACTATATGCAGGCCAGTGTTTCAATGCCATCAAGTGAAATAATTTTCTCTCCTGAAGAAAATGAAGAACAAATAGCTGATGCTCCAGATGGAAAGGATTGAATTTATGAAGTGGCTTTAAAAATACCAACCACATCTTAAAATTCCATTAAAAGCATCCCGGGATTTTTTTTTTTTTTGGGGGGGGGGGGAATAACATCCTAACTATTCGGCTGATTCTAACAAAATATGAAAATCTTATATTGTTTTCCACTAACCTCTCAAATAATATAATTGTCAAAGTCCTTCCAAGATTAGCCCGGGAATTATTTGGTTTTGGCAATAACATTATAAATGTCCGGCCGATTCTAACTAAATTTGAAACCCTTAAGGTGTTTACATTCTCTTTCCAATGATATAATTGCCAACGTCCTCCCAAGGTTACTCCGGGAATTATTGAAACTTTTGAAGGCCGTAAAGACATAAATCAGAATAAGTGAGGGTACGCGACTTTTTGGTCAGCAGACCTTGTTTGTGCCTGTCTCTCTCTCTCTCTCTCTCTCTCTCTCTCTCTCTCTCTCTCTCTCTCTCTCTCTCTCTCTCTCTTGTTTGAAGTTATTTTCTCTTATCCCTCTGATTTCGAATATAAGGAATGTGTTAATGGCAATATTATGTCAGTCTTTATACAGCTAAAGGATGGAGCGTGATGTTCCACTACTATTTTGTTTCTCGAGCTTACGAGAACCGGCCTTTGCCCGATAGGCTTTTGCTACCTTATGGCTCGTAACAGAATTATGTCAACAATTTCGACACAATTGTCATCAAATTACCCTGTAACTTCATTTCCATAAGCCTTTGATTATTATTATAATCAGGGCCATCATAGATTGAAATTAAGTAAGAATTAGGCAGTGTCCCTCTAAACGTAAAATGAACTTTATGTGTATGAATATTTCGTGTCAACCTGTATAATTTTTTATTCATTATTTCTTCTATTGGTTCATTCTTTCATTGACGCCTCCTCTAATGAATTTGTTCTGGTTAGATTTTATATACTACCACTAACCGCACCATCTGTTATAATTTTTTCAAATTTGTCAAAGAAAAGTGTTTAGCATAGACACCCAAAGAAATTATTGATAATTCCCCGTTTTCTGTTTAGGTCCGCTAGAAATGGTTGACTGAAATTTGATCTTCCCTGATGATGACTAGGGCGTCCCCCGTGGTGCTTTAAAAAATCGGCGGTATAATTCATTGCTTTCCACTAACCGCACCATCTTTTATAATTGTTCAAACTTCCACCCTCATTAATAAATCCCTTATTTTGTTTCACTTTCACAGGAGATCTGTTTGGTTGTGTTCTTCGGCACGGAGTACATCGTGCGTCTGTGGGCCGCCGGCTGCCGATCAAAGTACATGGGCTTTCTCGGTCGAGTTAGGTTCATCCGAAAACCTATCTGCATTATCGGTGAGAAAATTAACTTTCCCCACCCTATTCACACCCACATTAATACCAGAAGAAACAGCACGCATGCGTGAAGAGATGAAACATTGCAAAAATAATCCTACTCGTTTCCATACGCAAGAATATACATACGCACTAGCCATTTTAAATTCATCTACATCCAAACTTCCTGCATGGGAAAATTCAATTAAGATTCTTCTCTACTCCCATGTTCTCAACTAAAAAGGTCTAAATATGAAGGCATGATAATATATATATATATATATATATATATATATATATATATATATAGCTGAGCTTATTTATCCTATCTTTTTTTCTATACTTTGATAATTTTGCTGAAACTTCATTTTTCGCTTTATTTATATATATATATATATATATATATATATATATATATATATATATATATATATATATATATATATATATATATATATATATCTATATATAAGCCTTTAAAAGGCACGGCCATGTATATTTCTCGCTGTTACTTTCTGTACCAACTCTCAACTATCCCCTCGACCCTTAAGAGCCACACCAGCTACCTCATACCGTGTTAGAAGAGATGTGTTGCAACCATAATAAACAACATCCTTTAACGTTTGATGTGACGTGGTCGTTGGTAATATCAGGTTTTCCCCAATAACCACTTTCCTGAGTGTAACAGGATGACCACCTCGCTGTGGCCGTTCTCGGGTAGTACGCTCAGCATGCATGGCTTTGCTTTTTGGGGTTTGGTAATAACATTATAAATAATTAGCCAATTCTAACGAAATTTAAAAACCTTATGTTATTTTACATTATCTTTCAAATGATATAATTACCAAAGTCCACCCAATGTTAGCCCTGGAATTATTTAGTTTTAGCAATAACAGCATAACTATTCGAACGATTCTAACGAAATTTAAAACCTATATGTTGTTTTGCATTCTTTTTTGAATGATATAATTGCAAAGGTCCTCCCATGGTTACCCCACAAATTATATTTTTTGGCAATAACATCATAACTCTTCGGCCGATCCTAATGAAATTTAAAACCCTTATGTTGTTTTTCCTTAACTTTGGAATCATATAATTGTCAAAGTGCTCCCGAGGTTTGCTGGGGTATTATTTGGCAATAACATCATAACTCTTCGGCCGATTCTAACGAAATTTGAAACCATTATGCAACATTCTCTTT
The DNA here is from genome assembly GCA_963969495.1 of Ceratothoa steindachneri. NCBI lineage: Eukaryota > Metazoa > Arthropoda > Malacostraca > Isopoda > Cymothoidae > Ceratothoa > Ceratothoa steindachneri. The sequence continues at coordinate 74,075,142 of OZ018336.1, read as the reverse complement.
CGAATCATATAATCGCCCAAGTCCTCCCAAGGTCAGTCCGGGAATTATTGAAAGTTTTGAAGGTCATAAGGTCATAAATCAGTAAAGTGAGAGCACGCGACTTTGGTGAGCAGACCTTGTCTGAAACTCTAACCACCCTGTAGAGAAAGAGCAGAAGAGTTGGAGTGGTAACTGTATTCCCAAGTAGATATGGCACCACCACTCCATCTAGATGCAATCCTCCTGGAGTTAGATCACCCTACTTAAATGTATTCCGCGTGAGGTTCATTTGCAAGTGAACCCCCCCCCCCCCTCCGAGATAGGGGAGGGTTGTTATATAAAATGTATCAAGCATGCAACAGCCTCCCTCCACTCTCACCTGGTCTCTCGGGACAGTCTCACATAAGGCACGGCCCCACATAACGTTGATGGGGCCTACGACACAAAGTGTGTGTAGGATTTAAGGCTTTTTCCCTTAATCCCCCAAGCGATCGGAAAGAGCAGAGGTCATCTATTTTGGGGGAGCAATGAAACACCAACAACAACCGACCCAGTTCAAGACGATTTTCCGTACCCTATGCTTTGCACTTGGTTGTACGAAGCATTGAATTTTTCATGCTATGTACAACAGGATCTGTTCGAAGGGTATCTTACCTGAATCCTGGCAAATAGCTACCGTGCTCGCTTTTGGCAGGCCGAGGGGTGATTACACTCCTCGGCTCGCTTTCGCCTGATTTTTATAACATTCTGCCTCTGCTATTTGATGGAAAATTGAACAGCTGAGCTCATCTGTATGGTGCAGCTGCCGTAAATTTCATTCAACCTCGGATCTTCAGCCCCAGCTAGAGAGTGTTATTATATGCAAAACCTTGCTTCATGGGCAGCATTTAGCCACGGTGTTTTTCTATCTGGGTAATCCTATAATACCACGTGGGATGCAGTATCATATGCAACATCCATTTTAAGTGGGCGAGAGGACGCTTCCCAATCTTTATATGAGTTGGTACGAGATCGTCGTTTCTGCGTAAGGTTTGAGTCAGCTATCTCTGACCTTGCAGGAAAAGAGAAGGGATGTCCCGCAAGGAAGTGCCCTCCGTGTAACTCTATTTAGGCTTGTGTTTCAACGGTATCAATTCGGAACTGGTAGATTCTCTAGCTCCAATCAATGTAATCGACATTTCGATATCTTTATGTACAGCTTAAATGCCACCACCGAAGTGATGAATCCAAAGATCTTTGAAACGCGTACTTCGTTATGCCGATGCGTACAGATTTCGATTTTATTTGGCCTAGAGGTAGACGACATTGACATCACCCAGATCCATACTTTTTCCTAACTGAGGATTGCCTGGAAGTGGAGAATTCGCATCGTTTCATTGGCCGTGTTTTTTTTTTTTTTACAGAATCCTCACCCAGGAGAGACACATTTGTAGCGTTAAGGCTTCTTTCACCCGACCCATGACTATTTTTATCTCTGATAGGGCTATCTTCTTAACGTTCTACCGCTTCTTTGTACGCCCCAAGATAGAATACGATATATTCTTCCGCATCCATTAGTCTACTGTATAGGCATGTGTATAGTTACTGGTGACTTGCAGCTCCCTATTTCCACTCGATATTATCGATAACATTCAATATAATGAGTGTTTTTTTCTTTAATTCTTTCTTTATACTTGTACATTATATAATCTTAAAGCTTAATTTCAGTAGCCATCCCCTAGTTTATGAAAAAAATACAAAAATCCTTGTATAGAACTGTGCGCTTCACAGTTTCAGCGACGCGGCGTTTTGCTCTTGTGCGAATGCTCACATGTCCTAGATAGGAAGTTGTACGCTAGAGAGAGAGAGACCACTGTGGCTCACACAGTGCTGCCATGGTGTGCTGGTGGAAGGTATGTTTTGAAGATACGATAAGTGTAATCGTGAAACGTCAACTCATAATGAGTACAGCTATAATAAAAACGAAGTTGCATTTTTCTATCTAGAATCATCTTAAAGCGCTTAAATTTCAACGCAACAAAGATTTTTCGTAAGCTGGAAACAAAACCCCACAAAGCAGTTAAATCAAAGGCTGATATCCAATTTATGAAATAATGATAATGATAATATGATGATAATAATAATAATATGATAATAATAATATCTATGTATACGCCATTGTCGCTCATATTTCGGTCCCTATCAAGTATCCTTGTGTTGATTTTTTTGTAGCCTTTTTTGATTACATTTTTACTTGCGGCGAAGGGCCAAGTCAAGGCGTGGCTTTTTTTTCTCAAAAAGTGTAAAGTTCAATTGTACCCATTTAGAGCCATGAAATGACCCATATGACCATGGGCAATATGGTTATTAACCCTGGAGATTTCAAATCTGCCATCGGATTTGGCGCTGTGTAGCGACATCTAGTGGCAGAAGCCTTATTTAGCCATTCAAAGGCAATAAACCATCAATGCAATAACTATTTATCATCTTATCACAAAACGCCGGGGCTTATTGAAGGGACTTTCCCTCTTGTTCTAATGAGGATTATAGCCGTCGACGATTCAGTATTACCTTGTTAAACCAGTATTAATTGTTTAAGTTGGACGGCATTTCGGTTGTAAACCTTCTTTCTCTATGCATACCTCAGCCCCATTCACACTTTTTCATTGAAAGAACTGATAATCAATTTAATTTAGCACGAATGTGAAAATACCTTTTCACTAAACAATTATGAAAATAATGTAAATGTGGTGAGAACAGAAGCACTCGCGACAGTCTTGATTCCGCGCTTGGCCGCGTTGGGAATATTTCCGCCGCTCGGGAAATGTTTATTGACATCGGAAATGAAGCTGAACACTCAATGATGAAAGGGGCGCAGCTGCGGTCTTTGCTAAGGCAATTTCCAATTTTTTGCTTGCAATATTTTGCAGGATCTTTTATTGATTTCTGGTATAATGTTTTGATTTTGCAAACAAATCAGCATCCAAAAATACAACCTTAAGAGACCGAGAATTAGAAATACGTGATCAAGGTTTATCATAATCGACCTATTTTGTAAACATCCGTGTTTTCTGCCTTTTTCTGTTTTCATTGTTATTCTTAAACTTTTGAATAGTTTTTTACCAGGTACCTCGAGGAGAGGCATGCACTACCGACCCCAGTAGCCTCCCGGTAGTCTTAAACATTTTTTAGTCTACCTGGGCTTTATTCCTCTTGCTTAGTTCTAGTTTACATTTTCCTCCGACTTTCTTTTAAAGCCTCTTCTTAGTTACTTTCTCTGACGATGCCTAATTTCGCAAGCTAATCGCCGACTGATTTTCGTCTATTCATCGCTGCTTATAACCATGGAGGGGACGATTCCATCTTGCTTTCGGTTGGGAGGTGGGTTTGAACATGTCTGCATTCTTCTCACCCTCTCCCCCTTCTACTGTCCCCCATCTTTCTTTACCTTATCTTTCCTTTTACTCGCCCGAATGGGATGTCAGGTGACATTTGAAGCTTTGCTTAACCTCCTAGCCCCAACACCCAACCGCAATGCATGCAAGAAGATTTGCGGTTATATCTCACACACTTTCACTTCCTCCTCCAACTTCGCCACTTTCTTTGTAGTTCTCTCCTTACAAACCTTCGGCGGGGTACGACCTCGTGGCTATTGACTTTCAAATTCGATAAAAATGGGTTCATGCCCTCCTTGGATTACCGAATACACTTCTTAATAGCTAATTAAAAATGGTAATATCCACTAACCATGCATAAAAGGGTGTTCGACATCCATAATCCCGTTTAAAATCGAAATATATAGCGAAATTAAGTACAAAAATGGCTGTGATGTGGTCGCCTTTCATGGCGCGGTCGTACAACATAAACAATCGACGGGGCGGAGGAATGCACACGGTGGACTAGGAAGGCGCCGCAAGAAGCTGCATGGGCGAGCTTGGTCAACCAGACACACTGGTTGGGAAAGGTGCACACTCTCTTTAGCGCCCCAATTTTGAAAAGTCGTGGGTCGTGGCCTAGTGGTAGCGCACTGGCTTCATGTCAACGGGACTCACCATCGAAACTCTGATTACTTTCCGTTCATAGGCTACAGAGTCAAAACCTCAGATAATATTTTAATTTGATAAACACTGAAGAACAAAATTTGTGTCACATTTATACTGGCTTTTGTTCTTACCTAATTGGCAACTCAGCTTTTTTATTTGGGTGCGAACTTTTGACACCTTTCGCATAATGTCATGTTCTTTCTAAGCAATTTATTGTCATACTACCTACACAATAATGATATTACCCAGTAATAGTAATACACAATAATTATAAATACATAATAAATGATGATAAATAATAATAACAAAATAATAATCAAAATATTAAATAATACTACTAAATAATGATAAAAATATTAAATAATACTTGCCTTGGTTACCAAGGGGAAAACCAAAATAGGCCTTATAGGCACGGCGCACAAACCTTGTTATAATACCCCTTCGACGAACAATTATGTACCAGCCACTGGTGTAAGCGAATGTACTAGGATCATTTATACATTTATGTCTACTTTCAGAAGCCATAATTAGATCGGAAACAAAACATGAATAGGGTAGTTGCAGAAAAAACAGAAATTTCAAATAGCCTGAAAATTAGAGAATACGGACAAAAGCTGAATTTTGCTTTTAAATCAACGTTGAAAAATGATTTAAAATCAGTTGAAAAATCACATACAAAATAAAATAAGACAAAAATGTTCCCTAGTGTAATCTTTCTCGATCTGTGGTATCCACTTGGATGATTCTAGAGCTAAATTATTTGGCAGAGTGGGTAGGCTTACTAGGGGCCGGAGTGATTTATTATGAAAAGGAAACGATTCACCAACGAGGGAAAGTCACTTAATAGGAAAAGTAGGACTAGCGAGCTGACGGACAGATGAAAAGTCCATGGAACAACTTGAATAGGTGAAAAGAAGCTCATGAACAAGCATTGTCATGTCTACATTTTGGGCAGTGAGGAAACATTAAATGATGCCTGGTCCAATTTGTACACAGTGGAGATGCACACGTCGAGGAAGAACCCTGCGGTCCATTTTGAGGAGGCTCAGACTGGTCGTTCAAATCAAGAGGGGTGGTTCCTAGTCCTTTCTGGTAATAGGTGTGCAAAATTTACCCCATCTTCTTAACAAATTGCAACCTGGCCACTCGTGTTTTACACCCAACGCACTTTCATCTGATGCTCTTCCTATAGTGAGGCAAGTGATCTTATATCCGTGGGTTGGGTAGTAGTAGTAGTCATAGTAGTCGCAGTAGTAGTATTAGTAGCAGTTCGCGAACGTGCCTTTATCCAGGAGGATCCCAAACCGGATAATGAAATATACATAAAGGTCAGTATGGCAATCGTTGGCCGTTCGAGCGCACCAAGAACCGGTCGTCGCTGGGAGAGGTGCCAGGACGTATTATGTTTGGACTGCAGACAGGGTTCAGGTGGGTTCGACCCCCCAGCTTACAGTCGATGGCTTATCTCATCTACTCGAGTAAAACGCAAGTCTTTACGATCACTTTGTACCCTAAAAATAAGGGGAGGCAAAATTCCCTAATAATTTCCTTAAAACGATTTAAATTCACTCATTTTCGGTGACCTTAACTTACACACTCACGGATGATCTTCTGGAATAGGATGTTCCCGTGGACCTACCCCCCATGCCGCGAGGGCTTCAGGTTGCTTTCTGTTGTCTCCGAATTGGACACACTCGCGGGACGCACCGCCATTTAATGGGGCGCTCGCCAGCGCCCTACTGTGAAGAGTGCGTTGTCCCCAAGACTGCCCGGCACATTCTTGTAGAATGTCCCAGTCTGGGCTATCTCCGCGCACGTTACCTCTCCCGGTACCGGGATGGGCGGGGTCGCTACCGCCTGTCCCTTGTAGTCGGGACGAGTTCGTGTACATTGACTGGTGGACTTATAGACTTTTCGGGGGAAGCCGGCCTTCTCTCCTTTATTCAACTAGTTGTTGTTTTTTTGTTATTTTAGTAGGTCGCACGTTCCTGCGCCCGGGGGAGGTGGACCTTCCGCCGACGCCGGAGCTTGCTTCCTGCTTGTTTTTTTTTATTGTTTTTTTTCCATCTTATTTTAAAGATGCCTAATATTAGGCAGTGTTGAATACGGCGACTAATGCCCAAATAGGCAGTCGTCGCCAGATGAGCTCTTAAAATAAATAAAAAAATTCTGGAAGAGGCAAATTATGTCTGTGGCTCCAGAGCTTTGATATCAGGGCTGCGAGCTCCACTTACCCATCCCCACCGTGATGCCCAGCCACGGAGGTAACCTCCCTAGTAAATAGCGTTAGCTTAAAAAGAATCCGGACGGAGATTCGAACTGCCGACCTAACGATTGCCGAGCAAGGTGCGCTAACCACTATACTAGTAGCCATTCCCATGGGACCGTTGTAGTACAAATGAAAAATTAGGCCCCATAATCTGGTTAATTAGAGTTTACCAATTACTGAAATCTTTCAACAGATACGCCTAACATTATCACCCCCGAACTTACTGGTCACAGTATACATGAAGTAGGAATACACACGAGGATGTATTGTGGCCAGTGTCTTGATTATCAAGATTCATATCTATAGAGATGCAAGGCCGCCATCTGGAGGACTGGGCATAGCAGGTGGTTCAGAGGTAGCGGAGAGTGGGTTAAGCCTCCCTCCACCGATCTCAGTGCTTCGATTCCCGTTAACGCCCCGGCGCTTAATCCCTTTCCGCTTACTCCCTTAGGTACCACGGATACCTTAAAAAAGGGAGGCTCCTGGTGCCACTTACGAGTGTGTGTGTGTGTACCTTATGTGTACGAAACTGCACATGCACAGTGTACTGCGTCGCTTAAGTAAACCTCTGTGGGTAGCAAATGCTACATTCCGATTAAATTAATGTATTTAATTGGTAGCTCAATTATTTCGTAGGCAGGCAACGCCAATTCGTCACTGGGATCTCCCGACCCATAGTGAAATGCACATTAAGATCAGAATGACAATCACTAGTTTGCTAGGGAGGTATTGCGTTGTTTTGACACCAATCAACGATGGTGAAACCTTTAGTGTCCTCAGGAGGAGCGAGGGGCACCCGTTCCACCTCAAGCGTAAAGGGATATGAGTGGCCCCATGGTGGACATTAGTAATCCATCGGTAGGGTTCTGGAACACAGGGGAGAGAGTGGGTATGTTGGGCTGTGAAGGCGGAGAGAGAAGTGGTAGCGGTGTTGAGGTTGATTATTTGTGCGATGATGCTTGCGGAATTCGTTTGCCTCCGCGGGGGTAAGTATCAGCGAATCCGCCCAATTGGCAGACAGCTCTTGATGTGGTCGCCAAGATTGACACCCTGCCTAGACTTCAGAAATCCAACGTGTCATCCCCTAGGCCAGGTCTGGACAACCATTGGCACGCGTGCCAAAACGTGGTACGCCAATGCCATCTTAGCGGCACGAAACTTACCGAAATTAATGTATATCCAACTTCTTTTATATAGCAGCCACATCATGCTGCTGCACAACCTATTCTACATCATGTCATCATTAATGCAGCAGCAGAAGTTTCATTGATGGTAAATAATTAAAAGGTCCAGAATTTTTCTTTCTCTAGTTTGGATTTTTTTTATTTTGGCTAAAAATATTAAAGATTCACTTTTGTTTAATATATAGTTTTAGAAGTAAAATAACTACTTTCTCTTTGATTTTTCTGCCTCATTCATAATGGATTAAGAATCAATAAAAGAATATGTTTAATTGTATATCCTTTTATTGTATTTTAGTCAAGTAAACGATTAAGAGATTGCGCATCGTCATGTATTGGCAAGGAAAAAAAATTTGTATCAAAGATTTGACCGAAATGACAAACACACTTAAAAAGGTTGCCCACCCCTGCCCTTGGCTAACGAGAACTCCGTTAGGTTAGCTTTTGCTCACTTGGAAAATTCGCCCCTCTTACCGGTCCTTGGCACTCTCAATAGTCCCTTCCTTTGGACACTCGGCCTAAGATGTACTTTCTCTTCTCCATAATTCACTTTTTCTTCAAAACTTTCTCGGCAGACATGTATGTCCTCATTTGTTTTGTTTTTTATTTCATTACGTACATAACTACATACAAGGGTGTGTGTTTAGGGTCGTGTGTCTGTTGGACTTTTTTTTCGTACAAGTATTTAATTTCAGACGGCTGATTGGTCAAACACGGTGGTTGGTCACTTCCTCTTTTTTCGACTTTTCTTACCACGTCGTAGTCTGCTGTTATCGTTTCCATTAAAGCGACGTGGAACACAATTTCCGTTGAAAAAAATAGATATTTTATGCCAAGTTTGCAATTTCCTTTGTTTGGGAAACTAAATCGCCTTAAACAGCATTTATGAATAATATTTCCCATTACGAAAATTCACCCAAAGAAATGAAAATGGTTTCGAACATAATGAGCTCTTTTTCATTGCTGTTCGTGGCTTTTTCAAAGATTCTTTCAAGATTCCGAAGAGATGGCTTTTTGTGAGCTCTGATTCGATCTTGGTTACCAAAAGTCACCAAAATATAAAATTGCAGTGGATACATAGACATCCACGCTCAATAAAATTAGAATTAAAGAGATTAGCCAGCCACCTAGCACCATTTAAGTCTCGGAATTCTAACAAAAAAGCGTCGATTATTTTCGTCTTATAAAATACCACCCGGTAAAATTATGATATAGAAAGTATTAAGATTTGATGCTTTACAATTTTTTTTATTTAGTGACTTTTTACGGTTTCTAATCCATAAAAAGGCACAAAATGATAAATAACACTGGTCAGCAAATTTTAACTTTTTTTCTCCTGATTTAAGTTTGAGACCTGTTCTTGGGAATTCAGGGCCACTGAGTTTAAAAATGGCAATAGTTTTCTTCTATCACGTCAACCTTTTTGTTTATGGACTGTTCCATATTGGTCCCAGTCATAGTAGAAGGCTATCTTACGACCGAGTGAACGGAAGTGGAGGCGTTTGGTATTCTTCTTATTTTATTTTATCTATGCAATTAGACTTCTGTTTATGCACATCTAGATATATAAATCAATTGTGTATAATATAATTTTTTGTTTTTTCAGATTTGTTTTATGAAATACCATTCAGTAGTATGGCCTCATTACGAAGGAAATGTTTCAATTCCCTTGACTCGTTTTGCTATATATGTGGTTGTTTTACTGCACCAACTCAAAGAATGAACATGAGTATCTTTGTGAAAAGAGCATACTTGGCTTACTTTAACATTAAATTAGGTGATCAGGATAAACCGTGGGCCCAGCTCAATGTTTGTAAACCATGTGTCGAAAATCTACGCTAATAGTCAAAAGGCACAAGGAAACAACTATGATTTGGCATTCCTACGGTGTGGCGGGAGCCAAAAAAACATGTAAACGATTGCTACTTTTGTCTCACAAAGACTTCTGGTTATAGCAAAAAATTCCACTACCCGTATTCAAGGAACTTCCTTCACTGGACGATGTAAGTGATATACGTGAATCTGATGTAAGTAATGAACTTGACAGTGATCCAGACTTTGTACATACATCGACGCAAGAACGTGATAACTTCAGCCAATTAGAACTGAATGATTTAGTTGGAGACCTAGGCCCGTCAAAAGAGTTATCAGAAGTGTTAGCTTCTAGACTTAAAGAGAAGAATTTGTTGCAGGAAAAACAAATGTAACTTTTTATGGGAACAGGGAGAGAGATCTTGGCATTCTTTAAAACTGAAGAAGATTTTGTTTACTGTTGTGACGTGGCAGGACTGTTAAACGCGATGGGTATTTCAGAGTATGATCCAAGTGAATGAAGACTTTTTATAGATAGTTCAAAGAAGAGTCTAAAATGTGTGTTACTCCATAATGGAAACTTGTTTCGTGCGATTCCTATTGGTCACTGTGCATTTAAAAGAGAAGCATGAACACATAAGATCTGTATTAGATTTACACAAATATAATAAACACAAATGGATCATATGCGTGGATTTGAAAGTGGTAAATTTATTACTTGCCCAACAAGGAGGCTATACATAATATCTGTGTTTCCTGTCTTTATTGGACAGCCGAGCCAAGGACAAACATTGGGAACAGAAACTCTGTTCAGTTAGAGAGTGTTTGACTGTTGGGGAGAAGAATATCATACACCCACCACTTGTTGAGCGATAGAAAATTATCTTCCCACCACTTCATATTAAACTAGGGATGATGAAACAATTTGTGAAAGCTCTTAATGTGGAAAGTGACTGTTTCAAATTAATATGTACAATATTTTTTGCCTTAAGTTATAATAAAATAAAGGCTGGAGTTTTTAATGGGCCACAAATCAGAAAGTTAATGGAAAACCAAAACTTCTTGAGTTCGGTGACTGACAGAAAAAGGAGCATGGGATTCATTTGTGGCTGTCGTGAAAGGATTTCTTGGAAACAAAAAGGCTCCTAACTAAAAGGATTTGGTAGAGAAACGACTTGATAGCTAAAATCGTTTAGGCTGCAACATGAGCATAAAGGTTCATTTCCTCAACAGCCATTTGGATGAATTTCCTGCTAATCTTGGTAACGTGAATGATAACACGGAGAACGTTTTCATCAAGATTATGGAGGAAAGATATCAAGGCCAAAGGAACACATACATGATGTCAGACTACTGTTGGAGTATTCAACGAGACTGTGTAGGCATCAAACACTCCAGGTACTATCGGAAGCGAAATTTCTTCACTGAATGTATAGGGGTGTGTACGATTGCTTGTGTTTTCTCCATTATATTAGAAAAATTACCTTGTCTCGATCTATCCTTGTTCTCTCTGGATGCACAGCCTGATTTTGGGTTGAGGGTAGTCGATGACCTCCAAGGTAGTGATTACTTTCCCAATCAAATATTATTTTCTGGGCCACTGCAGCCTGAGCGCTCGCCCTGGTAGTGCTTGGCGTGGTTGCGATGGTCCGCATTTCAATTTCAGGAAATGATTGATTTCTCTGTCTCACTCGAGAAGTTTAGGTCGGTAGATGAGGCCGGTGAGTTCTTCTCCGACAACCTCATCGCCGGGGACCTAACTACTATTCCTAAAAATTCTGGCCATTTCGCATGCCAACCGCTACCGAGGTGGTCATGGGAGTGTGAGGCGGCCTTCAAGCAGAAGCGTTATGCCTACATGCACTATTAGCGCTGCCCGAACGATTTCACTCTCTGTGAATTTCGTCGAGTTAGGGCTAGGTTCCGGTATGTTTCGAAGCACTGCCGCCGCTCTTCTTGGTGTGTTTACGTGTCTTCACTTAACGAAAAAGACCCCTCAAGCAGATGTGTGAAAGCGAGTCAAAAGGATTCGGGGCAAGTTCCTGCAGGACCCCGTTCCAGTTCTCCAAGAGAATGTGACTGCAATCTTGGACGCCGCCTCCGTGGCAGAATCATTCGCGACCGCATTCTCTAGCCGGGATGCTGCTCCGCCAGCCTTCAATGCGCGTCGTGTTGTCTCGGAAGTCCGACGACTGTAGTTTACCTCGAGAGGTGGAGAACTCTTCAACGACATGTTTACTTTGAGTGAGTTGCGTTCCGCTTTCTCTTCATGCGGGGACACAGCCCATGGTTGGGACGATGTCCTGTACGACATGTTTCGACCCTGAGATGAGCGAAGCATCGCCTTTCTGTTAGATTTGTTCAACCAGATCTGGGTAAAGGGTATCCTCCAGACTCCTGGCGATTCGGTACTGTGCTCGCTTTACGCAAACCTTGGAGAGATCACTTTACCCCAGCCGGTTTTCACCCACTCTCTCTAACCTCCTATGTGTATTATGCAAGTTAATGGAGAAATTGATAAATGTTAGATTAGCCTTTTTTCTCGACAGCGGAGACCATCTGTCTTCTGAACAGTTGAGCTACAGCAAGTTCCACTCAACGTCGGATGCTCTAGAAAATGCCGTCTGCGAGGCCTTCCTTCGTAGACAGCACTACGCCACGGTGTTTTTCGATCAGGAGAAGGCCTATGATACCGCATTGCGATACGGTATTGGATACACTCACGGGACGCACTACGATTTGATGGAGTACTCGCCTGCGCCCTATTACAATGACTGCGTTGTACTCCAGACTGTTCAGTTCATTCGTGTTGAATGTCCCAGTCTGGCTGATCTTCACGCACGTTACCTGTCTCGGTACCGGGACGAGCGGGATCGCTACCGCTTCTTCCTTGTACTCAGTACGGGTTATTGCACACAGATTTGCGGAATATACTAATTTTTGGACGAAGCTGGCATCCTCTACTTTATTTGACTGTTTTTCTTTGTGTAGACGGGTGTATGTCGCATGTTTCTGGGCAGGGGGGAAGCAGGCTTGCCCCCGACGCCTGAGCGCGCTTCCATCTTGCCTTTTGGATTTGTTTTCTTGTTGTTGTTTTTTAGCCTCTCTTCTTTTTTATGTTGCTATTTGTTATTTAGATATTGTTATTTGTTTTTTTAATATAGCCTAGCAGTAGGCTATGTTGTGTACGGAGACTCATGCCCAGATGGGCTCCCAAAATATTTAAAAAAGGCCCCAATATTGAAAGATCCCACTCTACAAGTTAAGTGATTTCCATAAAAATGTAAGGCTATTACTTTAAAACTTCCCTGAATTAGTCTCAAAATTCAAGTCGAGTAACACCACCCTTCCTTATTTGTATAGACTTGTAAAAACGCACAAACCAAACTTCCCTTTACGCCCTATTATAAGTTCTGTTGGTTCTGTTTCTTATGCTCTCTCTAAATGGCTTACTTCTTTTCTTACACCTCTAGTTGGGACCATTTCACATTCACATGTTACCAATAGCTACGACCTTATTCCTAAACTCAATGCCATGCACTATTCAAATAATTTTAACCTTGTTAGTTTCGATGTTTGCTCATTATTTACCAAGGTTCCAGCTAAAGATCTTTTCAATCTCCTTAATGAAAAATTGCAAAATATTGTTCTTCCCGTTCTTCCCCTACTATTTTTATGAAACTCATTTCACTTTGTACCCAAAATAGTAAGTTTTCGTTCGATGGCAAATATTTTTTTCAAAAGTTTGGATTAACCATAGGTAATGCCTTTCACCAGTTCTCTCTAACTTATATATGGAGTTCTTTGAAACAAGATTCCTACCTACTATCCTTTACTTCCCTATTGTTTGGTACAGGTATATTGATGATGCCATTTGCCTGTGGCCTAATTCTAAATATGTTAATAGCTTTCTTACCAAACTTGATTCACTCATCCCTTCCATTAAATTTATCCATGGGTTGAAAATAATAGAACCCTTCCATTTCTCGATCTTCTTATTCATAGAACACCAGCTGTTTAAAATACTCCATCTATCGCAAACCTACTAATTCAAACTCTTATATTTATTTTTACTCTTCGCATAGTGCCAAATTCAAACGTTCCGTTTTTTCCTCTATGTTTTTACGGGTTTTACGAGTTGCTAGTCCTGAATATATGGATTCTGAATTCTCCAATATCTTTGAAATTGGCCATAAACTATGTTACCCTTATCCTTTTCTTCTAAACTGTCTTTTCTCTGCGAAAAAAACGTTCTATAATACAACTCCTGCTATCCCTTTTAATGTTAAAAACATTTTTGTTTTACCCTTCTCTGTTTGTTTCATTGACCTTCCCTGTCTTTTAAAAATCTTTAACGTTTGAGTTGCTTTCAAATACGAGTCAACCATAAAAACCTTTTGGTTCACAATAATTGTAATAATATTGGGGGAGTTTATTCGGTCGAATGTTCTGTTTGTCCAAGTTTGTTTTGGACAAACAGGAAAGCAATTATCTGTCCGTATTAATCAGCATAAATACAATGTTAGGAGAGCTGTAGATAATAGTGCGTTTTTTTGTGCATATGTCCGAAAATAACCACTTAATTAATTGGAATTTAGCAAAATTTATTTTTCGCTCAAATGACTCAGTTAAGCCAATTTAATAACTTTAACATTTCCCCTTTTGCCTTTTTAAAATTGATGTTGTTATGAAAAACTTTTTCTTAAAGAAATTAGCTTTGACTTATATTCCTAATTTTTGGGGGGGACAATTTTCATTTTTATAGGAACCCGATGTGTCACTTTAATTATTGCATCGATTTTGTATTAACATTATTGTATTTCTCTTTCTCTCTCCTTGTCCCTCTTCCCTTCGTTTTAATTTACTTCTCGTGTCTCTCCTGATCTCCCTCTTTAGACTATCGCTTTATCCGTTAATCATTTTAACCCTTTTTAGCTCTGTTCTTGACACTTTCTTGCCTCTCAGTTCGACCTTGCTTCCTGTTATAGCTAAATCTTAATGTGAATTTACCCATCCCTCTCCTACTTCCTCATTGGTGATTTCTTGTCTTAGAGGCGGTCCTTTATCTTTTACTCCCTTATATATACCCTTATTATCTTAGTTTCTCTTGTAGTTATCCTTGAAGATGAACTGAATACTTGGAAGCACCTTTTCATTTTTTCTGAGGGACATTGCATTCATTGCGAACCTCACGTGCTACTTTGTGAGTTATTCATTTCATATATATATATATATATATATATATATATATATATATATATATATATATATATATATATATATATATATATATATATATATATTCAGTAAGAAGGACAAAACAAAGAAGGCAGGTCCCGTCTTTAATTCCAACGTTTCGGGTTATTACAAAACTCATCTTCAGGAGCTAAAAACAAATTCTAAAAGAGTAATCTAAGCCTAAAAACATAAATAACAGCAAAAGTTCAAAGTTAAAAACCACAGATCAAAGAAAATCACAAAAACGACGTTAAAAATATAAAATGAACGTTACGTTAATGAATAAACAAAATAGTAAGGTAAAGAACAGCAAAATATTTGTAAAGAGATACTATCAATTAAGGCCAAACAACGTAAACGTAATATTACAAAACTAAACAATTGAAATGAAAAAATAGAGAATTGGATACAAACAAAAGGTAAAACTAAAATATAGACACTGAAACATTACCTTACATGGTCGGATCACAATGACGAGTGAAAACAGGAAGGAATTCAAGTTATAAACAGAGGAAAGGATGACGTGTCCTCATTTAAATTTGGGTGGTTGTATTTAATACAGAGTGATTCTTTAATGCGGAGAGATGAAATAGATTTAGCAAATTTTAAGACAGAATAATCATTTAAGGACACGTCTGTTTTACAATCAATAGCATGTTTCCTGATGGAAGAAAACTCTTTGTTACTTAATGTTTTAAAGGTTCTATGGCTAATTCTCATGTGAGGACAAAAATGCGACCGAAGAGTACGTACTGTGCTTCCTATATAGGTCCCCAACTTACAGTTAGGGCAAATGAATCTATATACATTGCACCAACTAAACGGGGTGGGAATACTGTCCTTCACCTTAAAGAAATTACCAATATTTTTGTTATTAATGAATATAAGTTTAAAATGAATTTGACAATAAAATTTCCTAAAAATAGAAATTAAACGTTTTCGGAGAAGGTCATTACAAGGGCTGATGTCTGGTAACAAGACATACCTGATTTCCTTTGGGACATTAAAAGAAGTGGAGGGGTTATAAAGCCTGAAAAGGAACTTCCTAATACCCGCCTTCTTTGTTTTGTCCTTCTTACTGAATATATATATATATATATATATATATATATATATGATAATGAATTAAACCATACTTGATGAAGACATATTTAATCCAGAACAGTTTCGGTGTATCTCACACCCTCGTCAACTGGCAACTGCGAAGAAAATTACAGAGAAGCCCATATGCACCTCTGAACAGATGGACAAATATCATGTTACATGACCCATTTCCCCGCTTGGGCTAATCTGAGGGGAGACATAAATTACTACTTGATTAAGGCTAGGCAGTTTTACAATTTTGTTGATCTACTTACATGTCAAACTATTAAAAGAAAATTGACCTTCAGATAAATTGAAATTATGAATGGATGTGATCAAAATTGATTCAACAATTCTTCTTTTGACATAATTTTTCGATTTAAAAATGGAATGATTAAAACTTCTGATATAACAAAATACTCCACTACTTTCATTTCTAACTCTGATGTCCCTATTATGTTCATACAATCTCTTATCTAAATTTCTTCCCGTTTCACCTACATAAACAGTATCACATTCTTTAGGATTCCTGGAAGACATCATTTGGTTTATAGAATTATTATATTTAAAACCTCTTTTAAATCCTGTTTCTTGAAATAAGTGCTTTAATTTATTTAGTTTGTCATTAAATGGCAATGTTTATACATTTGCTGAAGTCATTAAAACGTTCAAGTTTATTACAATATTAAGTTTTCGTAGCTGAAAAATCAGCTGATGTTATAAACCAATCTGGGTAATACAGTTCTGAAAAAATAGTCTTGATTCTAACGATTTCTTCGTCAAAATAAGAAGGATGACATATTCTATATGCTCTAAGAAAGAGTGTCGATATTACAGATTTTTAACAGTATTATCATGACATGAAGAATAATATATATATGCATTTTAATGTGTTCTCTTCCTGTATACAGATAATTTTATATCATGGTAATCTTTATTAATAAGGGCATCTAAAAAAGGTAATTTGTTGCGTTCTCACTCATATTTAAATTTAATTGAAGCATGCAAATTATTTAATTTACTGAAAAAATGGGTAAAGTCAAGACTATCAGGACATACTGAAAAAAACATCATCAATATACCTTAACTATATGAAGTTCGAGGGAGCAATTCTGGGCAGGAGTTCTATCTCAAAATACTCCATGAAGAGACAAGCTAATATCGGTGATAAACTATTTCCCATACTTAAACCAGATTTCTGTCTATAAATTTCATTATTAACTCGAAACACACTATCTAAGAGACACAATTCCACTAAATCAACAAATTTATTACCTGCGATGGGAAGATCCAAGTTGAGGTTAGAGATAACTTTTCTAAGAAAGCAGATGGCTTCATCCACTGGAACCTTGGTGAACAAAGAGTTTACGTCAAAGCTCACAAGTTTGCTGTCTGGAAGTTAAAGATGATTAAGGCGATCTACGAAGTTTAAGTATTCTTAATGTGCAATACACCGAAACCGTTCTGGATTAAATACCCCTTCATCAAGTGTGGTTTAATTCCTCATATACCTTCGTAGTGCATCAACTTTCGTATATATATATATATATATATATATATATATATATATATATATATATATATATATATATATATATATATATATATATATAAGAGGGGCGGTCAATAAGTTTTGCGAATCGGTAGGGCAAAACAGATAAAGGGGGATGGCTGTTTGTGGGGGTGTTAGGACAAGTTATGACAAGTCAAGACCTGCAGCCGCACGCTCCTGCCTCGTCTATTTAAGAAGCAGTAGCTGATCGCAGATCGTCAGTCACAAATTTTTCAACAATGGAGAAGGTTGAGCACCGCGCAGTGATCAAATCTTTGACCAAGGAAGGCAAGAATGCAAAAGAGATCCATGAACGCATGGTTGCAGTATACACCGACACCGCCCCTTCCTATGAAAGCAATACTCGCTGGAATAGGGAATTCCGCCATGGTCGTGAGTCCCTTGAAAATGACCCCCGTCCAGGACGCTTGTCAGACGTGCCCAACGAGGACAATGTGGCCCGTGTGGAGAGGTTGATCCTCGAAAATCGACGGGTGAAGGTCGAAGAAATCGAGCGAGAACTTGGAATATCACGTGGAAGTGTTATCAACATGATCCACGACAATTTGGCTATGACTAAGGTCTCTGAGCGTTGGATCCTTAGAAACCTCACGCCCCATGATCGACTTGAACGTCGTCAAAGTCCACAAGGCCAGAGTTGCACAAGCTGCCCTGCGCGAGTGAGGATTCCAGAAGCTCAACCATCCCCTCTACAGTCCAGATCTGGCCCCTAGCAACTACTTTTTATTCCGCCAGCTCAAGGCTGCACTGCGTGGGCGCAGGTTTGAATACGATCAAGATGTCCAGGGGTGGATTGAACAGCAGTCGGGAGATTTCTGGTTGTCAGGAATTCGAAGCCTCAGGGACAAGTGGTGCAAGTGCATTGAAGTCGAGAGTAGTTATATTGAAAAATAATAAAACACTTTTCCTCATATCTCGTTTCCTTATATACGAATTTCAAAACTTATTGACCGCCTCTCGTATATATATATATATATATATATATATATGTATATATATATATATATATATATATATATATATATATATATATATATATATATATATATATATACGAGGGGCGGTCAATAAGTTTTGAAATTCGGATATAAGGTGTTGCAATTAATCTACTGTAATTGTATGACATTTTGTCCTGAGACCAGGTAAATAATATATGCAAATCATGTATTCTTGTAAAGGTTATATAGGCAAAAATAAATTCGGGACGTTTTCACACGGTCACACGCATACACACTCACACGAGCAAAGGCGCTTTGCTGATAATTCGGGCCGCACCGAAATTCCAGGAGAAACCCAAACAACTCTGCATATATATTTATCAAAACACCAAGCTGAGAAAGAGGCAAGACGCTGGACCTTTGTTTATTGTCACAGAGCCGTGGAACACGAAATCTGACTTCCTAAAATTATCTCTGTGCCCAGGATAAAATTATCTACCAGAGGCCTGAATCAAAACTCTGATAATTTTTTCTCTATCCCCTTGTACACACGAATAAACTTTCAAATCAAGTGAGCTCCGCCCAAACCGCATTATTGGAAAACCGTGTGACACGCCTACATTTTTTTACTCTATAAATAACATTCAAAATGACGTACAAGGGAGTTCCTTCATCAGTAACAAGGTGAACTGTCAGCACGAGAAGAGGAAGCATAAGCTAAAAGTAGACCCCGACATTAGTAGGCCAGCCTAAAATACCCGACATAAACCAAACTAATTCATTGTGCCTAGGCTTACCGAGTCTTCGTCGAATAAAGAATCCGAGAATTCGCCTTCCGGGATTTCCTTTTCTTACGTGAAATTCACCGATACTCTTACCCAGCCTGCAACGCCAAAATTCAAACGAGAGGTTATTCATCCCCAAATGGAGTCAGCCCAAGGTTAGCGCTCAGTAACCAATTACCCAAAACGCGCTACATTACATTTAAGAAACTCTCACTCTAGAACTAGCCTTCAATCGCCTATACGTGGTAACTCGATACACCATAAAAGTTTAACCCCCTTAACCACCGCCATAACTGATAACCCGCCATAAGATCTCCACCCTTTCCTACGGGCTTTTTGGTTGGTCAAATCTATTCATATTTCCTTTTGCATCTTTTCTAAGACTTTCCTGTCCCTCTTTGCAATTATTTTGTTGACTGGCTCAATTTTAGCCTCCTTGATTAGTTCTTTGTCTTCTTAATTCACATCATCTTGCATTTGTGATGATGTACACTGCTTTATTCTGAATAATTTCGAGTCTCAAAAAGTTACTCCTCCATATAATGTACCGTGCTCTTGTTAGGTAAATTAATGCACATTGTATTATAGCTTAGGAACTTTCCTCTTGTTTTTCATGCGGCTTCTCTACTTGTCTGCTTTCTGCCCTGATTTTTTCTTTCAGCGTTCGCGCTTTTTGTAACCTGATGTTGTAATGGTTAACCCAAGTACTTTATACTCTTTGTCATACCTGCAACGCTATCCTTTTACATATACATCTGGCATGAGCCTTCAGTAAATGAGTATAATCTTAAATTTAACCTGGTTAGATTTTATCTTCCATTTGACTTCTTGCTCGTTGATCCTGTCTATCTCTTCTGACGTCATTCTAGTCTGCATCGTTTAGTTTATGCAAGGTCAAATGACCAGTTGGTTAATATCATAGATGACTTTGATGTTAAGGCAGACTCATTTCAGGCTGGCGGTATATACTACGAAAAACTTAAAACAGAAGCCATGGAATGGAATCACAGTAAGTTCTCAAATTAACGTATAAATTAAGCTTAAGCAGACGCATACCGTTCATCGGGTCATCAGGAAATGTTCAACATGTGGCACCTTCAACCAAGAGCTAAGTAGAACTAAACAAATCCTTATTAACAGCGGTTATTATAACAGAGACTTTGAAATTAGCGTAAACAAGGTAAAGCAAGATGATACACCTTAAGTTGTTGAATACGATGATTAATGCCCTAGAAGGCAGTCGCCAGATGAGCTCTTAAAATTTAAAAAATACACCTTATGTTCTCCTCTTTATGAATCGAATGGCATAGGCCTATATATCCGATGAAAGAAACATAATACAAAACAATACCACCCAAAATACGATAAATTTATCTAATGTATATAATTTAAAAACCTAAAAACAAGCAATTTATTAATAAAAACAATATCAAAGCTGATCGATCAAAGTTGAAGTTTACCAATGTAGTTTATAATTTTCATTTTCTCCATGAAGACTGTACAGTAAGTCGCATCGCAACAGTTGCTACATTAGTATGGCCACAACAACCCTCAGTCGACAAATGACCATGCAATTTTGACAATTCGCCGTTAAACTTCATTAGGACAGAGGTCACAGCCAACAAATAACAATAAACTAGTAGTTGTAAACACGAACATCCTCAGCAAAAACCTGTATGCCGTTGCGTCAAGATTCAGGAAGTTCTTTCTTAGAAAGAAAATGGAACCTGAGCGCAACACACAACCCGTAAGGTCAGATCTGATTCTCCAAATCTTACACTAAATATCTAAACCTAACGAACATCGCCTACCTACCTACTTAAGCCTACTCAAATTCTGCGAACATCATTTGTATCGGAACTAGAATCGCAATTGAGTACCAACAATCCAGGCGCTAATTTTTACATGTTTTCACCTTCTTATCCATATTTAGTCAGAGAATTCTTGTCATCTTCATATGAGATCTAATTATTAAGTGCCCAGAGTCAGAATACAGATAACCAAACGGAATAGGACGAGCCCTAAATTTCCTGATGTAGAGGAACATCATCCATTGCCTGATACGAAACTTCCCCACCTCCATCACGTGGCGTTCATCCACGAAGCCAGATATATGTCTAGCTAATTTCAATTTCTCTTTCAACTACTTCGTGAAACCAGAAAGATATTCCATGCGCCAGCCATGTAGAATCTCCTTGACTGTAAATAGAAATTCCATACATATCCTTTTAAAAGAAAGAAAAAACAATGCAAATTGGGAAATTGTCATAAGTAGAGGGAGACACTACAACATTAAAAACTGCCGCTACTAGAAGATGTAAAACTCGAGGAAATGGACGATGCGTGGCAATAGCTGAACGACAGAATGAGGAAAACAGAGAGAGAGGCTCTTTCAAGGACCTCATATATCGTTACCTCACATTACAGAGAGACCCCATACATGAAAGGCTAACACAGTAAGTTGGAATAAATATATCATAGAGAAAACATAAGAAGATACAAATGGATTACATTTATAAACTACGAGATTAAGAAAGAAATTAAATAACTAATTAAAAAACAATGAAGGGTTACCTACACGCAAGAAGATGGAAATACAAATATTAGAAAGAAAAACAAAAGAGGAAGATATACTGGAGAACAAATCTTCTGCGATTATTGAGAAACGATATGCAATATAAACAAAGAAGAAAATTAACAATTTGATATAGAATTCGAAAATCAAATTATCGACGAACTGAATGAAGAAATACATAAAACACATCCCAACCACCAGGTACACAAATGATGAACATGAAAGTAGGTTACGGGACATTACCGCAGAAGAACTGGAAAGTGCTCTCGATTCCTTGAAACAGAAGGCACTCGGTTACTCAGGGCTGACCAAGTTAAATTATACACAGCCCCAAGTGCATTCTAGATCGAAGTATTTTAAGGCCTAACCCAACACCGGCTACTTCTCTGATGAGTACAAACTTACCAAAGTAAAATTTAGAGCTAAGCCAGAGAAACCTCTTATGATTAAATAAAGGTATCACCTACTTCTCCTTTAGAATTTTACAGGAAGCTCTTCGGCAAAATACTCAATCAAAGACCAACGGAAGACTTGTAGGAAAACTCTCTACAATAAACAAGAGTATGTATCAGGAAAAATCAGTTAGGAGCACAGAGATAGCGATTAACCTGATCACCTAAAAAAATGGCCAAGCAAAAAAGAAAAGGTTTATGGGGACATTTCATGCCCCGTTGTCGCCAAAACTTTGATAAAGTTTGGCTGAGGAGAGTTCAATAAAAGATTCTAAAAAATAACTAAGTGAAATTTAAAAATGCTTCTCTAGGACTAAGTCATGGAGAGATACACCTATATAACTATAGGGGCGAAATTTTCCCTCCGAGCTGTACTATCCAAGAGAGGATCTTAAATCCAACCCTGTACTCAATATATACGGCGGTCATCTCACCTCCAAATAACCCCTCATGCCTCAACATTCAGTACGCGATGATATTACTCAAATCATACAATGGCCATACGAGGATGAAAAGATAGAAGTTCATATGACTGCAGCTGAAATAGAAAACTTGAACGAATACGAGGCTAAATGGAAGATCCGAAACAATGTTGGTAAATTCAAAATAATCCCTTTAGAGAGACATAAACTTTTAGGTGTGAGGGTGGGGGAGAAAAAAGATGTGACGGTGGGTGATAAAAGATATCTCAACGCTACAGAGTGCAATGTGCTCTGTTTGATAATTACTTCAAACGAGTAGAGGCAGCACGTCACAGATCGAAAAACCCAGAACGACATTTTTTAATATAGAAACATTCGTTACGAGAACAAACGAAATATCTATTTAGTATGGATTAAACAAACACTGATCAAACGGGTCTCAAAGACGCATAAATTATATATGCAGAGGGTACAAAGCAATAATAATAGAGATAAAGAGAGGGGAAAAGAGAGAGAGAGAGAGGAAATGCGTTTAGGAGACTGTGAGCTCTTACCTAACACGTATATCAGAATAACGGAAAACACACTCTCAAGAAGAATATCATACCACCTCAACAATGATGCACCTAAAAAAACATACACAAGAAATACAAAGAACTTGCCTTAACAGAAAAATGATAGAAGAAAGCAATAACATTTTAGACTATGCTCCCAACAGACGCCAATTACTCCTCCTTGAAGCAATATATATTCAAGAAAACCAACCAAGCCTAAATATACAATCCAACTCCCATGAAATCCTGCCAATGGCAGGAATAGGAAATCAAGGGCCAGGTACATTTAAGACAGCTGCCCCTAGTCGCTAATCACCTCTGGCAAGCAGCTTACCCTCCACCCACCCACTCCACCCTCTCCGACCACTCACTTCCACTTCTTCGACTAGTTCCTATCTGCACCTCCTCAGCCTGCCAGTTCGCTTACACGTGTCTACATTCCGTTCGTCAGTTTGTAACACATTTTTTTATAATATATAAACTGGAATACATTTACTAATTTCACATTTTAACTCTGAGGATGATACTTGTTATATCATTAGATATATATCAGTTTATAATGAACTTTGGTAGGCTTATTCACGGGTTGAACAATGAAGAAAAGGCGAACATAAGACAAATCGAGAAGATTGAAATGAAAATTATTAACACAAGACAAGCGGTTGTTTTCAATAAAACCTGCCATATATATATATATATATATATTCATATGAGTTGCTGCTGACCAGTCTAATCTTCAATTTCACGGTGAAGGTAAGGACACATAGGAGGCTGAGGTACATGTGATTTATTTATGCAACAACGTTTCGGGTGTATCACCCATCTTCAGGTTCTAAAACATTAATTAATCTAATACAGTTAAAGAATATTAAAAATATTTAAAATAATTAGGTTATGACTATGTAGGTAAATCAAAAATTATAAAATAACTCAGGAATTTAAAAGTCAAGAGAATCAAATTATCAATCTAATATAACACTATTGAAACGAAAAAAACTCACAAAAACAAAAGTAAAAAAATACAGTATAATATTGCTTACCATATTGGTAAGCAATATTATACTGTAATTTTTTAATTTTGTGTTTTTGCTTTTTTTTCGTGTCAATAGTGATTACATTAGATTAATAATTTGATTCTCTTGCTTTTTAAATTCCTGAATTATCGGTAAGCAATATTATACTGTAATTTTTTACTTTTGTTTTTTATGAGTTTTTTTCGTTTCAATAGTGTTATATTAGATTGATAATTTGATTCTCTTGACTTTTAAATTCCTGAGTTATTTTATAATTTTGATTTACCTACATAGTCTTAACCTAATTATTTTTTATATTTTTAATATTCTTTAACTGTATTAGATTAATTAATGTTTTAGAACCTGAAGATGGGTGATACACCCGAAACGTTGTTGCATAAATAAATCACATGTACCTCAGCCTCCTATGTGTCCTTACCTTCACCGTGAAATTGAAGATTAGACTGGTCAGCAGCAACTCATATGAATATATATATATATATATATATATATATATATATATATATATATATATATATATATATATATATATATATATATATATATATATGTGTGTGTTTGTGTGTGTGTGTGTGTGTGTGTGTTTGTGTGTGTGTGGAAAACTCACAAAGTATGGCATGAGTAAGCAATAAATGCAACAAAGCCCACAGGGAAAATTAATACGAGGATTCCAAGTACTTTCGAACTTTATTTCGAGTTCTTTATCAAGGAATAACAAAAGTATTGAAAATTGTAATATATATATAAGGATGATACAGAGGGGAGGGTACGCCCACACAATGCAAAAAAACAATCAACAAAATGAATTAATATGAAATGGAAACATTAGGAGGAGCGAAGATAAATACAAACTAAGATCATTAAATCAGGTAAATTCAAAAGTCTAAAGCTTGACAAGAGGATAAAATACCGCCTAAGCAATTAGGGAGGGAGCAAATTTGAGCGAGAGATTAACATCGAAGGTCAGAATTGAAAAACCAAGGTAGAATAAGTACAAATATTCTAAAGACTTGACTAAAACTAAAATAAATACACAGACATTAACATAAGGCTACATAATACACTCAAAAAATATAAAATTAAATAGTTTACTAAGATTAATATAAATAATTATTCTCACATTAAAAGTTTCGACAGTGCATTGTGAATATAATTTTAAAAAAAGAACCATCGAGTTTATATAAGCCAGGACTTAAATTAAAATTGGGCAATTTACTAATAAAAGTCGATTCAATGATATTTCGTGAAATTGTATCGTTATTATGACAGATGATTTTAGCAGAATTCAAATCAATATTGTGATCGAGATATGACATATGAACATAAAATGAGCGGATTTCATTCCTGCGACGGACATTATATTTATGCTGAGAAATTCATTTTTTAAAACATTTACTTGATTAGCCAAAGTAATATTTAGAGCAATCGATACATTTTACGCAATATACACCACCAATAGGGAAGGGGCGTTCTTGACTAATAGCTTAGAAATATTATTATTATAGTTAAATACTACACAAATGCCTAGAGATTCTAAAATATGAGGGACAGAAGCAAAGGATGGATTAAAAAGAATTACAAGAGTATTCTTGTTATTAAAAGGCGCGCGAGGTTCAAAACGATAAAAAGACATTTTAGTTAACTGATAAAGAACTCAATAAAGTTCGAAGGTACTTGGAATCCTCGTATTAATTTTAATTTTCCATGTGGGCTTTGTTGCATATATATATATATATATATATATATATATATATATATATATATATATATATATATAGAGAGAGAGAGAGAGAGAGAGAGAGAGAGAGAGAGAGAGAGAGAGAAAGAGCAAATGCAAGTTCTGCGGGCGATAACAACCCCCACAGGGCTTTCGCCAAATTTATTTTCTGCCTTTTAAAACAATTTTGGAGACAGAAAGAAAGGTGCAGAAACGTTTGCATTGCATACTATATAACAATACAGTACAGGAAGAGAAATTGGACGCGAATGAGCAATGAGACAAGAAACAGGAGTTTTTTAGAGGTAAGAGAAAGATACATTAGAAGAAAACTAAAATCAAAGAGAGCAGAGGGTTCTCTCTCTAAAAAAACTCATGTTTCTTGTCTCGTTGCTCATTTGCGTCTAATTTCTCTTCTTGTAATATATATATATATATATATATATATATATATATATATATATATATATATATATACGTGTTTCCAAAACACGTGAAAATAAAGAAAAAATAAAAGAAACAAAAGAAAATATCTATATTATAATGGAAAGCTATTTCAATCATAATAAACTTTTTAATAATGAATTAGGGTTTGAAAGAGACTGGAAGGAATACATATTGATTTTCAGGTAGGAACTAATGAAGGAGCATTCAACGATATTTCGCTCAATGAAGTTTTATGACGAGTAAATAAATTTTGCCGGATTCCAATTAATAGGAAGATCATTTTCCGAAAAAGGTACGGAGAAAGCACTATTGTGTTCATCCTTTCTTACATTATATTTGTGCTGATTTAAGAGAAAAGATAGATAGTGATTTTTATGTATGCCAATAGTAGCTGTTTGGGCAAACAGAACATTCGACAGAATAGACTCCACATATATTTTTGCTATTATTAGGATTCAGCATTCTATATGAAATTGGCTCATATTTAAAAACTTGTGAAAGCGTCCGAAATAACAAAACAGAAGGAGAATTCTTATAAATAAATACTGCGACATGTCTATTATGTGGCGGTGGAATCAATAAGTACGCAACAGATCATCCCTAAAGCGGACCATCTAGCTCCAGCTATCCAGCCATCACTCATATCATCCGCCCACCTCTTCTCCTCAAGCTAAGACGAAAGAGCTGCCCTGTGGCTAGACTGGAAATAAGCCACCGGCCAGAAGGGCATATATATATATATATATATATATATATATATATATATATATATATATATATATATATATATATATATATATATATATATATATATATATATATATATATATACTGGGGGTCCAAAGATTGAGTGCGTATTTGAATTATGTCCATCATGTTCAAATTGTGCTCAGCACAAAATTGTAGTGTTCCATGTACAGTGTGTCCAAAAATTTTAATTTGTTTTTCAATCCTTTTTATAATCCTTTCTTAATAGATATTAAAAAGAAAAATGATGTTTATTTTTCCGGCTCAATTATGATCACAAAAGAAAATAAAAGTTCATCAAAAACAAAAATAAAAGAAAAACTTTATTTAAATTCTACATGAGTTCCGTCCGTATCTCTGCAAATTTAAAATCGATCTTTAGAATTGCGAAAAACATTGTGGAGCGTTTCGGGAGTTATGTCTAGCACTACTGAAAGTATGCGTTCTTTAAGTGCAGTTAAATTACTAATTGGCTGATACACTTCTGTTTTGATAAAACCCCACTCAAAAGAATCCAGGGGAGTTCAATCTGGAAAACGCGGAGGCTAAGGTCTAGCTACTGCACGTTCAATCCATCGATTTGGAAAGCGACTGTTCAGGTAATCTCGGACAATTAGAGCCTAATGACATGGTGCACCATCCTGTTGAAACACGACACTATCAACAATATTATCATCAACAAGCTGTGGTTATAAAAACTGTTAAAGCATTTTAAAGTAGATGTTTCCTGTCACAGATGCTCCATGAAAAGAGAATAGGTCATAAATTTTAAATTTGGTTATTCTAAGCCACATGATAATTTTGGAGAGTCTCTTTTCTATTCCATAAAACCACTTGGTCTTTCATTTTCACGTATTCGACAATTGTGTCGAATAACTTTACCACATGTGAGGAAAGTCGCTTTATCACTGAGAAGGATGTTATCTAATAGATTTTCATTTCCAATTTGTTCCACAAATTCTGCACACCATGCTGCTCGATTTTGATAATCTTCTTCATTAAGGGAGTGCAGTAATTGAATGTGATAAGGGTTTTTCATAAGTGTTGAATGCAAGAATCTGTGCACTGTTGTTTTGGGCATATCAAGTCTCTGACTGGCCTTTCTCACCGAACTTCTTGGTTCATTTTCAGACATTTGTCGAATTTGTTCGGCTTTCTTGGGGTCAATCTTTTTCCGTCTTCTTCCTTTCACATCATGTACGGATCCGGTTCTTTTAAATTTGTTTGCAAGTGAACGGACTGCGTTGTCTGTAGGTCCAGGTTTTCAAAACTTTCTTTGGAACTTTTCTCGTACTTCATTAAATTTCGCTCTTCTGATTCGAGTTATCACAACAAAAATCCTACGACTTATTTCTAATCGACGGAATTAGTTTAATTGTATGTCATTGAATTCTTTCCATTTTATTGATATTTACATGTGTATAAGGTGACCACAATTGTATCGGATATTCTAGGTGTGGCCTTACTAAACTTTTTATATAAAGGTATGATTATATCTTGGTGTTTGTAGTGAAAACTTCTCGCAATAAATCCAAGCATTCGGTTCGCCTTCCTACACGCTTACACGCTTCGTCACACTGTTTGTTAAACTTAAGATCCCTTGCATCCCGCACCCCTAAATCTTTTTCTTCGTCCACAGAGAAGATAAGATTTTTACTACCTATTTCATAGTTAAAACTTGGCTTATTTTGACCTACGCTTGTCTAAATTGAATTACATATTCTATTTATTCGACCAATCGAAAATTTTATCTAGATCCCTCTGAATTAATTTGCTATCGTTCTCATTTAAAATTTTACCACCAATTTTTGTGTCATCCGCAAATTTGGATAACCTCCTAAGTAGGCCAGTGTCCATATCGTTTAAAACCACTCTCTGCTTAGGATTACTAAGCCACGACTCTATTGATTGTAAGAGGTTTCCCCCTAATTCCATGAACAAAAGGTTTAGTTAGTAATCGCCTGTGAGGAACGGTGTCGAATGCCTTAGCGAAATCTAAGTAAACTATATCTAAATATCTACTTTCGTCATAGCTTTTAATCATGCTGTCATAAAATTATAAAAAAATAGCTAAACATGAACATTTCTGTCTAAAGCTTGTTTATTTGGAAGATTTTTTTCTTCCGCGTAGCTGAGTGGCCTAAGGAACGGTTTAATTGAGATTAAAGTGGTTGCTCGCTGCCTCAGTGTGTAGGGTTCGAATCCCACCCCTGTACAGAATTTTTGCGAATAATAACATTTCCGAAGAGAAATTATCCTGTTTTCTGTTTCTTGCGGCTTGCTGGATATATATATATATATATATATATATATATATATATATATATATATATATATATATATATATATATATATATATACTCATTATAGCATGTTTTATTGAAAGCGACCGCTAGTTTCGAATTAATGATTTTTTTTCAATCTTCTCGCTTTGTCTTATTTCCACCTCTTTTTCATTGTTTAATCTGTAGATAGGCGTACCGAAGTTGATCGTAGACAGATACTTGTTATTTTGTCAAAGGTAGAAGTAAATTAATGTAATTTAGCACTTTATTTAATTTAACTCACGCGTTTCGATACATCAAGTATCATCTTCAGAGTTACAATGGGGATTATTACAAAGTATTCAGTTTACATATGTTACAAAATGTATTAACAAAATTACGAACGAAGCTACTATACACGTATAGGAAGGTTGGAGACAGGTGATAAAAGGTCGAAGTAGGTAGCCAGATAAGGAAATATAAAGTCCATGTCAATGCGGTTAAGTGAGTGTAATAGTAAGAATTCCTTATTCCGCTAGAAAAATCTCCTGGAGTTACTTAACCCTCTTCAAGAACGCCACCCGTACGATCTTTATATATTCTTAGTTTAGATCTATAACTTATCATTCATTACTTACCATTATTTGGTTTGAAGCTATTGTAAGTTTTATAATGGAAGCTTAAGTGTTCCTATCATATCTCTCTCTCTCTCTTTATATATATATATATATATATATATATATATATATATATATATATATATATATATATATATATATATATATATATAAGAAGCAGTGGTACGAGGTTCTTCTTTACTGACCTTTCTCGCGCTCCTCTGGAGCTTTTTCAGAGTGACAAGAAACTAAAACGAGAATTCGAGTCAATTTGTGTAATGGCATTGTTGTGTAAAGTGAAAAATGATAAGCGTATAGTGAAATAGAGATAAATCGAGGAAAAGAGAAAAATGTAGAAGATTTGCAAAGAGATCCAACGCGCCTGGAGGTCAGGCTATTCTTTTTCTTTGTCTTTGGGTATGTTTGTTTCGTTTTGTGGTGTATGCTTTCGGGTAGGCCTTAAAGCCACCGGATGCGTCAAAGAGCCTGCGAGACCTAGGAAACCAGACCACCGTTTCTGTCTTCCTAACACCGATTCTATGGTAGGAATATCGACAGCTCTGCTGGTTGCTTATCAAAGAAGATGGGAGACGGTCGACGAAACTTTAAGGTGCGTGCTATTGCACCGCGACTGTTCCCATGGATCTACTCCCCAATGCCGCGACGGCTTCAGGTTGCTTTCTGTCGTCTCCGAATTGGACACACTCGTGGGACGCACCACCATTTGATGAAGCGCTCGGAACATTCTTGTTGAATGTCCCGAGGGGCCAAGGAGTATTATCAAACTTAGAAATGAGGCGGTCACCGAAGAGAGGGTGAAGAAAGCCATTGATACTCTGGCTGTGTGGGCCATCACCTCATCCTGATGAAACCACACACGTTGGATACGAATACGTTTTTGTCGTAATTCAGACACAAAGACGTTATTTATCATATCTATGTAACACTCTGAGTTCACAGTAACAGCATTTCCATTATGGTTTTCAAAAAGGTTACAAGGAAAGAGATTACCCTAGGAGACCTTACGTCACTTTTGGGCTGTGTGATAGAACGGTTTGAGGCCGCTTAATTTCAACCGCTATCACATGTTATTTAGAAACACGTTGCTACCCACGTGCATCTTCGGCTTGAAGCCGGGCGCGTTATCGCCCCACCTGAATCAATATTTAACCAAGGAGGTTCATCCCCCCCCCCCCCCGTTTCGCCCCATGCGCCGACCTCGCCAGATTGAGTTAGGCTTATGGGCAGATAAGGTATTGTTCTCAAGCGCGGCTGGGCATTCCCTCGTTGCCCCACTCCATTGTCCCCTACGCCAAGGGGATGGCTTGACTATTTATATGGAAACTTTACCAATAAGATCAGATTCAGATCCAGATTTTCTTCACGAAACATTACGCCGATCCGGTCTCACCTTGTGCACCTAGGGCCCTCTACCTCGAGATCCACTATCATTGTCTAGAAAAGGACAATATCCCCTGAGTGCCAAGGTTCGAACCTTTAAGACGCCAAGTCCACAAGGCCTCCCCTGTTGTTCATAAAGAAAACAACGTTAGAACAGCCATTGTTCTTTGAGCCCGTTGACAAGAGACGGTTCTCACCTCCCCCCCTCCTGTTGTTCAGAAAGAGAATAACATTAGAACAGCAATTGTTCTTTGAACCCGTTGACAAGAAACGGTTCTCACCCTCCCCCCTGTCGTTCAGAAAGAGAACAACGTTAGAACAGCCATTGTCCTTTGAGCCCATAGACAAGAGACGGTCCCCCCCCCCTCCCTGTTGTCCAGAAAGGAACAACGTAAAACAGCCATTGTTCTTCCAACCCGTTCGTCAGGAAACGGTTCTCATTCCCAAGACGTCACGTCAGGATCATTTAATTCACCCCCCCCTTCGGCTGGAACTTGCCAGCGGACCGAAGATTCCTTCGCGTCGCCTTCCTCTGCACAATAACTTTTAATTACGTAAGCTGAACATTACCTTTGAGTATTTAACCTTTTTTTCAACCCTACCCTGTGCTTTAAATGGTTTAGCGAACCATCCCATTCCTTTAATTTTCATTTGTTTTACCTTTTTAAATCTCTCCCAAATCTTAATTCCTCGGATTAGCCAGATATTCCCACGACCCTTTCCATTCTCTCTTTATGTCAACATTTTCCGTTTTGTGTGTTGTTGATAGTTTTATTAATAAAACTCTATTTTATTAATGATAGCCATATTATTATCCTTGAGCTCAGTTCCACTTCTTATGCATATTGAAGATAAATAATATCGGTCAACCAGAAACCACGCACTCTAAATATAATTGAATAGTTCCCTCAACGAATAGTTATATATGGTATATCGTCGAGAGTCCATTCTACGACAGGCTGTGCAGTGGTCTTTCCGACGAAACTCACGATAAACTGCTGTGACAGACTCGTTATTCTTCACGAAACTGTCGTATGCGAACACGTGGCGCTCTATCGTCCACAGCACCGTAACTTCACCTGTAAAGAAAAAAAATGTTTAGACGCCACGGACCGAATGGTACCTGTCGGACATATGTCGCTCCCTGAGGGATGAGTAATAGCCTCACCTGTAGATTTAAAAATAGTCAAAATAAATTTAGAAGAAAGGCGAGATAATAAATTTCTATTCCAAGGGGCCAAAAACGGCATAGTCTACGAGGAGAATTGAAATATCAATGCAGCTACAGTCATGGAATAATCTAGAAATTTTTATGATTGCTGCCTTCCTTACATTGGACGGTGGGAGAAAAGCTTTGGCAAAACTGAATCCTCTGCTTGGATAAGGAGTACAGACATTGCCTGGACTGAAATCAAAACACCTGCTGGAAAACTGTTATTATATCAGTGAGAGGCCACCTCCTGAAACTTTTCCTTACGAGGGAAAATAGGGTGTTCAAATGATTAATCATTTGAAGAACCAAATTATATCTTTCTTCAGCCTCAGACGCAATGTGGATTGCATTTTATCTTTCCCAGGTAAATCGATTACGTTGAGAGAGAATTTTCCATTATCAATAACGTGTGGTCGCAGGAAAAAGACCGAATGCAGAATAAACTGTATAGGCTCTACTCAATTGTAAACTGAATATTAAACAAACTTGCAGGAATTTGGGGGAAAAAATAAAAATAGCGAACAAATGCCGACAAAGATTCACGGCAGCAGAAAATACGAGTGCTTTCAAAAACATGACTGACATTGTTTTACATTAAATTGAATACATTTTGTTTTTATTATTACCTATCGCTATTGTATTAGTATCTATATTGAAAAAGAATTAAAGAATACGAATATATATATATATATATATATATATATATATATATATATATATATATATATATATATATATATATATATATATATATATATATATATATTTATATATGATAGACACTCACAAAGGAGCGCGTGAGTAGAGTAATAAATGCAAATAATCACACAGCAAAGATGAAAAAGGGAATCCAAGAACTTTATTTAATTAATTCTCAACAAATACATAAAGAATTATTTTACAGAAATCGTATATATAGAAGAAAAATAAGCGATGCTTCGCCTACGTACAACGAGAGGATACAAAACACAGTAAGCGAGAAACAAGGTCTGCTGACCATAGTCGCGTGCTCTCACTTATTCAGATTTATGACCTTACGACCTTCAAAACTGTGAATAATTCCCGGACTAACCTTGGAAAGACCTTGGCAATTATATCATTCGAAAGAAAATGTAAAAGAACATAAGGGTTTCAAATTTCCTTAAAATCGGCTGAATAGTTATGATGTTATTACGAAAACAAAATAATTCCCGGGCTAACATTAAGATGACCTTTACAATTATATCATTCGAAAGAGAATGTAAAACAACAAAAGACTTTCAAATTTCGTTAGAATCAGCCAATAGTTACAATGTTATTACTAGGTCAGTAAAAAATTGAAAAAGTTGACCTAAAAATTGTAAAAAGTTGGCTTAAAAAGTTGACTTTATTTTCAATGACTGATATGAACGAAACTTTACTTATTTATTCTAGCGTTTTCTGATTGTGGTACATAATAAAGTATTTTCCAATATTTTCCGGCAGAAAGTTGCGGTCTCTATCCAAGAGTTTGTTAAGCATAGATAATGATCTCTCCACATATGCTGTTGTTGGCTGACATTTAAGGACATAAAAATAAATTGTTGGTGATATTTCAGGCCTACGGAGTTCAACTACCTCGCACATATCATTTTCCTTAAGTCTTCTTTCAATGTACTGCTTGATCTCACAAGGATCGGCATCAAAGTTAATGGTAGTAAGAGTCTCATATGCCTCTTTAATTGTAAATACAGTTGTTTCCTTCCTAGGCACCAAGCGAGCAATTTGACTGTAATTCATTTTAATGGAAAGTAGTTGCGTTGGTAGGATTTTCTTAGACACACTATCTTTAGCCTTCCGAACGATAATTCCATCACCTTCAAAATTCTCAACAATGCATTTGACGCTTGGAAAATTGTCTGCATATTAGAAAGCAGCGTTTAGCCAACTTGCCCAACGTGTAAAATTGGTTCTGAAGGAGTACCAATTTCTTGAAACAAAGCCTTCCTCTTTTTATTTTTAACAGTAGATGCCTTGACGCATGCAATTAGACCATCGACTTCACTATAAAAATGATGGTATATGTATTGCACAGTTATGTAACAGATGCGCAACACATGTTACATGGAAAAGTCTTGGGAAAAGTTTCTTGAGTGTTGCTCCAGCCGACACCATTTAACGAGCTGCATCAGATAAAAGTAAGCAGAAATTTTCTCTTGATCTCTCAAATTATTTTATGGTATCAATCTTGTGTATGACATTTTGCGTATTAACAGATCCGACAAGAACATCACATTTGATTAAATAAGTTTTCTCTGGAATGGAGTTAAGTTTATCAATAAGTCCGTAACCTTTTTAATATGAGATTGAGAAATGGTACCAACGAGGGGAGTGAGGTATGAAGTAAGCCATTTAGATAAAGAATAAGAAACTGAGCATACAGACGTAATAATAGGACGTATAGGATTATGAGGCTTATCAGTTTTAACAAGACTGTATAAGTATGGCAGAGATGCGTTATTGGATTTAAACTTGGCGATTAACTCAGGAAATTGTTTAAGGTGGTAACAAACTTTCTTATGGAAAAAACTATTAACTTGAATCGTAGGGTCTTTTTCTAAGAATACATAAGTGGATTGGTCATTTAGTAATAAGTACATTTTTTAAATATGAGAAAATTTATCCATGAAAACAACTGCACCAGATTTATCTGTCTTAGTAATTTACATTGAAGCATTCTTTCGAATGGCAACTAAAGCACGACGGAAAAGCAAAAGCTACTTTAAGGAGTAGGAATAGCTAAACATTAGTAGACGCAACCTTTTGCAATAGAAACTAGTTAAGTGGGAATGTCACTAGATTTTTCTAAATTTGCAAAACCTTTAGCGATTGACACATTAGATGATCTGGAGGGAATGAAGAAATTTAAACCAAATCCGAAAGCAAAAATTGTGGTTTCGTCAAGTTCTTGTGAAGAAAGATTAGGAACAGTTTCTGGTCGGCTATTCTTAGTCCAACTACTCGTATTACTAGAGATGCGTTGGAGTTTATAATCTACCCTACGTTATAATTTCTGAATTTGAGTGAAATTGTTTCTATTTCAAAAGGTTGCGTTTACCAGTTTAGCCATCCTAAACCTTATAATTAGTCTTTGCTTTTCCGTCGTGCTTCAATATACATTACTAAGGCAGATAAATCTGGTGCAGTTGTTTTCATGGATAAATTTTCTCATATTGAAAAAATGTATTTATTACTAAATGACCAATCCAAGAAAGTTCGTTACTACTTTAAACATTTTCCTGAGTCAATCGCCCTTATGCATAGCTTTATCTAAGCTTTCGAAGAATATGGCTATGACGGTGGTGTTGTCGGTGCCGCGTCTTCTTCTGAATCCATGCTGTTTTGCTAAGACCAAGTCATTTTCCTCCCGATGAAGGATAAATATGTTATTCAGCATTCTCGTGAATAATTTAGCAACCACCTTTAGTAGGGACATCGGCCTGAAGCTTTGGGGAGAGCTCCGCAGTTTACCCGATGATCTTGCTAACTTTGAATGAATCAGAGAAGTAGCCTGCACTTGTACATTCATTGAAGATGTTGACGAGGCATTCTTTTGACGGTATCTAGGTCCCCAAGTAGGTTTCCCCTCGTTATTCCAAACCCTTTGGCGCCCTCGGTTTGGTGTTGCCAAGAATGATCTTTAATTTTGCCGGGGTCATGTGTTCATCTCGTTAGAGCTTGAACCTTTTGTCTGGCGAGGAATGCTCCGGGAAGATCTGTTGTTGTCCATTGAGTAACTCTACTATCCTGTCCCTTCGATTATTGAAATCATAATTCTTGTCAAGAAAGATTTGAATATGTTCTCCCAAACTCTCGGAACCTTCGTTTTTTTTCACTGGCTTTTCAATGATATTATCCCTGTCTTTAAGTATACTCCTGTTTGGAGGCTTCGAGATTTTTCTCAAGATGTTATTTGCATCGAGAATTTAGCCGGGTTAGGCTCTCCATATATCTTAACTATCATAACGATAATTTTATCTCTGGTCAAGTGATCTGAGCCTGAAGAGAGAGAGAGAGAGAGAGACAGCTTCGAGCACAAGACACCAGGAAGATCATGACTCATCACGAAGCATTATGAAAAAGCGCCCGAAAAAAGTTCTAAATGCAAGCCTTAACACTGGCTACTTCCAGGATGAACTAAAGGTCGCAAAAATGATCTTAATCCCCATAGCGGGAAAACCACCAATGCGAGTGGAGAGCTATAGAATTCATCGGGAAGGTGTTTGAAAAAATAATAAACCAACGGCTAAGTGAGCCCCTAGAGGCAAACAATCTAAACAAACATCAATTTGGATTTAGGAAGAGAAGGAGCACAGCAATGGCCCCCACGGTCATTACGGAAAAAATAACCAAAACTAAAAGGGAAAAGGCAGCGTTGATATCGTCTGCAGGGACTTTGCAAAAGCATTATACAGATTTAGGGTGAGGGGATTGCAATACAAAATCCTGCAATTACGCATGAACAACAAATTAGAAAGACTAATCTGTGACTATTTGATGGAACGATATGCATACATTGAAATCGGAAACCACCAAGGAGAACAATTCAAGCTGGAGCCTGGCCTTCCGCAGGGAGGGTGTCTGAGTCCTTCATTATACTCAGGAACGGTGATATGTAGGCAAACCAACAGCATAGGAAAAAGGAGGATCAATGAATATGAAAGACAATGGAAAATAAGTACAAACAGAAATAAGTTTAAAATCGTACCGATCTACATGAGAAAGATACAGATACACCAATGAAACTAAAGTACTAGGACTAACAATAACCAAGACAGGATACAGCAAGCACCCAATAGAACGAGTAGACAAAGAAAGAAGGGCACTGGGTCTAATATACAGGCTCAAATCCCTTAACTGGAGAAACAAGATAAAAATTGATCAAGCTACCATCCAGTCAGCAATGGTGTATCCAGTGATTCCTATGTATACCATCTAAATTAGTAAAATTATTGAACTGCAGAATATTCAAAACAAGGCAGTATCGGTAATTACAAAAACGAGAAGAGGAGAAAGAAGAAGACAGCGTAATTTGCATTGAGAAGTTGAGATGAAGCCGCTGAACAAGATAATAGAGGAAAGAGCGAATAAACTAATTTAGAAAACGCAACACGAAATAGAAGAGGAAATCACGGAATGGATAACTCAAAGAGAGAACGGGAGAGCACGTCGCCATTCCCCACATATACAACGAAGATCAACCAAGAAGACGAAGGAATTTTCTCGCGATAAGTTGGAAAATTATGATATAGTAAGTAGCAAAACTTTTACTATTATAACAAATTCATTAAAGTTGTAAAGAAACAAAAAAAGTTATGAGAAAACTTTATCAGTAGTAGAAAGAACAAAAACAACAACGGTTCGAAAGCCTTATAACATTAACAACAATAAAAAATATGACATAATATTAAACAACAACGAAGGATAGCCGAGACTCAGGCAATTACTAACTAAAACTATCGAATTTCAAAATTAAGACATACTAATAAACGAAAGTGATTAGCATGACCTCCATGCATCCTAACATCCAATTGCAAACCTCCCACTTCTTTCCACTTCTCCTTACACTTTTCTTCTATCTTTCACATCTAAAGGATTAAACAATCCATATGTGGGCCAGGGACGCAATAAGAAGAATGAATAGGAAAAGGATATAATACACACCGTGGTTAGGAATCCACGTAAAGCTGGGGGTCCACCGACCAACTAGGTCAAATTTCATGTCAAATACGCTAGTTCAACCTTTGCCATCTCTACTCTTAACTCTTCCTCTCTCTCCCTGTCTCCTGGTCTCCTCTTAGCTCCTCCAGAAGCTCCGCATAGGTCTTTGGAGGGGAGGCAGGGTGGCCAGATCTCCTGCCCTTCCTGTCTGGTTATCTCAGGATGACCAGAAGGGGAGGGAGATGATTACAATTTCTTTCTCTGCCTCTCCTCTCACCTTTATTTTTAGCTTGTTCGTTCTATTGAGCTCACGTTTTTCATCTCATTGATAAACTGGGCTTCGAGAATTCTTAATCGAAAGGTGTTCGAGTTTCTACAGAAGATGTTGCAATTGTCAACGAGGATTTTTCTTGTTATTTATTATCCGTGTTCTCCTTAGTAGTGAAGTTTAAGGACACCTTCTTTCAAGGGTATGGTCAATCTTTGGCTCAGTGTTATTGTTAACATGCCAATGTCGAAATTTGAAGGATGAGGTTTGCAGTCCTCATGGGGGCACAAAATATTTGTATACTACATTGGTTGACTTTAACTTAGATTTCTCGGCTGTGATGTAGTTATTCATTAATAAATTGCTAGTTTTTAGATTATAGTAGTATATTTTAAGTGAGATTGTTTGTTCATTCTTTGAGTTATGCATCTTTTTAATGTTTTTTTTAGAAAATTAGTTGTAGTTTCCCAACTTTCTTTTACTACTTTACCTTGAAATGAGAGACGAGAATCTTTTTTGTATGTTGTCAAAGTCTTTGTTCGAATAGCCGTTGTTAATTAAAATTTGACTTGATCTTATTATTTCGTGATGGAAGGAATTCAATGTAGAACAATTCCTTATGGTGCCGTGCATGTAAGAGCTCATAACCAAGGTTAGTTTCTTTTGGTTAGACGCTGGTGATCTATTTTCTATCATTGATCTTTTGGACATCTACGTCAATGAAAGGTGTGTGTCTGTTCACACTTAGTTCGTACATGAATTTAAGAACTGAGGTTGATTCCATGGTTTCATAAGTTGGAGTAGTTTTGCCCGTGTTTTATCATTAGAAAAATATCTTCAATGTATAGCATATATATATATATATATATATATATATGCAAAAAATCTCACCGGAAAATGAAAGGCGGATTCCAAGCACTTTCGAACTTGTTCAGTTCATTCTCAAGGAATAAAGAAGTATTTTACAAAGGTGATATATATATATATATATATATATATATATATATATCAGAAACAACAGAGTAATTCCCCACCCATGTACAACGACAGAACACAGAATGGAAAAATAATATCAAAGACGGATGTGAAGTATAAAACCAAATAGAAAAGGTCTACTTTCGGAAATTCCAACTGTGAAAAAAGAATGTAGACATTTAGGTTACTAAACTAAGTACATACACACATAATTGTGAATACATAAAAATAAACGAGAGAAACATAACTAAATTAATAAATCAAAGGGCTAAGATTTAAAATAGATAATTTCGTTATAAAAAAGCCTTTTAATAATAAAGTCCATTTTAAAGAGACCGGGGGATATATTAAAAATAGGCGAGTAATTAATGAATTAGCATTCGACAATATTTATTTGAACAAAGTCATCAGATTTGTAAAGAGATTTAGCCGAATTCCAATTGAAAGGGTGACTGTTTTCCGATAAATGGACAAAGAAAGCGCTGCTGCATTCCCCCCTCCTAATATTGTTTTTATGTTGAGTCAAGCGTACACTTAAATATTTACCGGTTTGCCCAAAGTATTGCTTAGGGCAAACTGAACAATCGACAAAATAAACCCGCCCTATACTATTGTTATTATTAGGAATCAATATTTTGTACACGGTAGACTGATACTTGAATATGACAGAAATATTTAACTTATTTAACGGGCGGGAAAGCAAGGAAAAGGACTTAGAAAACGGTAAAACCAGGGAGTTCTTAAAACTGTATTCGGGATGGATTTTAGTTATGTAAAAAGATTTATTGGCCAAATCTAGGCATCCTACAAGAAATTTTTGAGGGTAGCTAAGATTGTTACCTATTTCAAAGATCCGGGCTGGCGACCCGAAACCCCTGAAGAAACATTGAAATAAATACAGACCGTTTGACTTTATCATTATGACCTGAGTAAAAATGAATATAAGAACCGGCGTTGGTAGGATTACGATAGACGGAAAATTTAAATTCAGAAGGAGTCCTATGAATAAGTAGATCTAAGAACGAAAAGATACCATTTTGTTCGAGTTTAAAGGTAAATTTAATAGAGAACCAGAGAATTAGGTTCAGTAAGAAAACCATTAACATCCTTAGAAGAATGTCACAAACATATA
This sequence comes from Ceratothoa steindachneri, assembly GCA_963969495.1. Taxonomy (NCBI): domain Eukaryota; kingdom Metazoa; phylum Arthropoda; class Malacostraca; order Isopoda; family Cymothoidae; genus Ceratothoa; species Ceratothoa steindachneri. The sequence continues at coordinate 74,034,765 of OZ018336.1, read as the reverse complement.
ATATCGTCTATATATCGGAATCAAAGAAAGGGAAAATCGATAATGGTGGGGATTAAGGCAGTTTCAAAAAATTCCATATATATATTAAAGAACAGGGGATAAGCAATCTCCCATAGCTAAACCAAACACTTGAAGATAAAATTTACCATTAAAAGAAAACTTACAGTTTTTTGTACACATTGAGATGAGTTCAGTGAAAATATTAACAGGCAAAGGAATATCAAAGTTACGCAATTTATCACTAAGGAAGGGGAAAAGGTCATTTACAGGCACTTTAGTAAAATGAGAACAAACTTCGGAACTAACAAGAGAGAAGTTATTAGAGTAAGGGATGGAGTTGAGTTTTTCAATAAGGTCGTAACTATTTTTAATATGAGATGTAGAAATGGTACTAACAAGAGGACTGAGGTATGAAGTGAGCCATTTAGATAAGGAATATGAAACTGAGCCAATAGAGCTAATAATAGGGCCAATAGGGTTATTGAGCTTATGAATCTTTACAAGACTATATAAATATGGCAGAGAGGCATTACTAGATTAAAATTCACCATTTAAATCGGGAAAATGTTTAAGATGGAAACGCACTTTTTTGTGGAAATCACTATTAACCTGGTCATTTAGTAATAGATCTATTTTAGAAATATAAGACATTTTATCCATAATAACGACTCCACCAGATTTATCTACTTTGGTAATCTGTAATGAAGCATTATTTCGAATGACAGCTAAAGCACGACGGAAAGGCAAGGGGTAATTATAATGGGTCGGAGTGGCTAAAGAATGGTAAACGCAACCTTTAGCAATAGAAACATGTTCATTAGGAATGCCACTAGATTTTTCTAAATTTGCAAAACTTTTATCAATTGAAACACTGAAAGGTCTAGTCGAAATGAAGAAGTTCAGGCCAAATCCGAGGGCAGAAGTTGTGGTATAATCAAGTTCTTGAGAAGAGAGGTTCACAACCGTTTCAGGTCGGTTGTTCTAGGTCCAATAACTGTTGGTTGGGCTTTGGTTGATATTGAGTCCAGCCATGGCGATAAAATCAACATATAGTGGTAGAGGAAATCTAATAAAACAGTAAGACTTGCCTTGTATTTTTTATTTGTTTTCATGTAATTAATTTTACATGTATTTAGAATAATACATTTTTGTATATCTTTATCGACAATTATCAATATTTTTCTATAGAATCATATTTTTTCATAGAGAAAATGTTTTGCAGGTATTTAGAATAAAACATTTTTGTAGATCTGTATCAACAATTATAATCAATATATTTTCATAGAAACATATTTGATCATATTTATATATAGAAAGTCATATTTCTATAGAATTACTTAGTTCTAAAATAGGATTAGACCGCCTTTTTTCCTGATTTGGATTTTGCAAAAGTGTCAATTATATCCTAAGAGTCAATTTCTTTTGTCAAAACGAATTTAATTGTCTTCAAGGCAAGATTACAAAGTTTATCCTGTGACAGTGTTGAGCGAATCTGGCTCTTCACTCTTTCTAAAACTGAAAATGACCGTCCTCCTTCTGCATTTGCAAGTGGTAGTGTTAAATACAAGCCAAATACTATGTTAACATTTGGGGAGGTTTGTACACTTCTAACTGTGCGTATATTTATGACTAAGAGCAGAGAGTAGTGTTTAGCTTTTAAGCGAGGCTTGCTTTATATATGCAGAAAACTGATCCATCTTATCTGCAAATGTTATCTGAAGGTTTGCAGAGAAATGAAACTGCAAATTTGTAGCAGCTTTTCTAAGTTCAGACTCTGACAAAGTAGTGATACTAAATAGGAACCTTCTCCTGGAGCTTTGAGAATACTTCTTTCCTCTTTGAATGAATAAAAAATGGAAAAGTATGTAGATATCTTAAAATTATTGCTGGGTGATAGCTCTGATTAAGTGTCTGCCTATTAAAAAATTCCTTTCCTTTTTCTCAATCTTTGGTGATCAGCACGGTAACTGTGGTCCTCCACTGTTTCGTCATTGCCTAGACAACTGAAAAACTGCAACAGGCATTCATGTTACTAGGTCAGTTTTAACTTTCTGGAGACTCTTGTCTGTGCCATTCAATCGACCCAAAATACACTCCAAGACTACACAAAAAAGTGCACTTTTAAGATTCTCCATTTTTGATACCAGACTTGATGCCTCACCTTTATTAGTTGTTGTTTGGTCCTTATCAATTGCCAACTGAATCAAAGCTGAGCGTATTTCAACAAAGTTAGCTCATAAAGCATTTGTTGCATCAGACCTTGCCGACCATCTTGTTGTTGATAGTAACTTTATGACATCGCCATGAATGGTTGATTTCAAAATACACCATCGGTTATTTGAAGCAGAGAAGAAGTTGAATAATGTTTGTAAGAATCTAAATAATGAAATTGCATTGACACAGCACTCTGCAGCGCATGATCTAGCAAGATTTAATGAATGTGCTAAACAGGGCACAAAATCAGCCAAGCCAGAGCGCTGACCTGTTTGATTGGGGCTTGTAATTAATGATATTTGCCAGACATGTTACTTGAATTTTCATAACACTGACCACGACAGTCCTTAATAGAGACTAAATTCGCCAGTGTCTCACCATCATGACCTGCCAGAGAAATGAACTTTAAGAACCATTTTACAGGTTTTCCAACCGAGTCCACAAACCGAATAATGAATTTCAACCGATCCACATGAGATATATCAAGAGGAATCTACACTAATGTCAAAATATTTAGCTGCTTTCACATCAGGAACATTTTTTTCCATCAACACAAGGAATTCATTACAAGTGGTGGATGGAAGGTAAGAAATATTGCCTCGTCCAGGACTTCCAAAACGTGTAAGGTGCTCAGCACAAAACGTAGCAAATTGTGCTATCAGTTCCATTATTCCTAGAAAGTTTTCATTGTTGTTAGATCCAAGGACCTAATTTTTACTGCGGAAGGCCAGTCCTCTCATAGCTAAGAATTTTACCACAGCAACCATTCTTTCAAGAAATTTCCTCCAATAATTGCGCTCTCTTTCGAATTGAATTCTTATATGTGTATCTATTCGGCCTTCCTTATACTAGAAATAACTATATATTTTTATAAGGTAGCACTATTCTTTTGACTCTCAGTTCTTTTGGCATGTTTCTAGTCCTTAAATCCATGTGTAAAAGCATTTTCTTCTATGTAAATAATTTGCAAGCTGAGCAGTATACTTTCCCTGAGGTTTCAGAGTATACCATCTATGACCGCTTCAGAATTGGCAAGTTTTCTAAAAAAAACATAGATCAATTTAAATATCTATTAGGTTCTCTCATCATCGTAAACTATTGCTAACTTTTTAAAATCTATATCGAATTTCTAACTAAAGTTTTCTATAATGAATGATTGTCGTACGGAATCAGAGAATTTCATAGGCCACAAGTTAGGATCACATAAAAAAGACGTCATTTGAAATATCTATAGTGCCTGAAGTATTGTACTAAAACACAGATGATGGTGCAGATGTTGTAAGTTGTTGTGTTTTTGGAGTATCTTCACAGGGATATTAGCAGAAACAGGTGTAGGTTTCGAGAACATATCAGTGATCTTTCTGCAACCATCTGCATCCTATTTTTCCTTTTTATCCTTTTGAATCTTTCTTTTTCTCTTGAATCTTTCTTTTTCTCTTTTGTGACCCACTTGCATAGGTATAACCAATATCACGTTCACGCGAAGCCATACTGAAGTGATAAGATCTGTAAAAAAAACAACTTAAAATAAATAAATAAACTATCAAAATAATATATTGGATACCATATATATAAGATCAGTAAGAGACAAACAAGCGGCCAAGAGCAAACAAAGAAAACCAAAAGCTCGTGTTGGCAACAATGAAAGCTCTGCATGCCCAAAATTAAATATGTTCAAAATTCTAAAATGAAAACTCCGGTAAATTAATTAATAATTTATTATCCCCTAACGAGTAAAACACAACTTACTGTCCAAATAATGTCAAAAATACTGTTCAAACTGAAAAAATTAAAGCAATTTTTTTTAATGTTAAAATGTTTTATTTAGTCGAAATAGTTGAAAAATGAATTTTTAATTGAAAAACAACATCCGGTCTCTAGTCATTATAAATCTTGTCAGTAAATTGACATGCAATTTAAAATGTGCGGCGAGGCCTCCTGAAATGCGGGGCCCGGGGCTATGGCCTATTTGGCCCTATGGGTAATCTGTCACTGCATATGCACACAAACTCACCATGGTAAAGAGAAATAGCAACCAAGTATGTAGGTTGGCTTACGTAGCGGGGCAAATTATTGGTAGGTTTGAGATTATGTAATTGATAGTGTAAAGGAAGATAATGCGGTATTGGGAGAAGATATCTATTAATAATTTTAAAATATAGGTACTCAAGACCCCAAGTCACGGGTGATTTTAGAATCGCTATTAAATCCTTCTCTCAAAAGCGAACTTTAGTTTTACACATTTAATTCATATCCACTCTTCAGAAATTTTATCTTTAAAAGATAAAATTTCTGAATTAATGATTACAACCTAGAAGTTATTTTAGCTTATTTATAAAAAAACCTTTCCTCATATTTTTATTTTGTCATATTTTCTTGTTATCATGTGTAAACTTTTTTGTTTTCATTTTGCAGATGTGATTCCTAAACATTGCCCCCCTCCTTTCTTTTGTAACCCGTAAACCTTTTTTTTTTTTTAACTCTGACGGCTCATCTCGTTAATAGGATTTTTCCAGGTATCTGCTAATCCCACCCCTTTTAATCTTTATATCTCATATTTTCATTAATCAGGTGTATAAATATCTTTCTCTTTTTCCCTGTCTTTTAGTCTGCTCAGTAAAGGACCATTAGTCGAAAGGCCTCGCAGTTCTCCGTTGTTTCATTTTCCTCGTGGCTGTAACGTTATTCATATACATATATATATATATATATATATATATATATATATATATATATATATATATATATATATATATATATATGCAAAGGAATTTCACCATTGCATGAATTTATTTCAAGATATAAAAATTCCTTTATTACATTACAAGACTAGCTTCGGTATCCACTACCACCATTTTCAGCTGTATAATAAGAATATTGGAAACACCAATGCTTTATATATACAGTACTGACTGAATTATTATAGATTTTTCAAAATTTGACTTTTTTCTACAAAAAAGCCAGTGAAACCAATTTCATTGATTGAAAATGGATTTATTTCATGCACCAACACCAAGCAACTATATAAATTTTATTTTCAAGAGCCTTAAATCACTTTGTAAGCACATATAATTGGAAAACACTAAAGGAACAACACTGCATTGGACCATTTCAATGATGTCACAGCATAGGACCATTTCAATGAAGTCACAGCCAGTTGTGTGAGACAGTTTGAATCTTGGCTTTAGAGTGCAAATAGGATGTTTTCTGTCATTAAATTAATCTGTGATTGTTAAGATTAGAGTTTTTGTGTGTTTCAGATAGTTTATTAGTTAGTATAATAGTTTAATGTTATGTGTTTCAGGTAGATTTTTTAGCTAGAAATAAATTAAAGCAAAATAAGTAAACAGAGTGATTTGAATCCTCTAAAATTGGACAGATTAACGTTTTAGTGAAAGAAACTAAAATAAAAGAGAAAGAAATAGTAAAAAAACCCTACGTGTTTCAATTCAAACAGTCAGTGTTATTAAAAAGAAAATAATAGCGATTAAGATTTAAACTCAAAAAGCGTTGGAAAATGTGGTTGATAACAAACAAGGTTTGCTGACCAAAAGGTTGCGTGGTCTCATATATACTGATTTATGACCTTACGACCTACAAAACTTTCATAATTCCCGGACTAACCTTGGGACGACATAGAAAATTATATCATTCGAAAGAGAATGTAAAACAACATAAGGGTTGCAAGTTTATTTCGTTAGAATCAGTCGAATAATTATGAAGTTATTGCCTAATAATTCCCTGGCTAACTTCGGGAGGACTTTGACAATTATATCATTCGAAATAAAATGTAAAACAACATAAGAGTTTTAAATTTTGTTAGAAGTGACCAAATAGTTACAATGTTAGTACCAAAAAACAAAAAGCAAAACGGGGACTGATGGACCGACCGACCGACCGATATGTGAGATATCGAGTCCCACGCGACTAAAAACAACTCTAAGAACAGATATAAAATTAATACAACAGACTCTTAAGAGCAGAAGAAAATCATGCAAGAATATTTCTATTGAGCTGGCACCAGAAGGTGTTAGCCTTGCCCGAAGACCAGTGAATGACAGGCTTTTGGAAGCTGGATTGAAATCATATCGCCCGAGAAAGAAGCCTCGACTTACGGAAACAATGATGAAGGCACTCTATTCCTGGGCGAAGAATCACCTTGAGTGGACTTCAGAACAATGGGAGAAAGGTAAGAGGTAAGAATAACACCTCTAACTAACCAGTTACCTGTAATTCATACAAAAGCATTAGTACCTACTAACTTTAACAGTGCCTCATTTTTGTAATGGCTCCAATCTCTTCGCCCATAAAGGTTATTTGATGATTTATTACTTCAATTTCTTTTCCAATACCTCTATGGCTGTTCAACTACTTATGTTATACTTTCTACTATTTCAGGTAGTTTTTTTCTGATGAATTAATCATTTCAGTGCTAGATGACTGCGTGCAGAGTGTAAGAAGGCCGCCCGAAGAAGAATTAATGATTGAATGTCTTCGGAAAACATTAAAATTTCAAACTAAAATCATGGTGTGGGGAGCCATTTCGGTGTATGGAACAAGTCGTTTGTATATTGTTGAGAAAACTATGAACTGCCTCGTTGACTGCCTCAGAGAAGGGAATAGTATGGTGACAGACCTTGTATGATCCAACAAGACTCGGCCCCATGTCATACAGCAAAATCAGCGAAGGCATGGTGTGCACAAAATGGAGTTCAGCTGCTTTCATGGCCCAGAAATTTCCCGGAGATGAATCATATTGAGAGTTACAGTGTGTGTTAAAAGATGAAATACACACAGAGCCAATTACGACCAAACAGCAACTCATATGCCATCTCATTGAAGTTTGGTTGAGATCTAAGCGAATCCAGGAAATTTGCAAAACATTGATCACTGCCGTGCCAAGACGTGTTGAGGCACTCATGGATGCTAAGGATTGCATCCAATGTGTCAATATGTCAAAATAAATCTATTTTCAATCAATAAAATTAGTTTTATTAGCATTTTTGTAGTAAAACTTCAAGTTTGGGACAAATCCATAATAATTCCGCTAATACTGTAGAGGAAGATGAGGAATGATCATAGGGAAGGGAAGCAGGAACAAAGAAAGACATAGATTAAGGAACAGGCAAGTTTGTAACGATTTTCGAAGCAAGTTTTAGGTCGAGAGAAATTTGAATAACTTTGTTAAATTTAAATGAGATCTCAGACATATTGTAATTTGGAATTTGTTTAATCAATATTGACTCAATTATGAATCTTTTATAATAATTATCAGAATTATAAGCTACTTTGTCAATAATAAAATATATTTTCTGATTACAATTACTTGTGTGTTTGAACAAACTAGAAGCTAAAACCCGCCTCTTCCTTTTCGAAATTTCCCATAAATAAATTGCAGAGAATCGGTGAAAGGGGATCTCCCATGCTAAGGCCGTACAATTGGCGATAAAAACTATCTTCGCATATGAAAATATTATCTGTTACACATAAACATACAAGGTTAATAATTTTCGCGCATAAGAGTGTCACTTTTAGGGAGTTGGGCCGAAAGGACATTATGAGCCTCTTCCACTCGGACTTTTATGCTCATGTAAGGTGTTAACTTTTTCAACGAAATCTCCTGAATGGATTAAATGAGATTTGGATATTTTTTCAACTAAATTTGAAAGATGGTAAGAATGGGACAAATCCGCTGATATTATAGGTCTTAGGAGGATTTCGTCTTTGTGCGTCTTAAGATTTATAATTATTGCTCTAATAACACCAATAACACAGGTCAATAAATTTTAACTTTTTTTCTGATGACCTGAGTTTAAGACCTCTTCTCGGGTAATTTGGGGTTACTGAGTTTAGAAATGACAATAGTCTTTAGTCGCGTGCGAGTCTAGTCGCAGGCGACTTTATGTCTCACTATGTCGGTCTGTCGGTCGGTCGGTCTCAGTTTTGCTTCTTTTTGTTTTTGTAATAACATTGTAACTATTCGGCCTTATGTTGTTTTACATTTTCTTTCGAATGGTGTGATTACCAAGGTCCTTCCATGGTTACTCCGGGAATTATTCAAAGTTTTGTAGGTCGTAAGATCACAAATCAGAATAAGTGAGAGCACGTAACATTGGTCAGCAGACCTTGTTTTCTATCACTCAGGAGTTTTTTTCTATGTGCTGGTCCATATTAGCCCTACCCATAGCTACAGGTGGTATTAAAGCTAATCACTTATTCTGTTATATTATTTCATCTATGTATTTATATATCTATTTATCTATAGTATCTATTTAGGCACACCTAAAAATATAAATATACTGTAGCTAATTGTATTATTTTCTCTCTTTTCAGGTTGATTTTATGAAATAACACAGGAGTTCAGTACTATGGCTTCATTATGGAGGAAATGTTTGAATTCCCCTGACTCCTTTCGCTATATATGTGGGAATTTTACAGTAGCAAGTCAGAGAATGAACAAGAGTGAGTTTGTGAAAATAGCATACTTGGCTTACCTTAAGCTTAAAATTGATGATCAGGGTAAATCGTGGGCAACGCGCAATGTATGTTAATTATATATCGAAAACCTACGACAATGGACAAAGCGCACAAGGAGACAACTATCATTGGCATTTCTATGGTATAGAGGAAGAAAAAGAACCGTGTAGAGGATTCCTACATTTGTCTTACGAAGACTTCTGGTTATAGCAAAAAAACTCGACATAAATTAAGTTACCTAAATCTGGATTCAGCAATTCGTCCTGTGCTTCACTTAGATGAAATACCAGTACCCATTTTCACAGAACTACCTTCACTGCAATATGAAAGTGATATATATGAATCAAATGAAAATCATGAACATGAAAGTAATACAGACTTTGTGGATATATCAGCCAACGAATGTGAAAACTTCAACCAGGCAGAACTGAATGATTTGATTAGAGACTTAAGCTTGTAAAAATAAGTAATCAGAATGTTTGCTTCTAGACTTAAAAGACTCGAAGAGAAGAATTTGTTGCCGAAACAAACAAATGTAATAGGTTATCGGAACAGGCAAAAATATCTTTTAGCATTCTTTGGAACTGAAAATATTTTGTTTACTGTTGTGACGTGGCTTGACTGCTAAAAGCACTGGGTGTTCCACAGTGGGATTCTAATGAATGGAAACATTTTATAGATAGTTCAAAGAAGAGTCTAAAATGTGTATATCGAAGAATAGGACGAGGGGTGGTTGGAGTTTTCCCCGACTCATATATATATATATATATATATATCCTATTATCCCGAATGCGGAGGAGTCGTCGTACTACTCCTTATACTTCGTTCGGCCCGTGCCCTGAATGGGTTTATTGACTTAGAGGGCTTAAAGGTTGGCTACGGAGGGATTGGAATGAACTTTGCCAGCAAGCGACCCAAAGGAAGTTAGATACTCAACAATATGAAAATAAAGTTTTAATGAACACTAAACAAGAAAAAAATATATATATATATATATATATATATATATATATATATATATATATACAAATAATGTGCTTTGAGAGATAAATCAATAGGTAAATCTCGGATATCTCACTTGGCTTGTAAATAACTATTGACTATGCAAATCCCTATATACTTGTAATGCTAGTAAGCTTCGCGGTGAAGTTGGGGAATGTGCAAGAGAAGGGTTACTTTGGAACCTGATGTTCGGGTGGTGCTGGTGAGTGAAGGTGGTGAGATAAGGGGTGGAGACGATGAGGTAGGTTCTCCAGGGACCGACCTGATCCCACAATTCCGTCACGATTCTGCTGGAAGAAGGCGGTGGCGGGAACTTCCTGTTAAAGAGGGCCCCACGCTCGTGAACTCCGGGGAATCCTGGGTGCCTCAGTGAGGGCGGGGGGGGGGCGAAGTGACCTATCGACGCGTAGGGTCACGGAGAAAAGCCGGGATGTAGATTTCTCGAGTGAGGCAATTGGTAGCTTCGGCTCTGACACGTGAGTACGAGTTTGGGTCCGCACTGACTTGCAGGCCGACGGGGTAAGGAGCCTCCCTAACTGTGACCGATCTCTTCTCTAAAGACAAGTTGCTTCGACGAATTACCACAACACTGAGATAGACGGCAATTCCTGCCCCGCCAGACGCTGTGCAAGCTCTACTACCGAGGGTTAAAAGAATTCATATTTTATACTCAAAACTCGGGAGAGGTTCACATGGCTCCGCAAGTAGATTTGATATATGGGCTCTCATCTATCGATAACCAGTCCAAGACGGAATTCGGTTGTTAGCTGAAATGGTCAGCGGGTTTTTCCGGCGGGAGACCATCAGATATCGGGCCGGAAGGGAAAGGTTTGATAACCGGCCAGCCCGGAAGGGAGGTGGGGATGTGGGGGCATTAAGCTATTCTTCTACAGTGTATTACACCATAATGGAAACTTGCTTTGTGCGATTCCTATTTATTACTCTGTGCACTTAAAAGAGAAGCATGAACAAATAAAAGTTTTATTAGATTTACTCAAGTATGATGAACACAAATGGGTCATATATGTGGATATGAAAATGATAATTTTTTTATTTGGCCAGCAAGGAGGATTTACAAAATATCCATGTTCCCTGTGTTTAAGGGATAGCTGACAAAAGACAAATATCGAAAACAGTAACTCTGGCCAGTTAGAAAAAGTTTGAGCGAGAGAAAATCATCTTTCCACCCCTTCATATTAAGTTTGGACAAAAGAAAATTTCTCAAGGCTCTTAATGTGGGGGGTGACTGTTTCAAATGCATATGTATAACATTTTCTGGCCTAAGTTATGATAAAATAAAGCCTGGTGTTTTTGATAGGACACAAATCAGAAGGTTAATGAAATGCCAAAACTTCTCGAAGTCGATGACTGAGGTAGAAAACAAATCATGGAATGCATTTGTGGCTGTTGTGAAAAGATTGGGGAGGGATTAAAAAGGCTGTAAACTACAAAGATTTAGTTGAGAAATTGGTATTAGCTTCCATCTTTTAGGCTGCAACATTAGCATAATAAAAATTCACTTCCTCAAGAACTATCTCCATGAATTTCTTTTGAATCTTGGAGACGTGAACGATAAACATGGCGAGTGCTTTCATCAAGATATCAAGGTTATGGAGGAGAGATATCAAGGCCGATGGAACACACACATGATGGACGACTACTGTTGGAGAACCCAAAGAGACTGTGTAGAAACGAAACAGTCTAGATCTTCTTGTAAGCGGAAATCTGTTCTATGAATATGTTGGTTTATGTACAATTGTTTTTGTTTCATCTGTTATATAAATTTGCAAATTAACCGGATGTATTCAATAAAAGGTGATGTTATTTTATATTTCATTTATCATTTCAGATTCTATAGAAATTATAACTTATGGTTTCAAGCTAAAAGACTAAGTAAACTATCCTGACCAAGTAAATTATTTATACAGTATATCATAAAACAGGGATATGCTATAGAATAAAACCTGTTGTGTTAGAAGAAACTGGATGCCATATTTGAAACAAATTATTACCTACAAATTAGCTAAAAACAACCGCAAAACCTAAGTCAGCAAAAGGTCTGTTGACCTGTGTAACGATTCCACTGAAACATTAATAATATTACCTTTTGCTCCACAACTTTCCAAAACTAAAGGACTTGGCCTCATATACCAATAAAAAATATCACCACACTAAAACAAGTATTTTTAAAGAATAAACCTTGCAATTAACAGTCTGGAATGTATCTAATTCCATGCAACAATTGCAATAAATCGTATGAAGGAAAACTGGAGACTTTAATAAAATCTTATATGCACAACGGGAGGGGGAGGGGGTATAAGAAGAGGACGTTTATCTTCTAGTTTGTCCAACTATACGAGTAATTGTGATCACAAAATTGATTTTAATAATTCCAAACTAGTCTATAAGTCTGATTATTATTATAATAGACGCATAATCGAGTCAATTTTGATCAAAAACTTCTAAATTACAATATATCTGAGGGCTCATTTAAATTTAACAAAGTTATTTCAAAATTCTCTCGGCCGCTCTCACTCAGATGAAAAAGAAGATGCCATTTATGAAGCACTAACGAACGCACACACACACACACACCCACAAATCATGGCAAAATAATTATGAGGCTAACAATTTAAGATTAATGAACAAAGCTGCGATAGTCGATCAATAGAAAAATCTCTTTAGCCAGAGGGAATGAACGTGGAAAGTGATTAAAATATATCTAAAACAAGACAGAATAACTCGTGACAAACAGAACAAGCCCACTAAAACTCCACACTCAAAGTGAATAAAATACCTTACAAATTACATTGGCAAACAATTTTAATGAACTAAATTATCAATTGAAAGAATCATCAGTAGAAGTTGGGAAGTATAATATAACAAAAATTAGTTTACAATGCAAATCTTTGGCAAATAATAATTTAAGGCCATCTAACAGAACAATAAGTGAGGCTACGAAAATACTTTTTAAATATAGGGCAAAAAATGAAACGGCTTTAAACAATTAAAGAAAGGAATGAATGTACTAAACTCAACAACATTTAGGAATAAACCTAAGGTAGAACAGAATAAATACTCAAAATCAATGAGGAAAAACACTGATCAACAGCAAATCATTAAAACAATAAATAACTAACAATTGGCAAACAGCTAATAACAACACTAAAGGATATACAGGGAATAAATTTACAAATAGAGAAAAGATCATTGAACGAGAGCAAGAATTCCACCAGGAATTATCTTATAGCTATTGTACCAATAAACAAGATTATAATTTCTCAATAAATGATAAGTAAATTCCATCAGTAACGAAGGACGAAAACTGTTACGCAATTTAAACCAAGAAAAATGGTAAAGTAACATGGGATTGTGGTGTTGCAATCGAACTAGTGAATACTAGGGAAGAAGATCTTGCTGAGTAACAAACTAGTCTGTTTACAAAATGTTTAATGGAAGCTAAGATTGCAAACATTTTATTGTACTTCTTTTTTTAAAGGGAAGCAGGGAGACTTAAAAAAAAACTACAGGAAACCAGTCTCTTATCAACCACATTAAATTACTGAAAATAGATAACTGACATACGAACACAAACTCTAGCAAAAAGCCACATAAACAAGCAGGGTTCAGAAAAAAATTATAGTCTCTTGATCATCTTGAGGCCGTTTAACAATTACTGCAGAGAACAAATGAATGTGAAATACATAGCAGTCGGAGATTGGGATAAAGGGATTTGTCTCAGTAAACATCTATTCAATTCTAAGAGCTCTACAGTAAAAGGTATTAACTAAATCCACATTTGCAAACTTTCAATTAGATAATTCTAAGAGATAGACAGTAAAAGTTATTAACTAAATCCACATTTGCAAACTTTCAATTAGATAATTCTAAGAGATAGACAGTAAAAGGTAGTAACTAAATCCACATTTCAAACTCTCATTTACATAATTCTAAGAGATCTACAGTAAATGTATTAACTAAATCCACATTTGCAAACTCTCATTTAGATAATTCTAAGAGCTCTACAGTAAAGGGTATTAAATAAATCCACATTTGCAAACTCTCATTTAGATCATTCTAAGAGCTCTACAGTAAAAGGTATTAACTAAATCTACATTTGCAAACTCTCATTTAGATTGCACTCGACCAGAAATAAAATGCAAATACAAAAGGCAATAAAACAAGTGCGATTCCATCTCCCCAAACTCCTTACAGCGGTGCTTGAAAAGATTTTAAGGACTTTAGAGTGTTATTTGCTGTAAATTAGCAAGAAGTAGGATCAACGGTAACATGATTATCAATCTCACAGTTGGACTTAAAGTGAACTTTTTAAAAATGAAAATAGTTTTTCACAAAATAGAGCAATTATGATTTACGATCAGACTTTAGAGGATACTTTGGCCAGCTCGGGACTTCTGATGAGAGCATTGAAAAGAAAATATGAACCAAAGGATAAAGTTTAGGGAAGCAATCTCAAAATGGAAAACGGCTCTTCTTTACAAGTCGAATGAAAGATGACTTATCTGTGCTCTTGTTTAAATGAGTTGAGTTATTTGTGATTCACGACTCATTGTGTTTCACTGACCTTATAATATTACTTTACATGTACTTCGTTACAGAGATTTTTGAAAATTAGGTTAGGTTAGTAAAGATAAACCATCCGTAAGATGATCCAGCAAAGATAAACCTCTTATAAGCTTATCGGGTAAAGATATGTACGTAAATTAGGAATGATATCCTAACCAAACTCCTCCTCGCCCACCCATTGTGGGTAATTTGGCGTATTTTTCCAAATTAACGGGTAAATTTTTTGCTCGAGCAATTTATAGATGGGTTTTATCTCTGCTGTTTTTTCTTATTGAACTCTTACGAGTACTATCTTAATTAGCTCAATTGGAGAAGACTTATCTTAACTAGTTCTCGCGGAGATCGCTTATCTTTACTTGATCTTAACATATAGTGAAACGCCAAGGTATTTGATCAGGGGGAGGTAAGAGGTGGGGGGAATGGTTCACAGGTCCTCTTCCCTTCTGTCCTCTGCCCACGATCGGAGAAGGAGAAAAGAGGAGAAGGCCTGCAGCCGACTTGCTCCTGGAGAAACTTCCGCACTTTTGACCTTCATCTCAAGGTGAACCGAAAAGGAATTGTTTGGTAGGAATTCTGGAGCAAGGTTTAGTAGAGGGTTTAGGGTAGAAGATGGAAAAATGAAAATTAAAAGAGATAATGTTCGGTGGTGAGGAAGAATGAGCAACCTTGGTAGTCGTAGGTGAAAAAAGAATACCAGGAATGCCCAGAGGGTATGGGAGACCTGCTGGTCGAGGTGCCTCTGGCCACTCTCATGGACGCGAAACTTGAACAAAAAGGAAACTGAAAAGACCACATGGAAAGATATATGGGGAAAATAACTCATGGGGCCAGAAAAGAAATACGAGGATAAGGATAAAAACAGGAGGGGGGGGGGAGGGATATAATAAGAAAAAAAGGAAGTTCCGAAGGTTGAGAGGAAGCTCGCTAGAAAAAAACAAAAGCAGATTGTAAAAATAAATCCTAAATTTCACCCTGTTATACATAATGAGGTCAATGAGATGACCTCGAAGGAGGTGTGACCTGCGTTCCAAATCCCATTTCCCTTCTTTTTTCCCATTTTTCCTGTTCCCAATTTACCCGCTTTCCCCTATTCCATTGTTTTTCATTTTTCCTTGTTTTCCTTCCAATTTCCCCCTCTATTGCATGTTTCCTCCCTTCTCCTTCCCTCTCTCCTTTTCCCACATCTTTACATCTTCTTCTTTCCATATCCGCTTCCCTTTTTCTCCCATTTTCCTTTTCACCCACTTCTTACTCATTCTCCCTTCCTCCTTCTTCCATTTCCCTCTTTCACCCTTTCCTACAAATTCCTCCCCTTTTCCTGGTCACCCGTTTGCTCGTTCTCCATTTATCCCATTCCCCTTTTCCTTTCCCCTCCCCTTTTCCACGTTCCACTTTCTTCTTTATCACTTTTCTCCTCTTTTTTGTTTTCCCCTCTTCCATTTTTTAGATATTTATTCTATTTTTCTTATATAATTTCTTTTTCTATTCTATTTCCTTTTCCTTTTATTCTTTTTCGTATTTCTTTCTTTTTCTTTCTTTTCTCTCTCCTTTCTCTCATTCCTCTCTCTCACTCTCTTTCACTCCCTTTGTTTTTGTTTTTATCGCTTCATGTTTCTCTTTCATCTGTTCCGCTCTTTTCTATTTCCACTTTTCCCTTTTCCCTCTTTTTCCCACTTCCTCCTTTCTCTCTTTTCCAATTTCCTCGTTTTTATCTTTTCACTTTTTATTTTTAATCTCTTTCTTCTTCATTTTTGTTTTTTATTTTGTTCTTTTTTCCTTAATATTTTCTTCATTTTTCTCTCTCTTTTTATTGTTTTCTGACCTGCTCAGATACATGATATTAACCGATAGAAAACCTATGAAAAATACTCATAGGAAGGTTTTGGTTGGGCAAACGAAAAATGCGATGTCCTGGCAAAGATTGCACTGAGTAGCACACTTCACACTTCTTTTTGTGGCTGTAGGATTGGTCTATTGGGTGGGAGAGAGCAAATATAGTTATAATATTTAAGAAAGAAGAGAAAAATGAGCCAAATAAGTATAGTTCACTGTTTAATTTGCTTAGTAAGAGACTCGATAAGATTGTTAAAACGGAGATCTCATTCAGGAGACAGAAAAGGAAACGTGTAGATGAGATTATCTGGACGTCAGCAAAGCTTTGGAAAAAGTCCACAATAGATAATTATTGGTCAGCCTTTTGCAGACTCCTTTTCTTATGTTTCTAAGCTAAGAATGGAGTAAAATTACATTCGAACGATGGCGACAAATTGGTGAAGCCCTGCGTCCGACATTGTGCTCAAGTCATTCAGAACAACGACCTGCAGACCTCATATGAATATTTATTTGATAATTGTTAAGATTAATGGCGCACGATTTTGTTAGCGATTACTACTAAGGAATACTACCAGATTTTTAAAAATAGCGGCGAGTGTAGGGGTGCAACCCCCACAATATAATATATATATATATATATATATATATATATATATATATATATATATATATATATATATATGGAAAACTCACAAAGTATCGCGTGAGTAAGCAATAAATGCAACAAAGCCCACAGGGAAAATTAATACGAGGATTTCAAGTACTTTCGAACTTTATTTCGAGTTATTTATCAAGAAATCAAAATAAAGTTCGTAGTACTTGGAATACTTGTATTAATTTTCCCTGTGGGCTTTGTTGCATATATATATAATATAATATAATATGATGCGACCCAAAAATGCCCAAGTAGGCAGTCGCCAGATGGGCTAGAACAAAGCGACCCCAAAACGCAAAAATCGCGAAGAAACATCGTGGGCCACTAATCTTAACAATTACCGAATATTTTGTTCAATTGTCTGAGATAATTGTTCTCTAACTATGCCTGCATTTATACATGGTGTCCGAAAAGTTTCTGTGTAGTGGAAAAAGGTTTAAGTATAGTTTGGATAAAAGTGAAGTTTTATTTACGATATTGCAGTTTCTTCTACAGTAAATGCTGGAAATGTCCATCAAAGGACTGAACACATTTCTGCACACGTCGCTACATATTATCGAATACATTATCGAGGGTAGCCTGATGATCTGTTGGGCGTGTTGGATAATTTCTGTTTTCAACTCTACCACATTGTGCCTAATGTTCTCATACACCAGTCCCTTCAGTGCACCCGGGAGATAAAAATCTAAGGGTGTGAGGTACGTAAAGCTAGCGGGGCAGAAGTCTCAAAAACTGTAATAATGGTTGGACCGTGGACCCTGTCTTGTTGAGACCATCTTTCTTCAAGCTCAAGCTCATTGAGCTGGTCTCTAAACGCTCTGCCTTTAGTGTCGTTTAAGGAAATAAAACAATGATACGCGTATGATTAAAGCACACCATACCCCGACCTTCTGTTTGCTTAGAGGAATTCTTTTGAGTTCATGAAGGTTTACAGTGTTCTATAGGGAAATTTTATGGATTTTTATGTATCCAGAAAGATGTAACCATGCCTCATCAGTGCAGAATGTCGCTTCAAGGATGTCTTCACCTTTCCCACCTAGAAAGTCCTGAAACCATTGCAGTAATCAAAGCAGGACTGGTAATTAAGCTCTTTCAACTCGTGCACTACGGATACCATATATAAAAAGGACTTCAACTTCTTTTGCAGAATGTCATGCACTGTACTCTTTGTTAAATGGACCTGCTTTTGACTATTCAGAACCATTTCCTGGATCTCAAGAACTTTGTCTTCTGATATTGAGGGCTTACCAGTTAGGGGAGTCTCTTCAACACTGCCTGTTTAGTGAAATTTGGTTATCAAATTTTGCACGGCATTACGATCGGGCACCTGTACATCTGGAAATTGTGTAAAAAACTTTTGTTGTACTCTATCTGCGGATTTTCCATCGTTACGGAACATATGCTCAACCACGAATATTCGCTGCTCAAACGTCAACACATTTATGAGAAGGCCAATACGGAACTGCGCTTTGACTCTGTCATCTGTATCGGGCGAATGTTTACTTAAACATACGGAGACAATATTCAGCGTCATATACAGACATGTATTCAGGCTCTCGTATACAGATTATGCAACATGAAACGCAATATCTTACGACGTGTGCCGACTTGTTCTTTAGGCCTTAGGGGATTCATTTCCAACTTTTAGTGTAAGATAAACTGCAATATCGTAAATAAAACTTCACTATTATTTAATCTTTATTTAAGCCCTTTCCTACTGCACAGTAACTTTTAGAACACCTTGTACATATCCTTCTCTAGTTTTTGATGCGTCCTTTGTTCAAATACACATTATTTTCCTTATGACTTTTGTATCCGCTATTTTAGGAAATAAAACTTAAACTCTATCATAGGAATATTTTAAAGAATATTCTTTTTATTTTTTCTAGAAATTTACGAGTATTTTCAAGAAAATGTAGATTTGGTTATTTTTGTCTTTTGTTTTGGACAGTAAAGTACTTCAAACATGTTTTTCTTATGGTATTATGTTTCAAAAGAAATTCTTTGTGCCCCTTGGAGTCTTTCATAGGTTTAGTAAGCTTTCCAGATGCACTAACCCCCAAAGAGAGAGCTTTATTCACATTTCTGATTTATTAATCCCCCATAACACCATATTTTAAGAACGAGATTTTTTGGAGGTTTTGAATAATAGTAATAATAGATTATTTTTTCCTCTTAGTTCGGTTATGACCTAGGTTATAGTTATAGTTGGCACCCTTCTGTCTCAAAAGACAATGGAGATTGCGCTATGGAAGCACAGGTCTAGGCGAAGTGCTTGGAGATCCCGGGTTGCCCAGTGGTCAAGATCCTCCTCTCGGCCTCGTTAGAGTCATCCAAAGGAATGCAGAGCAGTACGTTTGGCACCAGGTTGTCTGCAGGAGCTACCGGATACAGAGCTCAGCTCATTGGTCCGCCTTTGGGTTTCCACTCCTCATTTGGAAAGTTTACTCCCCTACACTTGGTCGTTGGATCAGTCTAGGATCTCCTCCTCCCGGCTAGCCGTTGGCTGCTAGAGGCAGTTCCTCCGCCTATCAAAGCGCAAGCTCCTACTGTAAGGAGGAGAGGCGAAGCCGCTCCTCGTTGATTTTAATAAGATAAACCGTAGTTAAATTTCCGAACTTAAAGGCATACTCCTCTTTATCTACGAGAATCGCCGTTTTACCACCGCCTACTTCACTAAGGAAGAATAAAATGTTCCAAGTCAGCTTCTCCAAGAGCAGCATTTTCGTTGAACTCCCTCACCACAGCCTCATAAGTTGCTTATAAATTTATTGTGTGCGTGTCGCCAACTTTGATACTGGTAGGAGAAGACCAAAGTACAACTACTTCAGGTTAAAGGTATTAGGAGGATATATGCAAATCATAGGAAGCTTACCTAGTCACTGGGGTGACAATCCAACCCAATTCAGTGCCGGTCCCAAGCCCGGATAAATAGGGATGGTTGGAGTCGGGAAGGGCATCCGTGGGTAAAGACTCTGCTCAAACCTTAATGGGTGAGTCTTTTACCGAGAAACGACTCATCAAGCACGGTGACCCCGGGTAAGGAAAGCCGAGAAAAAGAAGAAGATTACAATTTCTTTTCCCTTGTTATTTTACAACCATTGGCAAGGAGAACTTTGTCTTTCCTTGTATTAAGTCAATCATTTATGTAGAATAATCCACGTTGAAAGTGTTGGCGGTATGAATGATTTGATAGTAAAGATAATCCTCAGGCGGTCATAGTTTTGTATGAATATTGTACTTTAAAAGAGACATCTCCCCTAACTTTTACCAGAGAAAATCCAAGATTACCAAAATTGGTGTACGATCACCGACAAGTATAAAAAAACGTATGAGTAAAGCTTATGCAAATTTGGCTGAAAAAAAACCCAAAGTTACGAGCAGATAAGGAATTTACTAAAACAAATTGAAGTGCCTAAAATATTGTAATCAAAATACAGGTTCTCTGATCTTTTTGCACAGTACTCTAGAGTTGAATCGATTAAGCAACTAGAGTTAAGTTACGGCTCCTCTTTCCTTTTATCTTGCTTCTTTATCCACCCTTCTCTAAATTATTGATATATGTTTTGATCGATGTTGAATTTAGAACACGTCCTTTCCTGAATGGCACTTTTGTTCGCGTTCCATTTTTTTTCTCTATTTAACAGTCATCTTCATTTTCTTAATTCTACTAGATCTAATAGGCGTCCTAGCGTCTGTGATAGTTCTGACGGTCGGCTACAATGGGCAGGTAGTGGCCACTTCGACAATCAGGGGCATTCGTTTTCTTCAGATTCTGCGTATGCTGCACGTGGATCGCCAAGGAGGAACTTGGAGGCTACTGGGGTCGGTGGTTTTTATCCATAGGCAGGTGAGTGATTGGCGTGTATGATTTAATTCTTAGGAAGAAAATTGGGACTTGGGAATTGATAACTACGAATATATGGATATCAATTCGATTTACGGGGAGTGTTTGAGCATGCGCAAGAGCGAAATCACCGTATAGCTACAGTCGTTATCTCAGGAAGGCTGCACAGGCCCTATTTCTGGAAATGTAAACACAAAAGTACTCGTTTACATGACTATGGAGCATTGTGCGATAAATAATACTGTCAAAGAATCATGCACTGCATCAGAGATCGTCCAATCGAAACTGAAAATGTTTAAAATTTTCTTTCTTTCGCCGGCGCCCAGGAATTGATAACGACTCTGTACATTGGGTTCCTCGGCCTAATCTTCTCTTCGTATTTCGTGTATCTGGCCGAAAAGAAGGACTCCGAAGAGGAGGAAGAGACATCGAGGGAAACCGACATCCTGACTTACGCCGACGCTCTCTGGTGGGGAGTTGTAAGTACCAAAGGGTATGGGGAGGCTTTGAGAACGGTCCCCAAGGGCCTTAGAGTCGGGTTTGCGGTCGCTGTTCACTCATGTCTGGTTCGAGAGTTCTTGTCTTTACTTCCTGGTAGTTTGGAGCTCTCGGCAGCCTAGTGGATACGGCGTTAGATTTCTGGCGTCGAGGTGTCGGGTTCATTTCCAAGCAAAGCGGACATCAGAATTCAGGGCGATTGAGGGACTGACCACCAATTGGGCATAGGCGCTGGACCTATCTCCCGCGCGGGGTAACTAGCTCCTACATATCAGCACATAGCCAATCACAACACCGCTACCACTTCCCTCCCATTCTTCAACATATTCAGTCTCATCCGTTCAGGATCCCTGCCAATTGGGTACCTATATCCTTATACCCGTAACCCAGAACGGGGGCCTCACCTAAGATCCTCTCATCGCTGACTGGTGTCAGAAGTAGTACAAATATGCTCCCCTCCCCCTCCTTGGTTCCTGCAGGCTCACCAACAATTGTCACTCTGTTCTTTATGTGCATTTCATTATCCGGTAGGGTGGTCTCGTCCACCATGCGAGAGACGAATGGCGCTACCTATCTAACATTTAGAGAATCTGTTTCTCTCCACATGTGGTTGGGGGGTAGGAATACCTTCATTATTCGGAAATTTGGCGGAGACGCCTAGGTGGTACCCGGTGCCTATATAATAATCCCATGAATTGCCAGCCCCGACCTTCCTTTTGTGGTCTATCCCCCCTCCAAACCTTTATATTTTCCTTCTTTGTTTTCACCCTTTCTATGTCGTTAATATTGTGCCCTCCCCCCGCAAAAGGTCTCTCCTGCAGAGTGTAACTCCTAGCACCTCGAAGAATTGCGCGCCCTCCCGGCCCCACTGGCCCAGGCAGTCTCAAAGTAGATTGAGCCTACCTTGGCTTTATTCCTTCTTGACAGTTTTATTTTATTTTGTCGCTTTCTTTACAATCCTCTACTCACATATTTTCTAGGACGGCGAATAATTTCGCGGACTGTCGGCAACCGGCTTTCGACCATTCATCCCTAGTCGGGGCCTGGAGGGAAGAAAGGGGAGATTCACCCCAATCTCTTGGCTCCAGTGGAGGGGTGCTTGTTAACATGTCTGTATTCTTAGCACCGTCTTCATTCCCCCTCCCACGATCTTTTTTTAGCCTTATCTCTCATTTTATGAACCCGTTTTCACTTTTATTTGGTAGAAAAATATACCTTTCCTCTTTTCCCTCAGTCAACCTTCCTCATTTTTCTCTTCGTTCCACCTTTTTTTATTCTCTTCGTTCCAACTTTATTTTATTTTCGTTTTATCTTCTTTCTACATTCCCTTCGTTCCACCTTTTTTTCCCTCTTCCTTCGACCTTCTTTCCTTTTTCTCTTCCTTCGACCTTCTTTCTTTTTCTCTTCGTTCCTCCTTTTCTCCCTCTTCCTTCGACTTTCTTTTTTTTTCTCTTCCTTCGACTTTTTTTCTTTTTCTCTTCGTTCCACCTTTTTTACCCTCTTCCTTCAACCTTCTTTCCTTTTTCACTTCGTTCGACATTCTTTCCTTTTCTCTTCGTTCCACCTTTTTCTTTCTTTTCGTTTGACCTTTCTTTATTTCTCTCGTTCTATCTTTTTTCCCTCTTCCTTCGACCTTCTTTCTTTTTGTTTCCCGGTGATGATGTTCGTATCTCTTTTCTGGCCTCAGATCACAGTAACGACAATCGGCTACGGAGACGCCGTCCCGAAGAGCTGGATGGGCAAGCTGGTCGCCTCCTGCTTCAGCGTGTTCGCCATTTCGTTTTTCGCCCTGCCCGCGGTAAGTCCCAGCAGCCGCCTGCGGTAAGTCCCAGCAGCCGCCTGCGGTAAGTCCCAACAGCCGCCTGCGGTAAGTCCCCGCAGCCACCTGCGGTAAGTCCCAGCAGCCACCTGCGGTAAGTCCCAGCAGCCGTTGGCGTGCGGTCAGTTCAAGAAGAATTGTTCTCCATTAGACAAAATACTCAAGTTTGGACACTTCATTCTCGTTTTGTTATCATATTCATATTTAATACATATTTAAACAGTTTAATTAGTAATTAATAGTTAAATATAGCCCATTCAATGGATATTTAAACAGTTTAATTAGCAATCAGGTGTGTATTCAATGGAGAGCATTCGCAAAAAGCTGATGCAAAAAGCATCGAAGCAAAATAAACTGCATTTTCTTCCGGAAGGATTTTCGCTTTTTCTTACTCTTAAAATTGGTTTTATATCTTCTAGTTAAAATTAATTTTATGTTCAGTGCATAAGATTTATTGATTGCAACATAAGATTTATTGATTGCAACATAAGATTTATTGATTGCAACATAAGATTTATTGATTGCAACATAAGATTTGTTGATTGCAGCATAATTACCACATTAATTCTGAGCTTAAAGGAAGCAATGGAGATTTTTCTCTCGAAGAAAAGTCACCGCATATCATTGCCGTACACCCGGGGACCTAGCAGATGACTCTCGATCCGCCTTTACCTCCTTTGAGTAGTCCTTAATTGATTTTTATTTGTGCCCGTGTGGTTTGTTATGGTAGGATAAGGAAAGGGATGTAGTGATCGCTGTGCAAGTAGAGATTTAGAGAGGTATGATTGGTGTGCAAAACTAGATTGAGGAACAACTGGGTAAGCGATGGTATTGGTGTGAATGAGGTTGTGAGTGAATCTTGTGAGAATGTATGGGAGAGTAAGAGAAAGAGGTGAAAATAAAGTTGTGATGAGAATAAAGGACAGTGAGTGTCTGGGTGTGGGAAGGGTTGAAACCCCGCATAAAAGATGAGTTGTTTTTGTGTAAGAGCGTTGGAGACAGAAAGGGCTGAAGAATGGGAATATGGATGGTGAATGTTGTGTAAGATAGGTGCGCTTGGAGGTGGTTTATGAGGGTGTGTGCTTAGGGCCATCTGCCCAGGCATGAACCAAGGATGAAATTGGGAATGAAAGAGCATTAAGGGGATGAAAGATGAAGAGTAGCTTTAAGGAAGCTAGCTGGTTGCCACCAGCCTCACAGGGTGGGAAGATAGGAAGGTATATCTTCTTGGAGGATATGAATGCATATCTTTGGGAGGGGGGTATGAATGCATTTATTCTTGGAGGATGTGAATGCTTATCTTCTTGGAGGATGTGAATACATATCTTTGGGTGGGGGGTATGAATGCATTTATTCTTGAAGGATATGAATGCATATCTTCTTGGAGGATATGAATGCATGTATTCTTGGAGGATGTGAATGCATATCTTCTTGGAGTATATGAATGCATATCTTTGGGGAGAGGGGTATGAATGCATTTATTCTTGGAGGATATGAATGCATATCTTCTTGGAGGATATGAATGCATTTCTTCTTGTAGGATGTGAATGCATTTCTTCTTGGATGATATGAATGCATTTATTCTTGGAGGATGTGAATGCATTTCTTCTTGGAGGATATGAATGCATTTATTGTTAATGGATATAAATCCATTTCTTCTTGGAGGATATGAATGCATTTTTCTTGGAGGATACGAATGTATTTCTTCTTGGAGGATATGAATGCATATATTCTTGGAGGATATGAATGCATTTCTTCTTGGAGGATATGAATGCATTTTTCTTGGAGGATACGAATGTATTTCTTCTTGGAGGATATGAATGCATATATTCTTGGAGGATATGAATGCATTTCTTCTTGGAGGATATGAATGCATTTTTCTTGGAGGATACGAATGTATTTCTTCTTGGAGGATATGAATGCATATATTCTTGGAGGATATGAATTAATTTCTTCTTGGAGGATATGAATGCATTTTTCTTGGAGGATACGAATGTATTTATTCTTGGAGGATGTAAATGCATTTCTTCTTGGAGGATATGAATGCATTTGTTCTTGGAGGATATGAATGCATTTCTTGTTGATGGATATGAATGCATTTCACTTGGAGGATATGAATGCATTTTCTTGGAGGATATGTATGCATTTTTTCTTGGAGGATATGAATGCATTTCTTCTTGGAGGATATGAGTGCATTTCTTCTTGGAGGATATGAATGCATTTATTCTTGGAGGATGTAAATGCATTTCTTCTTGGAGGATATGAATGCATTTCTTGTTGATGGATATGAATGCATTTCTTCTTGGAGGGTATGAATGCATTTTTCTTGGAGGATACGAATGTATTTCTTCTTGGAGCATATAAATGCATATATTCTTGGAGGATATGAATGCATTTCTTCTTGAAGGATATGAATGCATATATTCTCGAGGATATGAATGCATTTCTTCTTGAAGGATATGAATGCATATCTTCTTGGACGATATGAATCCATTTCTTCTTGGAGGATATGAATGCATTTCTTTTTGAAGAATATGAATGCATATCTTCTTGGACGATATACATGCATTTCTTCTTGGAGGATATGAATGCATTTTTCTTGGAGGATATGTATACATTTTTCTTGGAGGATATGAATGCATTTCTTCTTGAAGGATATGAGTGCATTTCTTCTTGGAGGATATGAATGCATTTATTTTCGGAGGATGTGAATGCATTTCTTCTTGGAGGATATGAATGCATTTCTTGTTGATGGATATGAATGCATTTTTCTTGGGGGATACGAATGTATTTCTTCTTGGAGGATATGAATGCATATATTCTTGGAGGATAAGAATGCATTTCTTCTTGAAAGATATGAATGCATATATTCTTGAAGGATATGAACGCATTTCTTCTTGAAGGATATGAATGCATATCTTCTTGGACGATATGAATCCATTTCTTCTTGGAGGATATGAATGCATTTCTTTTTGAAGAATATGAATGCATATCTTCTTGGACGATATAAATGCATTTCTTCTTGGAGGATATGAATGCATTTTTCTTGGAGGATATGTATACATTTTTCTTGGAGGATATGAATGCATTTCTTCTTGAAGGATATGAGTGCATTTCTTCTTGGAGGATATGAATGCATTTATTTTCGGAGGATGTGAATGCATTTCTTCTTGGAGGATATGAATGCATTTCTTGTTGATGGATATGAATGCATTTTTCTTGGGGGATACGAATGTATTTCTTCTTGGAGGATATGAATGCATATATTCTTGGAGGATAAGAATGCATTTCTTCTTGAAAGATATGAATGCATATATTCTTGAAGGATATGAACGCATTTCTTCTTGAAGGATATGAATGCATATCTTCTTGGACGATATGAATCCATTTCTTCTTGGAGGATATGAATGCATTTCTTCTTGAAGGATATGAATGCATATCTTCTTGGACGATATGAATGCCTTTCTTCTTGGAGGATATAAAAGCCTTTTTCTTGGAGGATATGTATGCATTTTTCTTGGAGGACATGAATGCATTTCTTCTTGGAGTATATGAGTGCATTTCTTCTTGGAGGATATGAATGTATTTATTCTTGGCGGATGTGAATGCATTTCTTCTTGGAGGATATGAATGCATTTCTTGTTGATGGATATGAATGCATTTCTTCTTGGAGGATATGTATGCATTTTTCTAGGAGGATACGAATGTATTTCTTCTTGGAGGATATGAATGCATATATTCTTGGAGGATATGAATGCATTGCTTCTTGAAAGATATGAATGCATATTTTCTTGGAGGATATGAATGCATTTCTTCTTGAAGGATATGAATGCATATCTTCTTGGACGATATGAATCCATTTCTTCTTGGAGGATATGAATGCATTTCTTCTTGAAGGATATGAATGCATATCTTCTTGGACGATATGAATCCATTTCTTCTTGGAGGATATAAATGCATTTTTCTTGGAGGATATGTGTGCATTTTTTCTTGGAGGATATGAATGCATTTCTTCTTGGAGGATATGAGCGCATTTCTTCTTGGAGGATATGGGTGCATATCTTCTTGGAGGATATGAATACATTTCTTCTTGGAGGATATGAATTCATTTCTTCTTACAGGATATGAATGCGTATGCTGGAGAATTCGAATGTAGTTAAGGGTCTTTTAGCTCTATGAAATATTCCATGATCTTTGTTGACCCATATAGGATCTAAGCATAAAGAGATCCTAATGGAGTAAGTCCTAATGGAGATCTCATCACCATTGACTCAATTTGTTTATAGAGTATATTGTTAAATAAAAATATACTATCTTCTAATACCAGTTTTAAAAATTGTCAAAACAAGGTCTAATTTAACCCCTAAATTATTGAGTTGAAGCCAAAAAGTTTATCAAAAAATCTTCAGCAAGTCTCAAAAATGTACATATGTCAAAATTGATTCAACATCGAAGGAGAGCAAATATTGAGTAAAGTGCTGATGAAATTTACAAATTCAAAAGAATCCTTAAAATCCTTTATCACTAGCAATGAATTTTAAGCATACAACTTTAACAAAAATTATTGTTTCAAATGTATTGTGGTAAAGAATGAATGAATTAATCCTTGATGAGTTTAGGTTCTTCTCTAATGAATCGTCGGTGGTAAAAGTGAAATTGTTGTACAAAGTATTGCCACTTTGGTTTGAATTATCAATAACAAATTTGGCTAAATTTAGGTCTATTTATATCGACAATGGGAGTGTCGTTGAATTCTTTTTGTTCAAAGGGAGGGGGGGAGCCTATCTTTATTTGGGTTCAAGCGAGGACTCTCTGATCCCCTCGATCCGAAGAGGGATTTTTTTCCGGAGAGAGGAAGACTTCAGTGTGTGTACATGTGATAAGGATATATGTGTTTATGTGTGTTATACAACAGAGATCGTGAGTAAAGTATAAGCGAATTCTGATTCCGAACTTAAGCGGGAAGATAGTCTATGTCTTCAGGTGTGATTAGGTTTTCAAATATTGATTTTAGCAAGAGGGATAGCGATTCGTGTGGCGCGAGTTTGGAAGCGAGTAATTCGCATCTTGGCTTTCTTTTAGATTGATCTCCGAGCCAACCATGAAAGATTTTATGACTGGATAGCTCCATAGTTTGGATAGTGTGGAGATGCTGCCTAGAAAGTTGAATGTCACAGGGTGCAATTCATCCTTAGGATGAGAATTATATATATATATATATATATATATATATATATATATATATATATATATATATATATATATATATATATATATATATATATATCTATATATATATATAACACTGTCATTATATTAATAATAACGGTTTTCTGTGACGGTAAACGAGACTAACATAAAGGGGTATCTTTGAAACCAGTTTTAGGGGGCTGGTGGATGATAAGCTATCGTAGATTGTGGTGGTCTTCCAGTTCGAGGACAAAGGATGTCACACTGGACCTGATGTAGATCAGTTGTCTAATAATGAAATTACATTAACCGTACCAATTTGCCTCGGATCCATTATTTAAGTGTTTTGGCTAAGATAACGCTGTTAATTTATTAATAATAATAACGGTTTTCTAGGACGGTAAACGAGACTAACATAAAGGGGTAACTCTGAATCCAGTTTTGAGGGGACTAATAGATGACCTATCCTAGATTGTTGTCCCTCAGTTCGAGGACGAAGGATGTTACCCTGAAACTGAATTACGCATATATATATATATATATATATATATATATATATATATATATATATATATATATATATATATATATATATATATATATATATATATATATATATATATATATAAGTAAAAGAACTCAATGGCAAGTTGTGGTATATGATAGTGAAACCACTATAGAGGAGTCAAAAGTTAGTTTAATTTACAAGACTAGTTTCGGTATGTAGTTTTTTTTACCCTCTTCAGTCGTATACTGAAGAGGGTATAAATAGCGTACTGATCAGAAAATAAAGAAGAAAAAACACAAAGAAACACAAAACGGGGGGGGGGGAAGATCATTAATCAGGGGATGTGAGTCTAAGATCGTTGACCAAGCTGTTTACGATGAGGTTACGAGATGGAGGCTGCAGTTCAATTGCCTATCTGACAAATTAAAATTGGAAATTTCTCCTATTAATATAGATTCTACTATTTTTCTTGCTGACTCTGTTCGATTTACCTCTCCTTCGCACATAATCCATTCCTCTGATTTCATTGAAAAATTTAGGAAAATCAACATAAAAGGAAGCTGCTCAGTAAGCTTTGATGTAGACAGCCTGTTCACTAATCTCCTAGTCAACGAAGCTCTTAATATTCTATCTAAGGTATTAGATAATCAAAAATTAAACCTCCCTCTAGGCAAAAAAAATTATAAATCTTGTTAAACTTTGTTTTACTGACAATGTATTTATCAGCGATATTGTATTTTCCGTCAAAAATATGGTCTTAGTATGGATAATCCTTTATCGCCCATATTATGTAACCTTTTTATGGAACATTTTGATGTATCATTACTTCCTTCTGTGATTCCCCATCATAATTTTGTATGATATAGGTATGTAGATGATTTCATATCGGTTTGACCTATAAATAGTTTAAACTTATTTAACAATTTCCTTAAAAATCTTAACGACCTCCATCCCACTATCAATTTTAAGTAGAGTGGGAAAAGTTAATTGTATATCCTTTCTTGATGTAAAAATTATTAGTCATTGACAAAATCAGCTTCACTGTGTACCGAAAACCAACCCATTTTACTCATATATCCATTTCTTTTCTCATCATGATATTAACATTAAGCGAGTCGTTGCATCAGGTATGTTTTTGAGACCACTTAGGATATGTGACCCTTGCTTTTTAGAAGACGAGATTACATATATAACCTGCAGTTTCATTGAATTAAATTATCCCCTTCACGTGATCAATGTAAGTTTATCTAAAGCAAAATATACTCATTACCATCCCAAGGATAAAAACAAATTTAGTAATACGAAGTATCTATCCCTCCATTTTTCTCCCCTACTCGAAGGAGTGAACAAAGTTATTTCTCTAGGCCTAACCACATTTAAATACCCTTTTTCTATCCTTAAATCTTTCGCTTCGACCAAGCTCGTGGATCAGCCAAATGAAGCAGGTGTATATTTAATCCCGTGTGATCTTCAAATTGTCTCTCATTTTACATAGGAGAGATCGGAAGAACCTTAACAAAACGAATTTAGGAACATAAAGGTTATGTCAGACATGGCAGTACCATATCCAGTATTTTTAATCATACCAGCAATTTCAACCACCAAATTGACTATTCAAAGGCACAAATCATATATAATTGTAAAGATTTTTGTAAAAAAAAATAGTAGAATCAATATTAACAGGAGAAATTCCCAATTGCAATTTGTCAGATGGGCAATTGAAATGCAGCCTCCATTCCCATAACCTCATCGTAAACAGCTTAGTCAACGACCTTAGACTAACACCTCCAGATTAATGACCTTTTTCCCCCGTTTTGTGTTTATTTATTGATGTTTTTTCTTTTTTTTCTGATCTGTACGCTATTTATAGACTTTTGTAACAATCGCATTCTCAGTATACGACTGAAGAGGGTATTATAAACTACATACCAAAACTAGTCTCGTAAATTAAACTTTTGGCTCCTATACAGTGGTTTCACTATCATATATATATATATATATATATATATATATATATATATATATATATATATATATATAAGATGGGGTGGGATTCGAACCGTACACATTGAGGCAGCGAGCAACCGATTTGATCTCAATTAAACGGCCCTTTAGACCACTCGGCTACGCGGAAGACAAAATCTTTCGAATAGACAAGCTTTGTAAAGCACGCTTCGCATGGTCGAACGAGAAGGAGAAAGAGAACTTAATAGGGTATTCAAAGGACAAGGGAGAAATTGAGTTAAGTGGGGGACCTTCCTTCTGTATTCTGGATTACGACAGACAGCGTACATCACTGGTGAAGTTACCCCCCCCCTCCCTCCCAAGTTATTAGGATTTTATTGTATTGATTAAGTTTGTTATGCACTTAAAGTTAAAGAAACTGTGCTGTAGCCTTCTCGTTTTTATTTTGTGATACATCAAAGTTGTTTTTTTTAAAGACCAGCAATAATCCCCCATCATATTTGAATTAAATTTTCCTTGGTACCTCGTCTCCATAACCAAAATTTGTTGATGAAAACGTTCATCATGTTTATCACTAACTGCTTCAAGATTTTCAGGAAAAAAATCGCGATGAGAATGCATAAAATGCATTTTAAATGACATTCTACATCCCATCTTTTCATAGGCTTCCAGCATATTATTTACTATTTCTTCGGTAATTTGGAGATTTAAAATTGCCGAGAAAATTTTCAGTGACTTCCACAAAGGATGCCCATGCTTTGCATTCCTTTTCATTGAGACACAAAGTGAAGGATTCATCAGAAACAATTCTACGAATTTGTGGTCCAGTGAAAACTCTAGCTTCTATTTTTGCATCAATTAATGATCCTTTGAATTTGTTTTTCAAATATTAAAAGCCTTCACTTCTTTGATCCATACACTTTGCAAAACCTTTCATTAACCCTAACTTAATGTGAAGAGGTGAAAGATGAACATTTCTTTGGATCTACTAGAGCATCATTCTTAACATTATGTATGTCAACAATGTGTTCTTCTCTGGCTGGCCATTCTCGCTTTTTTATAGTCATTTGAGAATTCTCACCATATCATGGGAACAGCTAATGGCATTGTCTTCCTCTTCCCCTTGAACCAAGCTGTTAACATTGTGTAACACTGCGTGCATCAAATATGAGGAGCCTAATTTTTAGCCTGGTCCCCTACTTTGCATCCAAAAATAGTATATGTAGGCTTGCTTCATCGCTACTGCTGTTTCTATTTTCCTCCGTTGTGCCACTGGTGTGAATTGCCCACAAACATAACAAAATATGTTGGGGCTGTTTACACATCCGCGTCTATAACTTGAAGCCATGACAAGATTTCAAATACTAACTTGAGCAAGGGAACGATACACAAGGTGAGATCCTTATCATAAGGTTCTTATCAGAGCAAAGTTTTGATAAATGTGTTATTTTCTTTACCAGTTTTCAGTTATCAGTAGCAGAAAAGTTATCACAAATAAGTACATATTAATCTGAAAATCTAAAAAATCTGCAAAAGAAACCCAGTAATTAGAATTCAATAATATTTGAGCTTCAATCTAGTCTCCTTTATATATATTAAAAATGTTAATATATATATATTAAATATATATATTATTTATTAATATATAATATATGTATTAATTATATATATTAAATATATTAAAAATTGCATATTGGTACAATATTGAGCAAAAGTGTGAAATAGCTTGAAAAGGAAAATTAGAATTACACAAAAACTAGACGTGATATGAAAATTCTGAGGACAAATTTGTAATCCACGCCTAAAAATCATCTAGAATCACTTATTTTCTACTCTGTAACAAAATTCGTGTTACACAGTGTTATCAGTGCACATATGTATATGTTTGCGGTGTGCATTACGACTCTTACCTTCTTTTATACATGTGTCTTATGCAAAATCTGTGACGAGGCTGAGTGACGCTGATGACTTGGAGTCGCCTCTAAAATATATATATATATATATATATATATATATATATATATATATATATATATATATATATATATATATATACAGATATACGACTTAGCCGAGGCAGTTAAGAAGTTGCGAGTATGTATATATATATATATATATATATATATATATATATATATATATATATATATATATATATATATATATATATATATATATATATATATATCGAGATCTTTCTCATTGCGAAGAAAAACAATGAAAGAAAAACAAAACCCACCTGGATTTCTCTAAGCCACTCTACCCAGTCTCCGGTAACATACAAGTACGATAAAAATTTAGGAGACAGTTATTCCTGACCTCTGCTCAAAAGGCCTACCCTCCGAGGGTATATTTATAAATAAACAGGTCAAAAATTCAAACTGTTGATCTCGTATCACGCTCTCCCAGAGCGACACGACGCCAAGCACGGCTAAATTGATACCCACTTCTGTCGATTCAATATGAGATCCAGTTTTCTAAGTTAAAAATGTCTAGGAAGAGAAATAACAGACGCCAAAACCCAGGGCACCATCGGGTCTTCCCTTGCTATCCCCCTCCCCCTTCCATTACCTCGCGGGAGTAATTATAGTATGAAACTGTTCGTCAGGAGAAAAAGAGGACATTTTTTGTTTCGTCACGACATCGATAAGAACTTGCCGGGATAGAGTTCCCCCAGCAAGTTAAGAAGGGATTTCATTTTCTTGGGCAATACCAGATTGCACCAAGCATAATCGGCACAGTTCGATTACCAAAGATCGTCAAGTGATCTTACCTCCAAGTACCGTCGTCACAGTTTGATTACCAAAAATCGTCAAGTGATCTTAACCTATCTGAGTTTGACACCCCAAACTAGATAGATTTCTCACCCAAAAGAGAAGCTCTACAAGCGAAGCCAAATCGCTTGAAAATCATACAGCCATATTCAAGCCTCGTCTGAGACAACCTTTTCAATGTCATAAACGCCCAACGCATCGCCTCTTCAATTGGAGTTTTGTTTTGGTTCCTTCTCCTTCGTCACCTCAAAATTTCGCGTGACGTCACTCGTCCACCCTTTGATTGAAGTAACGCCCTCTATTGAGAAGCAAATAAACTACATTGACGATGCCTCTCCTGACCATATTCGAATGAAGGTATTCCGTTTGGATTCTTTGGGTAAACCCCACTACCTTATGTGAGTAATCAATTCTATTTTCATGTGTCCGTGCGGTGCGTTTAACGTAGATTATTTGTATATCTTAAAGACGAATTTTTGTTAAAGTAAATTGTTCTCCCTTAAAGCAATCAGAAACCAAGTGTCGGTAACGGGAAATAAGAACCATTTTTAAGTTGTATTTATTACGTGTATATATTAATTTTGTTTGAGTTGATTAATGTACAGTAAAGGTCTATTTTGGTTGAAGTGCTTAAATTATCCTTGAACGAGTTGCGTTGGCAGTATTTGTATATTAAAGAGAGAACTCCCCTTTATATTCATTCAATAAAATAAAAATAAGAAAAGCGCTCTTAGAGATCGATCCTGAAGCGATCACTGGAAGTACGAACGTACAACCCACTTTATTAATCTTAATAAAAAAAATAAAAAAAATCTCGGCTAACCCACGACAATATATATATATATATATATATATATATATATATATATATATATATATATATATATATATATATATATATTGGATGTTCGGGCGAAATTTGACCCTGTTGTTCTGAATGTTATGACTTGTTCTGGCTGAAGTTCTCTTCATATAATAAAAATAAGATCGTCCACAGCTCAATAGAATTCTTCAGGTTGTTCAGGAGCTTCTTTGCATTCGTCAAGTGGTTCTCCGCCTTGGCTTTCAGAATTTGTCCCTTGCGCCTCTTGTACGAGTGGGCCGAAGGTTCTGATTCATGGCCAGCTTCACGTTGATGACTGTTACACCATCACTCTTGCAAAAGCCCGAATTCCCTTGCTCTGGTCTTCCATCACCTTGTCCGCAGTTGTTGGATGGATTCCGACTTGAGGACGCAATCAGAACGTCTGTTGTGTTTCTTTCCTCTGGCCAGAGCTTCGATGTCTCCGCTACAGCTTCCCATCACAAATTCCAGTCTTTACAGTATTAACAGTGCAATGAGCAGCATCCGTGATAGCCATTGCGAATCAATATAATGCAGGCAACGCTTTTCCAATATTTAAATGGCTTCCAGTCTTCCATGTTAGCTAACTTTTTCTCAACTAAAAACTTTATTCGGTATCCTCTTCGACGCCGTTGACTCTTCACTACTACATCTGCCGGTTCCTGAAAAATGGAGACATTCTTGTATGCAGTACCAATGTTAAAACACCTCGATATAAATTTAACTTTTAAATACAATTATACATTAAAAAATATGTTAATAAAACGTAGCCCAATGAACGATAATAATGCAATATATAGTATACCTTGGTTATATTGTAATTTATTCTATGTAGGTCAAACTTCTAAAAATATCTCTGTAAGAACTAAGCAACATCAAAATGCAGTATTTAAGGGATATCCCAATAGTGCTTTGGCCGTCCACAGGCTTAAGATGGGTCACCAGGTTAACTGGTCAAAATCAGATACCATAATGCATATATGTAAATGATTTTATTAGCAAAAATATCTTTGAATTGTTCCTAATCTCCAGCACAAAGGAGAGAAATGTAAATATTAGCCCCAGTTTGTTTTCTTTAGATCCAGTTCTATCTTTCTTCATCAAATAATACTTATCAGAGGTCCTAAAAAAATTTAACCTTATAAGAAAAATATTGCTTTGCATATATACAGTGTCTCTCTATTTCATAAACCATTGTGAGTTTGAAAATGTTATTAAGATAACGAAAGTACTAGCTCTAATTAATCTTTCTTTTTCCCTACGTGATACAACCATATATATATATATATATATATATATATATATATATATATATATATATATATATATATATATATATATATATAAATAATGAAACCACTTTTTGAGCACAAAAGTTTATTGAATCGGAACTAGTTTCGGTATGAAGTTTTCTATACCATCTTCATCCGTCACAATAATTTACTTGCTATCGGGGAAAACAGTGTCTTCATATATATATATATATATATATATATATATATATATATATATATATATATATAAATTTGCATCAAGAGACAAAAAGAAAAAAAAACAAAATAATTATGAACGATTAAATGAACACAAGAATTAAGTCACATTCTCATAAGCTCACTTGCGGAATGAAGAGTCAAAGAAAACTGAGGAGAAGAGAATTCGCAAGATGTAAGGTGGGATTACGGTGCGGGGAAAATATTGGTTGGTTGAAATTATGTGATTAACAATGGGAAGGAAGATAAGTGGCTATTGAGAGAAGGATTATATTGCTTAATATATAGAGATCCCAAATCCTAAGTGACGTAGGGTCTTGAGGAGAAATTAATATTTTCAAATTATTGTTAGATATCTCGGTTTTACAACCAATGGAATGTTAGCGAATTGCTGAAAACCCTTTTATTATAAAGGTCATACCTGTTCTTAGACTAATGCGGAGATGTGAACAAACTCTGGCCTTCCAAGTGGTTGAGAAACTCTGCTTCTTCAACTGATCCCGATCAGCGGCGTTTAACGTTATGTTAAAGAATCCACTTCTCATCCTCAGTAACAAACCTGGCCAGAAAATGGTGCCTGAAGTTGTTGTGGAAAGCAATGACTTACAGCAAGCCATAAGCTGTTACAGATTTGCCGTGGACCTTTCGTGCGGGCCCCAGTCTGGAATTCTTTTCAGTTGGTCTACTACACTCGCATGGGTTACATTAATTTGTTCTGCCAGTTTTCAAGAAGCTGTAGCAGGATTTTCTGTGACAACAGTTTTCAACTCTTCGGAATCAAGTTCTTTTTAACGATCTAATTTTAGTCCGTCTTTCAGACTGAAATCCCCACTTTGCAAACAGAAAACTACCTCCTGCAACTTATTTTATTAGCTGTATTTGCAATTGCACCTTTATGAAACTCATATAATAAAGGATGTTGAATGTGATATTTATAGATGATGAAGTTTCATAAAGGTGTGAATGCAAGTAAAGCGGCACAATCGGAAATGACATTAGTGGCAGCCATTGATTGCAATCTTAAATCTTACGAGTGTATGCATATTTTGAGGAGGCTATATTCAAATGAGTGGAGAGAGAAGGTCCGAATGAATTCCTTCACTGATAAGTCCATGAAAATCCTGAGGTTGAAGGCTCAATTTCACGTGCAGCTAATGGACTGCAATCACAATTTGGATGAATGAGACCATAAGGACTTCGACACTTTGCACAACTCTTTATTAAAGTTTTGACACTTGAAAAATGCTTTGGTATCCAAATTTTTTTTTTTTTCTGGCAGGAGCGTGTATTACCTGGAATTTGATAATATTTCATGTAAATTTAACACTATTAATTCCGTTAATTTACTATTATTAAGCAATAAAATACGAAATTTACAGCAGCTGCCGTCCTTAATTCTAGTGCATTTGATTTTAACTCGAAAAATACCTAAATAACCTTTGAATAAATTATGTTGACTAACTAAATGTTTTTTGTTTTAAGGAGAAATAATAAAATATATCAGTAAATGCACTTTCGGCTAATATTTAGTACACAGTGGCATTGTTAATTGGACTCGCATCATATTGTATTATATATTATTATTTTGGAGGGATTATTTTTTAATTAAAATAAGATATGGACATTTTATATTTCTCAATGTTAAAGAAAATATGATTGATTTAACAAGCTGTTGGGGGCGGGGCTTATGTCTGGAGTCAAAAAAACAGCATAAGAACAATGAACATTATTCTAACGAAGTCTGACAATCGCTTTTGAATTCTCACCTAATGCAAGGCTTTTGAATTGAGAATACTACTAGCTGATTAAAAATAGTGGGGTGAGGGGTGAAACCCTCACCATTCGAGGAAGGTATAGGGGGCGAGCCCCCATTTCAAAATAATCACCTTAGGATTCGAATTTAATGCAATTGCCAGACGTAGAGCTAGAAATGAAGTCATAAAATTTTCTTGAAATCGGTGACTGTGTATTAAAAATTTACCTCCCTTTCTTGTTCCCTCTTTATAATTTGTATTCTAACTTTGTCAAACTTGATTATAGGAACGATTAACCCTTCATATTTTGTAAGAGAATATTAGAACTTTATAATGTATTTTCATTAAACGCAGATAGTCGGAAACCGTTTTGGGATCAACTACGTGCTCTTTGCTTATACTCGTAAGTGTAGACGAGTGTCTTACCGTTTGAACGACTTGAGTGCACTTTTCTTTCCCAGTTTCAAGTTAGACTTTCTAACCCAAACGAATTGATCTTCCTCGTGTTACCTCTTGAAAAATTCACTAGCCTAGCCCCGATAGATAGTTTGTTTTACCAGTTTTTTCCTTATGTACATAGAGTCACAAAATTCGCCAAGTTCTGTTTATCCTATACAAAACTATACGTGATAGGATATTCTTCGCAAATTTTAATATTTTCGTCTAGGCTTTTCCTCAAAAGAGGGGACATTTTATTCTTATTCTTATATAGCATTCATCCAGGAGAAACACACCTAACTGTTGTTAGTATAGATACAAGTTTACCTGTTGTCTATAGATTTAGTGTATTTTGGGTCTGCCAATTCTTGACAGATTTCGGGTAAGCTTTCCGTTCCTAATAGGGGCGCTTTTAACAATGGAAGGAATACTTTTATCCTCAAGTTGGCGGTTTACTATTCTATTTTCAAAGAACACGAAAAGTTGGTTCGATTGAAGCTTGTGTAAATATATTACAGTACCATAGATCTCTTTAGAGTCTTCTGTGAAATCTATTAGTATAACAATTGGTTTTGTGTCTTCCCCTTCAAGTTACTCTTATTTTTTATAAGGAATTTACATTCTTAGAGATATTTAGCCATTCTCTTAATAAAGTGTTGGAAATTTTATCATCCCAACTTATTTCGCGATTGCATTTCAATTTGTGCACAAATATCCTACTTCGCTTCATGATAGGAGAATTAAATATAACACGTTATGAGACGATGGATTGTAATATAAGTCTCTTTGTGTTGACAACATCGCTAAGATTTAATTTGGGATCTGCTAAAGTATCGTAATGCCTATCCTACCGTGCTCCATATAATCTCACCATCTTAGATGTATTCGGATTGCTCTTTCTTTCTTTAGCAATATTTTGTTAATTTTTCATCGTTAGTGATTAAATTGTTGGAAGTGAAACCATAGCAATTGAAAATAGTCTATTGGACGTTGGATATAAAATTGAGGAATATAGTAGAAGAGGGTTTTAGTAGGAGAAATAGTGGGGAAAAAGGGGAAAAAGGATAGGAAAGCGAATATGAAAGGTAGAATGAAAGAAAGATCCCTGGTGAAAGGGTATCACTGGCTTTCTTTGCGTTTTGGTTGTGTTTTTTTTTATAGTATATAAATATACCATCCGGTAAATGCACTGGGCCTTCAAGCCTTTGTAGTAGTAGATATTATCTCTAAGGCTTTTTAGAAGATTTTCATCTTCGATTCTGGGTGTTTCACACCTAGATTTGGATTTTTATGTGTTGTTTTGTTTTAATTGTTTCTTGGCGATATTTCGCACAAAAATTTGGGGAAGTGTTTTTGGAACTAAATTTAGCAAGTGCTAATTCAGTGGCTAAACTCGTTTGGCTTTGTTCATGTTTTGTTGTGTTATGAATGGGGTTATCTAGCTTTAAGTAAACTTTGGGTCGACGTTAATGTCATTCGGTAGTCTGCTGCTTTTGAAACTAATTGGTCGTCTTAAGTTACGTAAATTGTCAAAGTCAATGTGCTCGAGTACAAATTCGGGAGGGAGGTGCCGGTGCACCTTGTCCCAGATTTTGGTTGCTCTGAGGTGAAGCTCCACGTTTATGGGGGTCATCCCCAGTTCACCATGGAGTTCACTCTGCCTTCTCCCTTCTCTCCTTCTGGTTCCCGTAATGATGTATACTGCCTTATTCTGGACCCTTTGCAGTTTAAGGACTTGGGTCTTGGAAACTACGTTTATAGGGACCGGGGGGTACAGGAGTTTGGAGCGAATGCACGCATTGTAGATCTTAAGTTTGTTGGAAGTGCTCGGGTTTACGAATTTGAAAAATTCACCTAAGTCCCTCCGTGCATTCTGTGTAGTTTTCGCTACATGGCTCCTATACCCACCAGTCGTAATTTGTAGTCCCAGAACCGTGCCCTCCGTGCGGTATGGGATGCGTGCACCCCCCACACGGATGTCTGCGAGTGTCCTTCGGAATAATGGAATTACACGGAACTTTTGGGCATTGTTGGATATCTTCCATCTTCTCTCGAAAGAGTTGATGTTTTCGATTTCCACTGCCGTACTTCGTGCCATGAAATTCGCATTCCGATAAGGCCCCGTACATATCATTGTTATATCGTCCGCAAATTGGACGTATAAGGAACCCTCAGTCAAGGGTTGGGGAAGGTCAATGGTGTAAATGTTATAGAGCATGAGACTGATGCACCCGCCTTGCGGCACCCCCACCTCGAGTTCGAACTCAGGGCCGCTATAATCTTTGATACTCAGAAACGCTCTCCTCTCCATCACGTAGCCACAAAGAATCCTCTCAAGTATGGAATTGAGGCCTAGTTGTAAGATCTTATATTGTAGGCCTCTCCTCCATACTTTGTCAAAGGCCTTTTTGACATCGCATAGCACCAGATTTGCGTGGCGTTTTTCTGATTTTACTTTTGCCAACTTCTCGGTAATTACGGCTCGCGCCGTGTCTGTTTCTCGCTTCGCGAAAATAGTCTAATAATCGATAAGTTTCCTCCAGCTCCCCTGAAATATTGAAATTATTCTCTGTTATCCATCTAACTAAACTAATTCAAAAACTTTAATCATTTTAACTGAGGAGGATCTTTTTCGATATCTAAACTAGGCAATTTATAGAATTGTACCATTAATTAAGCGGGAATACACCTTACCCCAAATGGAAGCCGTTTATTCCGTTAGCGTACTATAGAAAACCTGTTTCCCTGCTTTCTTGTACGACATAAATAATAATTCATTTTGATCCGTGGGATTCAGGCTGATTTGATTGAAAGCTTTGCAAAGATGTAAACACAGCAAATACTTAACCAATCTTAAATGTAACAAGGCAGAGGACAATTTCTGGTTAAAAGAAAGCCCGCTATGCATAGTCTTATTGTGGCATATACATATTTATTTTCTTGCCTGAATCCCTTCCATTAAGATTAGAGAAGAACACAACTCGATATTTTGTAGTTTCTCTCTCCATCCGAAAAATGGTCATATAAGGTATGAAAAACTGTGCAGAGTGATCCTTAAGGAACTGATCGAGGTTGTATATTTGCGTTATAATTCACAATTGCTCCTTTTCTTTAAACGCTTTCTCGATTAAACCTAATTTAATCACATCCTTTCAAAGTTTTTTTTTAAGTTAGAGGACAAAACAATCTTGGCAAGTGAGTAATGGTAGGATTAACCTATCTTCCTCATTTCCACAGGTCGAGTCTAGGACAAATTGTACTAATCTCTCGTCCATCTTGAAGTTTCGGAGGACAGAGAAAGATTGTATTGTATTACCCTATTACAACTCTCTTCTAACTTATCCTCCGTCGCACTTTGTAATTTTGATTTTATTTAGCCTTTCATGCTAAATGGCAATCGTTATTTCAGCATACATCTCTTGATCTCTATACATGCATACTATCCATATTTTCTAACCAACGACGATTCCGAATGGCCCTCCTCTATTGAGTAGGGAGCATCGAACGTTTCGCCGCCAGCGGACAATTCAAATTTGTCTATCCTGCGGGGGTGTCGTTATCAGCGATTTTACCCCCACCCCTCAGCTGATTTAGAAACTTCCTGGTTGATGTTATTCACCATTGTCTGAATATTTCCTAGAACATGTCACCGATTTCTAAATTAGCCTAAACTGGATTGTGTTTCGCTCCAAATGAGGAGTCTGTGTCTAATATTAATTCAGTGTCAGAAATGGACTCTTGTCCTTCCTTCAGTTGTTTATTGGTCAATTCATAGCCCTTAGCATGGAACTCTAGTCCCGATTTATTACTTTTATTTTAAGATATATCGCTAACCTTTGCTTATAAAATTATTTTGCCAACCTCCATCTGTACTTGCTCTCTCACCTGATATTTACCATCTAGGTGACAGATGTAAGTGGGCAGTTTCGGCTCACCATCTAGCGTATTCGACAGGAAGAGCGTTACCATGCGGCTTCTGTTCATAATATTCGTTTCTTTCTGACTTTGATTTTCCCTGAAAGGAGTTATTTTTTAGTTGGGACACAAATACTGCTAGTGTATCGGTAGAACTGAGTAATTAATTATATTTTCGCTGAATAAATTTTCACCGGTCTTTGATTTGTGATTGACAAGCCTACAGCGTTTACATCTGCATCTATTCTAATTTGGCAATCTTGGTTTAGGGAGTTTCGTATTTCAGGCAGAGGTCAATTGGATTAGACGACTCATCTCCATCTGCCAAACAAAGACTGCAAAAAATAGGCTTAAATTGCGTTTGTTCGATCTGATTAACTTTGACGACAGAATTATTTGTATCTCAGTGAGTTTGTTTCCCAGAATCAACGGAGGTAGATTTATTAGATTTGTTGATTTTGAAGATCAAGTTCAGATCATCAAAAAGTGATCTTGAAGATCAAAATAAAATCAGGATCCTGATTTTGAAGACCACCTGCCAAGATCACTTTTGAGATCACTTTTATATAAATTTAAAAAAGTTTTAGTCCTGTAGAATATAAAAAAAAATAGTTCTTTAATCACTCCTGAAAAGTATTACTCCTAATACTCCCTTGAAGGCAGAGGCAATAGAAGCATCGCATCATACCCATATACAATAACTAAAATAGATCTAGATGAAGAAAATGATCTTCATATTCTAGTTTAACAGATCAAGCACATGGCGTCATGATTACAAGATGTATAAGCATTACTCTCGAATCAACATAAACATATTTTTACAATGAATGAAATAGATAGGTGAAAGTCTTCCTGAATCAGTGGTCAATTCTCACAGCTTACACACTTTTAAGAATAATCTTGACAATTACATGAT
Organism: Ceratothoa steindachneri; assembly: GCA_963969495.1. Lineage (NCBI taxonomy): Eukaryota > Metazoa > Arthropoda > Malacostraca > Isopoda > Cymothoidae > Ceratothoa > Ceratothoa steindachneri. The sequence continues at coordinate 73,992,039 of OZ018336.1, read as the reverse complement.
AAATAAATCAGACTTTAATGAAAATGAATATAATTATTATTTAAATAAAGTTCACAAATGCCTACTAGTATTATTAATATTACATTTGGCAGCTGAATAAACTGGATTTCTAACAAATTACTGATTTCTAAAAATTAGAGCAAATAAGTAACATTTTACATCTGTTATTGTATTTTTCTTGATCACATCATTGGTTCGTGTCATCGATTGAGGCAGGGCCTGTTTCATCTCGTCGGTTCTCACTCTTTATTGGCGCTAATTCACCTGATCAAGTTAATCGCGGTCAAAGGTTGGAAAGGTGTGCGTCGCCGCTGTCATTGCCGAGGTGGGGTGGTCGGGAGGATTTTGTCGTTAACCTTTCGTTTAAGATCATCGGAGTCGTTATGTGTCGCCGATGTCATTTTTTCGTGTCGTCTTCACCATTATCGGGTCTTTGACGTCGTGATCTCTACTTTTTCATCGCATCTTTGCCATAAAAAATCAAAGGGATCACATACCTGCAAGACAATCTGAATCAAGTTATCGTCATCGTTAAGTCTTCGGTATTTTTATGTTTTCTACATAAAGATCTTTCCTCCGTCAGGTCTTCGACATCGACACATCGCCACCATCGTCATCTTCATTTTGCAATCATTGTTTATATATATATATATATGATAAATAACACCCACTAGGAAAATGGAAAACGATTCCGAGTGCTTTCGTCTTTATTCTAAAAGACCTCTTCATGGAGGTCTAGAGGTCTTTTAGAATAAAGACGAAAGCGCTCGGAATCGTTTTTCCATTTTCCTTGGGGTGTTATTTATCATAACTTTGACTCACTTGCAAGTGTTGAGTTTCTTTTCATATATATATATATCTATATATATATATATATATATATATATATATATATATATATATATATATATATACACTCGCAACTTTGATGGCCTTTTGCCTTTTTTACGTTTAATGTGTGTTATTTTATGTTATGTGGTATTTAAGATAACATGATTTCTAGCATATAAAAAACAACACATTTTTTTTTTAAATGCAAGAAAAATCAAAGAATCAAGGATCACAAAAGGACGAAGTGTCGAAGCCGAAGAGATTTCTATCGTCTCATCACAACTTCACCATCGTTATGTCTCCGCCATGGTCACGTCTTTGGAATCATCACATTACTTCAAAACAATCTGAATCAAGTTATCGATAGCATCAAACCCTCGTCATTGTTATTTCTTCGCCATTATCACATCTTTGCCATCGACACATCTTCATCGTCATTTTGCGATCCTTGTTTTTTCGATTGTTTTGTACCTACTTCTTAGTCTTTTGTTGTTTTTTTTTATATATATGCCTATATTCAAAACTTTAATGTCTTTTGTCTTTTAATGTTTAATATATGGTATTTTATGTTCTGTCACCTTATCTAAACCATGGGAATTGACGATTTCCATTTCAATTTTCGGGTGGTAAACTTAAAACTTAGAATTATCATAACTTATCAGCAAAAAAAACCTATTCAATGACCCATATATAATTTTAATTATATTTTTATCAATTCTCATTTACCAGGTCCATAACCCATATCGATGAATGGTGAGTGTATTTAAGTAAACCTTTTTGTACCTAAAATTTAATTTTACAATTTTACTACAGTACGCAATTACTGAAAATATAAGAATAAATATAGCAATTTAAGAGTGTTAATTTAATTTTTGACCGCTGTAAACATTTGCTTTCAGCAAAACCAAATGTCCAAAGTTACTATCCGAGATATGACTTCATTTGGGGCTATGAATCATGCTAGCAAACGAAAACATCCGTTTCACTGATGCAGATGGAGAGTCTGAATTCCCAGAACTATTACCAATGCTGTTAGAATTACAATTTCTTACAGCCAAATGCAGCTTCTCGTTTATTCGAGGCTTGATTGTTTCATAGTCGCCTAAAGTAGACCCTTGTAACAACGATATATATCTTAGTTTGAAACACGGATTAGATCTTGAGGCGAAAAGAGGCATCAATTTCCTCGGGGCTCAATGACAAATAATGACCAAATCTGACATTGAAACCAGAGACGACCGCTGCTAGTAATTGGATAAGGTGTCTCAAGCGCAGATTGTTTAGTTGGATAAGCTCTAATCTTGTAACTGCATCTTGAGTCACTAGGAGTGTGGAAGAAGCCAACCCTAGTAGCATTTTTTATCTACCTGTAATTTGTTGGGAGCTGCTGCAATTAGATTGAGAACAGACAAATATCCTAAAATAAATTTCAATTCATTTTCTTTGAGGGTGGGTAGATTCATTTCTACAAGAGCTACATTCACGTGTTTATTATGTTTATATATTTGGCTTAATGAGTCGAACATTGAGTTTTATCCGGTGACGCGTGAGTACCTAAATTGGACTCCAGTTATTTGCTGTATTTTTTCTGCTGACTTGGGTTTACCAGCAACATTCCACAGCGCCGAACTTTTTCCCATTGCAGAATGCTTTACCTTCTTTGATCCATATGAATTCAGTCATTTATCTGCATCTATTGTTATACTAAGTTCCATGTGTGGAAGGCACATTGAATATGGGATGATATTTTCGATGATTCTTCCCCATTCTCCATTGAATGTTCAGAAGAGCTGCTCATAATAACCTCCTCATATGAATATTTTTTTTCATTATCTTCATCTGCAGTATGTTCGTAAATGTCATCTGTACGTTTCTGGACACGAACACCGAACTCTTTAAAGCATTTCACTATGTTCGATATAATGTTGGTGTCTGTAGACACAAATTTTCTATAAGATAAACCATGCTTTGAGTTGATCCTTGTCCAATATTACAGAAATTTTATCAAACTATGTGCTCCATTTAATTTTCGGCATGCCATGGAGCTGTTCATCACTCATTGATCTATAATGTGAGAATATAAAATCAAACATTGTATGAAAAAAAGAATTAAGCTTAATTTAATAATATTGGTTAGACTCGCACCAGCTAAACTACGCCACCAAACACTGAAGAGAAGAACTATGTGATATAAAGGAAGCAATTCAGCTTTGAGTCGCCTACCATACTACCACACCCATCCCATAAGAGCAAAATGTGGAGGAATCCATATTCACGGCAAAATGAAGACTCAGCAAATTAATGAGAGAAAAACATGTCGAATAATTTAAAATATTATACCATAAGTTTATGAAACTATCAGCTATTGTCAATGGTTAATTTATTAATTGCATAAAAATAATGCACTAAAACAATAACATAACGAATGCGCAGTGACTCTGCGATGATTAACTAACCGCATGTCGCACGTGACACACACACGGTCAACTGCTGCCCGTTTTTCTTGTATGTCTTCGTTCAGTCTACTTACTGGTTGTTATTGCAGGAGATCTAGCCAGGGTGCATCTCGATAATACCTAAGCAGCTGGGTGGGTTGAGGTAAAAAAAAATATTTAAAAATTAAAAGAAATAAAATTGATTTTGATTCGAAAAAGTATCAAAATATTTAGCTAGGGTATCAATAGTCTAAGTTCATACAAATAAGATGAATAATTTTTTTAATCAGTGATTAGCTATTGAAAAAAATATATATTTAGCTAGGTAGGTAGTAGTCTATTGTTCATACAAATAATATGATTAATAATTTTAATCCAATATTAGTTATAGAAAAATATCAAATATTTGAGTTATCCATAACCCTATATTTTAAGAACGAGATTTTTTGAAGGTTTGAATAAGATTTTTTCATTTAGTTCGGTTGTCACCTAAGTAGATTTAATTTTTTATCAAAGTTATTTCTAATAATTACTTTATAAGAAGAAGAAAAAGAAGAAGAACTACAGAATCCAGGACCAGCAAAGACCCTAAGGTCCGCTCGAGGCTAGTCCGCTACACTAAATCCATACCTACGATACACACTTATCTACGAGTGTATCTCTAACATGCTATATATTTACTTTTTTATTTTTATATATAATCTACTTTACACACTTATCTACATGTGTACATTGTCATGCATATTAACTACTTCAACCTAGGGGCGGGGGGGTGATAGAAAGTTTTTCTTCTCAACTTCCGCAGCCCTTGACTGCTAGTGGTGAAAATCTAATTTTAGGATAGGCGGAAAAGAAAATGGATATCTAAACTACACATGCAAGAGAAATCGCTGGCATCATTTTTAGTCATCATTTTTAATCGTTGTTCCTCCGCTCCAAACTCCTTTTGCAAAGACGTTTTTATTTACTGTGCTCAGACTACGTTATATTTATACTATTTAAGTGCGCGTCGAGATGGTTTTTAAACATATTTACCGACGTACTATCTACTACGTGGGTGGGTAGCCTATTCCAAATTTGAGTAATTTTAAACGTAAAATAGTTTTGGGCTATACTAGTGTTAAATCGCTTGTTCACTAATTTTAATCCGTTTTGGCAAGTGTTTTTTCTATGATCCAATTTGAAAAAATTCCTATAATCAACGTTTGAAAATCCTTTCAATATTTTAAATACTTCTATTAGCTGGCCAGGTAATCTTCTGCCTTCGAGAGATGGCAAATCTAATGCCCTGAGTCTTTCCTCGTACGGCCTGTTTCTCAGCTCGGGAATTAATTTTGTAGCCCTACGCTGCACTCTTTCTAATTGCGCGATATCTTTGTTTAAGTATGGAGCCCAAAATAGAACCGCGTATTCGAGCAGTAGTCGCACAAGTGATTTATATAACGGTAAAATTACATCTTTGGATTTGAACGTGAAATTACGCGCGATATAACCCAGCACACGATTTGCTTTTTTACATGCATCCGTGCATTGTTTCGTGACTTTGAAGTCATCCGAGACTAAAACTCCCAGGTCTTTTTCCAATTTAACCACGTCGAGGACCTGGCCTTTTATGGTATACTCCACCTCAAATTATGGCAACCCAAATGCATCACCTTGCATTTACTTAAATTAAACTGCATTTGCCACTTATCCGCCCATCTGACAATCAAGTTTAGGTCCTTTTGTAATTTTTCTACATCCGATCTTACATAGGCACGGTTGCCCAGCTTCGTGTCGTCAGCAAATTTAGAAATCGTACTAAATACGCCATTATCCAAATCGTTTATATATATATTAGAAACAATAATGGGCCAAGAACGGAGCCTTGTGGCACTCCACTACTGACGTTGACCCACTCAGAACATTCACCATTTATAACTACTCGCTGCGAACGATCCTTCAGCCAATTTCTAATTTAATTTAATATCTTACCCTTCACACCGATTGCTTAAACTTTTATTAATAATCTCTCGTGCGGAACGGTGTCAAACGCCTTTTTAAAGTCTAGATAGATTACATCTACAACTTTGCTTTCGTCGTAAACGCAAATCATTTTATGGAAGAATTCCAGCAAATTTGTCAAGCACGATCTCGCCCGTCTAAACCAATGTTGGGAATCTTTAATCAGATTATTTAGCTCGAGGTGGCTCACTATTCTATCTCTAATTATGGATTCTAAAAGCTTTCCAACTACCGAAGCTAGACTAATAGGACGAAAATTCGTTGCTTCGTATCTATTCCCATTCTTAAATTTTGGTGTAACGTTTGCAGGCTTAAAGTTTAAAGGGACTACGACAACTTCTAATGAGCGATTGAAAATTGCACGCGACGGCTTCGCAAGCTCATTCTTAAGTTCCTTTAAATGAGTGGGGTAAAAGCCATCGGGCCCAGGTGATTTCGACTTTTTCATCAGGTTAATATTTTTAAGAATTTCCACTTCATTAACTGTTATATCGGATATGCAAATATCACTATTATCTACTTCTTCAACTAACGATCCTAATTGGGACGAATCCTTCACAGTAAAGACGCTTGTGAAATGTTCATTTAAAATTTTAGACATTTCCGCCGGAAATTCCGTTAAACGACCATCTTTGTCTTTAATCGGCCCTATTGAACCTTTTAAGGGTTTCCTACTGTTTACATAGCCGTAAAACCGTTTCGGTTCCTTCTTCGAATCCTTCGCGAGTTTTATTTAATATTTCCGCTTCGCATCTCTAACCGCCCGTTTAACTTCTCTTCGAGAATCTATGTAATTTTGCCGACTTATAAATGACTCATTGTTCTTATGTATTTGAAATTTTTTATTTCGGTCCTTAATTAAGCTCTCATCGACTTCCCGCTCTTACGGCGCACATACTTTACTAAGTAGAAATTTACACTAAGGAGTGTACGCCGAAGCTCAGTGTACATTTCTCCTACTGACCTATTCTCGAAGCGCATTTCCCTGTCTACATGCTTAATCCTTTCGCGAAAAGTATCAAAATTACAGCTACCAAAACGTGGGATGAGCTGAGTACTCATTTTTACTTCTACACACGTGTTTACTTCGAATCTAATCGCCTTATGGTCACTCGAGGCTAAATGCTCTCCTACACAAACACTTTCTACCAATGACTCGTCAGTCGCCATGATTAATTTGAAGAAGAAGAAGAAGAAGATGATGATGAAGATGATGAAGATGAAGAAGAAGATGGAGATGAAGATGAAGATAAGGATGAAGATGAAGAAGAATAAGATGAAAATGAAGATGAAGAATAGGGGGTTTCAGGGTGTTAAAATAAAGAGTCTATAAAGGGGATTAAAAAAGGCGGTTAAGATTAGCAAATAAGGCCGTAGGCCACACCCCCGTAGGGGTGCCTGTGTAACCAAACTCTTCCTGTTAAGGAAGAGAACAGCGACTTGTATTAACATAAGAGAATATCCTTAATTCATGTATTTGAACGAGGGTAAATAGTAGCAACCCATTAGCCACAAGCGAGAGAATATTCTTCTCAAGGATATCCTTGCATATGGGTGGTTTTGGTTTTTGCTTGGAAATGTGGGACAGGTTTGGTATTGCATGCTTGGCAAATTTTGGTAGAGCGAGCATTGCTGCTGCTGGCATCTTCTTATTTAGCTGGACGCTTGCGAGATTTCTCTTTTGATTCATATTCACACAAAAATCCGAATGCAGTTTCTACATATGAAAATGAATTATTATCATACGGAGACTGCTTGAACACCCTGTATAATATTTATTAGAGAATCAAACTTCTAGTTCAAATTAATACTTAACAAGATTCTAAAATTTTGTTATCTCTAACTAAAATTATTTTCACATTGATCAGTACATTTTTATCCTATGTTCAATTGAAAGCCGAATTTCGCGTTTCATTAACTATCCGGTTGGAACATAAATAACGTCCGATTTTCTAGAATAAAGTTCTAGATAATATTTATTAAAGTAGTGCCTCTTCGTTTCGAAATGTTACAATGAGTAATTTCTTTTTCTTTCAAATTATAAAAATATTTTTCAGAAATCTTCGTCGGTGTTCCCCCTATGTTTGTCCCATATAATGATTACATTAAACATTCTTTACTCATAAAAGTGCCAATGCAAGTCCAGAGACCAGCAGACAGAATTATAGTGTTATTTGTACACTGCATACAAATAACTTTCATATTGTTTCCAGTTTTTTCGACAATGTGAAAATATTTTCCGTTCAACAGCAAAGATTGATCTTTATTACAATCGTTGTTATCGCAATATATTGAATACAGTTTTGGCGAACCACCTAGAATATTTGTTTCATTGGGAGCCTGTTAAAGATGCCAAATTGCACCCAGAATTAAAAAATTCGATGGCTAAATAAAATATGTTTAGAACCAGGCAATGGCTTCGCAACTCCCGCCTACGGGGGGAAGCTTGCGCTTAGCTACTAAGATGAAAATTTAAAATCTAAAAAAAAGCAGCCATAGTTAAATTTTTATAAATTTTATGAACTTCACCAATTATAATATTTTTAAAAAGAAACTCTAAACTTAATTTTACCCCTTTCAAAATATCACGTTGGTTAAAATATAGAGTAATAGAAGATAAAATAAAAAAGCAGCCTTGCTTAAATTTCAATAAATTTTCTGAACTTCGCCAATTGTAATTCATTTTCTTTTAAAGCATACTAAAGCATTGGATAATCATATTTTTTTTCTCTGAACTTAACCATTTTGTATTTTCAAACTCTAAAGAAATTCATAGAAATTACCTTGATAAAAATTTAAAATATACTTACATGAGTCATAACAAACTAAGATGAAATTATGATTCAAAATCTCAAAAAAATCCCCTTTTTAAATTATAGAGTTAGTGATGATGATGATGATGATGAATTTATTATATATACCAACCTATAAGCTATATATTTATATATATATATATATATATATATATATATATATATATATATATTAGTGTAGATGGGTAGCAGTCTTTCTTGAATGCAAATTTTGTTAGTCTTTTTTAGTCCATCTTGTAGATGGTAGATCACTTGTCCTATAGTCATCTCTCTTTCTAATAAATGTGTTTGGTAAAAACCAAACGTAAATTGCTAAGCTTTCGATCTATTCGAACATCTTCGGAGCGTCTTTAGGTATTCTTTCCTCCTTTACCGATGAAGTATGGTGGAGTCAGAATCTTGTATACTGAAAGAAAACGGTTTTGAGGAGATATTTACTCCTCGTCTAAATGTAACCGTCAAAAGAAACGAGCCAATCCGGTTAGTAGAATTTTAAAATAATTTTAATGTTCTATTCCAGCTCGTGGCCTGAGTGTTGATGGCCGGCTTCTCTTCGTTTATTATGATGGCTTCTAAGATGTTCAGACTTGCTTTATTTCCCTCTTTTCTTTTAATTGTGGTGTTTTCAACTAAAATATCTCTAGTTAGGTTAATGCTATGCGCGTTTTCCATATGATCTTTAGTCCCTCCGCTCTGCAGGTTCATGGTTAAACGCCAATATATTTTGAGTTATTATAAAGCTTGCAGTCTCTATTGGAGCAGATAAACTCGTAAACGATGTTGGTTGACTTTAGATTCGAGGAGTTTGGGCAGCTGTTTTTTTTCATAAGGAGATTGTTGACTTTTGTCGTTTATAGTATATAATGAGTTGAATTTTGGCCATTTGATTCTTAATCTTGAAGTTACGGTTGACAATCTCCTTGATTTTTTTCCGTCTATTTTATGATGCTATTTACTGCTTCCTGATTACTTTCCAGTTTATCCGTATTTTTGAATTGCATACTTAAAAATGATTTGAGTTGATTTTCAATCATGATGTTCCGGAAACCGTTGTTCACGAGTGTTTGTTTTACACGGGAGATCTCTTGATGGAAAAGTTCCCACGTAGAGCAGCATTTGTATGCTCGGCGGATGTATGAGCCGATTACACTTTTTTGTATCTTTCAGGACATTCACTATCCGCGTTGAGGCATCTTCCCATTTCCGTATTTTTTCTATATACTTTTGTGATATATCTTCCATTGATGTTTTGTACTTCAACGTCAAGAAAAGGGAGTTTATTGCCCGTGCTTAATTCATAAGTGAATTTTGACACGGAGTTCTCCTCAAATTGCTGTTTGATGTTCTTCAGATGTTCTTCGTTTTGTACGTTGATGTAGATGTCGTCTACGTATCGGCAACATGTGTGTGGCTTATTTTCACTGTTATTAAAATAGCTCTCTTCAAGTTGACCCATATAGTAGTTGGCGAAGGTCGGCCCCAAGGGTGATCCCATAGCCACTCCATCCACTTTTGTGTATAGATTACTGTCCGGTGTCCTAAACGGAGCTTCCGATGTGCATGAACGTAACATATTCCTTAGGATGTTTTGAACGAGATTTGAAGGAGACATTGTATTATGTTCACACACGTACAAAAAATTGCCCAATCAGTGACCTTCTCAGCCACGCTCAATCTTCTCTTAGAGAAGAACAGAGTAAGGAAAATGTGGTTCCACCCGAACCCTCCTCGGCTCTCGTATACGGAGTAACGGCGGAAAAAACTTCATATAAAAGATATGCTGGACAAAGGAGCAAAGATGGAAGAAAACGAAGAAACAAACGAAATCGACGAACTCAATGAAGAAGAAAAATAAAAGGAAACTTCAGCTAATAAAAAAAGAGCCATAAGAAAGCAAAAAAACACCCAAATAAAAAGAGCCAAACTGAATCAGACACACAAACTGACACAGGAAGCGAAACAGACAGTGAGGAAGCCTGTCGCTACGAAGCAAAAGACTTTAAACTTAAGATCTTCATAAACGAGGCCTATCCCCTACCCCAAAGGTACCAAAATGAAAAATATAAACAAAGGTATCGAAAGAGGTACCTCCAAATGGAATTATATCACAGACCATGATTAAAGGACTAGCCAAAAACTGCCAAAAACTAATAGAAGAAAGCAAAATAAGGATCTTCCCCAACGACGTCAAAATTATCAAGAAGGATACCTTTGAGAAAATATCAAACGGAAAAATGGTAAAACCCCAAACAAAGAATTAAAAAGAAACAAGATAAATAAGACATAATGGATAACGAGACAACTAAACTGAAAGTACTTCATTTAAACACTGACGGATGGAAATAAAAAGCTGTAAATATGGGAATATATTCAGACAAATCGACCCCGACGTCATCACCATCTCCGAACACGGACTCAAACATGACGAGTCAATGAAATTATTCAATTATCAAATTATAAAGAAAAATTGAACCGGGAAAAGGTACGATGGCACAGCCATCGCAATAAAAAGAAACGCGCAAGAACGGGAAGTTGACGAAGCGCACACAGCCGCAACTATTGAAATGGAGTACACCCCGATTACGATAGTGGTGGCCTACCAACCACCCCGCCGCCCGTACATACCAATACACTCAGTAATGGAGCTGTTACACAAGAATAACCCAACAGTTCTTCTGGAGGAAAACAATGCCACGATTCAGGAATCGGGGTACCGCTCAATAAACAACGCGGGACGGAACTTGGAACTACTAAGACACAGAAAAATACTAAAAAGAGTAGGCCCGGACTTTCCGACATATATTACTAGTCGAACCTCAACCAAACCAGACATAATAGTGACGACCGAGAACTTCCCATATAATATTTACATGAAGCCGATTCCTATACCCTGTAGTGATCATATCGGAGTTTTAGTGATTATAAATGAAAACCCGATACACCTGCCAATCAAGCCCAGAAAAGCCTACCTACAGGAAGGCAAATTGGGAAACATACACGACCATAGCAAATAATTATAATCAACCAGATCTAGACGGAAAAAACATCGAAGAATTAGAAGAAATAACCAGAAATCTAATAGAAAATATACAGAAGGCAGACGAAGCAAATGTACCGAAAATGAAATACAAAACTCTCCCACACCCAAAGTAGACAGACGAAATGAAGAGAAAAGCAAGGAGAATCAAAGAAAAATACTTTGAAATAAGTATTTAAGCAAAAAATAGACAAAGGAACAAGGAGTTAAAAAGACTCAAAGGAGAAATGATCTTTCTGATAAATGAACAACAAGAAGAAAATGGAAAGAGCTTTCAAACAAAATAGAGTCCACAGAAAACGCAAGCGAGGCCGGGAGACTAATAAAAATAATTAAAGGAAAACCACCTAAAGAAAAAATAAAAATAAAGAGTGAACAAAATGAATACCTGAGAAGCAATGCAGAAATAAAAGAGAAGTTTAGAGAACATTGAAGAAAAATATACACTATAGAAGAAGATAATGAGAGATGTGACAGGAGAACTGAGGAAATAGTTAACGAAATCCTAAGGAGAAATAGAGAAAGGATAACACTACTAAGGAGAGTCAATAAAAGTACAAACGAGCACGAGGAAATAGGAGCATTAATCACCCTGGAAGAGATAAAAAATACAATCCCATCATTCAAACAAAAGTCACCCGGGCTCACAAAATGAAATTATGTGATAGTCCCTGAGAGGATATTAATAGACATCAAAGAACTATTTAATGCATTCCTAAACATTGGTGTCTTCCCACGAATTATAAAGTGGCGAAGATTGTTTTCCTCCCAAAACCAGGAAGGCCACCAACATTGGTATCAAGTTACAGACCAATTTCGCTGCTTAACTTTCTGGGAAAGGTACTAGAAAAGATACTGAATACGAGGCATTCTAAAATGCATCTAAAGGCATTTATGACAATAGAGTACACATAAAACACATAACCCTACATAAACAGTAGGTGAAAGAGAATAGTCGGATCTCCCGATAGCTTTATAGCAGACTAACTTAGGCACTCTGTAAGTGAATGGAAAAGAATGAAACATGAATAATAGCAGTATGCTGGTTCGGAATCTACATAAATCAGTAGGTCCTCCTTATACTTTGGGCATGGGTATTCCTTTTTTACCTATTACTACCGAGAATTACATCCGTTTCCTTCGATCAGCTAAGGTTTAGTGCTAAGTTGATTTTCAAATATCCGATCTTATAACTAAATTGATTACATTTTGCGCTATTTCGGTTAATTCTTTTTTAAGATTTCTCAGCCAAAATAGGTTTCTAAGATAAAAACTCCTATCCTTTTCTAATACAATTTATTAATTAAATGTTACCAGATTTTATTAGTGTATATTAAATAGTAAACATTGATAAGGTTAAGTACATGTAAATTGGATATTAGGTCATCATTATTCAGAATTCATGGCATGGTCTCTATCTCATTCATGACCTGATGGAATCTTTCCTTGTTCGTGGCTCATTGATCCCAGATTCTCAAGAATCCACTTAATATATGTGAAAATAAGTAATTCATTTTGATGATAATGTTCCACTCGATGTTTCTGAAAGCAGTCAGCATATTGGGGACAATTTATATGTAGTCTATGGCCTTCTTCTTGCTAGGAAAGTTCTTCACGACCAGAACAAAAGCCTTCCACGCTTTAACTTCAAATTCATTCAATGGTTTCCGACCCTGTAAGGGGCACGGCGATTTGCTTTCCTGGACGCTGTGCTTACGAGACTCAATGCCCCTTATTCTTTCTGACACCATGTCTTCATACACTGCTTGCTTACTTTCCATAAAACCTCTCAAACAACATTCTTTAGTCGACCTCTAATTTCATAGGTTAGACACTGACTAGCTTCCTCTCACTTAACCACCCCAGGTCGTGGCTGAGATGATGCCAACCACCTTAGGGGGGCAAGGGTTGGAAGGGCCGTCGGCCAGTCCACCCTTATGTCCTGCTTGCATGTGCGACGAGTTTACAGGGATCTAGTGTACCTGTCCCCTTTTCTTACCCGATAGATGCCAGTTCGTTCGCATTAGACGACAAAAGAGGAACCTCGAATGGGATACGTGATGTCTTGGGGGATGGCTACTTGGAGGTCCCACCTAACATAGACATGGTCCCTGAGGTAACCCAGCCCCAGATGGAAGGATCCTTTATGAGGTCGAACCCTGGCTAGGTGCCAAGCAAAGAATCCAAGTCTGCCCCTTTGCAAGCTCCTCCTCGAACGGTTCAGGTCCCCGAGGCCTCACACGAAAATTAAGGAAATCCTCCCCAGGCTGGTGCCCTTGTGAAAGCCAAGACCTTCTCCATTTCAGAGGAGGATTTTGCTGAGGCTGGTCCATCTGGCCTAGGGGCTCATTCCGGCGGAAAAGAGAAGCCGGTTCATTCGCACCCTCCTTCCTTAAAAAGAAAAGAAACCGTAAGTCGAAAAAGACTAAGGGCTCCTCCCCCTCTGCGGGAGCAATGGGGGTGGACTGGTGTGCTTTGATAATTATATACCAAGCCATGATTGACACGTCAGCCGCCGCTGCTTCCCGGGTGGTGAGTCCCTGACTAAGACCATAATTGCAAGGGCACAGAGCGGAGCCTCGATCACGTCGGGGCCCCTCATTCAGAGGTTACCTGGAATTTTAGAGCCCACTGGCTTCAAACGCTTCCTCGTTATTCGCTTCACTGATGGGAGCATGTTAGCCAAAGGCGACATAATTCATCAGAGGAGAGCTCTAGCAAACCAGATTGGGAGAGAGCCGAAGGTGATCCGTTTCTTGGACGAGATCCTTCTGGTGAATATGTCGAATCTCTCCTAGCATGATTAGTTTTCTTAGGACACTTAATGGCGCGCCGGTGAGTGTGAGGCCACACTCTACATTGAACTCCGTGAAAGTAGTAGGTTATGATGACATCACCTTAGAGGTGGCCGACCATGGAGCTGTCAAAGTCGAGCGTGTAATAAGAAAACAGGGATGGGCCTCAAGACCCCCCATCCCTTACACTTTTCATCACGTTCGACTGCGACAAGCTTCCTGAGTCAACGTGTGCCGGTTGGCATTCGTGCCACTGCCACGGAGTGGTACTAATGCCACAGCTTCGGCCATAGCCACACGAATCGCTCCTATAAACTCCGTAAGAGGCACGGCGATTTACCATCCTGGCCACCGTACTGACCTGACTCAGCACCCCGTCCAACCCCATCTTAGCCTCTTCTCCTTCTTTCAGACAGCCTGTATTTCTCCCCTACCTCGTTCCTTTTCATACAACCTCTCCCACAACTTTCTCTGCTCAGCATTTAAATTCACAGGGTAGATGTTGAACTTCTTCGCACCCAACTATCCCGGATCGTGGCAGGTGGGAGAGATGAAAATGATCCCTAACCCCTGAACTCTTGTCTGGGGTGCTGGGTTTGTAACAACCTGCTTCATCCCCACCCATACCTTCCTCACATCCCCCTTCCTTCTCACTTCACCATCTATTCTTTTTACGCCGTGTCCAAGGTGGAGCCGCCATGCCGAGGGAATGCCAGGCCACCAGGCGGGAGATCCTGAATGGCGGCACCTGACTCTGCCAGGCTTGTACGCACCACTTGCGAGGGGTGATGAGCTATTGCATCCCGTAGAAAATTTAGGGTCACCATGCCCAATGATGAGAAAATTAAAAATCTCCCCTCAATTTCCCCTTGTGCATCGACGGAGCCGCCCCCGGGCAGCTCCACAGAAAAAATGGAGGTTCCCCCCTATTTGCTTGTGCAGAGACCCTCCAAATTTCTCTAACCGGGGAGGAGGCTTACTTATTTCCTTCGCCTACGGGTGTAGGGGACTTCCCCTCACCCCCATGTCTGGAGATGCCTTCGGGCACCTCCCTCTTACCAGCGACAGTCCTCGCTTTACTTTCCAAGGGGACTGCCAAGAAAGCCAGCAGGCAGCCCATAGCCGGCCGCTCCCCATTGAAGCGACTCGGTTTTTCAAACCCCCTAAGGGGGGAGAGGGAAGCCAAGCCCCTCCGGTCGTTTCCCTCAAAAGACCTACTGGCAAGAATATTGAACCTTGCCAGGGTCAAGGCCTATGCTTCCCCAGACGTGACTTGTGACAGCGCTCACAACGGGACCTATGCTATCCTGTGGGGGGTATGGCAAACTAGAGGACTCCCCCTGAGATAGACCTAGTTCTTGAGGAAACTCAGCCTCAGACGGTAGGGCCTTCCATGAGAGCGAATACGGGCTCGGTGCAAAGCACTGAACTCGAGTCCACCCCCATGCAAGGTCCTCCTCAAACGGTTAGGGTTTCTAAGGCAGTACAAGGAAGAGAGGGATTTTCTCCTCCAACCGGTGCGCCTGCGACTGCCAGGACCTTCTCCATCTCGGAGAAGGACCTGGCTGAGGCCGGTCCATCTGGCTTCGGGGCTCCTCTCCATCCATGGGGGCAGCGGGGACGGATGGGTCTGCTGCCACTTTAAAAAGCAACCAAGCCAAAATCAGCACATCCGGCATCTCTGCTACCCCCCCACCAGGTGCGGAGCCCCTGACTATTACTAAGACAAAAAGTGCGCAGGGTGGAGCTACGATAACATCGGTGCCCCTAATTCAGAGGTTACCTGGCGCTTTCGGGCCAGTTGGCTTCAAACGCTTCTTAGTTATTTGTTCTACTGATGGCAGCATGTTGGCCAAGGGCAACATGATCCATCAGAGGAGAGCTTTAGCTAGTGTAATTGGTAGAGAGCAGAAGGTGACCCGTTTCTCGGGCGGGAGCCACCTGGCGAATGTGGCGGATTCCTCCGAGGCGGCCAAGATAAGTGCTCTTTGAAAACTTGATGGAACCCAGGTGAGTGTGACGCAGCACTCTACTATGAACTTTGTGAAAAGAGTAGTTTTTGCGAGGGAACTTGTTGACTACCCCATAGAATACATCACCTTAGCGCTGGCCGACCATGGGGCGGTCAAAGTCGAACGTGTGATGAGAAAACAGGGATGAGCCTCGAGACCCACCCCTACACTCTTCATCACGTTCGACTGTGACAAGCTCCCTAAGTCGGTTCGTGCCAGTTGGTACCGCTACCGCGTGAAGGCATTCGTGCCATTGCCGTGGCGGTGCTAATATTGTCACCGCTTCGGTCATACGAATCGCTCATTTAGACGTGTAAGGTCGGGGTCACCCGAAGTATGTGTAAATTGCTCCAAGGCCGCAAACGATAAGTCTAAATCGTGTGTGGCCAAGTGTGTTAATTGCGCAGAGTCGCACCCCGCTTCTTCCAAGCAATGTGGTACATATCTCTTTGAAAAAGAAATCCAGGGGGTTCAGGCACGGATAAAATCTCATTCCGTGAGTCTAAGGAATTGGTCCTGGCGCGCCCGGCGAAGGCTTTGACGTCTTACGTATCAATAGGTAAAAAGAAACCCTCTGCGCCGGACCTATCCAAGCCAACGAGCACTGTTGTTTCCGCGCCGATTCGGAGCCCTCCTGTGGATGCTACTCAACCCGGGCACTCTCCTGGTAAAGCTGGTGGCACAAAGGGCTCACATCCAGCCCCGGCTAAAACCAGGGCTCCCCCCTTTTCTTCCAGCGTGACCGTTTCCCGTAAGGCGAATCGGCCTGACGTTGGTCGCCAGGCCATCTTCCGGAGTTCCTAAAGCTGTCCCTCGAAAGCAGGACAGCAACAAAAGAGCTTCGGCTCCTTCGCCCATGCCTAATGTTGGAGCGAGTGACGCGGAGACGGTGGTTCCTCGAAAAGAGGGCCCCCCCGCCTCCGAAGCCGCAACGCGTGCCTAAGGTTTCAAGGTGGAGGGAGGAAAAGACTCGCAGGGCGAGTCCAACCTCCCCCCAATTAGTCTTCGAAGGCAACAGCGCCTGCAGCCCATTCCCGTGACGGTCTTCTGTTCCAAGAGGGCCCCCGCGTCTCCTCTGAGCTAGGCCTGAAGGGCATATTCCTTCAATGGAATTGTTATGGACTCCGGGTCAACTGGGGGGAGCTGCGGAGGCTCTCTCGTCCCGTTCCCCGTTAGGTATTTTTCTGCAGGAGACCTTTCTAGGCGCGTGCCCCCTGTTACCCTCCTGGGGTATAAGGGTCTTGAAACTCCACCACTACGAGATGGCCGGGCTGAGGGATGCGCGGTTTACACCCGGCATGATGTCTCCGTTCTTCCTTTTTCTTTAGATACTTCCTTTCAGGCAGTGACTGTGCAGCTGCACCTGGATAGGATGTATACTATCATTTCTGCGTACATTCCACCGTCAGCTGACTTCGACGCGGGGGATTTCCGCCGCATCGTGGCACGGTTGCCAAAGCCCTTTCTTTTGCTTGTAGATCTGAACGGCAGGCATCTTCTCTGGGATAATTACTCAATAAATCCCAGGGGACAAGTCCTTGCCGATCTGATCGAAGAGCTTGAGATAAGAGTCCTAATGGTGGATGAGAACCGCTTCAGTTTCTTGCCTTGATCTATTTTTGTGCTCTTCGGATTTTGATTGGGGGGTGGTCGATGACCTCCATGGAAGTGATCACTTTCTCATTCAAATATCCTTTTCAGGGCAACTGCCAGCTGAGAGCACACCTCAGTGGTGCTTGGCGCGGGCGTGGTGGCCTACATTTCAGGAAATGACTGAATTCTGTATCTCATTCGAGGAGTTTACGTCGGTCGATGAGGCCGTTGAGTTCTTCTCTGGCAAACTCATCGCTGCGGGCCTGACTACTATTCGCAGAACGTCTGGCCGTTTTGCATGCCGATCACTCCCGTGGTGGTAGGTCGAGTGTGAGACAGCCCTCGAATAGAAGCGTTATGCCTACATGCGCTATAAGCGCTGCCCGAACGATTTCACTGTCGGTGAATTTCGTCGGGCTAGGTTCCGGTATATTTCAAAGCACGCGGGCCGCTCTTCTTGTCGGGCATACGTGTCTTCACTTAACGGGAAGACCCCTCTAGCAGAGATGTGGAAGCGAGTCAAAAAAGGATTCAGGGTAAGTTCTCGAAGAACCCCCCTCCCGTTCTCCAGGAGAATGGAACCGCAATCTCGGACCCCGCGTCCGTGGCGGAATCCTTAGCGACTGCTTTCTCAGCATTTTCTAGCCGGGATGCTGCTCCGCCAGCATTCAATACACGTCGTGATGTCGTTGAAGGTCGCCGACTGGACTTTTCCTCGTGAGGCGGAGAACCCTTCAACGATAGGTTTACTCTGAGTGAGTTGCGTTCCGCTCTTGCTTCGTGCGCGGACACCGCCCATGGTCCGGACGATGTCCCGTACGCCATGCTTAGACACCTGGGTGAGAGAAGCATGGCATTTCTCTTAGATTTATTCAACAGGATCTGGGTTCATGGTCTCCTCTCAGATTCCTGGCGGATCGCTAATGTGCTCGCCTTTCGCGAACCGGGGAGAGATCACTCTACTCCGACCGGTTTCCACCCAATCTCCCGAACCTCTTGCGTGTGCACGTTGATGGAGAAATTGGTAAATGTTGAATTAGCCTTTTTTCTGGACAGCAGAGGCCATCTATCTTCTGCAAAGTGCGGCTTCCGCAAGTTCCATTCCACGTCAGATGCTCTGCTCCGACTGGAAAATGCCGTCTTCGAGGACTTCCTTTGTAGACAGCACTACGCCACGGTGTTTTTCGATCTGAAAAAGGCCTATGATACCGCATGGCGATAGGGTATCATGGAGACTCTCTACACGATGGAGGCAAGGTTAGGCTTTCCAATCTTTATATTTGAATCTTTGCGAGATCGTCGATTCCGCGTACCGGTGGGGGGTATCGTTTCCGGTCCAATGGAGCAGGAAGATGGTGTCCTGCAGGCAAGTGTCCTCAGAGTCACACTCTCTGCCCTGAACATCAACGGCATCACCTCGGTGCTGCCAGAAGATGTTCTCGCTACACCCTACGTGCACGCCCTTTCGATCTCCTTTAGCTCGGCCCAGATGCCAATTCTAGAACGTTGACTCTAACAGGCGTTGAACCGCGTCTCTCACTATGCCGGAGCGCACAGGTTTCGGTTTTGCTTGCCCAAGACTAAGGTGGTGCACTTCTGCCGTCATCCACGGCTCCACTGATACCCAGACTTCTTTCTTAATGGGGTACGCCTGGAAGTGGTTGAATCGCACCGATTCCTTAGACTTGTATTTGACCGACGCCTCACCTGGGAGGCTAATATTCGCAGACTTAGGGTCTCTTGTACTCGTGCCATGGATATTCTTGTTCGTTCGAAGCTCGACTACGGATGCGAGTTTTAGACATCCGCAGCCGACCGTTATTGCGGAAGGTGGTTTCGATCCACCACACCCGCCTTCGCCTGGCGACCGGTGCCTTCCACATTTCCCTCATTAAGAGCCTACTAATCAATGCTAGGGAGATGCCACTCACTCTACGCCGTGTACAGTGCCTTATTCGCCTGTACGCGCGAACCCAGTGCCTCCCTCAGTCACCAAGAGCTCTCACTGCATCCGCAGCTGATTTCGACGGTGCATATGCCGCCGAGAGACGCCCGTCATAGCCTAAGCACTTTGGGTTTAGGGCCAGGAAAGTCCTTCGTGAGCTAGGTATAGCTCTCAGGCTGGTAGCGCCCCTGGTTCTGCCCAGGACGCCACCCTGGAGGGTACCATATTTGGCTATTTGTCGCCACGCCTCTGCTCGTAAAGCTTGTTCAGCGCCGGGAGTATTTCCTTCGACTTTTTTGTAGCACACCTCGTGTCAAGCTAGAACCGTGCTATTGTATACGGATGGCTTCAAGGCCCAAGAGGGGGTCGGCTTCCACGCCGAATCTCCTGTGTTTGAAGTCAGCGGGGCTCTGCCAGGCCCTGCGTCTGTCTTAACAGCCGAGCTGGTGGCAATACACCACTCGGTACGGGTGATTACGCGACGTGCTCGGTTTGGAGACCGGATTGGGATCTATAGCGTCTCACAAAGCGCCCTGAGTTATCTACGGGCATTGGAATCTCCGCTTCCCCTGGTTCGCGATATCCGTGACGCTACGGTTTTGGCGAGCAGGGCGGATGTCGAGATTATCTTCTGCTGCGTTCCTGGACATGTAGGAATTGCGGAAAATGAGCGCGCCATGATGAGGGCACCAAAGAGTCCGCGAGGACTCTGCAACCTGACCAGCGTTTCGCTCTTCCTCACACCCACTACATGGCAGGAATACGGGCAGCTCTTTCGAATGTTTGGCAAAGAAGATGGGAGACGGTCGAAGGGAACATAATGTTTGCGTATGTTGCGTGCAATTGCGCCGTGACTGTCCCCATGGACCTATCTCTCAATGCCGCAACGGCTTTAGGTCGCTTTATGTCGTCTCCGAATTGGGCACACTCGTGTGATTCATCGCCATTTGATGGAGCGCTTGCCCAGGGCCCTATTGTGACGACTGCATCGTTCCCAGAGTGTTCAGCACATTCTTGTCGAATTTCCTAGTCTGGGTGATCTTTGCGCACGTTACCTGTCCCGGTAGCGGGATGAGCGCGCTCGCTGTCGCCTGTCCCTTGTACTCGGGATGGGTTCTTGCACACCGACCTCTGGACCTTTAGACTTTTGGGAGGAGGTGGGCCTTCTCCCGGTTATTTCATTTTCAACTATGGATCGCGGTCGTCTTTGGCGTGGGAGGGCGGGCCTTCTCCGTCAACGGAGCTCGTTCTATATTTTTTTCAATTTGTTTGTTTTTTCCTTTTGCTTTTTGTTTGTATTATTGTTTTGTTTTTTTATCATTTGGCTTTTGATATAGTCTAAATTTAGGCTAGCTTTGCTACGGCGACTTTTGCCCTAGAGGGCAGTCGCAAGATGAAATATATAAAAAAAAAAACATCGCTCCTGTAGACGTGCAAAGATGTTGCTCCAAGGCAGCACACAATAAGTCCAAATCGTGTGTGCTCAAGTGTGTCAATTGCGTTGTCTCCTTGCAAAGAAAATCCTGGTCATTCAGGCCCAGGATCGTCTCACTTCATCAAGCTAAGGACTTGGTCCTAGCGTGCCTGCCGCTTGATGAAATTCGTATGAGTCAATGTTAAAAAATACAGCCTCTGATCCTTGCCAATACAGGCATACAAACATGATAGTATACGCGCCCATTGCAAACCCTTTTGCTGGTTTTACACTCATCGGGTGCATTCATGGTAGAGCTGGCGCCATAAAGTGTTCACACTCAGGCCCGGCCAAAACTAGGGCTCCCCCTCATTCCTCCACCGCGACTATTTCCCGTAAGGCGAAACCGCCGAACGCCTCTACCTAGACGTTACACTTACAAGAGGTAACACCCCTGAAGGTGGACGTGAAGCTATCTTACGGTGTTTCTAAAGCTGCTTCCCGCAAGGAGGACAGCAATAAAGGAACTTCGGCTCCTAAACTCACACCGCGTGCTATGTTGGGTGACTCAAAGGCAGGGGATCCTTCAAAAGATGGCAATACACCACTCGGTACGGGTGATTACGCGACGTGCTCGGTTTGGAGACCGGATTGGGATCTAAATTTTCGAGACAGAGTGGGAAAAGACTTGCATGGCGAGCTCAACCTTCCTGATACTCGTAAGTCTCGATTACCACAGTGTCTTTAACGTATTTTCCGGCCAAATGAGCCTGGAGTTGTGCCTCGGAAAGCATACGGCAATTCCCGTTAGAGTCTTCTCTTCGAAGAGCGCCCATACATCTCCTTCCGAGCTAGGCCTGCAGGGCATATTCCATCACTGGAATTGCTGCAGACTCCGAGCCAACTCGGAGAAACTACGAAGACTCGTCTTCTCTCGTTTTACCTTGGCTATATTCTGCAGGAGATCATGCTAGGCGCTTGCCCCCTGACGCACGTCCTTGGGTATACGTGCTTTTCGACCCCACTACGACGGGATGGCAGCTGGGCAATAGGAATGCCGCTATTTACACCTGCTATGATCTCTTGGTTCTTCTCTTCGCTTTAGACATTTCCTTTCAGGCAGTAGCGGTGCAGCTGCACTGGGATAGGAAGTATACTGTTATTTCTGCGTACATTCCAATATCAGCCGCTTTCGACACGGTTCTTGCTCGTAGACTTAAACGGGAGAGGCTACCTCTGGGGAGACTACTCGATCAAACCCAGGGGTCAGAACCTAATCGATTTGATCGAGGAGCTTGAGCTAGGTGTCCTAAATATGGATGAGTTTACGCATCACAGCCCGAGAATGGCTTCATTTTCCTGTTTCGATCTATCTTTCTTTTCTCCGGATGTCCAGCCTGATTTTAGATTGGGGGTAATCGATGACCTCCATGGAGGTAATCGCTTTTCACAAACCGGAAGAGATCACTCTACCCAGGCCGGTTTTACTCCAATCTCTCTAACCCCCTATCTTTGCAAGTTGAGGGAGAAATTGGTAAATGTTAGATTAGCCTTTTATCTGGAGAGTGGAGGCCATCTGTTTTCCTCACAGTGCGGCTTCCGCAAGTTCCACTCCACGTCAGATGCTCTGCTCCGACTGGAAAATGGCGTGTGCGAGTCCTTCCTTGGTAGACAACACTATGCTACAGTGTTTTTTTAATCTGGAGAAGGCCTCTGATACCACATGGCGATACTGTATCATGGATGCCCTCTACACGATGGGGGCTAGGGGACGCCTCCCAATCTTTATATCCTAACTTTTGCGAGATCTTCGATTCGGCTTCTGGGCGGAGGGGACCGCTCTCTGTCACAATGAAGCAGAAAGAGAAATCTCCCAGGAAAGTGTCCTCAGTGTCACACTCTTTGCTCTGAGCATTAACAGCATCACCTCGTTGCTGCCGGAAGATATTCTCGGTACGCTCTACGTGGATGACCTTTCGATCTCTTCGGGCGCGGCCCAGATGCCAACTCTGGAGCGTCGACTCCAACAGGCATTGAAACGCGTCTCTTGCTATGCCTAAGCGCACAGGCTTCGGTTTCCTTGGCCAATATTCCAAAAGTACGAAAGACTATTTCCAAAGAAAAATTATTCCGCTTTCTCTTTCCTACGGAATAATGGTATCTGCTTTTGACCAGTTAATCTTGTTACCCAGATACTGCATTTTGATGTTGCTTAGTTCTTACCGGGATATTTTTATAAGTTTGACCTACATAGAATAAATTACAATCTAAACAGGGTATACTATATATTACATTATTATCGTTCATTGGGCTGTGTTTTATTAACAGATTTTTTAATGTATATTTGTATTTAAAAATTGCACTTATATTAGGTTGTTTTAACATTGGTACTGCATACAAAAAATTATCATGGTACGGTAAAAGTAATCTGTTGTATAAAGGTTGTGTTTTCCCTAGCTTGTGGTTATAGAATGTTTTTTTTAGCTTTATTCATGTAATTTTTGAAAAAATATTTTGGGTAACATAGATTAAAGGTAATGTCTTCAATTTTTAATATTCTTAATCTATATAGTCAGGACTACATACTCTGAGCTCCTCAAGAAACATGGAAGAAAATACTGGTTTGAATATTCTTAGAATGGTCTGAGTAAAAAGGAAATACGATAAATTACGTGTATATATTTGTCAGTTTTCTGAAAATAGAAAACTTAAACCTGTCTGGTTGTCTAATTATTAGAACATATAGCAAAGGAGGGCTATTATTTCTTCTTTTTCTTTATATATATATATATATATATATATATATATATATATATATATATATATATATATATATATATATATATGAATGCAATGTCCCCAGGAAAAAATGAAATGGTGTTTCCTAGTACTTTCATTTTTTCCTGCGGGACATTGCATTCATTTGCTACCTCACGTGATACTTTGTGAGTTTTTCATTTCATATATATATATATATATATATATATATATATATATATATATATATATATATATATATATATATATATATAATTAGCAATATGAAGACCCGTGTGATAGTTCCAAATATTTAATTTCCGGACGTTTCGGTCATTAGCAATGACTATCTTCGGCGAATTGAACTCTAATAGGAATACAAGAATTCTTTTAAGAATTACATGGCAAAATTGCAAAAAGAAAAAAAACAGAGCGAACAATTCAATATCATTTTCAATATGAAAAATTAGACAAAATCAACAAAACAGGAATCATAAACAAAACCAGAAAGAAAAGCAAGCAGTTAAATATAAATTAATTTACAGATATATGATAATAAAAAATTATAAGTCAAAAAGACAGTTGAATTAAAGGGGTAAAGCGATCAATATATACGAGTTTGACCAAGAAACGAAAATTTAAAACTTAAACAATATTTCCGGGAGTAACAAATATGTATAATAAACATGAATTAAACTTTAATAAGAATACAAGAAATATGTTTTAAAGTATTACACGATCCGCAAAAAAATTCTGTTAAAACTAAAGGTCAGCTTATACAAAAGACTCCTTAAAATTTCTCTTTTTAGAGAAATGGATGGTTGCCTAGTCATATATGTAACGCTCCTGAAGAGGGTTGAGGAACTCCAGGAGTCTTTTATAGAGGATTAAGGAATTCTTATTCTCACCCTTACCTAACCCATCGATAAAATTCAAATTAGAATGGGAAACAGAACAATTCCTTACCGTTTCTGGACGAAATAATCCACCGTTTAAATAATCGAATACAGTGCTTAGTCTATCTAAAACCTACAAATTCTAATGTTTACATACATTTATACTAAGTACACAACAAATGTGTTAAGGTATCCGTTCCTTCCCTTTTTCTCCGAGCCTATAGAACTTGCGACCCAACTTTCCTTCAGATAAATATTAATTTATCTGAAGGGCAATCAATATAAATTCAACAAATACATATCGAATAATGTTGCCAAACTCATTTATAAACCGCCGGAAGCAGCTCTTCACCGGGATTCGAAATATGTCCCCGGATCCACCCAAATAGTTGTGTTTTAGGTCGGGTGCTCGGTTTTCGGTTTGTTAAGTTTGCGTTCGCCTTTATATACTGGAGTTGCTTCCCTTGCATTTCATTTTACAGTACACAATGCCATTCAATGGCAGCCGAAACTAGTTCTGTGTTTTTTGTAAGTAAATCAGATTCAAATATAGTGGTTTATTATTATTATTATTATTATTATTATTATTATTATTATTAAATATATGCAGTGATAGGATCAATTTATTCGCGAAACCAGGTTTCGACGGAAACCTTTGTCATCGTCAATATTTTTAACCACGATGGATCTCTTCTATGGTCCATCGTGGTTAAAAATATCAAAAGAAGTACAGTAACGTACATGTAAATGCAGGAAAGAAACAACAGTGATAGGATCAATTTATTCGCGAAACCTATCACTGTGGTTTGTTTCCTCCATATATATATATATATATATATATATATATATAAATATATATATATATATATATATATATATATTATAAAAAGGACATGTTGGATATTATAATTGTTATATCCGATAACAGAAGAGACATTTTTTAGTTTCTTGATCATTTTCATAATTATTAGCCCTTAAAAGAGGGGGGGGAGGGCCATAAATATCATTTTAAATCACTATTTATTATTCGCTCGAGGCGCCTTTCAACCACATTGGTCATTTTCAAGGGCTATACTGATTAATTTAAATAATTTCTGCACTATAAATACAAAATATATGTAGATATTTTACAAGATTTTGAGGAGTAACATAGAAAAAATAAACTTGAGATCCAAATCAAAATTTGTGAATTTAAAATTAAACTATTTATAACGAACATATATATTTATATATATATATATATATATATATATATATATATATATATATATATATATATATAATAAATATAAAAATTATATCTCTCATAGAAGAGATATAAAAACAATTCTCTTAAAATACTCAAAGGTGCTTAAGAGAGCACACAAATCCAAGCTTAGAATCGACTTCCTCAAAACGTGCCAGCTCGACAAAATCACGCCGAACTCCCTCTTCCACCCCAAAAATTGCATTCTTCTAAAGAAACTTCCCTTTACCAAAGTTTTTCGCAGCTTACGCAATAACACTTGACATATCCACATGAGTCAAATCAACCTGGAAAACGTACGACTAAATACTATAAACGACCATAAGAAGAAATCAAACCGTCTACTTAAGTCCGTGGTGTCATTCATCTAATCCGAATAAAAATATCGCGAATCTTTCTCAATTCAAATTAACACATAACCAAAAGATCATTCTTGGCTTTGGCCTGTCTTTTTCATATAAATTTATTGAACATCTCAATGTTCAACATTTAGTATCTATAGAGAAATCTAAAAATCGAGCCGATATTAATAGTGACTTTATCAGTGGTTATTTACTTGATGCCTTAAATTCCGATCATAACTTTGAGTAAATCCCATTTCGGTCTTCAAGTGCTTTGAAAGAACTAAAACAAGACAAGGATATTATGCTTACTAAATATGACAAAACCAATCAGATAGTGATTATGGATAGTGATAAGTATTCTGCTAAATTGAATGATTTGACAAATGACAGGAACACCAATGATAAACTGAATAACGATCCACTGGCAAACAAAATTAAATCCTTTAATAGTTCGCTCAAAAATATTCTCAAAGGACACTCTGATCGAATTAAACAATTCAAAGCGTATAATCCCTCACTACCGCACATAGATACCGAAAACTCATAAAGAAGGTAATCCGCTAAGACCGATAATTTCCAGCGTAGGATCGCATGCGTACAAACTTTCTCAGTGGTTAGCGAACATCCTATCCAAATTAATTGGTAGCATCTCTGATGCTCACATTATCCATTCTGGTGATTTTGTAAATAAAATTAAAGACGTTGATCTATCTAATAAGCAGTTGCTAAGTTATGATGCTAATAGCCTTTTCACTAAAGTTCTCGTTGATGAAACCCTGAATGTTATTATTGAAAATTTTCCTTTGTCTAACCTAACTTTACCCTTACCTTGTAATAAAATTGTAAAGTTGGTTCGTTTATGTGTTACAGACAATGTGTTTAAAGCCGAAGATTGTTTTTACAGACAGAAATAAATATAGCCTGAGCATGGGTAATCCCCTTTCATCGATGCTATGTAATCTGTTGATGGGGAACTTTGAAAAACACCTCACCCCCACTATCTTACCTAATCCCATAACTTGGTTCCGCTATGGGGAAGATGTATGTGCCACATGGCCTATTAATGATAACGCATTTCATTCTTTCTTCGAAGAATTGAATAAAATCCACCTCGGCATTACATTTAAAGTAGAATGGAAACAAACAACTCATTGCCATTTCTGGATGTAAAAATATCTAAAGTAAAGAACAAAGCATATTATTCTGTCTATTGGAAACCAACCAACTCTAATGCTTATATTCGCTATTTCTCGTGCCATGGCATATCAGTTAAAAGGTCCGTAGTTTCTTTCCTGTTCCTGAGAGCATATCGCATTTGTGATCATTGTTTCTTGCAGGATGAAATCAATACGATCATCCAAATATTCATTGAGCTTCATTATCCCCTTTGGCTCATAGAAAAAGGTCATTATAGGGAGATACCACATCCAACTTTTTAACTTTATACTACGTTAGATTATCATATATTAAATTATAGATAATTAAAAGCCCTTTTATTCCTGACAAGCCAAAATCATAATAACCTACGGCGCTTTTTTTGACATACAGGGAGTTCTTTCAGACCCACCCCCTTGAAACCTGATATGTAAATGTCTATAGAATTACTAAAGATTAAGCAATTGAACTCAATTCACGACCAAAGTATGTACATATGATTTAGTTATCATTTGAAATCAGTTTTCTTTAGTTCCATTGAAGTTTATGCTAGTGGTGGCCTAACAAGGTCAACTATAGGCTTTGTTCTTAGTTAGAGCGGGGGGGGGGGGAGAAATAGGATGGGTGTTCTGAATACCCTAGAATTTAGTTAAATCTATATTTGAATGATGCTGAAAATATAATTCAGTTCTTAGGCGCCGTTTTATTTTAGCAAATATTTAAAATCGCATGGTATAGTTTTGCGTTTTGTTCACAAATCAACTTTAAATATCTATGGAGAATTTCTACGAATGTATACAATTTTGCATTATCATAACTTTCACTATGTTCTAGTCATGTTGCTAAAACAATATATAGCTTAAAAGAGTGCATAAAATTTGCAATAAATCGATATAAAAATCAATGGTGTAGTTTTGTTTGTTTTTCCACAAATGAACTTTAAATATCTAAGAAATATTTTCCACATAAGAGTATGTATACAATTTTGCATTATCTTAATTTTCAATATGTTCTAGTCATGTTGCTAAAAAATAATTATACCATAAAAAGTGCATAAAATTTGCAATAAAATGATACACAAAACCAAAAAATGCGAATTTTGAACGAAACAACGTAAAAAGTATCTCAAGAAGAAATGTGTTATTCCCTTATAATGCCAGAACCATTTTTTACTCACCAGCTAAATCCTAGCGAAAAGGTATGTGACAATTATTATATTATATTCCCATACTCGCCAGAATTAATTTATTTTAAAAAGTTAGCAGGTGTAAACAACATTAATGTTGCCTTTCAATACGAAAAAACGATCCGAAATAGTGTGTCTAAAAATAGGTCCATCGATAAATAACAGGGAATTTATTATATCCCTTTCAAATTTTACAACAAAGTATATATTGGCGAAAGCAGTAGATTTTCTAAAAGAATGAAGAAACACAAATGCGATATGCAACGAGGATATCTTTATTCTAGTTTGTTTCTCCACCTTTCAAGTGAAAACCATTCAATTGACATTGATAATGCAAAAATAATTTATAATTTTCATAATTATATACATAGGCGTCTAATTGAATCGGTGCTTATAAAGGAAATTCCAAGCTTTAATACTTCCGATGGCCAATTCAACATCGACGCATACGAATCCCAGCCAGAGGCAGGCGCACCAGAACCAAGTCCTTAGCTTCCGGGCCTGAAAGAGCAGGATTTCCCTCGCATGGATAGATGCACCACATTGCTTCGAATAAGTGGGGGTGGCTCTCTGCAATTAACACACTTGGGCACAAACGATTTGGACTTATCGTGTGCGGCCTTGGAACAACTTTCACAGATTTAGTGTAATCCTATCTTCACACGTCTACAAGAGCGATTCGTATGGCCGAAGCGGTGGCAGTGGCACATATGCCGACCGGAACCCACTGACTCAGGAAGCTTGTCACAGTCGAACGTGAGGAATAGTGTAGGGGGAGGATCTTGAGTCCCCTTCCTGTTTTCTCATCACACGTTCGACTTTGACCGCTCCATGGTCGGCCAGCTCTAAGGTGATGTCATCTATATATTAGTCCATGAGTTCCATCGCATAACCTACTAGCTTCACGAAATTTATGGTACTCGTAGAGTGCAGCGTCACACTCACCGGCGCGCCACCAAGTGTCCTTGTGATATATCATATGCATTGGAATTGTTGGCAACGTTATTGTTGCCCTACCCAATGCCATGTAAATCTTTCGCTTCTTCTTTAGCGAGACTCCTCTGATAGAGTATAATAATCTTAATGTTGGCCTTTTGGCGTGATCCTTTCCCGATGGTAACTAATATATCCTCTTGATTTTATTTCAATCCCAAAGCTTTGCCTCCAGTTCTTTTATTGTATAGTTCTCCTTGGTTCTTCCAATGGGTATTGCGGTAAATCTTTTGGTGTTCGTCCGTATTTTCCAGTTTTTCATATGTGTTGATTTTGCCAATTTACAGTGCCGTTAATCGCGCTTGTCTTCTTACGTTTTGATATGGGGATGTTATGCATTGGCTGATATTATCGGCGAACTGGATGTTCAGTGTTTGTGTCTGGTCTGATAGGTGGTGCCATATCAGCTGTAAAAACTGAATATAACGTTAGTGATAGATATTTGGAGGTTTTGCTGGTTTTGGAAAGAGCAATATTCTTGCTGTTTGTAATGCGTCAGGGAAGTATTCGGTGTTTAGAATTGCAATAAAAATATTTTTAATGCTCTTATGGTGTTATTCAGGTCATTAGGGAAGTTCATTTTAGTCAACCCTATTGGTCGTGGCGCTTTCTGTTTAAATGACTTCTTTATCCGTTGTTATTGATCCGGCCTCACTTGTTCTTCCCTGGCAGGGTCCATTGTCTGTGCAGGAGTAATCCTATTTAAGTTGTTTCGTCGGTATTCATGTACCCTTTCCTCTGTTTCAGCACATAAGTCTTCGTTTTGTGCAGGTTAAATTGAGAAAACTGACTCCCAGTATCTTCTGAATTTTGGTTCTAATTACGGTTCTTCTTGAATTAAATTTCCGTTTTCATCTTTAATTTTGATTTTTATTCTTGGCTTCGCACTCTTATTCTGTTAATTACTCTCCATTTTCCTTCTGTGTTTTCTTTAAGTCAATATGTCTAGTGATTTCATCCCATCTTTTTTCTTGCTGTTCCTATATTAGATAGTTCATTTCTGTTTTTAGATCTTTTAATTTCGGTACGTATTTAGAGTCTGCGACTACCAGGGCATCCGTCAACTACTTCAACTCTTCATAGATCTCCTCGAGTGAATCATTTACCAGGTCTTTAGGAATATATTAATTTATTCTTCTTTATATTAGGTTGAAGAATAAGTTCTTGCGTTTATTTTTAATGTTGTGTTGTTTTCAGGTTTGTTGACGTGATGTGTGCACATATTAAGAAACAATAATAAATAATGAGAACAAAATTTGCAAAGGTTAGCCTACGTCTCTTAACAGCGTAGACTATTAGACTTTTGCTTAGGCTACATCTTGAAGTTGAGTAATAAGTCATTGCGGTTTATTTAAAGGTGGGTTAATTTAATTTTTGTTCTGTACCCTCAAAATGGAATGTCAAGTTGAAAGAAAGCCGCATTTTCGACACTTGTTGTTATTCATTTTCAATCCAGCCGGGAACAATGCAAACGCAGCCAAAACTCGTCTCGATATTTGTGCTGTGTACGAAGAAAATGCTTTATCAGAAAGGAAAGCTCAATAGTGGTTTTCACGTTTCAAAAACGGTCATTTCAATCTTAATGACGAAGAACGTTCTGGTCGGACAATTAAGTTGGATGAAGATCGATTGAACGACCTTCTTCATCAAAATCCTCGCCAATCGACTATATAATTGGCTGTACAGTTGGCGTGTGATCAGAAAACTGTAGTGAATCACCTTTATTCGATGAGAAAAGTTCAAAAACTCTGTGCATGGGTTCCGCACTCTTTGAGCGAAAGCAACAAACTTCAACGCTCCACGATTGCCGCAGGTTTGCTTGCTCGTCACAAGGCTACTCGTGGATATAAGGACAGATTTCTTTACCGCATCATCACTAGCGACGAATAGTGGTGTGTTTATGTCAACATAAACCATCGAAAACAATGGCTTAGCCCCAATAAAAAAACACTTCCGCGATTAAAGCAAGGACTTCATCCACGAAAGACGATGTGTGTGTGTGTGTGATGGGATTGTGAAGGCATTATTCTTTATGAGCTCCTTGCGAACAACGAGATTGTCAATGCAGAACTCTACGTTCAACAAATTTATCGACTTGCCGAAGCTATTCGTGAAAAGCGACCTCATCGACGCTATGGGGTCCTTCTGCAACACGACAATTTTCGTCCTCACATTGCCAATGTGACAAAAGACGCCATCCAAACGCTTAATTGTGAAATTCTGCCGCATCCTCCATATTCGCCATACTTGGCTCCATCGGATTTCCATCTGTTCCGATCGCTCTCCAACAATTTGCACGGCGTTTCGTTCAATACTGATGTGGAATTAAGAACCTGGTTAGACGAATTCTTCGAGTCAAAATCCAGAGATTTTTATTGCAGAGGCATCGAAAAACTAGATGAACTTTGCGAAGAATTCGTAAAATAACAACGGAGAATACATTATTGATTAAATTGCATATTGTTATCAATTAAAAATGAAGTTTTTCTAAAATTGTTAATGATAATGAATAAATTTTATAAAACCGCAAGAACTTATTCCTCAACCTATTATTAGATCGACAAACAGTGATGGCAGGAATCTGGAGATGATGCTAGAAAGAAACATATTAGTCAGAGTGGGACCAGATCAGCCCACCTATATTACAGCAAACATCGCTACAATACCGGACATAGTATTAAGCAGCTGTAATATGTCATTAAATTTTCATATGGAACCTGTAGCAATTGTAAGCAGTGATCATATAGGAACATTGCTTCAAATGAAACAAAACCAATACAGATACTTGAATTTAAAAGGAAACAGTACCAAAAAGCAGACTGAAGTTGTATTGTATATCCATTTGCGTAACATCTTGCTTTTAGGTCTTTCATGAATATTAATGGGTGACCTTGGCTGAATATCGCAATGAAGTTATGTACTGGCAAAAGGTTTCTCCTTGGTAGTTGATGCCCCGTCGATATTATTAAAGGAGTGATTTCTCATTTGATTTTCACGGCTGAGTACGCTTCATCCATTAATGGGATTTCCGTAAATTTGAGATCTTTTTTTAATAGTTATAGCTGCTCCGTCGTTTATTCCTCCTCACGGATTTTTTTGAAATGACAGTATAGTTATATATTTTTATTTCTTTATCTTTGCCACTTACATCTGGATCGATATTTCTGATGTTATTTGCAATTGATGTTCCTTTGTCGATCCAACCGTTGGTATTGATTTGCAGAATGTTTATTTTTCTATATCTTTCGCTTCCCATTTTTCCGTGTTTGTTTTCAGTAAGAATTTCTTTATTGAATCATTTTCTGAATTCTCTTAATGTTTATTTATTGGGGATTTGTCTCGTATTTCTCCTTCCGATATCTATTGTTTTCACATTTTGACTCTCGGTGGCAAATTTATCATTTTTTACTTGATCGTAGGTTCAGTTTGATAGAGTTACTACGTCTTGTGGGTAAATTATAATTCTTTCCTACATTAGTAATTTCTCTACTCATTTTTCACTTTCGTTTTCTTTGAATGCTCATTTGCACTTTTTTCAGCAAGTGCACAGATAATACCCGTTTGTTTGAGTTTGTAACTGGCTAACGGTGTTAATAGACTCAGCGTTTCTTGTATTTCTCTATCTGTCAGAGTGTCCTTGTATGTTTTTGCAAGCGCTTTTATTCTAACTAAAATTTAGGGGCATTGTTCCGTTACTCCAATCCGAAAGCTGGGCAGAGCTTATCTGACCAGAGGGTATGTGCGTGTATTAGTGTAGGCGCGTGTACACCAAAAGAATGTTTGAATTATGAAATCCGATATTCGTAGCAAAATAAAATTTCGTCTTTCACGGGTCCATGTCAATGGCTGGTGGGTCAGACTCTCTCTCTTTAACAGATTCATTACTTTATGTGCATAGCTGTTTAAATTGTCTTTGTTATCTCTGTAAGGACAAACTGTTGGCTCGCACATGTCTCCTAGTGTGTGTGATAGTTTGTATGTTCGGTGTAGGAGCACAGCGATTTCATTTGCATTATTTACAAGTATTTTGCTTTGCCTTGATACATTGATTATTGACTATCGACTAAGTGTTATTTACAAGTATTTGCTTTGTTTTGCACTAATTAATTGTTAAGAGATGGCATATTATTTAAATGTTTAATTTGTGTGCCCAATTCAAGATTTCATAGGTCCACGGGATGTTCAATTTGCAAGTTCCTTGTTGGCTGTATTCCACCTTGTAATTGGGCTCTACATATCAACCTGAGATCTTTCGCATCATATATCATTCTTTTTTTCTTGTTTAAGTTTAAGATTGAAGGTTGCTGTTCTTCTACATTGTTTTCGATTTTTTTCTCTTTTGGTCGTAGTTCCATTTGCATTGTATTCTCTTTCTTTTTCAGTATATATATACGTAGAATATCTGATTAGTCTGGGTTTTTGGGGAACCAGATTTCCTTGATTCCATTTTCACGAGTAATTGGTTACGCGTGTTCCTAGTTTGCCAATATTTGTCAAGTGCTCGTATAATATGCACACCAGGAGGTCAGAGGTCTTTGAAGTATGGTGATATTTGTTTTTGCTTACTTCATTTCAATGATGGTAGTTTTTGCCACTCCAGCGTATGTGGCATTTTGTATTCTTTGTTTTTCTTCACTTTTCTCCCTCCCTTTACTTTTTGAGCAGCTCATCGCTTTCGTGCAATAGTTTCATTCGCAATTAATGAATTTTTTAGCGTGGAGTTACATTTCTTCCATCCATGATCTCCTGAGTATTCAAAGCATTTCAATTCTTTTATGGTACAGCTATTGGTAGTGTGGCTTTCTAGTGCGTAACAACTGTAGCACATCTGAATATTTATGTACTTTTCTTTTTCTATGTTTTCATTAGGGATTCTCATGTTAAAGGCGAGTTACTCGTTTGTTGCTATTATATTGGCCATTTTACTATTGGTGCACACCACCTTGCAAACGTGGATGTTTTGGCCACATTTAATTACTTGGTATACTTTTATATTTTAATTATTCTTTTCACTTTCATCCTTTAACTCTTCTGCTGAATGAAATCCGACCTAAACATCTACTTTCCTACAAATTACGCTTATTAAGTAATAGTTTCCGGAGGAATAGCTGGGTTAAGCGCCCTATTTTTCTAAGGGTTTCGATTCCTTCATTTGATACTGGTCTCTCTGCCCCTCTTTCCTGGTGGCATATCTCGATATATCTTGTCGCGTTATCTATAAGTTTTACTAGTGCTAGTTTCATTTTTCCGTATAAAGTTTGCACAACTTTACTTCTCTCCAGCTTAGGGGGTTCTCCTGTCTACCGTAGTGCAACTCTCTTGCACTCCATACTCCATTTTTTATCCTGCAGCGCCGAGGCGCTCCTAGTAATTTCCTCTTTCTCGCACTTTGAAAAAAATCCGTGTACCCGATTATTACTATTTTCTACTCGTGGGAAGGTTTCCCTGTTTAGACCTATTTCTATCGTTCCTATCTATTATATTCGCACACTCCTCGATCACCTTACCTAGATAATCCTAGCCCTAATGGCTCAGTCTACAGTTGGTTTCAGGCTCGTAATCGATAATCGACCCCCCTTTTCTGCCCCCCCCCTAACTGGGTCTCCTGCAGGAGTTCACTAGATCTGACTTTTCAACTGTATCTAAGATTCTGCCGGTGACCATTTTATGTTGTGCTAGTTGGTAAAAGCACACGGTAGACAATAGTGCAGACGGAAACGTGTGAAAGAAAAATTAATACCGCTTTGAGGTATTAATCCGTTCCTGGGAACAGGAGTTCTCTCCAATCAGGTCAGGGAACGCAATTCTCTTTTCTTCTTTGTATTCTTTTTTTTTTCAATAGAAAAATCTCTAATTTGAAAAATGCTTAATACAAAGCTGCGAGATATTTTGCATGAATCAAAATGAGTCCTGTCAATTTCATATTATATTCCTCAGAGAGCGAAAGTTCTCGTTTGAGTTATTCCTCTTTTAATTCATTAATCCTTTGGCTATGCCCGAAATTTTTAGCTTCTATAGCAATTTTGGTTAAAGACTCAAACGAATCCCATTTCTATGAAATTGAGTGGATTTACGACTTAAATTTTCAGGACCCATAAGAACTATAACCATTGGTATAGTATTGTAATTAATAAATCCCATGTGACCAAGCAAGCGACAATCTTCCTATACTGACATACCAGATTCTAGATCCCTACTATTGGACGCCATTGCGAGAAAATTTACTGAATTGGTATGGGTTTGTGGGGAGATATGACGATTAAAACACTGACAATGTTAATTAATATAATATTAAATAAATGGGAACTTATAATTAATATAAAACTAAGCTAAGGAATTAAATCAGTAGGTAATAGATATCAGCTGGCATGTGTATCGGAAGATGGTTGCTTTAAAGTGATCCCCGCGTCGTTTTACGATTATTAAGTGATAGGTTGCCGCTTCGAGACGACCCTCTTTTCCTTGACACTCGGAAACACCTCGATAGACCTACGTGAGAAACGTGAACCAATTTCCCTAATTTAATAAGAAAGAGTAGATAAACGGAATAGTATTTTCCGCCGGAAAAATATATACATATTTATGAGGAGGGGAGGGAGGTACACTTTTAACGAAGAAAAATATTATTCCGTCTCTTATTTTCTTTTGCGGTATGATTGATTTACAATATATATATATATATATATATATATATATATATATATATATATATATATATATATATATATATATATATATATATATATATACACTAGCAAAGGTACCCGCCGTTGCCCTGAGATAAAACATATCTTGAACAAATTAAATATTCTGCTTAGTTAAATTTTTGGTAATACTTCAGATTCGGGGCACACGGTAGGTGGCGCTGTTAGTAGGCTATAATTTTGGGCTACAATATATCTCTTATGACGTCAGACGGTAGCTTCAGATGTGACCAATTACGGCGTTATATTTTTTGTCGTTTTGGGGATTTGTAACTTTTAATCTGTATTATTTACTAAATATCTGCGCCTCTGCTCGTTTATAGTTTTTTCTAAGTTAAGTAAGGTTTCTTGATGTCTTTTATTGTTTTTTGTTTTGTTTTCGTATTTTTTGTTTGCTGCGAACGATAACAGATTCTTACTGGCAGCATCGCAGCTTTTAAATAGGACCAGTTTTGCCAATTTAGAGAAATCTCCAAGCTCTACAGGTTTAGAGATCTTAGCTCAGCCAACATCAGGAAATTATACATGATGTATGTCCGGGCTATGCTGATCCACCCCGCAGTGGTGTCCCAAGCGGCTAATGAAACCTCGATGAAAGGCTTCAACGTATCCAGAACACTGCCTCTCTGCTTATCAACAAAGTAAGAAGGCGTGACCGAATCAGGCAAAGCGTCCTGCATCGGAGGAAATGCTTGGAGCCCATCAATGTCGTCACCCAGAAACTGGGCAAAAAGATCTGGTCCACTTTAACGGATGATGTCATCCCAGAACTGCAGGGAGCAGGCGGCAGGTTAAATATACCCTCGGGGCTACGGGTGAAAGCCTCACGCAGAAGCCGGTTCTCAAGCACAAAACTGTGTACACGAATTATATCACTCCAATATACACATAAAAGCGTCACAACACATCACATCTAGTCCCATACATTTACTCACGAAAAATGAGACTACAGACAACACTGAAATAGCTTTGTCGGCAAGAAAAGCTATAAAAGGTTTGAATGCTACAAACAACACTATTACACAAAAAGTCAAAAGACAGAGAAGAAGAGACAAAATACAACAAGAAGAACATTACAAACACATGAAAGAAACAAATAGACATTAAAAAAAACATAAAATAACAACACAAATAAAGGAAAAATGAAATAGAATAAAAATAAAGCGATGCCCTCCCTACTAGGGCAAAATAACTCCCCCCCCAATCTTTAATTTTCACCCACTATATCTTCCCCTATACCATCTCTCTTCGAAAAACTGAATACATCATCATTTTTCTTTCGTTATTGCGTTTTCGTGCTCTCCCTGTGTTTCTTTTTTATTCGAATTCGGCTTTAGTTTGTATAATCGCGAAAAACTTTTAGATTATTGAGAGGCGCATAAACTAATCAAGAAACCTATAAAAGTAAGAATTGTTTGTTATTAGATTAAGTTTTTCTGCGAGTAAAAAGCTGTGGGGGGGGGGAAGTCCAGTAAATTCAAGGAGACGGCTCGTAGGGGAGATATCACTGCGGGGGGACCACCCTGCGATGATCCTGAGTTTCAATCAATTGGGGGTGGTCTAGGGGGCGCAGCCCCCCAGTATATACTCGTATACACAAAAAATATAACGCTGTAATTGTTCACATCTGACGCTACCGTCTGACGTCATAAGACATATATTGTAGCCCAAAATTGTAGCCTATAAACAGCGCTACCTATCGTGCGCCCCGAAACTGAAGTGTTACCAAATTTTGTGGGGGAAGGTTTTTTTTTTACCCTTGAGTAATGAAGTAGTGTATCGTTTATGACTAACAGATAAAGATTTTCACATTACACTGTCCTCCCACATTCAACTTCTGGGTCTTTGACTTTTAGTTCTCAAGGGCTTCTGGATAAACCACGATTCTTGTTTCTTGTTCGTTGCTTATGTTAGCAAGCGGGTGGGTAAGGAGGGGGCAGGTAAGTGTGAGTAAAGGGGTTGCAGCGATATACTTTACAGCGGCCTCAAGAGGATGGGCGCGAGTTTTAACTAAATATCTAACTTATTTGAGTCGTGGGTATGTTGGTAATATGTTTCATCTCGGTTTTAAACATGGCAGTCTCAGAATTGGTCTGTCAAATCTTAATTATTCCACGAAGAATGTTGACGTTTTAATGGCAATTCATAGCCGCGATTACTGGTCACAAAAAAAAAACTAGAAAGGGCAAAATTTCGATTTAAAAATCGCGTTTATTAAACAAAAAACACATGGAGCTCCTAGAAAATTAACGTGCTGATTCCAAATCTGCAAATATCTTTAAGGAGTGGGGTCTTTCTTGGAGTACGAGAAAAAGATCATTGCTAATTCGATCTTGTTGAAGCTCTCTAAGAGTAGTTTGTGGTACATCACATACTCTTCTAGCAAGTTTTCGAGCTGCAAGTTCCGTTATCATCCGAGAGCGACCTAAATGAATCAAAGGATGAAATGAATTACGAAACTTTCAGATGCATATTATGGTACGAACGAAATTTAGAGGTACTTTAAGGTGTACAGAGATCTTTCTGTACCCAAGGACAATCATATTAATGGCTAAAATGCGTTCACGAACATCTTTACTGACTTCTTTGTTTTTTCCCCATGACCCAGCAGAATTACGCGATGACGAAAGAACTCGCACATTTTGTTAAAATATTTTGATATTGTGGAACAAACGAGGATTATATTTTAATGAGGCATTTTTTGGATGTAACCTATTTAAATATATTTATACCAGCCATGGCTTCGCCACGCTCCCCTACGGAGGGGAGCTTGCGCTTCGCTACTAAGATTAAAATTTAAAATCTCAAAAAAAGCAGCCATAGTTAAATTTTTATAAATTTTTTGAACTTCGCCAATTATAATAATTTTAAAAAGGAACTCTAAACTATTTCCCCCCTTTCAAAATATCACGTTCTAAAATAGTTATAGAAGAAGAAGATTTATAAAAATAAATTTTCTGAACTTCACCATTTGTAATTCTTTAGGTTTTAAAAAAATCACAAAATTTCGATACTTATATTTATTTCTGAACTTCATCATTTTGTTTTTCGATATTATAAAAGAATTATTAAAAATAACTTTGATAAAAATTTTAAATATACATACGGGTTTTGGTCTAAAAAAGAAAAGAGTTTATTTCACCTGAAATTGCTTTTATTTACTAAAGCTAAAAAACATCCATCCCTTAATTTTAATACATTTTCTGAACTTCACTATTTTTAATTACATTTTCAAAAAAACCCAAAAAACCTAAGTCACTTGTCCACTAAGGGAAAATAAACATTTATTAATTTTTCACTCATCTTCAAAAATCCCGTTATACAATTATAGAGTTAGTGATGATGATGATGTATGCGTTGTACACTTCACTTTTGAGTTGTCTAAGTTCACTATTGTCTTTATAAAGTTTTTCTTGTGCATCATTTTGTCTTTATGATCGTTAATTATATTTATTGCATAAAGTTGCTCGTGCGTTGTAAATTTCATTAACCTGCGTTAACTAAGAATATGGAAATTTGTATTTCTAACATGGTCTTGTAAACTTTTGGGGTCCACTATATAAATATATATATTATATATATATATATATATATATATATATATATATATATATATATATATATATATATATATATATATATATATATATATATATATATATATATATATATATTATATATATATATATATATTATATATATATATTATATATATATATATATATATATATTTATATATATATTAGGGAAATCAATATCCTTCCCTAAATACAGAGTCCCTGTTCGGTCACCACAACCTCCTGGTGGCGCTTGGCAGCGTAACCCGATTACTTACCCACCCCGCCTCCCCTCTCCCCTCGACTCGCGGACCACCAGAAGGCTTCCTACAACCACGATATGTACTAATCATCAGATTTCTGGGCCGGCGAGCATAAAATTGATTAAACCGGCACTATTTTCCCTAAGAGTTGAGATCCAATTTAGCGTCATAGACGAAATTAGAGGAGCGGCGACCAAAAGCCAGAAGATGCCTTTAGGGCTAAGTGAAAGACGCTCGGAGAAGAGCCGTTAGAGGAGCGAGGCTAAATTCCTATGCCCTCAAATCCCCCCCACCTTTTCCCCTAACCCAAGTGGGTTGGTGAAGTATATAGGCGGATAACTGAAGCAGAAGGAGGAAGATCGAGTTAGTGATCGACACCACGAATTCCGGCGCAGTGTCCGGCAATCAAAGAAAGGAACAAAGAAGAAGCTCACACTGAGCCAGTTACTGATGGTCACACCGAAATTAGCTTTTGTATTGAGGATCAATCTCAATCATCTCTCGCCAGAGAAAACTCCTATCCCGGTTTGCAAAAAAAAACGGAGATTATCCTTGCCCTTAAGGAATACCTAAAGTGAACTCCCTCAAACCCCCTAATCTTTAAAGGATTCACTTGTTTGCTCATCGCTTTAGTGCGAACCATTCCAAGATTAACCCGAAGATTGGAAAAAGCATACATTCACGGTCCTGTTGTTTAAATAATCTGACTAAGACAACGTGCTTAACGCCATCCGTCGCCCTCACCGAAATCACCTGTTGCTTCAAGCTCGTCTCTGTGCTTGTCAAACAGCTGGGTGTCTGTGAACTCGCCCACGCGCCTAACCGCAAAACCATTTTTCCGTCTACAGAAAAATTCAAGGCCAAGGTCATTCTCCAGACAGATTCATGTGTGGTTGTTTTAAAGGTAAAGAAATTCCATTATTTTTGAGTGTCAATTAGCGTTCAATATTAAAGTACACTTTGGGTAAACCATTAAGTTATATTCAATTGATTTAAATTAGTAAGTCTAACATAAAATGGTTAATTCATAGCTGTATAGTTTGTTGTTTTTTTCACCTCATTTTATGTTGTAATTAAAGATATATTTCTTTAGAAGTATCAAATTCAATCCTCGAAACGCTACACTTGGCACTAGAAATCCTCAAAGATTAAATAACGTAATAATAATAGAGCACTCTTAGAGAAGACGTAATCAAGGAGTTATTCAAGTACGTAACAAACCTACGTACTTATACCACCACTCAACCCTTACAATACCACGACATATATATATATATATATATATATATATATATATATATATATATATATATATATATATATACAAGCCATATTTCGTATTCTTTCTTACAGAAAGAACTTTGTTCCACAGGCACTCCTCGGAGTGTGGCCTACGGCCTATTTGCTATTCTAAGCCGCTTTTTTAAATCCTCTTTAAAGACTTTATTTCAACACCCTGAACACCTTTTTCAACATAGATACCCTGAAACATTTTTCTTAAAGTTACTTCACCTTTATTATATTGTCTTTATCCTTTGAAGATTTATATATAGTTGAGAATTTTCCAAACACTTTTTTAAACATAGACACCCCGAAACATTTTTTTTAGGTTATTTCAACCGGTTTGATATATAGAAAAACCTTCGTCAGATCTCTTTTTTCATCTAAATTTGTTTTATATACGAAATTATAGTAAAAAACGCCAAAGTCCTAATTTTAATACATTTTTTGAACTTCACGATTTGTATGTTTTTCATTCCAAATCATTCGATAATTATATTTATTTTTTTCTGAACTCTTAAAAAGAACTTTGTAAAAGCTCGAAACATACAAAAAAAAGCCCTGAGAATAAAAGTTTCAAATAAACTTAAACTCAAAAACATGAAAGGTTACTCGTCCACTAAGCAAAAAAAAACATTTTCAAAAATTACAAAAATTCACCAAGTTAAATTATAGAATTAAGGATATATATATAAATATATATATATATATATATATATATATATATATATATATATATATATATATATATATATATATATATATATATAGAGAGAGAGAGAGAGAGAGAGAGAGAGAGAGAGAGAGAGAGAGAGAGAGAGAGGAAGAAATAGCAAATACAAGTTCTGTGGGTTACCTGAAACAACCACTACAGAGCCTTCGCCATATTTAATTTATACCTTTCCACAACCTTTTGAAGACAGAAACAAAGATGCAGAAACGTTGCATTGCAGACCGTATAACAATACACTACAAGAGAAGAGCGGGTAAGAAGAAAAGGTATAAAAATCCTTGGAGGTTCCTAGCCTTAGGAGATACTTTGTTTGATAGGGTAATGCTTTGGGTGAAACTTAGTATCTGTTCCTGGTAGCTTAGCGGTAGAGCATTTGAACGCCAATCAGCAGACCCGGGTTCAAGTCCCGGCCAGGAATATTCAAGGCAATCAAGCTACTATACGGGTGGCATCCTGAGAATTCACAGCGCGCATCAAGCAGATAGGCACGAGTTTTAACTAAATATCTAAATTATTCGAGCCGTGAGGATGCAGTTAATATGTATTATTGCGATTACTGCTCCCCCCAAAACTAGAAAAGGCAAAAATTCGATTTTAAATGGCGTTTTTTAAACAATAAACACGTGGGACTCCTACGTAGAGATTGACGTCCTGATTCCAAATCTACAAAAATGTTCAAGCTGGTTTTAATATTTTTTGAGTAGCAAACATTTTTGCGTGGGGACACGACTGGTATATATATATAT
This sequence comes from Ceratothoa steindachneri, assembly GCA_963969495.1. NCBI lineage: Eukaryota > Metazoa > Arthropoda > Malacostraca > Isopoda > Cymothoidae > Ceratothoa > Ceratothoa steindachneri. The sequence continues at coordinate 73,949,299 of OZ018336.1, read as the reverse complement.
ATATATATATATATATATATATAGAGAGAGAGAGAGAGAGAGAGAGATATATATATATATATATATATATATATATATATATATATATATATATATATATATATATTAAGGTAATTCGTGCAGTAACGCAATTAATTATGCGGTTAAAAGGCTATTTTTTGGCAAACCAGTCTGCCTCAAAGCCTTCGGAAGGAGCTCTTCTCACATACACGAAAAGGTACCACTTAAAATAGGCGTTTTCTCAGATAGCCAAAAAAACTATCTTGCGATTAGCGTTTTCAAGTGTCACCCTTGCTTTTCGAAGAGAATGGAAAATTTGTTTGATTCTCCAATTTCGCCTCGCCTTATAAATTAAGAAAATTATTGCAGTAACGCAATTAATTATATTCAGTGCTTGTTCTCCTTTTCTTGTTGAAGATGCGTCTTGCTAGAATAGGAAACTAAAATGCACGGCATCGCTCAATGGCTGTATAGTCTTTTTAGCTTCATATATTTTCTCCGTTTCTAAATCTCCCATTTGCTTTCTTAAGCTTTTAAGGGTCATGTAATATATTCCTCAGCGTTCGGCCAGGATATTCAAACTTTTGTTTCCGTGTCCTTTACTCTTTTTGATCCTTGTGGTCTTCCAATATCCCTTTCTCTTGCCTTTAAAAACTCATGTTTCTTCTTTCATTGCTTATTAACGTCAAATTTATCTTTCTCTTGTAATATATATATATATATATATATATATATATATATATATATATATATATATATATATATATATATATATATATATATATATATATATATATATATATATGAGGCTACCAAATGTCACTACTCGGCAACCGTGTTGTTCATAGCCAAAGTCTATTTGTTTTTTCGAATTCGATCCTTTTCTGAGAAAGGTGAGTATCATTGATGTTGTGAAATTCCCTTTGTTTTATTTATTTTCATTTTTGTGTCCATTTATTTGTCAAGTGGCAGGTCTCTTGTTGCTATTTTTGTTTAGTTTAAAAGCCAAAGTTTATATGGGATCTGATGAGAAAAGATAAATATTGAGTTTTCAATCTTTATTTAATGACAAAATAGATAATGCAGATAACACTCAAAATATGTATACACTGTGTCCAAGAACAGACTATATACTATTTATAGTACATCTATATTATAATTACAAAAACATTCATTGTTATTGTGATTGAAAAATAAATTAGCCATCGAAGCGATCAATTCGTAGCAAATTGCTTGGATATAAAATTCAATTCATAATGTTATCCGACGGTGGTATGAATGCACTTCCAAATGTGTCGACTAAGTGATTGGCAGACATTAGCCTAAGCGAGGTTCGGCCTAAGGCTACACTTTGTGATTCTTTATTGTGTGGCCTACAAGCAGTCACTCTGTGTACGGTCAATAACAGAACATATAGTCTACTGATTACATTGAAAAACAAATTTCAGTGTAAATAAAAAAACATTATTATGAAGTTGAGTGTCCTGAATTTGAATTTGATAACAAAAATTTCACATCACCTAACATTTTCTTGGAAATTGCTGATTTAATAATTATGCAATTGATACCGATTTTCACGATACCATAAGTGTATTTCGCTCCTAAAGTCAGATTGAATGTGTCCATTGTAATTAATTCGTTAATATATAATGAATCAGCATGTTTATTAGCATTATATAATGTATTAGCCTACATTTTAGTATTTACTTCTTCGTTTGTAAGACATCTCAAGTGGGTCACGCTTCAGGTTCCAGCAGAAGTCAGCCAGCATAGCAGGGCTCCATTTTCCCTTATACCTGTTTTCCATTGACGCTATATTTCGATGGAACCTCTCTCCATGTTCCTCACTCACATCTCCTCTATCCTCTGGGAAGAAGGACAGATGAGAATGAATAAAGCGTATCTTCAGTGACATATCTAAACCGAGCTCTTGGTAGCACTTGATTAGGCTCTCCGTTATACGCTCTCGCTGGTCCCCTTGGAGCTTTCACAGAAGTCCTTTGTATACATCTTTGAATGCACGCCAGGCCGATAGCTCAGTTTCACCCATTGTCACCTCGAAGTCCTCATCAACTATAAGTTGACGAATCGGAGGGCCTACGAATCTTTAATCTTGGCATCACATATTTTAGGGACGATTGCTTAGAGGTACTGGAATTACTTCATTGGTCTTAGTCTTTTATGCAGTGGTGGAAGAATGATTTTCTCCTTCTTAACTAGTAGCTCATGAATTACATTATGGCATCCAGACGTCATAGTTTCCCGAGGTGACCATTCTGACCGTACATAATGTTCTGATCTGACACTACTATCCCACTTGCAAAGGAAGCACATCAACTTGGTGTACCCAGTTTGTAGCCCATTAAGTAGGGCTACTATTTTCAAGTCCGCACAAATTAGCTACTCATGTTCCTTGTAACCTATGCGGTCTAGAATAAAAGCAAGGTTCCCATATGTCTCTCTTAAAATGACTGAGTGAGCAACTGGAACTTAAGGCATGTTGTTTCCATTATGCAACAGAACCGCTTTTATGGTGTAAATGGATGCATCTATGAATAACCTCCACTCATTGGTTTCATAGGTCAGCTCAAGGGCAATGAATAGGCCTCTGATATCATTACAATAAGTCAAGTTGTTTTCAAAAATGAAGAATTGCTGTAGATCGGCAGAACGCTTCCTAAATACTGTAATTCGAGCATATTCATCCAACAAGTTCCATTCTTGCAGAAGTGAGGCCAGGAGTTAACTCTGTTGCTTAGTAAGTGTTAGATAACGAACTAGATCATTGAGTTCCGGTTGGATGATGAGGTGTGGTTTCTTGTCTGATTCAAGCTGTGCCACATATGGTGGATCTTCAGATTCTGAATCACCTTAGTTGCTTGTGTAATCGCTTGGTAGTTAAGAGGGCGGCTGTGGTACAGAAATAGCACTTGACTGAAGATCTGGATACATGAAAGATTTCTTGCCTTTTCTGTGTTGACCTGGAGTGAAATAAAATAAAATCCTTCTAAAAATGGATATTACTGGCTGTGATCACTTGCAAAAATAGTGGAAGTACAACATAGTATGTATTTTGATCTTTTTAGTCGCGTGCGACTCTATATCTTACTATGTCGGTCGGTCCCTGTTTTGCTTTTTATTGTTTCGGCAATAACATTGTAACTATGCGGCCGATTCTAACGAAATTCGAAACCCTTATGTTGTTTTAAATTTTCTTTCCAATGGAATAATGCCAAAGTCCTTTCACGTTTAGCTGGGGAATTATTTGGCAATAACACCGTAACAATTCGGCTAATTCTAACGAAATTTGAAACCCTCATGTTGTTTTACATTTTCTTTCAAATTATATAATTTTCAAGGTCCTCTTAAGGTTAATCTGGGAATTAATGAAAGTTTTGAAGGTCGTAAAGTCAAAAATGAGAATAAGTGAGAGCACGCGACTGTGGTCAGCAGACCTTGTTAATTGATACATCTCTTGAAAATATATTAAAGACCAGGAAAGAAAACACATTGAATACCAGCCTTTAATATCTGTTAAGCAGAACTAACAATCCGTTGAATGGTCCTTTGGCTCCCTCCAGACCATTAGTACGCCAAACAAGAGGCCAGGCCCTTTGCTTTTCACTCAGGCAGAAAGGGAACTTGTACACCTGACACAACATATGTGAAGTGCCCAGCCTTTGTCCTAGTCACCCACTTTACATCGAAATTACAGCTCATAAGTTTTCTTTACGTGTTTAGTCAACTGTTTCTTGTATTGTCTTAATGTAACTGATACACATATATAACAGAAACTATCTGGGGAATTTTTGCATCCTCTAGGCATTTTAGCTCTGTATCATGTAAAGAAAAAACACTAGTAAGTGGAAAATAATATAAATAGTAACATCAACAAATATTAAATAAAAAAGTGAAAATAGGAAAGATTAATGGTGTTACAAAATTATCAAACGTTAAGTAAGAGTTACCACGGATTTGGATCCATATAACTAAAAAAATACCTTAGAAACACCTCCTTAAATTTATATCAAAATCCGTCCATAACTTTTAGAATTGTCAGTTTCAGCCCAATCTTGTTTGCATTCAATCCCTACGGAACCATCCGTGAAACTGGGAAACTGGAGGGTCGCAGAAAGAGACGGGTGTTATATTCGTGATTTACGCAAAAAATACCCCTAGAAAAAGTTATTCTCATTTCCGGGGGATTTTTTCATTGTTTTACAGTCATATATGTAGACTAGATTCTTCTCGATTCTAAAACCTACACAAAATGGTGAATGTAGTTGGAAACCGCACACCATAGAATGAACAGGTGCATTTAGATATGCATTAGTGCAGCGGTCGGGAAGGAATTTGCCCACTTTAATTAAATTTTATATTCAAACAACATTTTGGTCTCATAGATTAATAAGAAGTGCCCATTGCCACAAATAATAGATTGTTTAGTTTCTAATTACAAAATATATGAAGCTAAAAAGACTATTCACCCATTGGTTGACACCGTGCATTTAAAGTTACGTTCAATGACGTCACGTAATTCTTACCTCTTCTCTATAAAGTGGGGGTGAAGGCAAATGTGGCTGTCTTGTTTTGGATGCTTTTTAAGATCCCATAATATAAGTATTTTTGTTTCATGAGGGTTTTGTTCTGGCTGTCAACTGATTATGACCTTTCCCTAAGCATAGGGAGACCCCCAATTATTTTTGTCTTTTTTCTTCCTCTTTTTATTACTCTTATTTTTATTTCTTTCAATATCGCACTTTCAGTGGTCTTTATTTTCGGAATAACCCTTGAATGGTATCGATTGAAACCTTTGTGAGTAGGATGGCGAGGCCTCTGGTTTCAGGCCTACATAGTATTTTATCGTGAATTACATGGTACTGGTAGGCCAATACTTCAGCTTGTATGATTATACGTAACTTTATGTTGATGTTTTTTGTGTTCACTGCCTTTGTGTGTTCCCCTTTCGCAACCTGCGTTTACCTCGAATATCAATTATTTGCCATTGTTTCTTTTGTGGAGATGAGGTTTAGGAGAGTTACGCGTTCTCAAAATTTCATCACCTCAATTAGAGAACAAAAGCAAGCCTGATACAAAAGATAAGTAGTCAGTATGGAAGATAAATAGCATTCGACCTCATTGTGTCCAACCCAACCCTCACGCGCGCTTCGACTCGCGTTCTGTCATCGATTCCAGATTTTGGGTCGATACGTGAACATCTAAATTTAAGACCCCAGCAATGTAAAAATATTACTTCCTCAATTTTACCATCATTTTATTACGAAGTAGTGACCACGAAAGAATATACTGAGGTGTTTGAGGACATTTTTTTAAGTACTAAATCCCTATAGCCAAAGAGTGATGCAGAAAGAAAATAAAGAGTTCATAAAATACATCCTACATCGTCTCATTTGCTGCATAATGGCTGTCGAATTCAGAACTTTGACTTCTAATAAAGTAATTTTAGTTCCTTTGTGGAGTTTTGTCTTTGTCTCTTTGCTCCCAAGGCTTTAAAGCATCAAGAGTATAGTTTTCGTCCTCATTTAACCACTGTTCTTGTACAAGGGAATAATGCCTGCTAAAACGTGATTTCCAATTCCATGTGAGGAGAAGTCTTCTCTTTCATCCATTTATTGGAAGTTGGTGTTGCCGTTCCGGTCGCTGTGCCAGGGTTGGACACAAGGAGGTCAAATGCTATTTATCTTCCATACTTTTTTGTGTGTCAAACTTGCTTTTTGTTCTCAATTGAGGTGATGAAATTGTGAGGCCGCGTGCGAGATACCGTTTTCTGCGATCAAAAAGCGATGTACCCGATCCGGAGACCGTTTGTCACGTAGGGAGACTTATTGAGAGCCATAAATACACTCGGAGGAATGAAACCTCCCATTTCTTCATCCATAGCACTTGCGATGTCACGTCAATTACGGGTCGTGGTTATGCAAAAAATTATTTTCTGCTTGGTACCTGGACAGGTGCTCAGACATTTCGATCCTGGTTATCTCGGCATCGAACGTTTTATTGTATCGACTTCATTTTGGAATAAAAGCCTTTATTTAATTTTTTTTAAAGCATTTATTTAAAGTTTATTTCATAATCCGTATCTATAAGACGCTTGATCTGTTCTTGCGGACACAACGTTGCTCGCTCATAACTTACCCGTTTGCGTAAACTGCTGCGTACGCACGGTGCAACGTTTACTCATTGTAAGTATATTATTTGATGATATTATATGATCGGGAGAGTGTGAAACTCTCCTAAATCTACTTTCACCCCACAAATAATAATAATCAGCAAGCAAATATATTTTGGTGCCACACTATAGGAATTTCAAACAATATGCATCTCTATTTAATTGCGACAGGAATTTTTATCCCAGGCGAGGCCGGGTACCTATGCTAGCACCAACTAAAGCCCGTCGTATTGTCAGTTTCCAATCTTTTTGTTCGTATTTCCATTTTGTACTTAGGCAAGCTAAGTTTGGATAAATGATTCCTAGTCGTAGTTGAAGTGCTCAGTGCCAACCTTCACGAGGCATTCAGGCTGAAGTCTGTTCTCTTACATTCCACGTTGATATATCAAATTACGGACCTTTTCGCCTTACATTTTGCACAGTGTCTAACCAAGTACTCTTAAAGTATACAAAAAGTCCCCCTAAGACATGTTTAGTTTTCTCGTTTATCAAGAGTAAATTCCATGAGCAGATAGCATTTTCATTTAGGTTTTTGAAAGTCATGATACAACTTAGTCACTGGAATCTAAGTTATTCACCCAAACTTACTACGAAGAATGAGTGGCCGCCTCAAAGCTGAAAGTTATATTTTATTTTTTTAACCTTTTTTATTTCTGATATCCTTTTTTAAATTTATGAACATTCTTTTAAAATATTGTTAAAATATGGCAACTGGTTACTGAGATATGGCTAGTTGAAAAATACTATTTCGGAGGGGACCCGATATGTAATAGGCAAAATTGATATAACGATAGCAGGAATGACAAGGCTGGCGACGAAAGTTCGATCATGCCTGAACCTGACGGGGTAGTGTAAAATAAGCGATCTGTTGACATAAAACTAGCTACATAGCCTCCCTCGCATAATCCAATGTTTTCTCTTTCTCACACTTGTAATATGATAAATCAAGGCAGTTTCTTCGGACTGCAGGGCAGCCCACTACTCTTTCCTTTATCTAGTATTAAAGACCTGACCAGTTACCTCATGCCATAAGAGAAGTGTTTTGGTCAACCTAAATAACTACAATATTTTAACACTTCGAGCTTGGGTGGCCCTATGCGTTGAGGCGCGCCTGAAAGGAAGAAGATTTGAGCTCTATTAACCATTTTTATGAAGTATATATAATATGATCACCTGTGACTATTTTGGGTGCATAAGTCTGGACTGTTTCTGGCGGGTGAGCTTTAATACGTTGTTGACAGATCTTCAGTTCTTGCGAAAGCGCCCTTATTGGTACTGACCATATGGTTTCAACTACAATGTGCCCCACAAAAAAGACATGAAATTTGGTACAGTTTATTTATTTTTTTGGAAACAAAAAAAAACCTGTTATTAACAGAAACTATTAAAACAGAAAAAAACACAAATGTTAGTTGTAGTGTTCAAAATGCTTTTCGTGGGCAGCGGCACAACTACGTAGACGGTCTAGCCAACTTCAGGCCGTCTTTTGGATGAGTTCAAGCGGAATATTGTTCCAAGCTTCCATCAACAGAGATTTTAAGGTTTGTATGTCTGTGACTTCTCTCCTTTGGAATTAAAGTTGATGTAACAGTAAACTCCACATGGTAAAATCCATTACGATGAGATCTAGATTATTTGAGGGCCATTCGTTAGGTTCAATGAACTCAGGAGTATTGGCTCTGAGCATGGCAATAGTGTCCTTGGATGTATGGGTCTTCGCTCTATCTTGTTGCCATGTCCATTCATCTGTTTCCATTACTTGGTTCATGTCGCGGAACAGCTGGACACACACTTCATCTCTATACACGAACTGATTTACTGTTTTTTTTCTTTCTTCTGTACGATGGGAGATGTTCTTGGCCAGCAGCATCTCTTTCAATAAACCGCAACTGTTTTACCATGCCAGGAAACTGCATCATATCATCTAGAAGCAAATGTCGAGAAAGTACTATTACCATTGGGGCACAGACGACTACGAGTAACAGGCAGTAAAGCAGGAGACACAGAATGTAGGTTTTTTAAGTGGAGGGGGAGTTTCTGGGAGCTGACAGGCAGGAAATGAGTGAGATTCAAGAACATATGCGTAAGATTCCTTCTAAATTTTAGAGCCCATCTAGCGACTGGCTACCAGGGCATAAGGCGCCGTAATCATATTACAAACTTATAGTAGACTAGATTAAAAAAAAAAAAATGGCATATAAATAACAGAGATAAAAGAACAAAACAACGGCTAAGAAACAAGCTAAAAAGGACAACAAAATCTTTTTGAAAAAATAACCACGGTGCAGGATCACGGGACCTACAACAAAGAGTGTCAAATGAGGTGGAGAAGACCAGCCTCCTCCAAAAAGTCGTATAGTCCCGAGTAAAGGGGACAAGCAGTAGCCACCCCGCTCATCCCGGTACCGGGATAGGTAGATGCGCGAAGGTTACCCATACTGGGATATTTAGCAAGAATGTGCCAAACAGTCTGAGGGACAACGCAGTTGTCGCAATAAGACGCAGGCGAGCGATCCATCAAATGGCAGTGCGTCGCGTGAGTGTGTCCAATTCGGAGATGACAGGAAGCAACCTAAAGCCGTGGCACTATTGGGAAGTTAGACCATGGGAACAGTCGCAGTACAATTAAACGCAACCTTATGGTCCGTTAGATCGTCTCCCATCTTCTTTACCAAGTAGTCCAAAGCGCTACCCAGATTCCTGCCATGTAATCGGTGTAAGAAAGAACGAAACGCTCATGGCGCGCTCATTACCCGCAATTCGTACATATCCAGGAACCCAGCAGAAGATAAACTCGACATCCAGCAGGCTCGCCGAAACCCAGGCGTCACAGATACCGCAAATCAGGGGATGTGGAGATTCCAATGCCCCGAGAGCACTTATCGCGCTTTGTGAGTCGCTATAGATCATAATCCGGTTTCTGAACCAGGAAAGACGAATTATCTCCCGTCCAAGTAGTGTATTGCAACCAGCTCTGCCATAAAGACAGAGGCAGGGCCTGGCAGAGCCCCGCTGACTTCAAACAGAGGAGATATTGCATGGAAACCAACCATATCTTAGCACTTGGAGCCATTAACTTACACTGGCATGGTTCCAGCGTAACATGAGGTTTGCTCCCAAAACGCCTAACGCAATTCTTCCGACGTTATAGAACATTTGGGAGTAGAGGGGTGGCGAAGGAAGCCATCCTCCAGGGTGGCTTCCTGGGAAGTAACACAGGCCTAAAACCCAAAAAGCTTAGGTTATGAATGGCGTCTCTCGGCGGCAAAGTAACCGTCAAGATTGACTTCGGATGCAGTTAGAGCAGTTGGCGACTGAGAGAGGCGCCGGGTTCGCCTATGCAGGCGAATAATGTATTTTGCACGACGCAGAGCGAGTGGCATCTCCCAATCTTCGAAAAGTAGGCTCTCAATAGGAGGCGTGCGGAAGGCAGCGGTCGTCGAGCGGAAGCCAGTGTGGTGGATCGAGTCCACTTTCCGCAATACACGCTCTGCTGCGGATGTATAAAACTCGCATCCGTAGTCGAGCTTCAAACGGACAGAAAAACGATAGAAAAGTAAGGCAGTAGCTCTGCCAGCAACCCAGGTTCTGAATATAACGAAACGAACAATGTCCATGGCGCGGGTACAAGAGACCCTAAGGCTGCGAATATGGCGTCGATCAAAACCAAGACCAAGGAAACGGTGCAAATCCACTACTTCCAGGCGAACACCATTTATAAATGATTCCGGGTTAGGGTGGAGCAGTGGATGGAGGCAGAGGCACACCACCTTAGTGTTGGCCAATGAATACCAAAATCTGTGCGTTTGGGCATAGCGAAAGACGCGGTTCAATGCCTGTTGGAGTCGACGCTCCAGAGTTGGCCTCTGAACCGAACCAAAAGATGATCGAGAGGTCGTTCACGTGGAGCTTATCGAGAACGTCTTCCGGCATCAGTGAAGTGATACCGTTGATGCTCAGGACCAAGAATGTGACCCTGAAGAAACTCCCCTGCGGGACATCCTCTTTCTGCTCCTCTGGGCCGGCGGAGAGCCCCCCTCCCCCCGGAAGCGGAATAAGCGAATTGTCCCCTCGCTTCATCGTGTGGAGACTATCCATGATACCGTATCAACATACGGTATCATAGGACTTCTACATATCAAAAACACGATGGCGTAGTACTGCGTACGAAGGAAAGCCTCGCGTACAGCATTTTCCAGTCGGAGTAGAGCATCCGATGTGGAGTGAAAATTGAGCAAGCACCACTCTTCGGAAGACAGGCGGCATCCGCTGTCCATTAATTAGGCTAATCTAACATTTATCAATTTCTGCATCAACTTCCACACATGGTATGTTAGAGAGATTGGGCGAAAAACCAGCAGGAGTATAATAATCTCTCCCCGGTTTGCAAATAACGAGCACAGTAGCGATTCGCCAAGAGTCTGGAAGGATACCCTCTTCCTAGGTCTTGTTGAACAAATCCAACAGGAAAGCCAGGCCTCGCTCACCCAGGTATCATCCGGACTAGGGGTGGCGTCCGCGCACGAAACGAAGGCAGAACGCAACCCATTCTATTTAAATCTGTGTCTAAAGGGTTCCAGTCAGCGGCTTTCAGCGGCATCATGACGCGCAATGAATGCTGGCGGAGCAGCATCCTGGCTAGAGAATGCATAAAAAGCGGTCGCAAAGGATTCTGCTACGGATGCCGGGTCTGGGATAGTATTCCCATTCTCTTGGAGAACTGGTGGGGGTCCTGGAAGAACTACCCCAGAATCCTTTTGACTCGATTCCACATACCTGCTTGAGGGGGTCTTCCCGTTAAATGAAGACATGTATTCCAGCCAGGAATATCGGCAGGCGTGCTTCGAAACATACCGGAACCTAACCCTAGCTCGACGAAATTCACCGACAGTGAAATCGTTCGGGCGGCGCTTATAGCGCATGTCAGCATAACACTTCTGTTTGAGGGTTATTTTCAGACTCGGCTAACCACCACGGGAGCGGTCGGCGTGCGAAACGGCCAAATGTTCTAGGAATAGTAGTTAGACCCACGGTGATGAGATTTTCGGGGAAAAAATCAACGGGTCTCATCCACCGATATAAACTCCTCGACTGAGAGAGAGAAATCAATCTTATCATGAAATGCGGACCAGCGCGCACGTGCTAAGCCTAAGCACCACCCTTGGCTCTCAAGAGGCAGCGGTCGAGAAAATGATATTTGAATGGGAAAGTGATCACTACCATGGAAGTCATCGAATACCCACACTCGAAATAAGGCTGTGCATCCGAAGGGCACAAAAATAGATCAATACAAGAAAGTGAAGCGGTTCTCGGGCAGTGATGCGTAAACTTATCGATATTTAAGACACCTATATCCAGCTGGTCGATCAGGTTGATAGGTCCCTGAGACATAGGAATGATTGAAGAGTCTCCCTAGAAGGGGTGTGTCTCGTTCAAATCTCCCACGAGAGAAAGAGCCTTGACACCCGTGCCATGACGCGGCGGAAGTAACACACGTCGAAGTCTGCTAACAGTGGAATGTACGCAAAAATGAAAGTATACCTCCTATTCAGTTTCAGCTGCACTGCTACTGCCTGAACAGAGGTATCTAGAGAAAAGATAAGAACGGCGACATCATGCCGGTGTAAATGCCGCATCCCTCTTCCCTGCCTCTATATCGTGGTGGTGGGGTCGTAAAACTGTTATACAACGGAAGGGTGGGCAGGGGGCAGGCGCCCAGTATGGTCTCCTGTAAAAAGATAGGTAAGGGAAAATGGGAAGATACGAGCCTCCATAGCCCCCCCTAGCTGGCGCAGTATCTGGGAAAATTTCTTTAAAGGAACATGCCATCCATGCCAAGCTCAGAAGAAATGCGGGAGTCTCTTCGAAGAGAAGACGCTCACGGAAATAGCCTTACTTTTTCCGGAGGCAGAACTCAGGTCGCGGTTGGCCAAATAATAAACCCTAGCTTAGCCTCTTCTCGTTCTTTCTGACATCCTATCATCTTAACGTGCTTCTTCACTTTCCCTACATCCTCTCCCACGATTTTCTCTGGTCGGCATCTAATTTCACAGGGTAGACACCGAACAGCTTCATGTTATCCAACCATCCCGGATAGAGGCTGAGGGAGGGACGCCTCACACCCCTGAGCTTCAGTTTTGGGTGGTTATTTTTTAACACCTGCCTCACCTCCACCCACACCATCCTCACATACCATTTCTCTCTCGCTTCACTATCTATCAAGCTGGAGCCGACATGCTGAAGGGCTGACTGACAACTAGGTGGGAAGAGTGGTCTCGAATGGCAGCAGCTAGCTTTGTTGGCCTCGTATTCATCCATCGCAGAGCGGGCTACTACGTGGGGTGATCAGCCTTTATGTCCATTGATTAAGAAAACAAAGTCTCCCCCTTTACCATGTCCATTGATTAAGAAAACAAAGTCTCCCCCTTTACCACCATCGGAGCCGCTCTCAGGCAGCTTTACTAAAGAAAAGGAGGCCCCCTTCCTTCTGCGCTTTCTCAGGGGAACCTCCAAACCTCTCGGATCGGAGAAGAGGTTTACTTCTCTCCTAGTCCTAATGGCGCAGGCGACTCCCCCTTAGCCTCTTCTCTGGAGTCATCATTGGATGACTCCCTCTTACCAGCGGCAGTCCCCCCCTCCCTTTAAATTTCACAGGAGACTACCAAGAAAGGATGCCAGTGGCCCATAATTGACTGCAACCTGTACGTTAGGCTCGATAGGCCCAACGTCCTTATAGGGGCAAGGGTTGACAGGGCCCTACGTTCCGTGCCCTCTAAAGTCCTGCCTATCAAGTTGACAGGGGGTCACTCTACATCTCCCTCCCCCCTCTCTTTCCTGACAGATGCCAGGTCTCTGGCCCAAGACAAGATAAAAGGTACCTGAAATGGGATCCGTGATGTCTTGGGAGGATAGCCACATGTAGGCCCCCCTGAGATGGATAAGGTTCCTGAGGTGACCCAGCCCCAGACGGTAAGATCTTCCATTATGCCGCACACGGGCTAGGTTATTAACCTAGGCAAGATTGGCACTCCATCCCTGTTGATCCTGCACGTTGGGAGTCGGGGCACCTCATTCAGAGACAATCTGACGTTTTTGAGACTGCTGGCTTCAAACGCTTCCTTGTTATTCGCTCCACTGATGGCAGCATGTTGGCCAAGGGCAACATGAACGATCAGAGGAGAGCACTAGTTGGCGTGATTGGTAGAGACCCAAAGATTACCTGTTTCAAGGACACGAGCATTCGAGGTGGTCATTATAGGTGCCCTTAGTACACCTCATGGCACGCCAGTGAGGGTGACGCCATACTATACAAGGAACTTCTTGAAAGGAGTGGTTTATGGGAGGGAACTCTGGAAATGCTTCATAGATGACACCGACTTAGAGCTGGCCGACCATGGAGCGGTCAAGTTTGAACGTTTGATAAGAAAATAGAGACTGGCCTCGACCCACACCCCTACACTCTTCGTCACGTTCGACTGTGACACGCTCCCTGAGTCGGTGCGTGCCGGTTAGCATTGGTACAGTATGAATGGATTTGTGCCACTGCCGCGGTGGTATTACTACTGCTACCGCTTCAGCTATACATATCGCTCCTGTTGATTTGCAAAGTCAGGGTTACCCGAAGTCAGTATAAGTTGTTCCAGGGCCAGATACGATAAGTCCGCATTGTGTGTGTCAATGCGGACAGCTGCAGCCCACTTATTCGAAAAAATGTGGTGCGTATCTCCTAGAGAAGGAAATCCTGGCAGTTCAGGCCTAAGATCGTCTCTCATTTCGCGAGGCTAAGAACTTGGCCTTGGCGTGCCCAGCGCTGCCTGGGAGATATAATGCCTCCATGCTAAGAAAGACACACTCTGCCTATTGCCCCTCCCAACCTACAAGCACGGTCGTTTCGATGTTCATTTCCAACATTTCTGTGATGTCTAATCAGCCCGGGCGCTCTCCTAGTACAGCTGGAAGCACAACAGGTTCACACCCAGACCAGACTAAAATCAGGGCTCCCCATCCTTACCACAGCCTGATCGTTTCCCGGAGGAAAAACAGCCACACTCCTCCACCGAGTCGGGAGACTCACAGGAGGTAACGTCCCTGAAGTTGGCCGTGCGCCCATCTTCCGGGATTCGTCAAGCTGCCCCTTGAAAGAAGGACAGCAGGAAATGATCTAGGGCTCCTACGACCACACTAAGTAATATGCTGGCTGGATCGATGGTGGATCATCTTTTGGATGATCCACCATCGATATCGGGATACTCATAGGAAGCAACTACCCTAAAGTTGGTCGTGCTTCCATCTTCCGGGGTTCCTCACTCTGCTCCCCGAAAGGAGGACAGCAAGAGAGGAGCTTCGGTTCCTAAGCTCACACTGAGTGATAGGCTGGATGAATCGATGGCGGTGGATCATCCAAAGGAAGTATACCCTCCTTCGAATCGGCCCGGCATGCCTAATGTTTCGAGGCGGAGGGAGGAAAATACTCACATAATACTCACATGGTGAGCCCAACCTCCCCCGATAAGTCCTCGAAGACGACAGCGCCTTCAACGCATTGTTCGGCCAACAGGGCCCTGTGTTCTGCCTCCAGGAAGCGCACTTCCATTCCAGTAAGGGTCTTCTCTACGAAGAGGGCCCCGCATCGTCTCCGAGCTATGCCTGCTGGACATGTTCTTTAAATGGAATTGCCGCGGACTCCGAGCCAACTGGGAGACGTTAAGAGACTCGTCTCTCCTCGTTTACCCTTAGCTATCTTTTTGCAGGAGACCATCCTGGGCGCGTGCTCCCTGCCCGCCCTCTCGGGATATAAGGGTTTTGCGACCGCACCACCAATAGATTGGGGCTGGTGAGGAGGATGGAAGATTTACACGTTGCCTTACTCCTTTAATTTGCTTTGAATACCTCCGTTGAGGCAGTAGCCGTGCAGCTGCACCTGCATAGGAGGTATCTATTATTTCTGGGTACATTCCACCATTCAGCCAACTTCGACGTGGGAGATCTCTGCCGCGTCGTGGCACGGTTGTCGAGCCCCTTTATCTTGCTCGTGAATTTGAACAATAGACTCCCTTCCTGGCTAGACTACTCGATCAATCCTAGGGGCAAGCTCCTTGACGAACTGATCGACGAGCTAGAAATAGGTGTCCTAAATGCGGATGAGTTTAAGCTTCAATGCCCGAGAACCGCTTCATTTTGCTGTTTTGATCTATCTTTGTGCTCTACGGATGCATACACTGATTTTGGGTGGGGGATAGTCGATGCCCTTCATGATAGTGATCACTTTCCCATTCAAATATCATTTTCTGCACGGCTTCCGCCTGAAAGCCCTCCCCGGTGGTGGTTGGCGCGGGGGCGGTGGTCTGCATTTCAGGAAATGACGGATTTTTCTGCCTCAGTAGAGGAGTGTAGGTCAATGGGTGAGACCGTTGAGTTCTTCTACGGTTACTTCATTGCCGTGGGCCTGACTACTATTCCTAGAACATCTTGACGTTTTGAACGCCTACCTCTACCGTGGTGGTCAGCCGAGTGCAAGTTGGCCCTCAAACAGAACTGTGATGCCTAAATGCGCTATAAGCCTGTCCCAACTATTTCACTGTCTGTGAATTTCGTCGAGTTGGGCTAGCTTCCAGTATTTTTGAAAGCACACTCAGCGTTCTTACTGCCGGGTATACGTTTCTTCACTCAACGGGAAAGACCCCTAGAACAGAAGTGTGGAAGCGAGTCAAAAGGATTATGGGCAAGTTCTCGCAGGACCCACTTCCAGTTCTCCAGGAGAAGGGGACCACAATCTCGGACTCCGCTTCCTGGCATAGTCCTTCACGACCACTTTCCCACCATTCTCTAGCCAGAAAGCTAGCCCCTCCAGCATTCATGCGCGTCTTGATGTCGCGGAAGGCCGTGACCTGGACATTACCGTAAGAGGCGGAGAAACCTTAAACGATAGGTTTACATTGAGTGAGTTGCGTTCCATTCTCGCTTCGTGCACCGAAATATCACCTGGTCCGAACGATGTCCATAAGACATGCTTCAATACCTGTGTGAGTGGGTTATGGAGTTTCTATGTTTTAAACGGGATCTGGGTAGAGGGTATCCTCCCAGATTCTGCTGAATAGCTACTGTGCTCGCTTTTCGCAAACCCGGGAGAGATCGCTCTACCTCAGCCGGTTTTCGCCCAATCGCTCGAACTCCTGCGTGGTCAAATTGATGTGGATATTGATACATGTTAGATTAGCCTTTTTTCTTGACAGAGGAGGCCACCTCACGTCTGACGCTCTGGTGATTAGAAAATGCCGCCTGCAAGGTGTTTATTGGTAGACAGCACTATGCCATTGTGTTTTTCGATCTGGAGAAGGCCTTTGATTCCTCATGGTTAGGTGGGTCCATGGAGACTCTCCACACGATAGGGGCGAGGGAAAGCCTCCCAATCTTTATATCTTAAGTTTTGCGAGATCATTAATTCCGCGTAAGGATAGGGAGAGTCAGCTCCGTCCCAATGGAGCAGGAAGATAGTGACCCGCAGGGAAATATACTCAGTGTCACACTCTTTCCCCTGAGCATCAAAGGTATCATTTTGATACTGCTGGAAGATGTTCTCGCTATTCTCTATGTAGATCACCTTTCGATCTCTTTTGTCCCGGCCCAGATGCCAACTCTGGAGTTTTGACTCCAACAGGCATTGAACTGCGTCTACGCAATGCCGGAGCCCACAAGTTTCGGTTTTCCTTAGTTACACTAAGGTTGTGCACTTCTGTCGCTACCCATGGCTCCACTCTGAACCAGACTTGTTTCTAAATGGGGTTCGCCTGGAAGTCGTGGACTCGCACCGTTTCTTTGATCTTGTATTTGATTAATGCCTCACCTAGGAAGCTCATATTCTCAGCCTTAGGATCCCTTGTACTCGCGCCATGGATATTCTTCTCTCCTTGAGGTTTCCCTCCCGGGGCACTTTTTTATCGATTCTTTTGTTCGTTTGAAGCTTGACTACGAATGCGAGTTTTATGTATCCGCAGCTGAGTGTGGATTGCGCAAGTTGGACTCGATCCACCACAACGGCCTTCGCCTGGCGACCGGAACCTTCCGCACATCCCCCTAAGAGAGCCTATTTTCAATCCCGGGGAAATGCCATTCGGTCTTCACCGTGCACAATGCATGATCCACCTTTAAGTGTGACCCTGGCGCCTTGCTTAGTCGCCAACAGCTCTCACTGCATCCGCAACTGATCTCGACGGTACTTATGCCGCCGAGAGATGCCAGTCATACCCAATTCCCTTTGGCTTTACGGCTAGGAACCTCCTTCGAATGCTTGGTATAGCTCTCGTTCCGGTGATGCCCCTGGTTCTACCCAGGATACCAGCATGTAGGGTACCACCTTTGATTATTTTTCTCCAGGACTCTGCTCCCAACGCTTCTACATCCGGGTTGTATTGCGTTCGGCTTTTTTTAGCACACTTCCTGTCTCGCTGGAACTGCGCTAGTGTATACGGATGGCTTAATGTAGTCCCAATGAGCGCTCTGATGAGAACGCCACTGACTCTGCGAGGACTGGGCGACCAGACTAGCGTTTCGTTCTTTCACACGCCGATTACATGGCAGGAATATGGGCAGTCATCCAGGCGGCTTGGCAAAGAATATTGGAGACGGTTGAGGGGAACTTAAAGTTATGTGCCATTGCGCCGAGACTGTTCGCTGGACTTACCCTCACAATGCCGTCTGCCGTATCTGGATTGGGAACATTCTTGGAATGCACCACCATTTGATGGAGCGCTCACCTGCTCCTTACTGTGAAGACTGTGTTTTCACCCAGACTGTTCGGCATTTTCTTGTTTAATGTCCCAGTCTGGGTGATTTTTGCTCACCTTCACCTGTAACAGGACGAGTGGGGTCGCTACCGCTTCTCCCTTGTGCTCGGGACTGGTTCCTGTACACAGACTTGTGGACTATGCGCCTTTTTGTAAGAGGCTGACCTCCTCCAATTTATTTTAATATTTTTTGTAGGTCGCATGCCCCTCCGCCAATGGGAAAGCGGGCCCATTCCCAGGCCGAAGAGTGCGCTTCCTTCTTGTCGTCTTTTTGATTTCTTTTCTTTTTTTCTTTTTTGTGTTTGTTTTTTTTTCTCCTGTGCTTACCTTTCTCTTTTTTATCTTTTATTTACATATTGTCATTTGTTTTTGTAATCTATCCTGGCAGTAGGCTGTGATGCGAGTACGGTGACTTTTGCTTTAGGAGGCAGTCGCCAGATAGTCTCTCAAAGGAAAAAAATAATAAAAGAAATCAAGGACTTATTTGAGGAGGTTAGGCTCGCCATTCGAGTCTTTTCCTCCCTCCGCCTCGGAACTTTAGGCAAACGGTGCGGCTTCGGATGCGGGCCCTTCTTTGGAGGATCCACCATCTTCAAGTCACCCAGACTAGCACTGGGTGTGGTCGTAGGAGCCAAGGCTCATTTGGTGCTCTGCTCTTTTCGGGGGACAGCTTTACGAACCCGGGAAAACAGCCTCATGACCAACTTCAGATGTTTTCTCTCCTGTGAGTCTAATGACTCGGTAGAGGCACGTGGCTGTTTTGCCTTACGGGAAACGGTCACACTAGGGGAGGGAGGGTGAGCCCTGGTTTGGTTTTAGCCGGAGCTGGGTGTGAACCCATTGTACCACCATCTATACAAGGAGACCGCCCGGCGGGGAGGATGGCTGCAGAAACGTTGCGAATAGGCGTGGTAACGACCGTGATTGTAGACCTGTAAGAGCCAGTAGAAGAGGGTATCCTTTTAATAGTGAGGCATAAGACGTCCAAAGTAGCGTCTGTCGCGCCAGGACCAAATCTTAATCCTCGCGAAATGAGAGAATATCCTGAGATTAACGGCCAGGATTTCCTTCTCCAGGAGAAGCACACCACATTGCTTCGAAGAAACGGGTGCGTCTCTCCGCAGCCTTGGATCAACTTACATAGACTTCGGGTAACCCCGACTTTGCACGTTTACATGACCGATTTGTATGGCGGACGCGGTGGCAGTAGTACCAGTTCTGCATCAGTGGTATGAATACTTCCACGCGGTGGTGATACCACCCGCCTTTACACCGACTACGAGAACCTGTCACATTCTAACGTGACGAAAAGTTTAGGGGTGGGTCTCAAGGCCCTTCCCTGTTTTCTCATCACACGGACAGCTCTAATGTGATGTCACCTATAGAGCAGTCTACAAACTTCCATCGCATAAGCTACTTCTTTCACAAATTCAATGGTAGAGTGCGACGTCACACTCACCGGGATGCCATCAAGTGTCCGAAGGGCACTAATGTTGGCCGCCTCCGAGGGATCTGACGCATTCGCCATAAGGCTCGCGTCCGAGAAACGGGACACCTTCTGCTCTCTACCAATCAGTTTAGCTAATGTTCTTCTCTGATGTTACATGTTGCCCTTGGCTAACATGCTGCCATCAGTAAATCGAATAACCAGAAAGAGTTTAGAACCAGTGGGCTCGAAAACGCTAGGTAGTCTCTGAATGAGGGGCCCCGGCTTAATCGAGTCTCCGCTCTGCGCACTTGCAATTTTGGTCTTTTCTGGGACTTCCCACACGCATGAGCACTGAGGCTGGACGTGCCAATCTTGGCTTGGTCGCTTACCGAAACGGCAGCGAACCCCTTACTCCCCATGGCTGCCGCGGAGGGAAAGAAGCCCTTAGTCTTTTTCGTCTTACAGTATATTTTCTTTTTAGGAGAGGAGGGTGGAGAATAAACCCGCTTCACTTCTACCCGAGAAGAAACCCTTAGGCTGGATGCACAGGGCTCAGCAAGATCCTTCTCTGAAATAGAGAAGGTCTTGACTGTCAAAGGGGCGGGAAGAGGCCTCTCCTCTCCTCTTGAGTCATCGGGGTCCGATCCCGAGGACTCAGACCCCGTGCTAGATCCTGCCGTTTCGAATTGGGTCACCTCGGGACCATGTTCATATCAGGGCGGCCCCTCCGTTTTGCTTTGGTTTCGTTTCTGTTGTTTTTTTCTTTAGCCTATGACCTTTTTATCGTTGTTATTTATTTTTTTTAATATTGCCTAAGTATGGCGACTTTTTCCCTAGTAGGCCGTCGCCAGATGGGCTCCTAAAGTTAACAAACAAATAAAAACAAAAACAAAAAAAACGTTAAGTTAGGATAGTGTAAGATAGATTAGGTTAGGTTAGGTTAGTTTTGGATTGGTTTGGTTTAGTTTGAGAGAATACGATGCACTATAATGTCATTATGACGTCATAACTATTATAGATATCTCTAATTATATTTCTATATAAAATAGATTCATAGTTATTCGCAGGATATAGACAAAATTGATATAAAATAGTGTTCTGTAATTACTTTTTTGATTTAGAAATTAGAATACCAGATCGTTCCTGATATTTACTAAGTGGTCTGAGTAGGACTGCTTACATTACCAATAGATTGGCGTTTAACTAAATACAAAGGGAGCCCCCTTAATGATAGATAGGTTAGCCACAACCTACTTGTATTATTAAATGAAAAGACTGTAGGAAATCAGCAAATATATACTTAAGCCTATTTAAATATTAGTCGCTTTGCACCTCGACTGCTGTGGCCCACTGTACTATGAAGATTTAAGAGGGACTCCGTTGGACGAAGCTAATAAGCAAGCAGCCTACTTAATCAAGGCCCCTTTTTTACGATTCCCACACCAGAGGCGGACTCATCACGGCTGGTCGTCGTCAATGCTATAAAAACAAATTTCTGACGGGTAACCGCAGTTATTTAGTTCGTTCCCTAATTAATGGAAATTGACACAGTGCAATGATCGTAGGGCAAAGTAGACATCCTCATGAGCGACCATCACTGGTCTCCACTGCCTAGGAAACCCCTTCCCGTGGTCCCTCAAACTCTTCGATTTAGGCCTAAACGTGGAAGGGAGAGGCACACGGTTCTGAATTAGGAGATTAGTGTATCATCCTGACGAAAAAGTTGAAGGAATCTAAATGACTATTTGAAAAAACAACAACAAACTCATTTAAGTTGGTAGGAGCTCCTACGTAATATGAGACAAAGTAATTTTCAGGAACTGAGAGTGGAGGACGTATATTGCAAAATGAAATTGTATGGTAATTCCCTTCGGATATTCCTCCATAAAATGGCCTAAAGACTTAATTGTTAGTTATTTTGCGGGAAATAGTCAGAGAATAGCAGCAAATCATGTTTCAGCGAAGAACAAAGAGCTCGTTATAAACCTCTGAGTTGCAGTGCTCGAGGGGCCTGGTTCCTTTTCATCGGAACCTAAAAAGTAGGAAAGCCATTAAAATGGAAACAAATCACTGCAGACTTTTTTGGAGTGGTGACATGGTAAGGTTTAGATCGCCCTCGAAAAAGATGGTTATTGCTATGAAGCTGTCGTGCAGTCATGTGGGGGTTAAGGAGCATTTATTTACATATGTCGCATCGTCACATGGGTTAAGTGGGGGTGGTCATTAATAATGGGTTCATTACCTTGTGTTTCCTATATTCATTATGCAATAAAAAATACGATGCGCAATTAGAAGGCAGGAAAAATTCAAGCATCTCTTTGCTTTGGACTCTTGTTGAAGACGAGCATTTTGGCAGTCGTTTCTTCGGTTCGGATTAAAATGGCAGGGGAAAATTCTGAAATTCTAAAGTCCAATTCATGGCGTCAAAAAGTAGAGGCATCGCCACCATTTAAGCTCTTCATCCTACACATAATCAAAATATTTATGTATAAAATATATATTAATACACAGCAAAAAATAGCAATAATAAGCCATTAACTTTTACAAAAACTTAAGTCGTGTCGTTGTCCGATGGGGACGTTTCTCTCGTACAGGGTGGGAACACGATGTGTAGACGGTTTTTTACAAATTATTTTGAATATGGTTTCATACAATTAATTTATTGCAGGTTATTTCAGTATTTATTGAATTCTCTGAATGAAAATGTAAATTCACAAAAAATAGCACTCATTCACAAATATGAATGGAAAATGTGAAGCACTTGTGTATCTGTATATAAGCTGGAGGAAAGCGTGCAATTTTTTTCAAATGGCTGTGAGCAGATCTGGGTTTTTTTAAATCTACCGAACGCCTTAAAGAGACAGGCAGGTGTCTTTCAGGAGTAAGGACCAGCCCGCTGCGATAAGTGAGAACCCCAATCCTCATCATGAACATAAACAAGATGAGACTAAATACAAGGAGGGGTGCCAGACAACTTACTTTGAGGTCAAGGTGAACCAGGTCCATTCTTGATAGGTAAAAAACATCTTTCCAAGAATATGTTTACTGTCCCGGCCACTCACAACACTCATAATAATCGTGTTTAGGCACAAAATGAAAATGAGATTCTCGGGAACAGCGGACATCTTTCAAGAGATAGAAGCCACCTTCAGAGATCATGTGGGCGAACGTAACCCCAGCTGGCCAAAAAGCACCTCTCATCTTCATTGAAGGGGGAGGGATAAAGATCAATTATGTTTATTTGAACATTTCGAACAAGAATGTAATCCCCTAGTATCTGCCACCATAGGAAGTGCCGGTATAACCTTTCAACAAGATGCAACAACCTCACACGCAGCAAAAGAAAATGTTCAAGACTGGTGCCAGGCAAATTTGAAGGGGTTTTTTGGTCAAAAGGCCTTTGGTCTTGCAACTCGCCAGATTTGAACCCCATGGACATTTGGAGTGTGGTCGATGCTTGAGCACAAGGCTTGTGTCAAATATCATCAAAGGGGCGAAACGCTGTGGAAGCACAAACTTGGAAAAAATGTTATGAGGAAATATCAGCTGAATCCCTGTGTGCAACTTGCGCTCAGTTCATACCTAGACTTCGTGACACAAAAGACCATCAAGTGAAAATTAGAGACATCATCTTGTAGCATATTTTTTTCATCCGTTTTAGCGTAAGCATTAGGTAATATTACATTTTGTTCTGAAAATAATTAAATAAATATCACTCTACATTTCGTTTTTCCACCGAGTACAAACACTCTGCTCCGTAAAATGCAATGACTGCCCAGTTGATCCTCAAACACCTTCGAAGTCTTCCTTCTCAAGCATAACTCCGTAAGGGGCACGGAGATATGTTGCTATGGCCAAGAGAAACATATCGCCGAGCGTATCGCTGTGTGCATGAACCAGTCCCGAAGACAACGGACTAGCGGTAGCAACTCCGCTCGCCCAGGTACCGGGACAACTAACGTGCAAAAGATTACCCAGACTGGAACATTCAACAAGAATGTGCCCAACAGACTGATGGATAACGCACTCGTCGCAATAAGGCATTGGCGAGAGCTTCGCCAAATGGTGGTGCATCCCGCGAGTGTGCCCAAATCGGAGACGACAGAAAAATTCCAGAATCTGTCGCAGCATTGAGGGTAGGTCCATGGGAACAGTCTTTTTGATTATTTTAGGGGCCCATATCGCGACTGCCTACTTGTGCATGAGTCGCTGCACTCAACTCAGTCTATTACTAGGCTATATTAAAAAACAAATAACAATATGTAAATAACAAATAAAAGCTAAAAAATAACAAAAAAAACAAAAAGGCAAGAAAGAAGCGTGCTCCGGCGTCGAAGATCGGCACAGCTCCCCTCAGCGCAGGAAAATAGACCCAAAACAAACAGTCATATAAAGTGGAAGACCTTCTCCAAAAATTCATAAACTCCTCAAGTCAGAAGTCAGTGTAAACGAACCCGTCCAGAGTACAAAGGAAAAGCCGTAGCGACCCCTCTCGTCCCCCCGGTACCGGCACAGGTAATATGTAGGAAGATCAACCAGACTGGGACATTCAACAAGAATGTGCCGAACAGTCTGGAAAACAAAGCAGTCTTAACAATGAGGCGCAGGCGAGGATTCCATCAAATTGCCGTGCGTCCCGCGAATGTATCCAATTCGGAGACGACAGAAAGCTACCTGAAGCCGCCGGGGCATTGTGGGATAGGTCCATGGGAACAGTCGTGGCGCAATGACACTCAACTTTAAGTTCCCCTCGACCGTCTCCCATCTTCTTTTCCAATCAGCCCGGATAGCTGCCCGCATTCCCGCCATGTAATCGGTGTGAGGAAGAGCGAAACGCTGGTCTGTTCGACCAGTTCTCGCGGAATCTTTGGTGCCCTTATCGGAGCGCTCATTCTGTGCAATTCCTACATGTCCAGGAGCCCAGCAGAAGATAATCTCGACATCAGGCCCTGGTCGCAGAAACCGGGGAGTCATAGATATGGCGAACAAGGATGCGGAGATTTCAATGCCACAAGAACACTCAGGGCGCTTGGCGAGTCGCTATAAATCACACTCTGGCCTCCGAACCGGGCACGTCGCGTCATCTCCGGTACCGAGGGGTGATTGCAACCAACTCGTTCTTGAAGACAGAGGCAGCACCTGGCAGAGCTCCGCTGACTTCAAACAGAGGGGATAGGGCGTGGAAACCAACCCACTCTTGGGACTTGGAGACATCCGTATACACTCTAACGTTTCCAGCGTGACAGAAAGTATTCTACAAAAAGGCCGAACGCAATACTCCTGGTTCTGTAAAAGCTTTGGAAGCAGAGGCGTGACGACAAATAGTCAAAAGTGGCTTCCTAGGCAGAACAAGGGGTGTCACCGACCCGAGAGTTATACCTAGCTATCGAAGGAGTTTCCTAGCCCTAAACCCAAAGGGCTTAAAGTAGGACTGGCGTCTCTCGGCGGCAAAGGCACTGGGAAGATCAGCTGCGGATGCAATGTGAGCTGTTAGCGACTGAGGGAGGCGCAGGGCTCGCACGTACAGGCGAAAAATGCAATGTGCACCTCGTAAAGCGAGTAGCATCGACAAGTAGGCTCTCAATGGGGGAAATGCGGAAGGCACTGTTTGCAAGGGAAAGGCCGGTGTGGTGGATCGAGTCCACCTTCCGCAATACACGCTCGGCTGCGGATGCATAGAACTTGTATTCGTAGTCGAGCTTCGAACGAATAAAGGATTGATAAAAAAGAATAGCAGTAACCCTATCAACCCCCCCAGGCGCTGAACGTCACAGAACGAAGAATATTTATAGAGTCGGTACAAGAGACCCTAAGGCTGCGAATATGAACCTCCCAGGTGAGGTGTCGGAAAAATACAAGGCCAAGAAAACGGTGCGACTCCACCACTTCCAGGCACACCCCATTTAGAAACAACTCTGGGTCAGGGTGGTACCGTGGATGGCGCAGAAGTGCGCCACCTTATTCTTGGCCAAGGAAAACCGAAGCCTGTGCGCTTTGGCATAGCAAGAGACTCAGTTCAATTCCTGTTTGAGTCGACGCTCCAGAGTTGGTATCTGGGCCGCACCAAAAGGGATTGAAAGGTCGTTTACGTAGAGCGTAGCGAGAATATCTTGTGGCAGCACCGAGGTGATGTTGTTGATGCTCAGAGAAAAGAGTGTGACACTGAGGACACTTCCCTGGGAGCTCCCTTTTTTCTCTCCATTGGGCCAGAGAGCCCTCCAAACACTCATACGCGGAATCGATGATATCGCAAAAATTGGGATATAAAGATTGTGAGGCGTGTCCATAATACAGTATCGCCATATGGTATCAGAGGCCTTCTCCAGATCAAAAAACACAGTGGCGTAGTGCTATCTACGAAGGAAGGCCTCACATACGGCATTTTCCAGTGAAAGCAGAGCATTTGACGTGGAGTGGAGCTTGCGGAAGCCGCACTGTGCAGAGAACAGATGGCATCCGCTCTCCAGAAAAAAGTCTAATCTAACAGTTGCCAATTTCTCCCTAAACTTTCAAACGCAAGAGGTTAGAGAGATTGGAGTGAAACCGGCAGGGGTAGAGTAATCTCTCCCCGGTTTGCGAAAAGCGAGCACAGTATCCATTGACCAGGAGTCTGGGAGGATATCCTCTACCCAGATCCTGTTGGAAAAATCTAATAGAATCGCTATGCCTCGCTCACCCAGGTGTCAAAGCATGGCGTACAGGACATCGCCCGGACCAAGGGTGGTGTCCGCGCATAAAGCGAGAGCGGAACGCAAATTACTCAATGTAAACCTGTCGCTGAAGGTTTCTCTACCTCCGCAGATAAAGTCGAGTCGGTGGCCTTCTGCGACATCACGCCTCGCATTGATGCTGTCAGAGCAGCAGTCCGAGTAGATAATGCGGGGAAAGGGGTCACCAAGGATTCTGCCACGGACGCGGGGTCCGAGATTGCGGTCCCATTCTCCTGGAGAACAGGAGGGGGGTTCTTCAAGAATTTGCCCCAATCCTTTAGACTTGCTTCCACATTTCTGCTAGAGGGGTCTTCCAGTTAAGTAAAGGGACGTGTGCCCGCCAAGAAGAGCGGCGGACGTGCTTCTAATTACACCGTAACCTAGCCCTAGCTCGACGATATTCACCGACAGTGAAGCCTTTCGGGCGGCGCTTATAGCGCATGTAGGCCTAACGCTTCTGTTTGGGGGCCGTCTCACACTATGGTGACCACCACGGGAGCGGTCGGCGTGCAAAACGTCCAGACGTTCTAGGAATAGTAGTTAGGTACACGGCAATGAGGTTGCCGGAGAAGAACGAAACGGCCCCATCTACCGACCTATACACCTCGACTGAGACAGTGAAATCAGTCATTTCCTGAAATGTGGACCACCAGGGCGGGCTCTCGAGCAGCAGCTGCACAGAAAATGATATTAAAATAGGAAAGTGATTATAATATGGAGGTCATCGACCACCTCCTACCAAAATCAGGCTGTGCATCCTAAGAACACAAAGTTAGATCGAGACAGGTAAATAAAGTGGCTCTCGGGCAGTGAAGCGTAAACTCATCCACCATTAGACACCTATCTCCAGCTTGTCGATCAGGTCGGCCAAGACTTCATCCCTTGGATTTTATCGAGTAGTTTCTCCAGATGAAGGTCTACCGTTCAGATCTCCCAGCAAGAGAAAAAGGCATGGCAACCGTGCCACGACGCGGCGGAAGTCCCCCGCGTCGAAGGCTGCTGACGGTGTAATTTACGCGGAAATAACAGTATACCACCTATTCATGTGCGGCTGCACAGCTTCTGCATGAAAAGAGGTGTCTAATGCAAAGAAAAGAACGGAGAAATCAGGCCAGGTGTAAATCGCGTATCCTACTGCCCAGCACCCACCTCGTGGTGGTGGGTTCGCAAAACCCTTATACCGAGGAAGGGTCGGCAGGGAAAACGAGCCCAGCATGGTATCCTGCAAAAAGATACATAACGGGGAACGGGAGGAGACGAGCCTCCACAGCTCGTCCCATTGAAGGAATATGCCTTCCAGTCCTAGCTCGAGGGAGATGCGGGGGCCCTCTTCAAAGAGAATAACCTCAGGGGAATGACTGTACGCTTCCTGACGGCAGAACTCCGGGCGCTGTGGGCAGGACAATGTGCTGAAGGCGCTTTCGATTTGAGGATTTGTCGGAGCAGGTTGGGCTCGCCATGCGAGTCTTTTCCTCCTCCGCCTCGAAACCTTAGGCAGGCGAGGTAGCTTCGCAGTCGGGGTCTGTCTTTTGGATTATCCATAGTCTCCGAGCCACCCACCCCATCACTGGGTGTGAGCGAGCTAGCCGAATTTCCTTTAGTTAGTGCTGTCTTTCTTTCGGGGTTCAGCTTTAAGAACCCCGGATGATTGGCTCATAACCAGCTTCAGGCGTGTTGCCTCATGTGACCTCATCGACTTGATGGACTCGTGCGGCCATTGCGCCCCGCCCCCAAACGGTCACACTCGGGGAAGGGAGGTGAGTCTTGGTTTTAGCCGGGGTTGGGTGTGAACCTTTTGTGCCGCCAACCGTAACAGAGGAGTGCCCGAGGTCGCTAGAGTCCCCAGAAGGGTTCCTAATGGGCGTGGAAACGACCGTGCTCAGCGGCTGTAAGGGCCAAGAGCAGATGGTGTCTTTTATAACATTGAGGCATAAGATGTCTCCAGCTGCGCTGGGTACGCCAGAACTAAGTCCTTAGCCTCGCGAAATGAGAGAAGATCCTAGGCCTGAATGGCCAGAATTCCCTTCTCAAGGAGAATCGGCCCGAAGTACTTAGAAGAAGTCTGATGCAGCCTTGGAGCAACTTACACAGACTTCGGGTAACCCCCATTTTGCACGTATACAGGAGCGATTCCTATGGCCGAAGCGGTGGCAGTAATAGCACCTCCGCGGTAGTGGCACGAATGCCTTCACGCGGTAGTGTAACAACCGGTACGCACTGACTCAGGGAGTTTATCACAGTCGAAACTGACGAAGAGTGCAGGGGTGGGTCTCGAGGATCCCTCCTTTTTTCTCATCACACGTTCGACCTAGGCACCGATTCCAGGTTCGCCCCCATGAAAGATCCTACCGTCTGAAGCTGGGTCACCTCAGGGACCATGTCCATCTCAGGTTGGGCTACCATGTGCCCATCCTTCCACCCCCAAGACATCGTGGATCCATTCGAGGAACCTTTTATCTCGTCCTATCCGGCGAACCGGCATCAGTCGGGAAAGCTAGGGGTGCACGTGCAGTGACCCCCTGTAAACTCAGAACGCACCACTGCATGACGTTAGGAGGCGTGAACTGACGGGCCCTGCTATCCCTTGCCACCCTAAGGAAGTTGGCCCTATCCAGTTGCTGCCAGCAAGAGCGGTTAATTTTGGGCCGCTTGCGTCTTTCTTGGCATTCCCCTGTGAGTAAAAGGAGGGACTGCTGCTCTACAAGGAAGGGTGCCCGGGATTGAGGAGAACTCCCCTGCACCCGTAGGCCTAGGAGAGGCGTAAGCCTCCTTTCCCGTCAGAGAAGTTTGGAGGAGCTCCTCCGAAAGCGCAGGGGAAGGAAGGCTTCTTTTTTGCTGTGGAGCTAAGCGAGAACGGATGCTATGGTGGTAAAGGGGAAGTAGAGAAGTTTTTTAGGTTTCAATCATTGGGAATGGTAACCATATTTTGATCAAGAGACGCAAGCGCTTATTACCTCGGTGAATACGGGGCCGGAAAAGCCAGCTGCTGCCTTTTGAGATCACTCTTTCTACCCAGTGGCCATCAGCCTCTCGACATGGCGGCTCCACCTTAGGCTGGAGTAAAATTGATAGTCAGTGAATGGAGAGAGAAAAGTTATTTGAAGAAAGTGAGGGCGAGGGTGAGGCAGATTGTTAAAAAAACACCACCCCCAACCGGAGCTTAGGGGTGAGGGGCCGTTATCCCCTCCTCATGATCCGGAATGGTTGGGTAGAGCTTGACCAGAGAAAGTTATGGGAGAGGTTGTATGGAAAGTAACGAAGCGGAGTAAGGAAACAGGGTGTCATAAAGAAGGAGAAGAGGCTAAGTCCCGTCAGTACGGCAGCCAGGAAAGCAAATCGCTGTGCCCTTTGCGGGAAATGGGAGCACATGTTGCCACAACCCCGTATAAAGACAGACGAGGCGCCTCTGAGACGCAAGAGAATCTAAAATGCGAGGGATCTCAAGCTTCGATCCAAAGGTTTTGAAGCCGGTGAAAGAAAAGACTCAGATGACGAGACTAAACCTCTCCCAATAACACTTCAAAGATGACAGCACCTTCTAAGGCAAGGGATCTGTATTTTTTGTCTAAAACATATACATACATTCTTGTGGGGGGTTTCACTCCTAAGAAGGCCCCACATCTCATTCGAGCTAGGCTTATGGGGCATTTTCCTTTACTGGAATTTCTTTGGACTGCTGGCTAAATGGTATGAGCTGCCGAGGCTCGTCCTTTCCGTTCTACGTTAGCTATATTTCTACAGAAGACCATTTAAGCGCGTGTCCCCAACCCACCCTCCCTGGGTCTACGATAAGCGAGTTGCGTTCTGCTCTCGCTTCATGCGCATATACCACCCCTGATACTCACTATATCCCGTTTGTTATGATTTGACCTGTAGGTGAGCGAGACATGGCATTTCTGTTAGATCTGTCCAACAGGATCTGGACAGAGGGTATCTTTCCAGACTCATGGCGAATGGCTACTGTGCTTGTTTTTCGAAAACTAGGTAGATATCACTCTACCCCCGCCGGTTTCTTCCAATTTCTATAACATCCTGCTTGCAGGTTGATTAAGAAATTAGTAAATTTTAGATTATTCTTTTTCTTGACAGCGGTGTACACGTATTCTATAAATTGTGGTTTCTGTAATTTTCTCTCGACGTCGGATGCTTGTGTCTGACTGGAAAGTGTTATCTGCTAGTACTTTCCTAGACAACATTTCACCACGGTATTTTTCGATCGGAAGAAGGTCTAGGATATCGTACGACAAAATGATATCATAGAGACCCTCCAGACCATTGGGGTGAGGTGACACTTAACAATCTTCATATCTTAGTTTTACGAGATCGGATATTCTGGGTACATGGTGGGGGCTCTTATACCTAATAGGACAGGAAGCGGGCATCCTACAGTTTCGAAAGTGTCCTCTGTATAACTCTGCCTTGATTATAAACGGTTTACCCTCAGTGCTACTGGAAGTTGTTCTCACTAAGCTCTACGTAGTCGGCCTTTCAATCTCTTTTGTTGGGGCACTGATACCACTTCTAGGTCGTCGACTCCAACACTCATTGAATTGCTTATCTCGCAATGCCTAAGTTCAATGGATTCAGTTAGCTTTGGCAAAGTCTAAGTCAGTGCACTTAGGCTGCCATCCACGGTTCTACCCCAACCGGGACTTGTTCCTAAACCGGTTCGCCTAGATTTAGTGGATTCGCACCCTCCGTTTCCATTGTCTTGTTTTTGACTGGTGCCTTACCTAGGAAAACCATATCCACAGTTTCAGGGTCTCTTTTTCCCTCGCCATCGACATTCATCGTTCGGTAACATCCAGCTCTTGGGTAATTTATAGGGCTAGTGCCGGGGGTTTTATCAATTCTTTGTTTGTTTGAAGCAAGAATACCGATGCGAGCTTTACGTATCCGCAGCCGAACGTGAATGGCAGAAGGTGAGGTCAATCCACCACGCCGGTCTCCATTTGGCGACTCCTGTCTTCCGCACTTCCCCATTGAGAGATTGTTTGTCGATACTGGATAGATGCCCCTCGCTCGGTGTCATTCACAGCGAATTATGCGCTTGTATGCGCGGGATCAGAGTATGCCCCATTCATTAATGGCTCTTATTTCATCACCAGCTAATCTCGATGGTGCCTTTGTCGAAAGACACCAATCATTATCTAAGGCTTCAGGTTTAGTGCCGTGAAACTCCTTCTGTAGCTCAACGTAGCTTTATAGAGAGTGATACATCAGGTTCTGACTAATAAACGCCTCTGCTCATCACGGCTCTGCTCCTTAACCTTCTACAGCACCGGGAGTATTGCGTTGGACCTATTTGATACACACACTATGTCACACTGGAGCCGTGCCAGTGTACATGGAAGACTACAAATACGAATAGAAAGTAGAGTTCGATCCCGTATCCCTTTTATGGAAGTCGACAGGGGTCTACCAGGCGCAGCTTCTATCTTGACCCCCCATCTGTTTGCAATGCATCGTTTGGTACGAAAAATAATGCAACGTCCCTGGTTCAGAGAACGAATCACGATCTCTAGCAAATCACAAACCGCTCTAAGTGCTCGAAGGCATTGGAATCTCCGTATACCTTGTTCGCGGTAACCGTGACGCCACGGCTGTCACAGGCTGGGTGGATGTTAAATTATTTTCTACTGGTTCCTGCACATGGAGGGCTCGTGAAAAATGAGAGCGCCAAAGAGTCCGCGAGGACTTGGCGGCCAGACCAGCGTTTAGCTCTTGCTCACATTGACTACATGGCAAGTATCAAGTCAGCCTATCGGACTGCCTTGCAAAAAAATGAGATACGGCAGACGGGTACCTAAATTTTCGTGCAATTGCGCTACAACTGTTTTCATGGACATAGCTACGAATGTCACATTTTCCTTCTGGTCGCCTTTTGTCGTCTTAGAATTGGACACACTCGCTGGACACAGCGCCATTCGGTGGTCCCCTAGTACTGGTCCCCCAGACTGCCCGACACATTATCGTTGTGCCCCATTCTGAGGGATTTTGGCGCACGTAACCTGCCCCAATACCGGGATGAATGCAGTCTCTACCGTTTATCTATTGTGCTCGGGACGGGTTCGTTCACACCTTCTTGTGTAGTTTTGGGAGGAGCCTGGCCTCCTTCTTATTTGACTTTTTTGATGTTGGGTATTTTCTGTTGTTTCATTTTGGTTTTAGTTTGGGCTTTTTGTTTGTATTCTAATATATCTTATTTATTAGGCTATCTTCTTTTACGTCGACTCATGCAAATGAAATCGGTCGGTAAGATGAAAATTTTAAAAAAACCTAAAAAACGCGCCGACTCTTGGAGAGATTAACTTTAGGATTTATCTTGAGAAAAGTCGGGGTCAGAGAGCAGCTAGACATTTATATCCCGCGCTACGCAAAGAGGCACAACTTCCCTTCCCTTCTAGGCTTTCGTTACTGACTTGTTGAATAGAGACTGACGAGTGGATGTGAAGCAAAATATGGAACGTTCATGCCTCGGAAGCCGAAAGTAAACATTTATTAATTATTATTTATTTTATTATAATTTTTATATACTAGATGAGGAAATGACTCGTGCTTAGAGTTGTATATATATATATATATATATATATATATATATATATATATATATATATATATATATATATATATATATATAATCGATGGGGTTGCTGCTAGTTAGACGAATCTTTAATTTCACCAGGAATGAGAGTACATAGAATACAGAGAATTTCATCTTCATTTATTAGGGATAAACATCGGTTCGAGCAGTCCGCTCATCTTCGGGTTCTATGATATAAAGCAATACATAATTTACAATTAATTATAATATTAAAAAAATTGTCTAGAAATTAGAGTATTAAAAGTGTTGACAAATATCTACAAAAGGAGAGACTTTGTTTTCCTTATAATACAAAACCTAAGAAAATACATGACTTATATGTGTTAGAATATTAAGAATCCTAGAGGAATATAAGGAAGCACCATCAAAACACTCACCTATGTTGGTCTGACTCCAGATTGAAGTGGACATAGGTAAGATTGTATTGGTAGTAGAGTTATGTCATAAGTAGGTGAGCAGCGGACCAGTCACAATTAAGACTAGGGGGCACGGGATTTAATATAAAGGGATTCTAGTATTCTTAACCTTTGCTCATTGTTATTTTGATCAGTTATTGTAAAATTATCTAAAGTTATATCCGCGTTGCATTTGATTGCATGTGCTCTGATAGGGGATGGTTCTTTACGATTAAGTGGTTTTTCAGTACGGGCGCTGATGCCCATGCGTGAGGAGAACCTTGCTCTCAGGGAGCGAATCGTGCTGCCTATGTATCTTCCTTGGAGACACCGAGGACAAGTTAATTCGTCAACAACACGACTGCGTATCCCTAGAGGAGGATGCGCAGAATATTAAATAATTAAATAAATTAATACAAAAAGATCCGAAGTGGACACATTAATAAAAATTTATGAAATCATTAAAATGTGTGTATATATATATATATATATATATATATATATATATATATATATATATATATATATTTCTCTGTGTGTGTGTGTGTGTGTGTGTGTGTGTGTGTGTGTGTAGAAATTTGGAAATCCTTCCGAAACCTCGATTTTAGTATGTAAATCAAAACCAGAACTAATAGTCGGAACATGTATAGGTTTTTTTTTTTACATGTGCTACTTTTGAAGTTTAATAAAATCAAGATTAATCTTGTGATCACAATAAAACCTTCAGGAGTTGCTGGTAATAGTTGTAGGTTTTTTTCCTAAAATGGCTAATTGATTCATTTATTATCTTAGAAATTATGCCAGTTTTAGTAGATCGGTAAATTTTGGCTAGAAACGCAAAGCGTAAATTTTTGTTTAAAAAAGTGATTTTTGCAATGCTCGATTCTTAGCAAACTTTCGCAAAAATTCTGAAGTAACAAATTTACTAGCATCATAGTCATTCGTAGACTATAAAAGGCGAAAATCTTTTTAGCAAAAGTCAGTGGAAGTAGTGGTGGAGCGTGAACATTACCATTACTCTACTGAAGGCAAAGTACTCGGCCTAAAAATGAAAACTAGGGGATATACAACACACTTCAAAGAGATGATCGCTATAGGTAGAAAGACGCTCCGATCCCTATTCCTTTTAGGCTGCTGTCACCGTCCAATAAGAGAAAATTATAAAATTATACTTACTTCTCCTGAGACCACTGCTCCTGTACCCCGTCATTCCCACGCACACCTTAAGCAATACAGCGCTAAGGGAAGCAGAGAGAGTGCAAAACATGGCACTGAGGTTTACCTCAAACGTGACTCTTTGGGACCGTCTTCCCTCGAAATTACTACACGCAATAAATGAAATAGATCCAATCAACGTGACTCTTCACAAGCGAGCAATCGATATATGTGAAAAAATTTACCAAAATATGCCGGAAGAAATAATAACTCAACTGACACTACCGAACGAAGACTACCCTAATATATATATATATCAAACAAGCGTTTGAAAGCAGCCAGCTGAAGACGCAAAGAGAAATTATACCAATATATAATTAAAAAATTAAAAGACAAGTATAACTTAAGAAAAAGATTCGAAGTGGAGATATTAAAGTGCAACAATTACAACATAATAAAAGATCCGAATTGGGGAGAAAGAAAATCCGAAATGGACATATTGAAATAAAACAGTTACAATATAATAAAAAATCCGGAGTGGAGAATATTAAATAATTAAATAAATTAACACAAAAAGATCCGAAGTGGAGAATATTAAATAATTAAATAAATTAATACAAAAAGATCCGAAGGCGACACATTAATTAAAATTTATTAAATCATTAAAATGTAAAGAAAGAGACCAAAAAGAATAAGTGCATTGGCAAGTTATCCAAAAATAATCCAACTGCTTTAATTAAGAAAACAAAGGCTTGAATGCTAAAGCGTTTTAACACAAAATGTATCATAAAGAATCATAACTACTGAGTTTTCCAGACGACCTGGCACATATTTCTCCTTCTCTTAATTACACATACTTCTATCTATTTTTCTTTTAACTATCACCACACTAATTTCTCTCTTTAAATATCTCTTTAATCAGTCAAAAATCATTATTAAGAAATTTTTCAAACTGAAAACATGGAAGCACCTGGGAATGATTGGACGAGAAAAAAAATGTGGTTTCAACACAACGACGGATGAGACGTAAAGGATCCCAAGACCTACCATCACGATGAATCGCTATGCAATGGAATTAAAAAAATCCGAGACACCGGTAGTGTACAAGATGGACAAATAGAGCGTGTTGGCAGAAAAGGGCGTGTTGGTAGAAAAAGCGTAGAACAACATAAAATTGAAGAGTTGCGTCAAAAACGTCGAACAGTCGCCTCAAAAATCATTGTAAAGAAGATCAGAACAAGTGGGATTGTCAAAAAGTGCAACATATAATGTAATGAAGAAAAAACTGAAACTTAAACCATACAAGATTCAGGTTGTGCAAAAATTAGAAGACAACGATTTCGTGAAAAGAAAATTTCATTATGATCACAAAATTATTCTTGATTTTATTAAACTTCATAAGTAGGACATGTAAAAATAAAGACCCTATATAATTGGGAACGTTTCGAACACTAGCTATGTTCATTTTCAGCCTAGAATGAAGCAAAGAATATGATTACCGAATAAGCAAGCTTAGAATGCATAAATAAATATATATGTATCAAGGAATGATAATAAATTTAAAGTTTAGTTAATTTTAGAGAAAACAATGCAAAAATTGCACAGAGATCAATGCAAAAATTACAAAGAAAACACCGCAAGAATCATAAAAATAAACTAAGCAACTAAAGCAACAAATTAAAAAAACACTTACCAACTTGAGAGAAAGCCAGGAACCGAATGATTTAAAAGATAGAAAATTTAAACAGAGATAAAAGTTTAAAATAACTAAAATTATGGACAACCAACTAATAGAATAATTTAACTATCGGGTCATTGAGTAGATTATCAATAAATTTTAGGTAAAATTTAATTATAAATTAAACTAAAAATAAAGACTTCCACACCACTCCACATTTCTCAATTCAAATATTTTATCAGTGATATGACATTTACTGAGAGACTCGTGACATGACATTTCTTGCAAGCAGGTCAGCGTCATGACATCACAGTAGCGCGTGCGGTCGGGCAAAGAGGACTGTGGCATGACATTTCTTGCAAAAATAACAACGTCATGACATCACATTCAGGCGGCCGGGCGAGCAAGCATGACTACGCGAGTGGTAACCACAGACTTAACAGAGCGCCTCAAGCAGATGGGTTCGAGTTTTTACTAAATATCTCAATTATTCGAGTCGTGGGTATGCTGATAATATGTATTATCGCGTTTTTTAAACACTTCATTCACAGAATTTTTCTGTCAAACTTTAGTTTTTCCACAAGCAATGTTAGTGTTTAAATTGCAACTCATAGCCGCGATTACCGTTCTAAAAGAAAAGAAAGGCTGGCTTATGCAATATCTTCTCAAGACTGTGAAAAGAGCTCCTTCCGAGGGCTTAATGAAGAGCTTAGTTAACAACAATTTCCCTTTTAATCGCATAATTATAAGTGCGCCATTACAAATAATTCTCGATATATATATATATATATATATATATATATATATATATATATATATATATATATATATATATATATATATATATATATATATATATATATATATATATATATATATATATATATATATATATATATATATATATATATGTTTTATTAATTTTTAATAAACCAAATAAACTTTGACTTGAGGCGTAGGTTCGTGCCTCGGTGATCGCTTGAGGATCGTTCTCTAAGAGTGCTAATCTTTATTTTTATTCTAGGGAATGAATAAAAGAGGTTTCTTTCTTGACTTTATCAAGTATTGCCACTTTAACTCGTTCGAGGATAATTAAAACAGTGCTTTTACTAAAAAAAAATAGACTTTAATGAACATAAACCCTCTCACTAAATAACATAAAAAAATACAGATCTAATACATTTAAAAAAAAGAGAATGGGATTACTGGGCGAGCTTTCAAGGCTCGATTCGAGATAAAATTTTACGGGGGAACAATTTTAAGTTAATATCTTTGTCCTTAGACAGACATTCAATAAACTAATTATTATGCACGAATATTTAAACAACAGGATTATTCTTTACTTACATAAGGGAATGGAGATTAAATACCCGAGACCAGTTAGCATACCTTCGGAGATTTTGTTCCGGAGAGGCGTAGATCGAGTATTTAGTTGTTTGTTCAATAGATGGCGTTTGTCGACCTGCCTGCCGATTTGACGTTTGACGTCACGATGGATCTGGGTGGGTGGATGCTCAAGCGAAAGCTTAGTCCTTCTACTTTTAGGCGGTTGGGGCGACCTTGACCTCGTTTTCTTCCGGAAGAGATGAAATCGTTGTCTTCTTTTTTTCTATCTAGTTGGGGTTTGTCCAACTCGGATAGAGTAAGATTTGGAGTCCTCAACCTGGGGATGGTGATACTCGATAATATTGGGGCTCGAACAGCGCCGAGCTTCCTTGGTACAATCTGGTTTTGTACAAGGACTGCAAGTTCTCCTTAACTGGCAGGAAACTTTCTACCGGTGATTTTTCTGTTCTCTTCTCGAACTCGAAAAATCTTCTGTCAACCGGTGACTTTCTTGTCTCTTCTGTTAAACGAACAAAAAGCCTAGTTTCCTCGGATCAACCTGTTATATACACAAATTACTCCCGCGGGGTAATGGGGAGGTAGAGGGGGGACTCGCAAAATGAGACCTCAGGTTGGTCTCCCGCGCTTGGCGTCTTGTAGCTCTGAGAGAGGGTAATACGAGATCGGTAGTTTGCGCTTTTGAATTGATTGTTTATAAGTACACCCTCGAAGGGCCTGCCTTTTGAGCTGAGGTCAGGAATCTGTCTCCTAAAATTTACCATTTTGCCGTTCTCCTCTGTTACTGGAGACCATTGGAGGGGAAAAGCTAAACCCAGATGTCTTTTGTTATTATATCATTGGCTCTCCTCACCAAGAGGGAGGCCTCGATACGTATATATATATATATATATATATATATGGCAGGAAAAAAGAGAGCAAGTACTGAATATAACATATATTGCCAACGTTTCGGGTTCTGGACTCCTCTTCTAGGCTAGAATATTAAAGATTTATATAAGAAAAATTGCTTAACAATTATGAGAACAATGATAATTAATGGCTTTAGGCTAAAAATTAAGATATTAAGATAAAAAATATATATGTAAATTCAAATTGTTTAAGTGGTAATTAATTCATGGTGACTAGTTAAAAAAAATTCAAAGGAAATCAATCAGGCAATATATAACGGTGTGGAAGTAGTCTTTATTTAACTGAGGCTGATTATATTTAAATAAAAAGGACTCAATTACGAGAAGGTCAGATTTAGATTTGGATGCCATGAAAGGTATGCCCTGAAAGGTCCAAAATAAGCGCAATCGGCTCATACATCCGCCGAGCTTATAAATGCTGCTCTACGTGGGAACTTTTCCACCACGAGATTGCACGAGTAAAACAAACACTCGTGAATAACGGTGTCTCAAACAGCATGATTGACAAAAAACTCTAATCATTTTTAAATAACCATTGCAAAGATACGGATAAAACTGAAAGTAATAATGGAGAAGTCAACAACATCAAAGTGTATTACAGAAACCACATGTCCACAGCCTATAAAATAGATGAAAAAAAACATCAAAGAGATTATTAACCGTAACATTAAGGTTAAAAATCAAACGGATAAAATCCAACTAATCATCTATTATAAAACAACAAAAGCCAGCAATCTTCTGATGAAAAATAACATCGGCCTAAACTCCTCGAATCTCAAGTCAACCAACATAGGTACGAGTTCATCTGCCCCGATAAAGACTGTAAGCTTTATAAAAACTCAAAATATATTGGCATGACAACTACCACACTTTCGAGACGGTTAACTATGCATCTACAAAGCGGAGGGCTTAAGAACCATATAGAGACTGTCCATAATATTAACCTAACGAGAGATATGCTTGTTAATAACACCATTATTAAAAGAAAAGAGGTTAATAAAGCGAGGCTT
Organism: Ceratothoa steindachneri; assembly: GCA_963969495.1. Taxonomy (NCBI): domain Eukaryota; kingdom Metazoa; phylum Arthropoda; class Malacostraca; order Isopoda; family Cymothoidae; genus Ceratothoa; species Ceratothoa steindachneri. The sequence goes on along the minus strand of OZ018336.1, from coordinate 73,910,090 downwards.
AACATCTTAAAAGCCATATTAATAAATGAAGATAACCTGCTATCAACAGTCAAGCGACAAGCTGGAATCGCACATTAAAACTATTATAAAAATTCCAATCACAGAAGTGGCTCATTTTCTCTAACGAAACGTTTAACCAAGGAGTAATAAATACCCCTTAAAAATCGTTTTATTTCACTTTCTGCCAGATCTCAACTCCACTCATTACATCGGTAAAGGGTGCAAGAACATTTCAAAACGCTCCGAAGATGATCGAATAAGATCGAAAGTTAGCAATTTAGTTTAGTTTTTACCAAACATATTCATTTAAAAAAGAGATGAATACTGGACAAGTAATCCACCATCTACAAGATGGAATAAAAAAGATAGTTAGAAGAAGAGAAAGTTGCCAAAGGAAACTAATTAAGGCAAAATACACAATGGTCTTCAACAAAATTTGCATATATATATATATATATATATATATATATATATATATATATATATATATGTCGTAGAATCGACTCTCGACGATATACCATATATAACTATTCGTTGTGGGAATGATTCAATTATATTTCGAGTGCGTGGTTATCTGGTTGACCGATATTATTTATCTTCAATATGCTTAAGAAGTGGAACTGAGCTCAAGGATAATAATATGGCTATCATTAATAAAATAGAGGTTTATTAATAAAACTATCAACAACACACAAAACGGAAAATGTTTACACAAACAGAGAATGGAAAGGGTCGTGGGAATATCTGGCTAATCCGAGGATTAAGATTTGGGAGAGATTTAAAAAGGTAAAACAAATACAAATTAAAGGGATGGGATGGTTCGCTAAACCATTTAAAGCACAGGGTAGGGTTGACGAAAGGTTAAATACTCAAATGTAATGCTCAGCTTACGTAATTACAAGTTGTTGTGCAGAGGAAGGCGACGCGAAGGAATCTTCGGTCCGCTGGCGAGTTCCAGCCGAAGGATGGGGGTTAAATCATCCTGACGTGACGTCTTGGGAATGAGAACCGTTTCTTGACGAACGGGCTTGAAGAACAATGGCTGTTCTAACGTTGTTCTCTTATGAACAACAGGGGGGGTGAGAACCGTCTCTTTTCTACGGGCTCAAAGAACAATGGCTGTTCTAACGTTGTTCTCTTTCTGAACAACAGGGGGAGAGGGTGAGAACCGTATTTTGTCACGGGCTCAAAGAACAATAGCTGTTCTAACGTTGTTCTCTTTCTGAACAACAGGGGGGAAGGGTGAGAACCGTCTCTTGTCACGTAAATTAAATGAACTTCCCGTTTTTCGCCATATCCTTCATCCTACGAGTACAAACACACACACACACACACACACACATATATATATATATATATATATATATATATATATATATATATATATCGGTAAAGCTTCTGACCGGCAATCAGCAGACCCGGGTTCCTCCTGACGTTATTTCTGTCTTCTCGGTAAAGGATCACCTTCACTGTGCCGCCCTCTGCTCCCTTTGATTCTGGATTCTTCTAATGTCCCTCTCTCTTGCCTTTAAAAAACTCTGGTTTCTCGTCTCATTTGCTCATTCGCGTCCAATTCTTCTTCCTCTTGTACTATATGTATTTATAGTCAGCTATACAAGGTTTCTGCATCTCTCTTTCTGTCTTAAAATTTTATTTGAAAGACAGAAAATAAAAATGGCATAGCCCTGTGGTGGTTGTATAATCCCTCGCAGATCATGTAGTTGCTCCTTCTTTATATATATATATATATATATATATATATATATATATATATATATATATATATATATATATATATATATATATATATATATATATATATATATTTATATATATATATATATATATTATATATATATATATATATATATATATATATATATATATATATATATATATATATATATATATATATATACACAATTTCTAAGACGTTTTTTTAAGAAAAAATGATCATTTCCTCCATTTCTAATGCCTTACTCTCCTTCACTTTCATTTCTTATAGACCTCACTATTTTCTTCGATTACAAACTTTAATTTTCTTTCGACTTAATCTAAACGAAATTATTTGTAAACGAGGTTTGATCATATTTTGGTAATATATTGTCATTTGCTTTAAGAATTTCTTTTACCATCTAGTCTTCTTCATCTGTCACTTCCTCACTAATGTCATGGTCGCCAGCTCCTCGCATTCTTCAATTTAGTAGAAGCTTTGAAGACATATTTGCATCGGCACATTGTTGCATTCATTTTTCCTGTCCTGTATTTCGGAGAAGCAATTTTTTATTTGTGCCGACACTTAATTGTCAAGGAAATTTGGTGATTATTCTAGTCATTGTCTTTATTCTTGGCGTTCAGGATCATTTAATCGTAAATCGTAGTTGTGAAAGTGTAATTCCATGTCTTCTGTTTGTCCCGTTAAGACTGGTTTTCACACTTCTCAGTTGTGCAGGCGACGATGTGTCTGTCCTTTTTGTGGTGCGGTCGCGTATTCCTGTGCGCGACCAAGGAGAAGAAAAGGTGGCGCGACCAGCGACGGAATTCCCTCATTCGATAAAGGATGGTAGGAACCATAAACAAATAAAGGAATAAGAAGGATAACTAGAAAACAATGTTGAAAAGGTTGGGTGAAGTCCCCCCGCAAGATAAGAGAATTAGAATGGAAATCAGAATGACAACTGCGAAGCTAGAGAAAACCAAGGTCCGGGCGTCGTTAGGGGCTAGGGTATTGCGTTTTCTACCAGCTTGCACGAGCTTCGAATCCTACAAGGCGCAAGGAAGAGCAACCTTGTCCACGTCAGGGACAGCGGCTTCGAATCCCCCTTAGTTGGTTTCCTTCAACCACATTGAAGAGTGGCAGCCCTAAATGTTGGGGTAATGAAGGAACGAAATAACGTCCCAAACAAGTTCTTACAGAGCAAACGTGCCCTCAAGGCTACTGCCTAGAACACCCACTAGGCATACATAAAAGGCTTTCAAACACCGAAACTGGGAAATTATAAGTGATGAAGTCCAGTGTTTGTAATGGGATGTTCCAACATCGAAAGAACGAGCCACTTCCGTTTAAAAGCTTCATCAACGCCACTATTCCCGTTTACAAGGTTCTTCAACGCAACCACTACCATTTACTAGCCACTTCAACGCCACTATTTACGCTAACAAGCCTCACCAACGACACCGCTTATGTTGACCAGCCTCTTCAACGTTACTGTTTTGATTTACAGGATCTTTAACGGTACCGCTTCCGTTTACAAGCTTCTTCAACGCCACCACTTCCATTACCAAGCCACTTCGACGAACCACTTTCGTTTACAAGCCTCTTAAAAACTACCATTTCCATTTACAAGCCTCTTCCACTCAACCGATTCCGTTTACAAGCCTCTTCAACGCCCAAACCTCTGTTTATAAGACTCTTCAACGCCACTACTCCCATTTACGAGCCTTTTCAACGCCACCACTTACGTTTTCAAGCCTCTTCATCGACAGCACTTCCATTTACAAAGCTTTTCACAAAAACATTTATGTTTACGAGTCTCTTCAAAGTCTATTTCCGCTTACAAGCCTCTTCAATCACCACTTCCGTTACCAAGCCACTTCGACGCCACCACTTTCGTTTACAAGCCTCTTCAAAACTACCATTTCCATTTACAAGCCACTTCCACTCAATCCTTTCCGTTTACAAGCCTCTTTCCCTCAACCTTTTCCTTTTACAAGCCTGTTTAACGCCAAAACTTCCGTTTATAAGGCTCTTCAACGCCACTAATCCTATTTACGAGCCTCTTCAACGCCACCACTTACGTTTTCAAGCCTCTTCATATCGACAGCACTTCCACTTACAAGGCTTTTCACGAAAAAATTTCTGTTTACGAGTCTCTTCAAAGCCACCACTTACGTTTTCAAGCCTCTTCATATCGACAGCACTTCCACTTACAAGGCTTTTCACGAAAAAATTTCTGTTTACGAGTCTCTTCAAAGCCACCATTTCCCTTAACAAGCATTTTCAATGCCATTACTTCCATTTACAAGCCTCTTTAACGCCACTACTTCTGCTTTGAAACCTATTCAAGGCTACCACTTCTATGTACAAGCCTCTTAAAATCCACTATTTCCGTTTTACAAGCCTCTTCAACGCCAACACTTCTGTTTACACTTCAGATTTAACGCAAACACTTTAGTTTACTAACATTTTTTAACACCACTGCGCCCGTTTAGATGTCTCTTTTATGCTACCATTTGCGTTTATAACCCTCTACAACACCAACACTTCTATTTAAAAGCCTCTCGCTACCACTTCCATTTACAAGACTCTTCAACGCCAGCGCTTCCGTTTACAACTCTCATCAATAATCCCACTTCCGTTTCAAGCTCATCAACGACACCATTTCAGCTTATAAGCCGCTTCAACGCCACGAGTTCTGCTTACGAGCTTCCTGGACGCAACAAGCTCTGCTTAAGAGCATCTTCAACGCCACCACTTCAGTTCACAAGCCTCCTCAACGCAACAATTCCCGTTTACAAGCCTCCTCTTCACCGTGCCCACTTGCGTTTCCGAGCCTCCTCGATGCAACCACTTCCATTTATGAGCCTCTTCAACACCACCATTTCAGTTTACAAATCTCTTCAACGCCACCACTTCTGTTTAAGAGCCTCTTCAAACCACCACTTCCGTTCACGAGTCTCTTCAACGCCATTATCTCCGTTTTTAAGCCTTTCTACTAACGCCTTGCATTGACGCACTTAAAAAGGCAACATTAAAAAGGTAGAAGCCACACGGGCTATGAAATAAAGATTCTTCCCAAACTAGGAAAGGGACGGAACTATTTATAATAGGCTCAAGGGAAGAAAGCATCCCGAGAGAAAATGGGCTTCTTAATGTTACTGGTCGTCTTTGGGGGGATGAGGTTCTTATCTTCACTATAGGGGTTTGGGGGGTCTTATCTTCACTATAGTGGTCTTTGGGGGAGGTCTTATCTTCATTATGTTCATTCACTTACGTAAAAGAAATAAACAGCATTAACTAACGTTTTAAGAATTCAACGTCCATCAGTTCCCCACAAATTGTTGCAGGCGCACTTTAACGCTACAGATACTAACCCCTTCCCCTCTAATCCCCATTAAGTACAAAGCCCATACCCCGCCCCACCTTCCGCATCATTTGTTACAGGCTGCCTCGGGCCCTTCCTGGTGACAGAGTGCTATGTACTCTAACATTTGGTCCTTTAGGTTTCATTCCTGGGGAGAAGGCTCCTAACCCCCGCCGCCTTCATGCACAACTTTCATAAACAATACCCTCCCTTCCTCCTCGCTCAGACCCTTCTTCTCTCTCGCACAATCAATCCTCACCGCGATCACCCGACCCTTCACGACCATATTTCATTCCATATCCCCTCGGGAGGCAGCTCTCGCTAGCCTAGCGGATACGGGGGTGGATTTCTGACGTCGAGGCGGTGGGTTGATCCCAGGAATGCGGTCTGAAAACTTCCAGCGGCGTCATGAAGCGGTCGCCCATTGGGTGAATACGCTGATATTCACCCCGCGGTGTAAGTAGCCCCACGCTCATAACCAATCACAACAACGCTACCACTCCCCTTCCTGCCTTCGAAGCACAACATAGCCACTCTCTCCCCTGTGTTCCTGAACCCTGCTGATGGATTACTAGTGTCTCCAGTGGGGCTGGCTAGTGCCAAAAACACAATACCCCCATTCCCCAACGAGGCCAGCTCCCTGGTACCTTTGGGCCCACCAGTGATTTTCACTCTGATCTTTATGTGCATTTCATGATCGGGTCGGAGGGTCGAGTCAACGGTTAGAGGGGCGAATGGCGTCCCCTACCCCGGGGCGCTTCCCCTCGCAAACACATTCAAGCACTTCTTGGTCAAATTCGGCAGGGGGCCCTCCTTACTGGTTGTCTTTCCGACCACTTGTCCTGACTAAAGGCAATTAATGTAACTAACGAGGACACTTTCATTCAACAAAGAGAAGGGAAATGTGAATAAAAAGAGATAGAACAAGAAGAGGCTAAATATTAGAGACAGCAATCATAGACTTAGTTCACCTTAAGGCTTGAAACGCGTCTGATGATCTTCTGGCATTCGTTTCCCTCGGCTTTAGAGCGCAATAGCAACAAGGCCGGTCGCATCACGCAGAAAGCTCGTAAAGAAAATTATAGAAGATGAAAAGAGTGAAAATCTACGAAAAATATATAGGCTTAGATCTTCCTACAGGCATTGCGGCCTGTAGGACAAACTGTAGGGGGGTTGGGTGGGAAGAGCACACGAGGGGATGTCATCTAAATTGCCCTAAGGGTAAACTTTTATGAAGTTCGTTCAAAAAGTATAGATACTTAAAAAGGTTTGATCTCCCTTTGATTGTGAGAGGGAGAGGAGGGGGGGTCGGAGTGCAAAGCCTGAGAAATTTAGAAGCAGGGTCAAGTTATGTGTCAGGTTACGTTAGTTTAAATATACAACGGACATAAGATAGGTTTGCATAGTTTTTCTCTTCAGGTAGTTTGACTTGATTCCACACATCTATTAGGGCGTAAGAAATTATTGTTTTTCCTAAAAAAAGTATTGAATATCATTATTATTATTGGCAACAATCTCCCGACTTGGCGGTGGATGCCTGACATAATTAAATCTGGGTTTGGATGAAATATAATAAACATTGGTAATGCCAAATTAGTGATGTCACAGTTTTCAACATTTTTTGGACAAACGTAAGTTAACTACAATTTAATTATTTATGTTCTATAAATTGTCGAATTCGGACTAAGTCAATCTTCCAATACCATGCATGGCTTATGCTAGGCTTTGCTGACAAGTAATAATATTTTTCCCCTCATGGTAGGTTAGAAAATGAATTATAACGATAAAAATATATTTTAATAATTTTAAGATACCACTCATTAAAAGTTAAATTTATCGTGGCTAAGGTGGGAAAATTTCGTGAAATTTGGCAACCCTATTTTAAAACAAATTCATGTCCCAATATTTCCAGAATAATGAAAGACCTCAATAACGTAGAAATTTCATTAAATTGAATTTATTACTAAATCTCCTATCCAGTATATTTATAACTAAACAAGCCGCTGTTCTCTTTCTTAACAGGAAGAGCTTGGTTACACAGGCACCCCTGCGGGGTGTGGCTTACGGCCTTATTTGCTAATCTTAACCGCCTTTTTTAATCCCCTTTATAGACTTTATTTTAACACCCTGATCACCTTCTTCTTCTTCTTCTTCTTCTTCTTCTTCTTCTTCTTCTTCTTCTTCTTCTTCTTCTTCTTATTTTTCTTCTTCTTCTTCTTTCTTTCTTTTTTTTTTATTCTTTTTGTTTTTCTTAGGTGACAACCGAACTAAAAGAAAAAAATCTTATTCAAACACCTTAAAAAAATCTCGTTCTTAAAATATAGTGTCATGGATATATCCCGAACACTCAATCTCTAATGGAATAATATGTATAATAATTTGTCACTCTCTGAACGAAATTCAGCGTAGTGTAACAAGACTAATTGGTACAAATGAGCATAGTGATCAAAAGAAGTGATAATAGATGGAGGAAGATAGCTGTAGAAGATAAGGGAGATCTGTCCTATCTACGAGAGTTATCACTGCCTTAGTCACACGCGCCACGTCTGTGCTCACAGGAGAATCACTCCTGCTATCACTGACAAAGGGTTCTAACAATTGAGCTTTATATTTCCCAGACCTTTTTTAAAATATTTGATACAGGCAATGGCTTCGCCACTCCTCCCTACGTGGGTAGGTTGCGCTTCGCTAATAACACTAAAATTTAAAATCTAAAAAAAACAGCCATAGTTTTTTAATTTTCTGAACTTTTCCAATTATAATAATTTTAATAAACTAATTTCCTCCCTTTCAGAAAATAAATTTTCTGAACTTCACCATTTGTAATTCTTTGGGTTTTAAAAAATTCACAAAATTTCGATACTTATATTTATTTCTGAACTTCACCATTTTGTTTTTTGATATTATAAAAAAAATATTAGAAATAACTGATAAAAAAACATAAGTCATAGCCAAACTAATTATTATTCAAATACTCAAAAAAATCCCCTTCTTAAATTATAGATTTAGTGATGATGATGATGATGTTACTAATATGGAACAGTTTACTGTTTTTAGGCGGCCCTTTTGTTCATCATTTTGAAAACGACCTGATTTCGTAGCAATAATTAAACACACACAGGAAGCTGCAAGAAAACCAAAATGCCTCATGTGGCAATTAACGCATTAATATATCCTTATTTTAAAAAAGAGTTTGCAATAACCAACGGAATTATATCGGTCGCAAAGGTTCAGAAGATGATCGCAAAAAGGTAGCCAAATGGTAAAATTAGGAGTATGGAAATGTGTGTAAGATGTCTAGCTTGAGACGCATCAAACGAGAATGTAATTGGGCTGGTGTTGACCGGGAGGTCACGCAGCTTCGTTTTTCCTTTTCTCTCGATGCAGTCGAGTTCTCTTGTAAGAGAATATGTCATTTTAAGTTCAGGATCCTGACGAGATCCTTTGTGTTCCTCGCCCTTTTATTATGACTGGTGTGCAGTGGAATTATACCAGTCCCAAGTGACAATGTCTCCGACGCAGGAAATCCTGAAACTATCCTGTCATCACCCCATAAATTACATGTGCATTGAAAACTCCTAATTAGGGAGTTTTCTCATAGAAAGGATCTGAAATATTGAATGAAGTACATAATGCAAGATGTGTCAATGTTCCCTTGTGATTATATTTTGGCAAAAAAATAAACAAAGGTAGCAAGGAAGGGATACCTTCATTGTAGTTAGTTCGAAATTATTTAAATTGGTGGGTTTGTTTTGAATAGTTCGGAAATGTGCCGTCAATGTGGGCAGGGTATTAAGATTTGAGGTTTCTTGTGACTTGATTTGTCACTTTTTTTTACCACTTTATTTTTCTCTAATCTATATTATTTTCTTCGTTCTTCAATCGTCCCCTTGCCACTGACGGCGTTGCTTCTTTTGATCGCCTCCATGGGAGACGGTTGTGATCTGCCGAGCTCCATCCTTCCTCCTATTTCCGTCTTCAGCAAGACCTTCCTCTTCTGCTATTCCCCATATTATCGTTATTGCATCCTGTTCTTTGGCTTGAGTATAGAAGCGATTGTTTTTGGTCTTGTCTTTTATTGTTTTTATTGTTTTGGCGACTGTCCGCCATCTTTGTTCTTTGTTTATGTTCGTCAGCTGACGGTAGCCTAGTGGGCTAGTCTTTTTCATAAATTATTTTTATTAATCATTTTAATAGTTTCTAACTTTTAATAGCCAAATCACTTTTTAACCATTCATATCCAATGAATAATCATACTTTTTATTTAATACTGTTTTCAATCTAGGACCACCTATTAGCCTGGGCCACCTGCCAGCCTAGGTATAGGTCTTAAGTTATAATTACTTATTCGACTAATAGGTTAAAATCTTATTTTGTAGAGGGATGGGAGTGAAATATCTGATCATGTTGGCCTTGTATAAAAATACATACAGACACACTAATCACAAAACAACATTCACAATGACACAAACACTTTTATATTTTTTACTTTATATGCCTAAGTCAACTCCACAACACAAACATCAAGAAAAACCATGGATGTACATTCACTACTACCCAACATGTACATATATAGAAACAAATACACACATCTACTGGGCTTCCACGGCGGTAACCCCTGCAGGCAGTGGCCTAAATGTAGCTTCATGTCCAATAGGCCAGAAGGATGTAGAGGCCTTGTAGGGGAATGGTCACTCCCCCACCCCCCCCCGTTCACTCGTGATGCAGTCCCAAGGCGGTTACCGCAAGGACATCCGTCGAAGGCATCGGCGGGTCAGTGCTTAACCACAGTGTGGCACAACTCGGTGCCATGTAAGACCCTAAAGGTCAAAAAGGTAAGATCTCCCCCAGGAGAGTAAGATCCAGTTTCACGTCGAACAAAAAATTGGAGACGGGTTTCTCCCAATCTCGATGGCTAACGAGGAGCCGATGTTTGACTTCGTGGGAAAGACCGTTTGGAAAAAGAACTTTCCTGGGGCCGTCCTCAAGCCCCTCTCCCCCTTACCACTCCCCCAGTGGGGGTGCGAGGTATAAATGAGGAACTCTGAGGAAAATCGCGGTAGTATACGTCAGGCCAGGTGACGAAGTCCTCGGATCCAAAACCGAGCTACCTAGACTGGATTGGTAGTATACGTCAGGCCAGGTGACGAAGTCCTCGGATCCAAAACCGAGCTACCTAGACTGGATTGGTAGTATACGTCAGTCTCTAGGTGACGAAGTCCTCGGATCCGCAACCGAGCTACCGAGACTGGAGAGGTAGTGTACTTGGCTCGCCAGACCAAGAAGTACCCTGCAAGAGAGGCAGGGCTACCTACCTTAAGGGGCTAAAAAAAGCTCATCCTTGAGCTAAGTCCCTGGTTATCAAACCAAACGATAAGGGAACTTTGGTAAGTTCGACTTACTCTCGCCAGAGAGACTCCTCATATCCTGGTGCACCTTAAACACCAGGGTTATTCCTCGTCCTTGAGGAATTAAGAAGAAGAAGGAAAAGGCTCCCCCTCGAGCCCGTTATTCGGTGGCCACACCAAACTTTAAGTAACTTATTCTCGCCAGAGAAACCCCCCTCTGTTATCCTCGCCCGTGAAGAAGACCCTCCCCGAGTTCAGTCCTCGTCCATAAGGAAATAAGTAACGAAGGAGAAAAGCTCCTCCTCGAGCTCGTTACTCGGTGATCACACCGTACTCCAAGTTAACTTGATTTAAGAAACAAGTTCGACTCACTCTCGCCAGAGAGACCACGACTGCCTAGGTGTTGCATAAAGCACCGTCTTGGTTCTCGTCCTTAAAGAACCCTTCCCCCCCGGAAGAACGTGTGGACCCCCCAGCTGCTACCCTCGCCAAAACAACCGTGGAATTTCGCCCATCTCGACACACGGCACGCGTCGTGAGGCAATAACATTTCTGAGGCCTTTAAACTCCACATGAGTCCGTAAGCCTAATTCTTATATTATTGTTTTGTCTAGAGAAAACGTTAACTTAATTTTGTGGGTCAACTAATTTAATTAATTCTTGTTTATAATAATATTTAGAGTATTGCTGTAGTTAATGTATAAAGGTTGTGTATTCAATGGTTAAAGATAAAATATAAGTTTATTTTGTGAATTAGTGGGCGTTTCTTTTATATCCTTACGTGTTTGGTAACGGCTCTGTTCTTTAAGATATTCTTATAATATCAATATATATTAGACACTCTTAGCACTCTTAGAGATAGAACAAAAAGGAGGGGAATTCTACGACACTAAATAAAAGTGGTGTCAGGTAAGTAGAGTTCTTATCAGAAAGAATTCTACGACAGGCCTAATGGTGCTCCTCATGCTGTGTGGTGACACAGGGGCTTTGGTCAACCCCGGTCCGCATGCCCTCAAGTATCCGTGCCGGCTTTGCAAGCGTGCGGTCACGTAGGGGCAGTGGGCCATCCAGTGCGATCGCTGATGTGGGGCTAACATACACGATGGCTGGTACCATGTCAGCTGTGTTGGGGGCTTCACAGTGGTGTACGATGGATTAGTTGCCTGAAGCCTATCATAGATCTGCTGGGATTGTGGAGCGACCAACTATAGTTCATCCATTCATAATTACAATAGATTCAGTTCCCTTGATCTTGACCTATCCCCCCCTACCACCACAACCCCTCAATCAAACCTCACCATCATTATATAGAAGGACATCTAAGCAAGACATTTTAGACAATTCCTTCCCTACCCATAACTGACAAGGAGACAGGACAGCCTTGGACCTTTTGACATCACCCAGTCCCCCCACACACCCAACTCACTCCACATCCATTTATGCTTATAATAATACATTACAGTCATTATCAATATCACTATGGAGGGGGGAGGGGGCATTTTTTATTATAACTTTCCTTATTTATCAATATCATTCTTCATCTTGATTTTCTATTTATATTCGAATCTATTTATTTCTTCTTGACTGAAGTTGCCCCTTGAAACATTTGTCCTCCAGTTATCTGACTCTTGATATTCTTATTGGCGGGGATTCCTTCTTCTTTAAGTTGGCTGGGTTGATTCTTGATCTTCGTATCCTTCCTTTCTTGATGCATCTTCCAATTAACTTGTCGTGATGATTTCTTCTTGCTGCTTGATGAGTTGAGATGAGTTAGCCCTTGAAATCGTTTTCCTTGAGTTCCGTATTCTTCTGGAGGCAATCCATTTATAGTGAGTCTTCTTGAGTTGTCCTTAAAGCGTTTTCCTGAGTCCGTCCTGAGTTGGTAATTTAATGGGCTATTTATATTCTCGCGTTGGAAGGAATTTTCTCTCTGATACATATTCGCACCCCTACATCACCATTCACAAAATCAGATCATACCTCATCTACCACCCATCCCAACACCACCAATAATGACTCTATTGCCATAAAAGAGTCATCCAACCTCCGCCTAATCACCATCAACTTCCATAGCATTACTGATAACAGAGCCGCATTTCATCATACCCTTGAGACCTATGACCCGGACATTGTTATAGGAACAGAGACTTGGCTCACACCAGACAATCAGGACTGTGAAGTCCTCCCAACTGAGAGCCCCTATGACATGACATTATACAGGAAAGGCCGACAGAATGATAACCACGGCGGAGTTCTGATAGCAACGAAGCCGGGACTAGTTGTGACCCCAGCCAACCAACTTAACGTCAATTTAGAATTAGCTTGGACAAAATACAGATACAGGGCTTTTGTAGGCGCTTTTTATCGTCCCTCTAGTTCGTATATAGACTACCTGCAGGCCCTAGACGAATCTCTTTCCAAAATTGACCACTCCAAAAACATATGGTTGGCTGGTGACTTCAACCTTCCATACATCAACTGGACGGCGCAAACTATATTGGACAACATCATTCATGAAAGCGATAGGATACCACCAAATACTGATAGGAAAACTTTAAATGAAAACTTCATTGACATAATCAACACACACTCACTTACTCAAACAGTACTCGAATCAACACTCACACAAGTTAGTGTTTGGACAAACAACCCAAACATCAGACATAGTGTCATATCCAACATACTAGACCTGTTCCTCACAAACAACATTATATTAATTACACGAACACGAGTAATACCTAGTCTCAGTGACCATGAGATGGTACTCATTGACGCAAAAATTAAGCCACAGATACTTTCCTCAACACTGACCCTATGGCCAATTCCGCGGAAGCAAATTGGATCAGACTACGAGACTTCTTACATGACACAATGGACAAGCACATACCCAAAAAAACTCTCACACGGAACCGGTCACAACCATGGTTCAATAGACAATAAAAGCATACAAGAGGGCAAAATGATTTAGCGATATAGAACACTGGGAACACTACATAAACATACAGAAAACATTCCAAAAGGAAATAAAACAAGCAGAAACTAACTACACAGCCACCTTCCACATAGATAACAAACAAAACTCCAAAGAAATTTATTGCTTCATCAAAGCACGCAAACAAGACTCTACAGGTATAACAACATTACTACATAACAATTCCTTGGTTACATGCCCACAATACAAAGCTACTGCACTCAACACACAATTCCAAGTCATATTTACCAATGAACAAGCAGACTTACCGGACATGCCACAATCACCATACGTAGCCATACCTCCCCTTGTTATACACACCCAAGGAATTGAGAAACTATCATTTAAGGTAGACATTAACATAGTGACTATACCTGACAATATACCCTGCAAGATACTTAATGCTGGTGCCAGCGTACTGGCCTATGTTCTGCAAGTTATATTTTCACAGACACTATCAACTGGAGAACTCCTCCATGACTGGCTCTTGGCAAACGTGATTCCCATTTTTAAATCCGGCGACAGACCCCTCCCCGTGAATTATAGACCAGTTTCGCTTACCTCAATTCCCTACAACATTTTTGAGCATATAATTCACAGACATATCATGGACCATTTTGATAAGCTAAACATATTGACTGACGTCCAGCACGTCTTTAGTCCCAAACGGTCGTGCGAGACTCAACTACTGCAGACGACCTATGACATTTCCTAATCTCTAAACTACCCCCAAATTAGACTAAGGTTTGCCCCAACGACTATTAGGAAATTAGATTTTCCACGTGTTGTGCTCGATGGTAGTCAATCCTCTTTTGTTTCTGTGACTTCTGGGGTACTGAAGGTACCGTCTTGGGGTCACTACTATTCCTTTATTATATTAATGACCTTCCACTATCGCTTACTTCTACCAATAGACTATTTGCAGACGATAGTTTAGTTTATAGAAGAATTGTAGATAGGAATGACTGCCTTCCGCTCCAAGACGATTTAACTGCACTTGAAGACTGGAAAGCCAAATGGCAGATGACTTTTAGACCAGACAAATGTCATCACATCCATTTCACCCGTACTAACTAACCCATTCTATTTAATTACAAATTCCATAACACTACCTTAGAAACCGTATCATCCCACAAATATTTGGACATCCATCTCTCAGCGGACGTGAGGTGGAACACGCACGTGAGCAGTATCGGGGCCAAGGCACACAGGGCCTTTGGGTTTCCTGCGCAGAAACCTCAGTGGGTGTAACGTAGACATCAAAATTCTCGCATATAAGACACTCGTTCGGCCACACTTGGAATACTGTGATACCGTCTGGGATTCACACACTTACATTAACATTAATAAATTAGAGGCCACACAAAACAAAGCCACAAGATGGACCAGACGTGATTAAAAACACTACATCAGTCACTTTGCTCAAACAAGACATTAAACTGGACCCACTAGCAACAAGAAGACAAATACATAGACAAGAGATGTTATACAAAAGCACAGACAATTTAGTTGGCATAGATAAGGACAGATACTTACACCTTACAAATTTACTTACCACCAGGGTCAGCCACAATCTAAAATACCACACATACCAAACAAGTAATGACATTTTCAGGTGTTCATTCTTTCCCCGCAGCATCCAAGAGTGGAATCATCTCCATCTCATATAGTTAATAGCCTCACTTTTGACACATTTAGGAATAGCATCACATATCATTATATTACCCCTGACCCACATCCTGGTCCCTAGTCCTAATCTTTTATCCTTTGCCCCGCACAACCCCCGCATAATATGCAGACGGTGAGCGGCCATAAGCGGGTCCCCCTAATCAAGATCAAGATCATCGCCACTTTCAGGTTTTCGATAAGGCACTCGAGTTATGAAGTATTGTGTATAATATTTCATTTTCTTCTCCACTTCACCAGGGAATACTGGGTTCCGGTTTTGCTCTGAAGGTCCAGCAAAAGCAACGTCAAAAGCACTTCAATCGGCAGATTCCGGCCGCAGCTATGTTGATTCAGTGTTTATGGAGATGTTATGCTGCCGATAAGCACTTCAATTCGATTGCAACATGGAAGATTCATCTCAGGGATCCGAATACTAATAACAATTCTCAGTCAACTCCCATTGGAAAGGTGAGTGTTTGGTTGCATGGCCCCTACACAACCCTTCTTCGAACTTTTTATTTAAAATAAACTATATCCTCACTGAATTTCAAGAAGCGTATTTACCACGGCATCCAAATTTCACCTGGTGGGATGCAGGTTCCTTAGCACCTTAGCTACCTCTCTTGTGTTTCTCCGTTAATATTAGAGATACCATAATAGCCCCTCTCTCCCCATTAAAGCGTTTAATTTATGCATTTTTGGCAAGCTAGTACTTAATCCCCTAGTACTCCACTGCTATGTTACTCCGCCACTGGAGTCTGGTTGTCTAACATATTGACATTCTACCTCTCCTTTGAGGGCACTCTGTGTAATTGGTAGACCAGATCCTTGCTTTTAAAACTCGATCAAGATGAAAGGCAGGGGAGATTAATTAATGACACCATCCCGCCTCCTTCCTAATTAGTTTCTTTTGCTCTAAATGGAAGCTGCCTAGAAAAGGGATATGTGGAATGGATAACACTCAAGGGGACGAATGGACAGCAGGTATCTCGACTCGTCTGTTTATCTCGGTCTTGGCAGCTGTAGGGTTGAAAGTATTGATGCTTACATTTCAATTCATATGCCCCTTTTTTCAGGAACGCATTCCTATGTATATGTTTTAACAATAACGAAAACCTTCTAATAACTCAGGCATAAACACCTACCCCCCCCCCCACACCACCACCACGTAAGCGTAGGATTGCATCGGCAACATGAAGTTTAGATATCGCAAACCTATTTACAGAAACAATTGTTGTGTGCATACAACTCAGTATCGGACACCAGCCTATAATAGACAAATGATGCGCCTGACTTTGGTGGAGAAGATTAGGCTCCGATCTGAGTGAAATCGGGCGGACTCAAGATGCAAGGTTTATAGACGGGGAAAGGTTGCGGCAATACTATCCTAGTGGGGTTGCAATTGAGAGGAAACGATTTTAACTTTATTTTAGGCAAAAAAATTAGGAGAATCTTCGGTCGTGTTAATAACGAGTCAAATTTTATCAAAAAAAAATAACTAAAAGAGTTACAAAGCAGTTGTGTTAAAACAGCGGGTTCGCAGAGATTTCGGTCAGATTAATCTCAATGTTAAATGATTAAGCTCGGAATTCACTTTGGAATGTCAAATATTTTCACCAGTTTACCCCGCATAAGAAAGGTTTGCTATTTATTTAGAGTTAATGAAGTTTCCTTACCGACCTGGAGTATCTTTTAGGGAGATTGCAAACAAAAAAATGCAGGAGGCGACGCGAGTTGGAAAAGTCGCGACAAAGTGCGGACGCGAGCGAATCGACAAAGACTTGCTCTTCCTAAACTCTTTGCGTGGTTTCGTCTCCTTATATGAATGGCAGTCTATTGGGAGAATACCCTCTAGCTCTCCCACTCAGAGAAAGCCTAATTTGTTCGCACCCATCACAGCTCGTATGTATGCTGCCTCCTTGCCTGTCGTTTAGACCGAGGCGAAACAGCTGTGAGGTAAGGCAAATTGCTAGGCTGGTTGCGAGCCTACATGCATTTATAAAACCCATACGTTTCTGGTGCTACAAGGGGCAGAGACCAACACACAATTAACAAAGGCGGAGTGCTAAAAAAATACATCCATTTGAGACAGACATAAACATAGCATCTATAGTCAACTGGAAGATAAATTACTTATAAGGACTAATAGGGCTTATCATTCATCTCAATTCCCGTACTTTTGATTAATAAATATTTCATTATCTCTGGCACTTTCCCAACTAAGCCTCTACACTCTCATGATAAGCGCCAGCTTCGTTGCTTTCAAATAAGCATATCAAAATATTCCACCAGAGTTAACCAACTTCTTATTTAATTAAAAGAAGAAAACCAATGAATGGACCACTGACATTTTTTTTTAAGATTCTAAAGAAAATGGTGAAAATAGGAGCAGTGAAACTACAAGTAAGTTAAATGGTCCTAGTTTATAGCCAATTTGCGAGAAACTTAGAGGACGAGAGACTCCCTTCAACTTGCCACCGTTCCGAAACCAGGCCCGACTCCTTTGTGTGGGAGCAAGTTCTTGACGTACATAGTTTACACAGTCAGACTTGTCCGAGGATTAACTGCAAACTCGGTAACTATTCACTCGTTTATTAATCATGAATATAAGAGTAAAATAACGCATACAAATTAGTATTTGCTGCGACACGACGGTATCTAGGGTGCAAGGAGAGGTCCGAGGCGTTTTTGAATGACTCGAAAATTATTCATGAAGCAGCAATTATTTAACTCCTCATTGAACGCATTAGAAAGAGGTACAAAAGGGAAGACTCATAAAAAACGAAGTAAGAAAATAATAATATTAAGGATTCATGTAAAGGGGAAGAAAGAAATGGTATTGATCCACCATGCCAATGTGTGTTACACTCTTTATTGTTTTTAGAGGGGTGGAATATATTTCAAGGACTTTGCGTGAAATGGGCTCTCATTGAGACTCATTGATACTGACCCGCAAAGTGTTGCCTCGTATATACTGCTGTGCCTGCCACCTGGAAGGGGTTCACGGCCTTCCAAACCTAGTGTCCTCAGTAAACTCGGCCTTCCTGGCCGCCGTGCTAAAGAGACTCAGCACCCTGTGCGGCTCCAGGTTAGCCTCTTCTCCTTCTTTCTGACAGCCTGTGTTTTCACTCTAATTCATTACTTTCTCTACAACCTCTCCCACAACTTTCTTTGGTCGGCTTCTAATTTCACAGGGTAGACTCCGTCCAGCTTCCTTTCACTCAACTATCTCGGATGGGAAGGGACAACGTCCCCTCACTCCTGAGCTCCGGTATGGGGTGGTTGGTTTTTAACAACCTGCTTCATCCCCACCCACACCTTTTTCTCATTCTCCCTTCTATCTCTATCAATTTTTACGCCGTACCCAAGGTGGGGCCGACATGTTGCTGGGCTGCCAGGTCACTAGGCGGGAGGAGTGACCCAAAATGGCGAAAGCTGGTTATGCCCGTCTCCTGTTCACCCATCGCAGAGCGGGCTACTGCGTGGGGTGATTAGCGTTTGCTTCCCATGTTGAGACTAGGGTCCCCATGCCCATATATAAAACTTATCAAAAAAATAATTCCCCTCTACCTTTCTCTGTACCATCGACGGAGCCGCCTTCGGAAAGCTCCACCGAAAAAATGGAGTTCTCCTCCGCCCCTGTGCTTTCGCAGGGGACCATCCAAAACTCTTCAACCCGAGAGAAGGCTTACTCCTCTCCTTTGCCTATGGGTGTAGGGGACTCCCCCTCACCCCCTTGGCTGGAGCCGCACTTGGGCGACTCCCTTTCTCCAGCAGCAGTCCCCCCTTTACTTTCCAAGGGGATTGCCAACAAAGGAAGGCGGCTCATAATTAAGCGCTTCCAGTGGGAGCGAATCAATAGGGCGAACCCTCTTAAGGGGGCAGAGGATGGCAGGGTTTGTCGGCCCATGCCACCTAATGTCCTGCGTACTTGCGCGATCAGCTTGCAGGAGGTCAGTATATCTGCCCACTTCTCTACCCCGAAAGATGCCCGTTCACCGGCCAATGACAAAATGACCAAAGGCACCTTGAATGTGAACCGTGATGTCTTGGAGGGGGCTCACACGGAGGCCCCCTTAACATGGAAATGGTCCCTGAGTCGGTTCAGCCCCACATGGTAGACATCCATGAGGTCGAACACGGGCTCGGTGCTAAGCACAGAACCAGAATCCGCCCCTGTGATAGCTTCTCCACAGAGGGCGCGGGCGCACGAGGACTTACAAGGGGAGAGGGATCTCCTTTCCCGGCTGGTGCCTCGGTGACAGCCAGAACCTTCTCCATTTCGGAGTAGAATCTTGCTGAGGCGGGCCTATCTAGCCTAAGAGCCCGAGCCGGCGGGGCGGAAAAGCGGGTTCATTCCCGCCCTCCTCTCCTTAAAAGAAAAAAAGACGGGGCCGCTGCCGTTTCGCTAAGCGACCAATCCAAGAAAGATACGTCCGGCATCGTTGCTCTCCCGAGATGGGGGGGGGGGGGTAAAGTCCCAGATGAAGAGCAGAACTACGCAGCGCTGAGCCTCTATTACGTGTAAGGGCACCTCATCCAGAGGCTACTTGGGGTTTTCGGGCCTGCTGGCTTCAAACGCTTCTTTATTATTCGCTTCACTAATGGCAGCATGTTGGCTAAGAGTAACATGATCCATCGGAGGAGAGCCTTAGCTAGCTTGATTGGTAGAGAGCCTAAGGTGACCTGTTTCTCGGCCGGGAAACTTTTGGCGAATACGTCGAGTACCTCCGAGGCGGCCATTATTAGTGCCCTTTGGACACTTGATGGCACCCCTGTAAGTGTGACGCTGCACTCTCCAATAAAATTCATGAAAGTAGTAGTTTATGCGAAGAAAGTCGTGGACTACTCCATAGAAGACATCACCTTAGAGCTTGCCGACCATGTGGCTGTCAAGGTTGTACTTGTGATGAGAAAACAGGGAGGGGCCTCTAGATTCACCATACACTATTCATCACGTTCGACTGTGACAAGCTCCCTGAGTCATTGCGTGCAGGTTGGTATCGCTACCGGGTGAAGGCATTCGTGCCACTGCCGCGGAGGTGCTATTACTGTCACCGCTTGGGACATACTAATCGCTCCTGTACACGCGCAAAGTCGGGGTTAGCCGAAGTCTGTGTAAGTTGCTCCAAGGCCGTGCACGATAAGTCAAAGTCGTGTGTGTCCAAGTGTGTCAATTGCGTAAAGTTGCACCCCGCTTCCTCGAAGCAATGTGGTGCGTATCTCCTTGAGAAGGAAATTCTGGCCGTTTAGGCCCAGGATCGCCTTTCATTTCGCGAGGATAAGGACATGATCCTGGCAGGCCCTTCTTCCCTAGGAAAATCTTATTGCTCAAGGCTAAGAAAGACACGCTCTGCTCCTGATTCCACTAGGCCTACGAATACAGTCGTTTCCACCCCCATTCAGAACACTTTTGTGGGTTCTACCCACCCCGGGTGCTTCCCTGGTAAAGCTGACGGCACAAAGGGTTAACACCCAGCTCCAGGAAAAACCAGGGCTTCCCTCCCTTCCCCAAGCGTGACCGTTTTCCTCCACCGCGCCTCAACCAAGTTGTTACACTCGCAAGAGGCAACACCTTTAAAGGTGGTCGTGAGGCCATCTTTAGGGGTTTCAAAATCTGCTCTCCAAAAGGAGGACAGCACTAAAGGAGATTCGGCTCCTTCGACTACACCCATTGGCGGGCTGGGTGGCTCGGAGACGGTGGATCCTCCAAAAGAGGGACCCCTACCTCCGAAGACTCCTGCTCGCTCGCCTAAAGTTTTGAGGCTGAGGGAGGAAAAGACTCGCATGACGAGCCAAACCTCCCCCGGTAAGTCCTCGAAGGCGAGCGCGCTTTCAGCGCATTGACCGGCCAACAGCGCCCGCAGTTCTGTCTCCGGGAAGCGTACGGCAATTCGCGTGAGGGTCACCGCATCTCCTCCGAACTAGGCCTGAAGGGCATATTCCTTCAATGGAATTGCCACGGACTCTAAAGCCAACTGGGAGCAGCTGCGGAGGCTTGGCTCATCTTGTTCCCCGTTAGCTATCTTTTTGCAGGAGACCATTCTGGGAGCGTGCCCCCCTGCCCACCCTCCCGTGGTATAAAGGTTTTGCGACCCCACCACCACAGGATGGGGGCCGGACGCAATTTATATCCGGCAGGATTTCTCCGTTCTTCTCTTCGTTTTAGCTACCTCCTTCTAGGCAGTAGCTGTGCAGCTGCACCTAGATAGGAAGTATAATGCTATTTCCGCATACATTCCACCGTCAGCTGACTTCGACCCGGGGGACTTCTGCCGCATCGCGGCACGGTTGCCGAGGGCCTTTCTCTGGCTGGGAGATCTGAACGGCAGAAAGCCCCTTTGGGGAGAATACTCGATTAATCACAGGGGTCAAGTCCTTACCGACCTAAGCGACGAGCTGGAGATAGGTGTACTAAATGCGGATGAGTTTACACATGACTGTCCGAGAACCTCTTCATTTTCCTGTCTCGATTAATCTTTGTGTTCTCCGAATGCACAGCTTGATTTAGTGTGGTAGGTGGTCGATGCACTACATGGTAGTGATCACTTTCCCATTCAAATATGATTTTTTGGGCAGCTGCCGCCTGAGAGCCAGACCCAGTGGTGTTTGGCGCCGGCGCCGTGGTCCCCATTTCAGGAAATGACTGATTTCTCTATCCTAGTCAAGGAGTTTAGGTTGGTACATGAGGCCGTTGAGTTCTTCTCCGGCAACCTCTGGAACCCTATAGAACTTCTGACCGTTTTGCATGCTGACCTCTCCCGTGGTGGTCAGCTGAGGAAGAGACGGCCCTCAAACAGAAGCATTATGCCTACATGCACTATTAATGCCGCCGAACGACTTAACTGCCGGTGAATTTCGTCGATCTAGGGCTAAGTTACGGTATATTTCAAATCATGCCCTTCGCAAGTTCTCGCAGGACCTCCCTCCCGTTCTCCAGGAAAATGGGACCGCAATCGGGGACCCCGCGTCCGTGAAGGAATACTTCGTGACCACTTTCTCCACATTCTCTAGCTGGAATGTTGTTGCGCCATCATTCAATGCGCGTCCTGATGTCGTGGAAGGCCGCCGACTGGACTTTACCTCCAGAGGCGGGGAACTCTTGAACGACAGGTCTAATCTGAGTGAGTTGCGTTTCGCTCTCGCTTCGTGCGCGGACACCGCCCGTGGTCTGGACGATGCCCCGTACGCCATGCTTTAAAACCTGGGTGAGTGAGGCATGGCCTTTCTCTTAGATTTGTTCAACAGGATCTGGGTGGAGGGCCTCCTCTCGGATTCCTGGCGAATCACTAATGTTCTCGCTTTTGGCAAACAGGGTATATATCACTCTACACCAGCCGGATTCTGCCCAATCTCTTTCACCTCCTGCGTATGCAAGTTAATGGAGAAATTGGTAAATGTTGGATTAATTTTTTTTCTGGAAAATGCCCTCTGCGATGCCTTTCTTCGTAGACAGCACTACGCCACGGTGTTTTTTTTTTATTTAGAAAAGGCCTATGATACCGTATGACGATACGGTATCATGAAAACTCTCCACACGATAGGGACGAGGGGACGCCTCCCAATCTTTATATCTGAATTTTTGCGAGATCGTCGATTCCGCTTACTAGTGGGGAGGAGCCTTCTCCGGCTCAATGGAGGAGGAATAGGGTGTCCCACAGGGAAATGTTCTTAGTGTCAGACTCTTTGCTCTGAGCATCAATAGCATCACATTGGTGCTGCCAGAAGATGTTCTCGTTTTGCTCTACGTGGAAGACCTTTCGATCTCTTATGGCGTGGTCCAGGTGCCGACTGTAAAGCGTCATCTCCAACAGGCATCGAAACGCGTCTTTCGCTATATCGAAGCGCATATGCTTCACTTTTCCATCGGTTTTATTTCTCAATGGGGTGTGCTTGGAAGTGATGGTCTCGTATTGTTTCATTTGTCCTGTATTTGACCGACGCCTCACCTGAGAGGCTCATATTCGCAGCCTTAGGGTCTCTTATACTCGCGCCATGGATATTTTTCGTTCCGTGACGTTTAGTGCTTGGGACGCTGATAGGGCTACTACCTTATTTTTTTAAACGGTCTTTTGTTCGTTCGAAGCTCGACTACGGCAGCAGAGCGTGTATTATGGAAGGTGGAATATATCCACCACACCGGCCTTCGCCTGGCGACCGGGGCCTTCCGCACTTTCCCAATTGAGAGCCTACTATTCGATGCTGGGGAGATGCCACTCGCTCTGCGTTGTGTACAGTGCATTATTCGCCTATACACGCGAGTCCGGCGCCTCCTTCAGTCGCCAACAGTTCTCACTACATCCGCAGCTGATCTCGACGGTGCCTATGCCGCTGAGAGACGCCAGTCATACCCTAAGCCAAGGTTGTCAAACCTATTTTTCCATCGGGCCAAATTAGAAATTTAAGCCTTTTTCAGCGGCCACAAAGTTACTTAAATATAAATTTAAAAAAGTTCAGAGATATATATAATTACAAACACAATATTGTATATTAACAGTAAAATAATAAATTAGACTTATACAAAATAAAATCAAATCAATGTGATTTGGAGGATTGCCTTCCTTTTATGATATTTTAAATATCTGGTCTTCAAAGTAAATTAAAATATACATAAAAAATACCCCGTAAAAATTAAATTTGTGTAAGCAGTGGGCCGCAATGCGGCCCGAGTGCAGCGGGTTGGACGTCACTGCCCAAAGCCCTTTAGGTTTAGGGCTAGAAAACTCCTTGAGAGCTAGGTATAGCTCTCGGTGCGGTGACGCCCCTGGTTCTGCCCAGAACGCCACCCTCGATGGTAACATCTTTGATTATTTGTCGCCACGCCTCTGCTTCCAAAGCTTCTACAGCTCCGGCAGTATTGCGTTCGACCTTTTTGAAGCACACTTCTTATCACGCTGGAACCGTGCCAGTGTATACAGGTGGCTCCAATTCCCAAGAGTGGGTCGGTTTCCACGCCGTATATCCACCGTTTGAAGTCACCAGGGCTCTGTCAGGCGCTACGTCTGTCTTCACTCCCGAGCTTGTTGCAATACACAGCCTGGTACGGGAGATGACGCGATGTGCCCGGTTCGGAGAACAGATTGTGATTTATAGGGTCTCACCAAACGCCCTAAGTGCTCTCGTGCCATTGGAATCTCCACATCCCTTGGTTCACGATATCAGTGACGCTACGGTTTTGGCGAGCCGGGCGGATGTCGAGATTATCCTCTGCTGGGTTCCTGGATATGTAGGAATTTCGGGGAATGAGCGCACCGATGAGAGCGCCAAAAAGTCCGGGAGGACTGGGCTACCAGACCAGCGTTTTGCTTTTCCTCACACCGATTACATAGCAAGAATACGGGCAGATCTCCAGGCTGCTTGGCAAAGAAGATCGGAGAAAGTCGAGGGGAACCGAAAGTTGCGTGCCATTGCGCCGCCACTGTTCTCATGGACCTACCCCCTAATGCCGCGACGGCTTCAGTTTGCTTTCTGTCGTCTCCGAATTGGACACACTCGCGGGACGCACCGCCACCTGATGGAGCGCTCTCCTGTGCCTTACTGTTAAAACTGATTTCTCCCCCAGACTGTTCCGTCCATCTTGTTGAATGTCCCAGTCTGAACGATCTTCGCGCACGTTACCTGTCCCGCTACTGGAAAAGGCAAGGTTGCTACCGCTTGTCCTTATACACGGGACGAGTTAGTCCACAATGACTTGTGTACTTTACGACTTTTTGGAGGAGGCTGGCTTTCTCTCCTCTATTTGACTGTTGTTTATTGTAGGTTGTATGTTCTTGTGACGGGAGGGGGGGTTCCTACTCCCGACGCCGGTGCGCGCCTCCTTCATGCTTTTTTGCTTTGTTTGTTTTTTGTTGTTTTTTCAACCCTTTCCTTTTTAGCGTTGTTATTTGTTATTTACATATTGTTACTTTTTTCTTGTTTTTTTATTATTTCTTTCTCATTATAGCCTAGTAGTAGGGTGTATAGTGTTCAGTGTCTTATCCCAAGCAGGCAGTCGGTAGATGGGCTAAAAAAAAAGAAAAAAGTCCTCAGTATTCTCAAACTAGATTGATGCCTCTGATGCTTTATGCCTCTTAGACCCCTGTGGTAGCCGTACCCCACCCCGTACTGCAAGGGGAGGTTGCACTGCAGGGAAGTCTCCTCAACGTCGTCTTTTTTCTTGTAGTAATAAGCGCTATCACATCGGTGCTAGCCACGCTCAAGCTAGATGAATTGTTAATATTTTTTTAAAAAATATTTAATCTTGTTTAAAATATTTTTTTTAAATCGTTTTAATCTTTTTGAATATTTGTGTAATCTTTTTTAATCTAGATTAATTGTTAATCTCTTTTGGCGAAGCTTAAATATCTACTCCGAAAGCACCCTGTTCTGTTTTCAGCGGATGTTCTCTCGATGGCAGCCTCCAGATGAGCGTGATAGAATTAATGATAATAATAATCCCACCTCCTGAGGCACAAGTTTTCTTCGTTTGGTTCAGTCCTCTGTCGCTTTTACAGATGTCCAAGAGAGCGAGTGTTCTCAGAAGAAGGAAGTCCAAGTCCAAAATGGACGTCTCGTCGGCCCCTTCGGATGCCTCTGCCGGACGTAGGGACTCCGATGGGGATATGGTCTTCTACACTGAGGAGCCAAGAGCAGGTATATTTTAGCCTATTAAACACTAGTATATTAAAATAGGACCTGGACGTTTCTAAATCGTGTATAACGGGAACTTGCCCTTGGCAGGTCACAGAATAGCGGCCTATATTACATAAGTTGAAAAAAATACTCGGTTTCCGGTGGTATTCAAGACAAAATATAGAGTGGACTGCACATAATACTCATCTCTATTAATTATTTGTTCTATATTTCTATAAAAATGTGGACCCTTGTTTGGATACACGGATTAGGTAGGGTACCGAACTCGAGTTACCATTAATACTTAACTTACTTTGCTTCCCCACGTTTGCTTCAGTCAAGCCCGGTAGCATTTAGGAGTTGTTCTAGAAAGAATATATTCAAAAAAGTCCTGAGATGGTCGAGGGAAGGGGGGGGGATGAGATGGCCAGTGTTTTTATGTTGCAGTTTGCTTGTTTCTTTGCTTTTGTTTTTGTTTTTATCTTTGTTATTTGGTTTTTGCATGGCCTTTTGTTTGTTAATCTACTCTAGTATTAGGTTGTAGCGTGATTGGAGCGACTTTCGCCCTAGTAGGCCGTCGCCAAATAAGCTCCAAATAATAATTCAAATTGCAGTTGAAGAACTCGATGGAA
This sequence comes from Ceratothoa steindachneri, assembly GCA_963969495.1. NCBI lineage: Eukaryota > Metazoa > Arthropoda > Malacostraca > Isopoda > Cymothoidae > Ceratothoa > Ceratothoa steindachneri. The sequence goes on along the minus strand of OZ018336.1, from coordinate 73,883,776 downwards.
GTGTGGGCTTCATTCTATTTTTGTAAGATGAGCAAAGTCCGCTTTTCACTAAAATATTCGCCATAATTCAAAAAATTAAGATAGAAAAATGGTACAAATGTGTACTTAAATTGTGTTTTACGGACTTTCCTATAGCTTTAGAATCATCTCTCAAGGTCTATTAGAGGCCTATAGTCTAAAATTTAGGATAAGTACTTTTTAATCCCTAATTCTGACACAGGTAATAATCCCCTGAATGTCCCGATGGCATGAAATTATTCCCAAAGCATTATAATCCTCTGCTAAATTGAGATATTTCAAAATGCCTGGACGGGCGGAGTTACAGGGTGCCATCTTCTGACGTCATAACTTTAGCCCAATAGAAATTTTGCTCCCCCTCTGATTCCACTCTCTCAACGCCAAAATGTATAATTTTGGCCATATAACTTTATTCCTCATTCTATTACGAGTCGTTGAAGATGCTGGATGTGTGAAAATAGTTGTTTTGTGCGAAGTTATTGCGACTTTTGTAGCGCGCATAGGCGAAAATTTGATTCGGAGAAATGGGCAAAGTAAAATGCAGATTTTTAAAAGAAAAAAAATTAAATCTCGCTAGAAAAAAGTTCAAGTAAAACAAATAAAAGAACATGAACTAATTCCTGGTCCTAGTGGGGTCTCAAACCACTTCCAGGAGATTCTACTCGATGCTTGAGGCTCTGCTGAAAATCCTAAGGCAGAAGTAAAAAAAAAATCGTATGCAGAAAGAGAAAAATATGTGCAAAAATACACAAAAAATATTGTAGAAAATATTAACAAAAATTCCAATAAAGATACAATTTTTTCAAATAAGTTGTCCGCTTTATTACAAATTATAAACAAAAATCGTAATTGCCCCACCTGCAAATGCAATGAGAGTTCTTCGATAAAATTTGAAGCAGCTGCGATGATAATATTTTATTGAAATGTAAATAATACTCTTATGTTAAAAAATTAGAAGAAAAGTATGTATATAATAAAAAAAAATACTGAACAAGAACTAAGGACACCCAATTATTGCATTACCAAACATCTTGGCTATACAGGCTACGAAGAGCTATCAGTGGCCCAAAGAAAGAAACCGATGAGTAAATGAAAAATTATAAAAACTAAAAAAAATGTAAAATCATTAATGAATAAACAAGTAAATGAGTGTAAAGATAATAAAAATTTTATTTTTTTATTTCTATAGTAAAAAAATAAATATCGTGCCTGATACAGATGGAATTTTGAATATCGATGTCTCGTATGATGGGTCATGGATGACAAGAAGACATCAATCCCACATAGGAGTGGGATGTGTCGTAGAACTACATATTGTGTAATTATTGTAGAATCTGTAGTATGCGAAAAAAAAAGCTGGATTGTCATAAAATGACCGTCGAAAAATATGAAGCTATATATGTGAAAATCTTTTTTATGGTAAATCGGGTTCTATGGAGCAGGAAGTTGCTAAAAGAATATGATCCCGATCGGGATATAAAGGCTTTAGATATATAGCTTTTATTTGAGAGGGAGATGTGAGCACCCACAAAGCAGTTTGCGAAATAAACAATGGAAATGGTCCCTACGATAAATACCCAGTTGTAAAAGAAGAATGTATCAATCCTGTTGCTAAAAGACTAGGAACAAAACTTAGAAAATTAAAAGCAGATTATTGTAAAATGTTGGCTATGAAACGTCTAACATTATCGCAGAATACACAGATTCCTTTGTACCTGAAATCAATTACAGAAGAAAAAAAAGTAAAAATAAAAAAAATACTTCAGCTATGGTCCCCAGAAGAAAGAAAAAAAACTGCTGCATCTATGGAATAATACCAGCCAGGAGCATTCTAAAAGGAAGCCAAGAAAGAAGTCGTCAACTGGCGATTCAATATATATATATATATATATATGGGGTGCGGCAGAACCGATTGAGCAGTTTTGAGGAGTCAATGCTCGAGGGAAGGATGGGGGCGGGAGGTGTCCTCTTGCCGGTTTCCAAGGAACGGCTCGTTTCCATGGGCAAACCCCCAGGGGCTCCCCTCGGGAATGTACCCCTTAAATATGGCGTACCGTCTCTATATACCCCCCCCTTACTTTTTATAACTGCTTAAAACTGCTCAATCGGTTCTGCCGCCCCCTGTATATATATATATATATATATATATATATATATATATATATATATATATATATATATATATATATATATATATAGAGAGAGAGAGAGAGAGAGAGAGAGAGAGAGAGAGAGAGAGAGAGAGAGAGAGAGAGAGAGAGAGAGAGGGAGAGAGAGAGAGAGAGAGAGAGAGGGAGTTATAAATTTATTCGTATACATAATTATACATATATAGTTTTAGGAGGACTATGGCTACTGACGAACCTCCTTGTAAAAAATAAAACCAGGGCATAGTGGTACCTCTTGATACTTTGGAAAGTCACTATCCGACTTAGCATCCGACTCCGGATCAATAAATTAAATAACTTCTAGAGTTGGTAGGTACAAAAAATAAATGCTTATAATGCAATACGAACTATACAGATGTGACGATAAAAATGTGAAAAAATGTAATAGTCATGCAAAATTAGAAAACGACCAATCTTGATGCAGCATTCTCGAAAATTTCGCTACGTTATATTTTTTGGAATTTACTTTTTAAGTACATTTTTCGCAAAACAAGATAAAAATTACCGCATACGCAAGCTAAAGCCTTATATTTTTAATTTATTGCAAAAACTGAAAATAAAAAAAGATTTTCTGCCTCAAAAACGGACCTTGCCCCTTAAAACGATTTATTTTTGTATTCGTGTAAAGGAGCTGCGGTCTCCTAATTAATCGTAAGTGGGACAAAAAAATTCTGGTTCGGCGATCTAAAGTGGCTTCGGATGGCTGAATGTCGAGAGAGGCTCTTTGCAGTACAGCATTTTTCCGTTGGTTTACAAGCGCCATGCCATGCTGTTAAGTGTATGAGCATATGTTTTATTTTATTCTGGTTGTCTAAGTTTGGGTTAAGGTTTGCTAATAATTGGGTGTAATTACTGGGGGTAGATGGTTTGGGTGGTTGTGGAACTACGATTAGGAATATAGACGACGTTTAGATAGTGCGAAGAGTGTCAAATTGAGGTGGTCTTCGATGGGGAGAATTTTCGTTTCAGCATGTAGATAGTGGATTAGGGGTGCTACCATTTGAAGTGCGGAAGGCAGGAAGGCACTGTTTGGGACTGTTTGCATCTTCTGTGAGTTTGTATTAGATATGATTGGACCCAGATGAGGGTGGATAATTTTGTGTGGAGCGGAATATATGGCTGCAAAAAATATTTAGTGGTCTCTTGTGTTGTTCTAAGTTAGCGTTCGTGTCTTTTAAATGTGTTGAATTTGAATATAGCCTCCGAGGTAATGTTTAATGTGTGATGAGCGGAAGTTATGATTAGGTCAAGGGTGATACCCATTAATGTGGTTATTGTGGTTGAGTTGAAGAGGTTGACCGTAGAGCAAGATGTGTAAATAATGTCTTGAGTCTTTTCAGGGGGTAAAGAGAGTTCCTGTGATTTTGTTAGTGTGGTCAACTTTTGTTTAGTGTGCATGTGATAGAACGGGTTGAGGCCACGTTAATTTCAACCACTATCACATGTTATTTAAAACCACGATGCTACCCACGTGCATCTTCGCTTCGAAGCTGGGCGCCTTATCGCAGCCACCTGAGTCAATGTTTAAACAAGGAGGTTTATCTTCCACCGTTCTCCCCATGCGCCGACCTCGCCAGATTGAGTTAGGCTTATGGGTAGATAAGGCCATTGTTCTCAGGCTCGGCTGTGCATTCCCTCGAAGCTCCAACTCCATTGTCCCACACGCCAAGGAGATGTCCCGGCTATTTATATGGAAACTTAACCACTAAGATTCAGATTGGAGATCCAGATTTTCGTCGCGAAACATCACTACGACCCACTCTCACCTTGTGCGCCAAGGGACCTCGCCCTTAAGATTCACCATCACTTGTCCAAAAGAAGGACAATATTCCTTGAGCGCCAAGGTTCGAGCCTTCGTGACACCAAGTTCACAAGGCTTCCCCTGTTGTTCAGAAGAGACCAACGTAGAACAGCCATTGTTCGTTTGAGTCCGTTTGCCAAGAAACGGTTCTCACCCTTCCCCTGTTGTTCAGAAAGAGAACAAAGTTAGAACAGCCATTGTTCGTTCGAGCCCGTTGACAAGAAACGGTTCTCACCCCCCCATCCTGTTGTTCAGAAGAGAACAACGTAGAACAGCCATTGTTCTTTTGAGCCCGTTCGCCAAGAAACGGTTCTCACCCTTCCCCCTTGTTGTTCAAAAGAGAACAACATTAGAACTGCCATTGTTCTCGAGCTCGTAGACAAGAGACGTTCTCACCCGGCACCCTGTTGTTCAGAAGAGAACAACGTAGAACAGCCATTGTTCTTCAAGCCGTTCGTCAAGAAACGGTTCTCATTCCCAAGACGCCACGTCAGGATCATTTAATTTTCCCCCCTTCGGCTGGACCTCGCCAGCGGACCGAAATTCCTTCACTTCGCCTTCCTCTGCACAACCAGTATAATTACGTAAGCCGAACGTTACCTTTGAGTATTTAACCCTTTTATCAACTCTATCCTGTGCTTTAAATGGTTTAGCGAACCATCCTGTCCCTTTAACTTTATATTTGTTTTACCTTTTTAAATCTCTTAATCCTCGGATTAGCTCGATTCCCCACGTCCCTTTCCATTCTTTGTTTATGTCAATATTTTCCGTTTTGTGTGTTGTTGATAGTTATTATTAATAAAACTCTATTTTATTAATGATAGCAATATTATTATCCTTGAGCTCAGTTCCACTTCTTAAGCATATCGAAGATACATAATATCGGCCAGCCTAGACATCCACGCACTCTAAAGATAATTAAGTAAGTTCCTTCAACAAATAGTTATATATGGTATATCGTCGAGAGTCCATTCTACGACAGTGCACCAGTTTTGAAGAGTTTATAGGTGTGTTTAGGGTTATGGAGACTATTTCTATGTAAACGGATTTGGATGATTATGTGGTTTGTGTAGTGGGGAGGTGTTAGGCGCTTAAAAAATGAAGAAGATAGGAGAATATGGCTCGTTGAGGGATGTCGTAAAATGACCCCGACATATACGCCACTTCTACTCAATATGCGTGGACGCTCAAAGTCAACGGTTGACCTTGACTCTACTCTGGTCACGACAGAGATGGGAGAGGATAAAAATGGGGGAGTTGGGGTCCAACTTCCTGAACGAGTGCGAAGGATTTAAATACAAACGATTGATAGCAGTTGGCCGATATTAAACTAATGAAGGCTGCGGGCTATGAGGCCTATGAAAAAGTAGGAAGAAAATATACTTTAATATTTACACAGTTATACACAATAAATAGATTAAATAGAATAATGGCAATGGATACTCGATGTATTCAATAACCGAACTAACAGAGCTACTCAGAGTCAGCTCTACGGGGCGGGATCGAAAGGCGATACGAGCCTTTGTACATACGCACACAGGGATGACTGGCAAGGTAGCCACAGATAATTCGTCTCAACCTAGCTTGGGTTCGAGTCTTTAGGGATGAAACGGGGATCGGATATTTATTCGAGGGACTTTAACCACCACGGGAAGTTTAACCTCCAGTAGTAACACTAATTGGAGGGAGTGTGCGTGCCAAACGATATGTACCGAACCCAAGGATATGCCAATTGACCGGGTATCAGATCCAACGGTATAATTCTAGCCTTCAGCTCGTGGAGAACTGGAGCGCGATCGAGAATGACGTGTTTTGTTGTAAAAGGTAGGCCTATATTGTCGATGCCTAATTGGCACCAACGATATATCGAGAGCAGCCGAAACGTTACTGCTTCCGCCAAGGGTGGACGCTGGTTAATCTCTCCACGAACAAACAAGGCGCTTGAGGGATGGGAAGTACTCCCGCGGGAGTTTCTTGATAACGCCCTGGGATACGACAGAATCGCGCATTTGAGATCTCAATCCCTCCTTTATCGCGGAAAGCAGTTTGATATTCTGAATGTTATCACGGTCCTCGCTCACGGGGACTGACCTTGTGGTTTTGACGGGGATTATGGCGGCAAAGAACCTTCATTCTCGGTAAGGGACCTTGTTGGGTTTTGTTAGGATGATATCCATTTTTTATCGTGGCTTTGGTAGTTGGTATCATGTATTTTTTGTTTGAGGACGCGGCATGAAACGGCTTTGTTGATGTCTATGACTGCGCATTGTGGGGGACTGTTTTGGTTGAAGCCTGCTGTGTGTTGCCAGGATGTTCAATAGTGTAGTTGAGGGATGTTTTGTTCTGAAGCTATTTTTGGTATATAAAAGAGGTGTGATGTGGTTTATTCTGTTCATGATTATTTTTCAGTATGGTTTTAGATTTTTAAGAGAAGGTAAGACAAGTCTGTATGTTGTGGGATGGTTCAAAAATTTGTTTGGTTCGAGAATGAGGATCATGCATGCGTGTTTACAGATGGGAAGGTTGTTGTGTAACCAGGAAGTGTTGAAAATGTCTTTTAGTGTGGATAGGGCCGTGAGATCAAATTGTTTTAGCTCGTAGTTTATTAAGTGGAGTTGCTTTCAGCTTGTGAGGGTCTGAGAGGGATTTGATGCGGAGTGCTGTGTTCTGTTGGGTAAAATCTGATGGAACTGTAAAGTCTTTATGTAATTTTTATAAGTTTATAAACGTTATTATATTGATAGGGATGGTAAAAAGTTAGCTGATTTTGGATAGGTGGGTCATAAAGTACTTTGTATTAGTCTAGGTATTTTTTTGTCTCTGAGAGGAGAGATCGTGTGTGTTAGAGGTGGGGTTTATGTGTGTTTTATTTATGGTTCGTCAGAGTTAGAGGCTGTTTGTTTTAAGGTTTATTGTTCGAACTGTTAATACGTCTTTTGAGGTCGAAGTTGTCGGGTTGTTGGGCAGGGGTAGCTTTGTTTAATATAAATCTATTTCCTTCTTTTTTGAGGTTGATGATTTTAGGTATGAAGTTGTGATTTGCGTTTCCTAGGTTCTTGAGAAATAAATTTCTTGCTGGCCTAGTGGATTTTATTAGTGAACTAGGAGTTGGTTACTAAAAATAGAAATTCTCAAGTGTGAAGTTGGATAAGATGTTTTCTATGTTCGATGTGAATTCAGTCCAATTTGCAATCTGTCATTAGCGTATTTTATCTCTAATACTAGAGATAAAATAGACCTAATTGAAAATCCAGAAAGAAAGTTAGTGTGTGCTAAAGACAGGCTAGGATGTTAAATAAGTATTTTCTGTCAGTATTTACACTCGAAGATAATCTAATTGTACCTAAGGTAACCTTGATCTTCAGGGATAATGTTGAAGATAAATTAGAGAATTTTAAAGCAGTCTCAAAACATAGAATTAAATCTAGTAAAGCACCAAGCCATGACGAGTTTTTTTTCTAGGATTTTGAAGGAATATAAAGATGTTTTAAGTCCTTCTTAGGGGAGGGAGTGCTATAGCAATGCCTCTAGGCATTCCTATAATGCTCTACCATGCATATTTAGAAAATCGCTACTAGAGACTGGCGTTGTACCAAAGGCTTAGAAGAAAGATAATGAAGTCCCAATCATTAAGATCAAGTTAGAACCATTGTCTAATTACCGACCAGTGAGTTTGACGCCAGTGGTAGTGGATAATTATGAAATTTGTAATAGAAAATCTATTAAGGATCACGTAGATAAACAAGTTGATTGAGGAATGTCAACACGACTTTACTATGGCAAATCGTGTTTGACTAATCTACTGTCTATTTATAGAAAATTGTACGATGTTCCTGATAGAGATGAGAATTACGATATTGTATTTTTGGATTTTATTAAGGCTTTCGAATGGTTGCCAAAACTACAACTTTTGAATAAATTAAAGCGGATATATTTCCTGGAAAAAAAATTTAGCTGGATTTGGTCGTAGCTTAGTGACAGACAACAAAGAGTTGGTATAGATGGAAGTAAATCTGAGTGAAGTAATGTCACCAATGGGGTTCCTCAGCGATTGGTGTTGGAGCTGTTGTTGTACTTGATTTATATTAATGATCTTGACTTAGGTATAATTAGCGACCTAAGTAAGTGCCCTTCTAAGTTCGGACTCTGCCTAGAAAGCAGTGCTTAAGTTCTAGAAATACAGCCTAATAGAGTATTAAGGTTTATTAAGAGGAGCGGGAAAAATAGAAGGGCTGATTTCATTCTGAAACTGTTCCTGGCATTAGTCAATCCTCATCTTGACTATGTGGAGCAGTTTTGGTCACCGTATTATAGGATGGATATTGGTTTGCTTGAGTCTGTGCAAAGGAGGATGACGAGATTATTCGTGGTTTGAGAAGCTTACCTTATGGTGACAGGCTTAGAAGACTAAATCTACATGCGTTAGGAAGGAGAAGAGTTTGAAGAAACTTGAGTCAGGTCTTGTGGTTCGTAAAAGGTTATAATAAGGGAGACATGGTAAAGTTATTATTAGTGAACAGGATAAGATACGTAGCACTGGGTTTAAGCTGGACAAGTTTAGGTTCATGAAAGAGATTGATATAAATTGTTTTAAAAATCCAGTGGTAAATGAATGGAATATGTTCACTAGTCATGTGATACGAGTAGAAACGTCCTCCCTGGGGACTTTAAGTATGTACTGAATAGATCTATGGATGAGAATGATAAGTGGGATTGAACTTGGTTTTTGGAACGGTGCTGCCTCATATAGTTTATTGATTAGACTTTTGCAGACTCCTTGTTTTTATAGGTTTACTGAGTGTATCTGTTCGATGGTAGTGGTGGTGGTATTATAATCGCCGCCACATAGAAAAGGTAGGAAGGCTGCGGAAGTGGAGCTAGGTTACGCGAGAAACCCGCTGGGTAGTGTTAGAAGGAGGGGTCTAGATTTTGTACATTTTGATAGTTAATGAATGTAGCTGTTTAGTGTGATCATTTTACAGAAGAATTTATTTTTTTCTTGTAGTTTGTGAGAATGAGATGCCTTATATGTTTATATGTTAAGGTGAGTAATCTGTGGGGCAGTGGGTATACATCATGTCTAAGTATGGTGTAGTTGGGAAAGGTTTTTAGGTAAGATTGGGGGATTAGATGGGATTCTTGTATTAAAGCAGTGCGTATTCTGTGTTTAGTGTTTATTTTTCATTCTTGCCGCTTGTTTTAGATGTAGAGGTGGTACGGGTGGTCGCTCTGATACTACCTATCGGAAATAAAAAGTGGCTGTATAGGGAGAGGGTTGAAGAAGAGATCGGGTTGGAGACCCCGGGTCCCGCCACACCTGAGGCTGCATTCGTTTTTAGGGATGGAGAATTTGGAATGGGGAGGGGGCTTCGCTAACTTTGATTCACCGCGTTGTAGTAATAAAAGAATGCTCTCCCTTCGTGAAAACCTTGCCAATAGGTATGTCCACCATACGCAGGCGGTCGCCATGAATCTATTTATAATTTGAGAAGATTTCTGTCCCGAAAGCTTCTGGTTAGGGATTTGGGTGTCCTAACGATATTACTTCACAATAATATCTCAACTTTAGTATCTTCACTCCAATAAGTAGACATTATGTGCGTAGTATTTGTATGCAAGTGTACGTCTATTAATTCAAATGTGATCGTTGAACCTTCAGCTCTTTCGCTCTGCCCTCGCCTTCGTGGTGATCGGACGAATTTGGCTTATTTCCTGTTCTCAATCCAATATTTTGTGTTAAATGATGCATTATTGTGTAATATCTGCTTGTGAAGTAAATACCATCTCTTTCACTACGTGTTCAATTTCAGCATCTGGCAGCTTTATTCTAATTTTGAGGTTCGTATGGCTACTATTCTTAAATCTCTTCTCTTTATATATGTTATACTATATATTCGCATTAGCCTTCTTATATTTTAGGTATATACTGCAAATTTAATCGTCTTCACATTGTTTTATTAATATCAATTGTAATATCATTTCTTGCACTGTGAGTACTAGTGTGCGTTGAGTGGTCTTATTAGATAAATATTTAAAACATGGTCTTTTCTGTTGACTAGGTAAAAAGAAAATATTACGAAAGTTACCGTCTTGCAAGGCTAAAATTCAGGTACAAAAACTTGCACCCCCACCAGAATCGAACTAAGACATTCCAGCCACAAAGGACGTAGGGCGGTATCTCGTTGAAAGGAGGCTTGAGTAGCTAGCTGGGGAAATAAGTGCCATCGTTACTGCCGAGACTCGCAGAGTTGTGCGTAGTCAGATAATCTGCCAGAAGCAAAACAACTGTACTGGTGCTAGAACTTGAACCTACAGATGTACATGTCGTAGAGCCGGAGCTTGGACAAACAACTACTTCATTACCGTAGCTGACAACCACGAAACCACTGAAACGACCGACAATGGTAACAAAGGGGCTTCCTACTCCCCCCTGCCTAACCTAGTAGGTCTCAGGGACTATGGAGCTCAAGGCTGAAACGACGGTCTTTGGAGATTATATGGAAGTTTGCGAAGACTGTCACACAAGTGACCAGCCTATTTCGTCATTATTTAATGCGTCACCTCATGAACGGCGTAAATTGGAAAATCGCACAAAGAAGCGATTTTTCATTACCTCGCGAAACAGAGGTGTCTTCTAATACTGCAGTAAGTAACCGTGATACGGGTGTGTTTTCAAAGTATAAATGGAACCCATGACCTCCAAATATAGAATGTAATGGCTAATTCACTTTTTCTAGGAATAATCTTCTCCATTGTTTGCTCAATATATAACAACTATGCCGATTCTCAGCCATTAATGGCATCTCAACGCATTGATATCGTGTGGATCACGGATCCTGGATCCGCTCTGATGCATAAATTTACAAGTATTCAATATTCCGGGATATATGCTATTCCATAAGGATCTTGTTAGTCGAGGGGTAGGTGGGTTGATAGCCTAGGTACGAGAGGAGCTGTGCTTGCCTTTTGAGAGACAGCGAGTATAAAATATTAAGGGGAGGGCATCAAAATCGGCACACACTCATATAGGATTGTGGTTGTGTACCGACCTCTACAGCAAACAGGGGATGTAGCTATGGGAGCAACTTTCTTTGCAAATTAGTCACAAAGGTATCGCGACTCTCGTGATGAGCGATTTCAATAGTCAGATGACTGACCTAAGATGACAGGTACTGCGACAGAGAAGCGATGCGGCTCGTGGACTTTGTTGGCAACTACTTGGTGCGTTCATCAATGCACGAGAGGGAAAGTGACTGTGGATGAGTGTCTGGGGAGCAGTGATCACAACAAAATTACGGGTTCTTTCAAAATCCCTTCGCCAAGCCGGAGGTTACTAGGAATATGAATTTGGATTTCATGCTGGAAAATTATAGCAGACATGGAGCTATAATCTCTGAGTCTTCACTGTTGGACGGCAAAGAAACTTGTGCTAAATAGCTATATTTTAAGAACTAATTCATACATTGACAGGCCTATGTTAGGGCAACAAAATGACGAAATTTGCCATGTTTTAACCGTAATAGCAGAATAGTGAAATCGAGCAAGAAATCGGAGGTATACAGGGTGACTCCCAAAAAACGGTCCCCAATTTTCGATAAGCCTCATTCTGCAAGGATTGAATGAAACTTTGGTGATAACTTTTTTATTGTGTTTAAAAACATCAAATCAAGACATGAGAGTCTTTAGACTTTCTTCTTTATTCTAGAGCACGTGTTCGAGATGACCTCCATTTAACTATGTGCATTTCTTGAGGCGCTGCACAAAGTTGTCCATGACGTCCTTACAAACTGACCGACTAACTGCTCTATCTCCTCTCTGATGTCTTCCTTGTGTTCCGTGATAGTCGTGAGTCTCCCTGCGTACACTCTGTCTTTAAGGTAGCCCCAGAGAAATAAATCTGGGGGATAAGGTTTGGGATGTGAGTTGCCCACTCAAAATCAGTATTGAGACTGATTACACGGGCACCAAAGTTCTGTTTCAGTCATCCCGGGACAGGTTTGAGATGTGAGAGCTTGCTCCATCTTGCTGGAACCAAAACCTCCCCATAAGCGATGGAAACAGGGTCTGCAGCTCCGTCTTGAAGGTTTTGAGGACCTCACATACCGCTCCTTGGTGACTGTCACTGTCGCGCCAGATTCTTCGAAGAAGAATGGTCCGATGATGCCTCTGGCTGAGATTGCAGTCCATCCCGTACACTTAGGGGAGGGTAGGGGATTGGTGGCTACCTCATTCGGTCTGGAGGTCCCCTAGAAGACATTTGTCTTCGAGTTTAGGTTTCCTTTAAGATGGAAGTGAGCTTCATCTGAGGTCCAAAGGAGATAAGGAAAGTTCGGGTCTCCTGAATATTCCCCAGTATCTTGACTGCTATAGCTTTTCTCTGCTCCTTGTCTGAGGCTGCATTACTAGCACTCTGCTGCAAGTCTCACGGGATATACCGAGGGACTGACTTCACTTGCGCACAGAGCGTTTTGGACCCTGCTGAACTGACTCTCTCATGCTCTCGACCAGCTCAGCTCTACGCTTTCTGGGGCGTCCTGAATGGTTTGGACGGTTGTCACTGGCTGCATTGAGGTTCTTCACTGTCCCATAGTTCTCGAAGTGTTCCACCCAGTCCTGAATTCTGCTCTTAGAGGAGGCTTTTTCACATCCGAACTAATGCACGAAAGTGTCCTGTACTTTCTTGAATGAGCCTGTCTTGTAGTAATGTTTGACGCAGTATATTCTTTGCTAGAGCTCCCATTGAGATCTAGTTGTGTACACAGGCGTTTTTTTTCTGACATGTCCTGCAAAGTAATGGTGATTAATGAATGAATGAAGGATATATCACAAAAAGTGTGTGCAGACCCTTTGGGGAGGGGATCATCTTCAAAAGCTTCGCAAAGGACTTAGAAGAAAAGTCCAATATACGGCGGAAGAAAAGTCTAAGATACCGCTATTTGGATAAATTACAGGACATAACCGAAGACGCTTCGTAACATTAATTGCAAATGTTTCATGATTATAACAAATTCTACCATCAGAGTTAAATAATCAACAAAAATAAAGATTAAAATATGTACTTAAAAAGGTTTACATGCGGAGAAATAGCGTGAAACATGAAGCTTAAATTTTGAATGAATTTAATATAATGAGTGACGAGGGAAAAACTAACAAGAAAAGGGATGTGAAATATGAACAAAATTGACAATGATTTTTTTTTTAAAAAAAGAATATGCACTTATCTAAAGAATTAACAGGTTTGTGAATGTGTGACTATATTTAATTGAACAAATAAAAAGTTATTATTCAAAGAGTGATTTTTTTTTATGTAACGTGACTTTAGCAAGTAAAGGTCTGAGATATTGCAGACGGCATCACGTATCCTGAAGCGTCTTCGGTTCTGTCCTGCTTATCTTTTTTATACTTCCTCTGAAGTTTGCGTCCATCAATTCGTTCGCCACTTAAATTAGAAGCATTTACAATCAGAAAACATTGAAGAACTACAGATACTATGAAAACTTGTAAAAAGTAGTTACAGTTGAAACATCATGTTGTTTCCCGTCTTATGAGAGGCCGATAGGTTATTTCCCAAATTTCTTCGTTTCAAAGTATACAAACACTGACAGCAGAATACACACTTCTATAAATCTACCTATTGCTTCTAATCAATTTCGCTTAAGCCTACTTATTGATTTTTGCTATGTGCCTTGTTTGTGTGATAAATCCTTTGCTGAATTTTCCTTTAAAGATAAAGACTCATACACGTAAACTACAGAACCTTACTAATTTTAACTAACTTGAATCGTATAACACAGATAAAATAATATTCAATTTTTCTTAGAGAGTTTTAACTAAGCATGAAAAGTTTCTCTTAGCCTTCGGACTAGATTTTCGTCTTCCCTTCCCATTATTAATCTTTCATATTTTTGCTACTTCCTTAGTTTTGGGAGACGTAGTGATATTCTGTCTTCCCATCAAATTACACCTAACAAAAAAATTTATGTTTTAAAGGACAAAATAGCCTGTAAATACTATAAAATATTTTTCGCCTTCATATTCTAAGTCCGATTTGTCAATCTTAAGAAAACTTGCCTGTGACAAGCCTCTCGTTATTTGCAAACCTGACCATTATCGTGGTCAAGTTGTTTTAGATATGGAGTTGTATTTCTTCAAAATCTATCAGATTTTTTCAGATTCTACTAAATTTAGAAAGATTTTTACTACTGTACAGTCTTACACACTTAAAATATTGAGGTAAGAATTAATAGATTTCTTAGGAAATTAAAAAATTCTAACGTCCTTCCTAAAGATGTCTATAACACTTCGTTTTGTTGTGGATCTTTTCCTAGGGGAAACAACGGGAAAAGAGGAATCGACAGAAGAAGAAGAAAGTGCAAGGTACGAAAATCCAAAGAAGTCTCCGAAGAAGAAAAAAACAGAGAGGAAAGAAGAAAAAGAAAACCGAGGAAGACAAAAAAAAGAAATCCCTACAATAGAGGAAGAGGACGATGAAATCCTAAAGTGCCTATGAGTTCCATTCACAGAAAAGAAGGATACTTCTTCAACGGAGAGAAAGTATCCCTTAAGGTCTTTGGATGACCGGTGAACAGACCCACGAAATGAAAAACTCAACAACTCACAGAAGGAAACAGAATGTGGAAAATCAAATGGACCTTCGAGGAACCCTACTCGCCGAAAGAAATGGCAGGACTGCTGGAGGAAGGCACTTTCTTCATCCCAGACTCGTGCATCCACACATTGAACCTGAATGTGTTTAAAATAATTAAGAATGATCAGAAGACCTCTCAAATAGACAAATAAGTGATCGCTAAAAAATTATAAGTGAATAAAATAATAGGAATAAACTAAAGTGGAAGTCAATAATAAACGTAAAATGAAAAAAGGATAAGTGAATAAAATAATGGGAATAAATTAAATTGAAAGTGAATAATTAATGTGAAATAAATAGAAAAAGGCGAAAGATAAAGTAGTATGAAAAGGTAGCAATAAATAAAATAATGAGAAGAAGAGAATTATCTGAATAGATTTTTCATTTTAAGAGCCGTTTTTATCTGAGAGCTGTAAAAAATCTATTCAAGGGAAAAATCTTAAACATAAATAGACAAATAAATGAACATAAAGTATTTAAAAATCATGTGTATAAAATAAAGGTATTAAACTAAAGTGAATAAGTAATAGGAAATATAATGTAAAATAAAGTAGTAATAAATAATATAAGTAAAAAGTTAAAGAAATGTAATAAAGTGAATAATATAAAGGTATTAAACTAAAGCGAAAGTAAATAATAGGAAGTAATAAAATGTAACATAAAATAGCAATAAATAAAATAACTCAAAAATCCTAACTTAAAATATATATAGGAAACAAAATATATGATAAAAAAATATGTAACAATTTCATGTGATACTCGTAAATTGTTTATATAACTCTAAAATATATAAAATTAACTCTGTACATAAAATGAAAATGATCGATGATCTTCACAGTTCCTCGAGTTTCGTTCTTCTTACTTCTCAACGTACCTGCTCTCCCTTCTCTACCTTCCTTTTGTTTATATATATATATATATATATATATATATATATATATATATATATATATATATATATATATATATATATATATATATATATATATATATATATATTCACTACTATTAACCTAATTAATTTTGCATAAATTTGTAAAATACTCATTTATGTATACTCTGTTCTTAATAAATCATTCATTCATACCTAGGGTTCTTTATGGGTTTACTAAGACCTATAAAACTGCCCTACCTATAAAGCCTATTTTGCTCCTTCCGCTTCACTAAGCAAGTTTCTAGTCCCATTTTCATCCCTTTTAACCTCTAATGAGTTTAGTATTAATAATTCACATTTATTTGTGAAATAGTTGGCAAACTTTGTTCATGTTCACAAATCCTAAACTGGAAGGAGTCCTGGTTGCTAACGGGAATGGGCCCGTAATTTGTTAGTTAATGTTTAAATTTCTGGGAGTTCAGCAGAAGTTTGCGCAACGGTTCTTGGAGATATGTGCAAGAGTTTCACCTGAGGGTGCCTTCTTGAAGGGTAACTTAGTTGTGGTTACGGCGGAAAGTCAAGCAGTAGGAATTCCGCATTGACTAAGGAGGTTCCGACCAATGGATAAGGACCAAACAGGAGGGTTTTTTTCTCAAGTTTTATTATCACTTTAGCTGAATTTCTTTGGCAAGTTTTACAGCTTTCGAAAGGTACGATATCAAACTAGTAGGTGGTCAGCCATCGGAAAATTCTGAGCTAAACTACCGTTTACAACATTGTCTTATGTAAAAATAGATTTATCCCGAAGTTGGTGGAGCCAAAATAATGTTACAATTTTTATTACAAAAGGAGTGTCCTTTCCCAATCTTACCTCTAATGCGCATCCATTAGCAAGGCTTTAAAGATGAAAATCCAATTAAGACATAGTAGGGTGGTACATGAGCATTTTTTTAAAGATCTGAGCCAATCACCCCTTGGGGGTAAAATAAGGTCGGACAGGATTCGTTTGTATGATTCTTAGAAGGAGAAGAAATTATGTTGGAGGGGATCTCTTAGCAAAGCAGGAGGGGCTGGAAGAAGGTGTTGATTACACCATCACAAGGGAGGGCAGGACGTGACTTGGCGAGAAATGTAATGAAATCACTTACCTTTTATTCTATTAAATTACTTTTGTTTTTCACGTGCTTTATTTCATTAATAATAATTTCTCAAATATTTATTATATCTTTCTATAGAAATGCAGCTCATTTACAAATATTCCGTCTCTAGAATGACAAGACCCCTTCCAAACAATGCGTTAAAATCATAACTAATATATATATATATATATATATATATATATATATATATATATATATATATATATATATATATAAATATTTACTCACACCTTAATTTTCACTTCCCGTGGTCGTGGAATAGTTAGTGGGTGCGCATAGATCTTTTCTGCCTAAGGGGGTTCCAATGGTGTAAAGGCACCTCAAAATCGCTTTACAGTTTGCCAAATCTGTTGTATTAAGATTACATAGGCAAGTGCCGAGGTTGAAAAATAAGTTAGTGGCATTAAAATGAATACAGACTGGCCTGATTCTTAAAGTGGCGTTTAAATGCCCTGAGGTTTGGCAAACCAGAGTGCAACAGGTGTGCAGGTAATTCTGGTGAATTAGAGGAGATGATGTGATGGGAAAATATTTGGGGGAAAAATGAACACAATGGGTGCATTCATTTACTTTGTCTGAGGGAATAGCTTTTATGAGGGAACGGCGGAGGGCAAAACTGGCAATCACGGTCATCGAGGGCTGGCCTCTAGTTCTGTGGACGCGCAATGCGTGGGCGATCGTCCAGCGATGAGGGCGGAGAATTGAGTGAGGCCAGAGGACTGGAAGAGGTCAATCCTGGTTCGATGCCCGCCAAAGGTTCGGATGGAGGTGATTTATTTTTTTTAATTCGCCCATCTGGCGACTGCCTTCAAGGGCATAAGTCGCCGTAATTAAAATCCTAGCCTACTACTAGGCTATTATAAAATTCGCATAAAAACAAGAGAACAAAAAACAAAGGACAACAAAAACGAACTAACAAAAAGACAATAAGGAAGCGAGTTTCGGCGTCGAGGGCTGAGATAGACTTTGTGTTAGGTCTCAGCCCCTACTCGCCCTCTATCACAGTGGAAAGAAGGCTGGCACCACCCACCAAAGTCGCCCTTCAAACTGGTGTCAAAGTTGGGGACATCTTCCATTCCAACCCCCGATGGAGAACAATAGGAACTCCGTAGAATACAGGGTGCCCTGTAACTACTGCCCCCTAGCTTACTTTAGTGAGACACACAAGGGCGTGGACACCATATTAAGGAAGCACAGGCAGGATATCCAGGCAGGCTGGTTCATCAATGCTCTCCCTGAACACCTGCGAGATGCTGACTACCGTACCAAGTGGAGGGAAGCAAGAGCAGTCGCACGTGCATCCAACAGAATGAGGAGGAAGGCATTGGAAGCAGCATTCATAGCCACTTCAAAATGTTTGAACACCAACTCTGGCTTCTTCTACATAAGTCTGAACGTGGCCGTGAAAAGATGCATAGGAAACAACTTCGGTGTTTTGGACTGACGAATCAGCAATGAGCTCAGACGATGGTCAGTGTAATGGTCAATCCTATTCTAATATAAGGCGGCGGTCCCATTTGCACAAAATTCCTAGATTAAAACTAATTACGACGAGAGACACAAAACCAGACATAGTTTTTTTCTAGTATCAGGTTTCCCTACAACTAGTACATTGAACAGAGCCCCATTATTCCGAGCGACCACCAGGCTATTAAAATTACAATAGAAGTAAACCCCGTACAAATTCCAATTCCAGAACGTAAAAGCTACAAGTAAGCGAACTGAGGAGATTACAGAAATTACCTATCAAATTACATCCCCGACCCGTTGTATGATGCAAACTTAGAAGAAATAGATTTACATAGTATTCTCGGTATTGGGCCCCTCCCATGAGAGCTCTGACCCAAGAATATAGGGACTTGTTCAATGTAGTACGTTGATAAGCCCCAACCACAATGCCTACAGGAGACTAAGAGAAATAATAGACGAACTACGGACGCAAATCACGGCCCAAGAGACACTGCTATGGGACAGACGAAATAGTCAGGCTTGACATAGAAAAGAACTCTCACACTTTCTGGCAGACGGTAAAACGCCTAAAAGGAAAACCTCCACGCACAAAATTCACTATCAAACACAACAATTACGGAGAAGGACGAGATTGAAGAAAACCTTAGAATTTCCTGGTATTCAATCCTTAAAATTATCCCAGAAAAAAATGACAATTACGACCTCGAATTTGAAGCAGACTTAATACAACCATTAAATACACAGAGCCTCTCATCATCATTATGATGTCACAGGAAAGAGTAATGGAGGACTATGGCAGCAAATAACTGCCCTAGAACCTTTCGTTGCTCTAAAGTCCTTTCGTCAAAGAGCCCCGCAATACACGAGGCTGAACCGCGAGAATTATATCCAGGCCCAGTCTAACGTTTGGAGTGGCTTACTTAACATCATGAACGCCGCTCTGAACACAAGCTATTTTCCTGACCAGTGGAAATTGGCGAAGATGATATTTATTCCTAAAGCGAAGAAGCCCCCAGACAGCCCTGCCAGCTTTCGGCCGAGATCTCTCCTAGAATTTGCTGGCAAAATCTTCGAAAAGATATTGGCTAACAGAATCAATTCTTTGCTGGATGAAGCCAACTTGAATAACGAGCAGCAACACGGCTTCAGACGGAAAAGAGGGACCGGCACGGCACTAGCCATTGTCACTGAAAAGCTCGCAAAGATCAAGGCAGATAAAAGGCATGCCGACCTGTTGCTCCGCGATGTCAAAAAAGCCTTTGACAAGGTTTGGAAAAGAGACCTACAATATAAGATCCTGTAAGTAGGCCTCAACCCCATTCTTGAAAGGATTTTGTGCGACTACATAATGGAGAGGAGAGCATATATACAAATAATGGAATATAAAAGCCCCGAATTTGAACTCGAAGCAGGGGTCCCTAAATGGGCCTCTCTCTGTCCCCTACTATACAACATTTATATATGTGACCTACAAAAACCACTCTCCGAGGGTTCGATATATTTACGTTCAGTTCGCTGACGATATATCGCAAATTTGTACTGCCGCTTATGTTCACAGGGAATTTATGGCGAGAAACACGGCAGGGAGATAGCTAACATCAAGTCCTTCGAGAGGAGATGGAAGATATCAACCAATACCCCAAATTTCAAAATAATTCCCATGTTTCGCAAGACCTTCAATAATATACGTGTGGACGGGGAGAGAATCCCTGCACGGAAGGTGTAGTTCTGGGGCTCAAGATCACCAACAGGGGTTACACGAGTCATATTGAGCGTACAGTCGCGAATACCAAGAGAGAATTTTATAGGTTTCGTACATTAAATCTCCCAAATAAACTCAAGATATTCAATGAAGGCATTCGCTCGAGGCTCCTGTAACCCCCCTTCCCCCGTGGCACTGAACACGAGCGCCGAGACCCACATTGCGAAACTACAAAGAATTCAGAACAAAGCGGAGCTTATCATCACAAAACACCCGAAAAAGTGAACACAGAGGACAGAGGGAGCTCGACGATTCGGTTGGATTATCTACGATCAACGTGGCACTCCACGAGAGAGCAAAGAGGATCTGACAAGCCATCGGCACCCGCCTGCCCCATGAGTTCTCTCGTACACACTTAGACATCAAGGCCACTCGACCGATAAGACCCTTTAAAATCAGCAAGGCTCAGACAGACGGCGACGTGACTCCGAAATATACATGACAAAATCGACAAAGCACAACGAATGACTAGTGTAATGTTCAGGTTTCTTTAGTAATTAATCATAATACTTATGTTACAATCTTGTGTTTTCGAACTAGTAAATCTAATTAAGTAAAAATTCACCCACAAAGACTTTTTCAAAATCTTTTCAAAACTCAATAGCGGGAACAAAAACCCCGTCCCAAATAAAGCATCGAATGCCTCCAAATCAACACCTAACCTAATTGAATTAACAAGTTTAATTTAATTATTATTAACTATAAATCTTATAGTTTATAAAACAAAAACATAAAGATTTAAAAAAACAAGCAAAACTTCCGAAAAACAGAAATACGCTTACACCAGGAACCTATTTATTCTGTCTCCCACACCACTTCTATTCTTTAACTTTACCTAACGATTACATGGGGAGGGGGGCAATAACATCATAAATATTCGGCCAATTCTAACGAAATATTAAACCTTTATTTTCTTTAACATTCTCTCCGAATGATATAATTGCCAACGTCCTCCCAAGTTTAGTCCGGGACTTATTGACAGTTTTGAAGGTCGTAAATTGATAAATCAGAATAAGTGAGAGCACGCGAATTTTTGGTTATCAGACCTTGTAAATTTTATTATAACTTAGTTAATGGATGAGCTCCACCATCACCTTGCCACACCCTCTTGAAAAGGGAGAGGCAGAGGGAGAGGGGGGGGGTAAATGATTAGGAAGATAGTGTGGAGGAAGGGGCTAAGGAATTGGGATAGGTGAGGGAATTGGGTAGGTGGATGAGAAGGTGATGTGATAGAGAAAGAAGGAAATGAGAGCGTAAGGGGACTTAGATGTGATGGGGGTATAGATGATCACAGCAGACGCCTAACCAGTCATTTGCAAGAAGGAGGAATCAAAACACACTACAATGAATAACACAATTAACAAATTACAAGAAAGATCCTTGTTCAAAACACTACCATCCTCAAAAACAAACTCGGATCTCCGCCACTCGAAGATTCTGGAGGCTCTTCTCATCAAAGAGATGGGCCCGAAACTGAATGCAGCGAACCAGCTCGGAGCGAGTATTGCACCTTTTCTGCTGAAAGAAAAGCGAACCGTACTCTGACTCCAACCTATAAAAGGCATCAAAGAACGAAGACGAAATTCATTCTTTGCTGGTTACCAAAAATTACCTCGCCGCTAAAGGAGGCAACGAGAATAGGAACTTTCCATCAATGCCGCCTCAAAAACAACCAAAACTTCCATCTGAAAATCCCTGAAGAAAGGCGAAAGTTCACGTGACAAATTTCTAAAAAAAAATCCGAATACGAGGGGCGGTCAATAAGTTTTGCAATTCGGATATAAGGAAACGAGATATGAGGAAAAGTGTTTTATTATTTTTAAATATAACTACCCTCGATTTCAATGCACTTGCGCCACTTGTCCCTGAGGCTTCGAATTCCCCAAAACCAGAAATCTCCCGACTGCTGTTCAATCCACTCCTGGACGGCGAGCTGGACATCTTCATCGTCCCCAAACCGGCATCCACGCAGTGCAGCCTTGAGCTGGCGGAATAAAAAGTAGTCGCTGTGGGGCAGATCGGGAATGTAGGGGGGATGGTTGAGCTCATCGAATCCGCACTCGTGCAGTGCAGCTTGTGCAACTCTGGCCTTGTGGACTTTGACGACGTTGAAGTCGATCATGGGCTGTGAGGTTTCTAGGGACCCAATGGGCAGAGACCTTGGTCATGGCCAAATTGTAGTGGATGATGTTGATAAAACTTCCATGTGATATTCCAAGTTCTCGCTCAATTTCTTTGACCTTTACCCGTCGATTTTCAATGATCATCCTCTCCACACGGGTCACATTGTCCTAGTTGGTCACGTCTGACGGGCGTTGTGGACGGGGGTCATCTTCACGGGACTCACGACCATGGCAGAACTCCCTATTCCAGTGAGCAATGGTTGCATAGGAAGGGGCGGTGTCGGTGTACACTGCAACCATGCGTTCATGGATCTCTTTTGCATTCTTGCCTTACTTGGTCAAAAATTTGATCACTGCGCGGTGCTCAACCTTGTCCATTGTTGAAAGATTTGTGACAGACGATCTGCGATCAGCTACTGCTTCTTAAGTAGACGAAGCAGCAGCATGCGGCTGCAGGTCCTGACTTGTCATAACTTGTCCTAACACCCCTACAAACAGCCAGCCCCCTTCCTCTGTTTTGCCCTACCGATTCGCAAAACTTATTTAACGCCCCTAGTATTTAAAAAAAAGCAAATAAAATGGATCTTCCTCAATTGATTTTCAATCTTCAGCCTAATACATAAAACATTGGATTCGACAGTTAAAACGCGCTAAAATAAAATTGGTAATGTCGAAATACAACCTGGTCTTTAACAAAACATATATGTATATATATAATTTTTTTGTACCACGTAGGGAAAAGAAAGATTGATTTGGAACTAGTATTTTCGTTATCTTAATAACATTGTCAAACTCATTGTGAGTTTGAAAATGTTATTAAGATAACGAAAGTACTAGCTCCAATCAATCTTTCTTTCTTTCTTTTTCCCTATGTAGTACAACCAAATATTTATACTTATTCACGTGTTAGCTCTCGTGATTTTTACCCATATATATATATATATATATATATATATATATATATATATATATATATATATGCAGGAAAGAAACCACAGGGTTAGGATCAATTTATTTGCGAAACCAGGTTTCGACGGAGATACCTGTCATCTTCAAACGCTGGTGATGTAACTATTAGCTCACTGTGGCGTCAAGATATGACAAACTACGGGATGCCTAGATTCCATTTCCATAAGAGCACTCAGGGCACTTTATGAGTCCCTAGAAATTACAATCCGGTCTCCAAACCGGGCACGTCGCGTTATCTCCAGTACCGAGCGGTGTATTGCAACCATCTTAGCCGTGAAGACAGACGCGGCACCTGGCCGAGTCCCGCTGACTTCAAACAGAGGGTATATAGCGTGGAAACAGCCCCTCCATATGAGTTGGGGCCATCCATATATACTAGCACAGTTCCATCGTGACACAATGTGCTACATAAAGGCGCTGTATAAGCTTTGGGAGCAGAGGCGTGGCGACAAATAGTCAAAGGTGGTACTCTCCAGGGTGGCATCCTGAACAGAAACAGGGAGCCACCGGCCCGAGAGCTATACTAAGCTATCAAAGAAGTTTCTTAGCCTTAAAGACAAAGAGCCTGCGATATTACTGGCGTCTCTCGGTGGCATAGGCACCATCGAGATCAGCTGCGGATACAGTGAAAGCTGTTGGTGACTTAGGGAGTCGCCAGGCTTACGCGAACATGCAAATAATGCACTGTGCACGGTGCAGAGCGAGTAGCATCTCCTCAGCATCGACAAGTTGGCTCACAATGGGGGACGTTCAGAATGCGCAGGTCGCCAGGCAAGGGCAGGTCTGTTGGATTGAGTCCACCTTCCTCAATACACGCTCAGCTGCGGATGCATAAAACTTGCATCCGTAGTCGAGCTTTGAATGAACAAATGATCGGAAAAAAGTAAGACAAGTTCCTTATTAGTGCCACAGGCTCTGAACCTCACGGAAAGAAGAATAACAATGGAGCTGGTACAAGAGACCCTACGGCTGCAAATGTGAGCCCTCCAGTGGAGGCGTCGGTAAAATACAAGACCAATGAAACAACGCGAGTCCACCACTTACAGGCGAAGACCATTTAGAAACAAATATGGGTCAGGGTGGACCCGTAGATGGCGGCAGAAGTGCACTACCTTAGCTTTGGCCAAGGAAATCCGAACCCTGTGCGCTTCGGGATAGCGAGAGACGCGGCTCAATGCATTTTTGAGTCGTTGCTCTAAAGTTGGCATCTATGCCGAGCTAAAAGGGATCGAAAGGTTGTCCACGTAGAGCGTAGCAAGAATATCTTCCAGCAGGACCGAGGTGATGCCATTGATGCTCAGGGCAAAGAGTGTGAGACTAAGGACACTTCCCTGCGGGACACTCTCCTCCTTGTCCATTGGGCCAGAGAGTGCTCCCAGGCCCCTACGCGGAATCGACGATCTCGCATAAATTTAGATATAAAGATCGGGAAACGTCCCCTCGCCCTCACCATGTGTAGAGTTTACATGATACCTTATCATTATGAGATATCATAGACCTTCTCTAGATCAAAACACACTGTGGTGTAGTGCTGTCTAAGAAATATGGCCTTGTAGACGGCATTTTCATTTCGGAGCAGAGCATCCGACGTGGAGTGGAACTTGCAGAAGCCGCACTGTGCAGAAGCCGCACTGTGCAGAAGACAGGTGGCCTCCGCTTTCCAAAAAAAGGCTAATCTAACAGTTACCATTTTCTCCATCTACTTTCATACTCAGGAGATTAGAGATATTGGGCGGAAACCGGCCTGGGTAGAGTGATTTCTTCCCGGTTTGTGAAAAGCAAGCACAATAGTCTGGGAGGATATCCTCTAGCTAGATCTTGTTGAACAAATCAAACAGAAAGGACATGCCTCGCTCAGCCATGTGCCGAAGCATGGCATATGGGACATCGTCCGGACCAAGTGCGGTGTCCGCAAAAGAAGCGATAGCGGAACGCAACTCACCCCATGTAATCCTGTCTTTGAAGGGTTCTCCGCCTCTGGAATTAAAGTCCAGTTGGTAGCCTTCCGCGACATCACGACGTGCATTGAATCCTGGTGGAGCAGCATCCCGGCTAGAGAATGCGGAGAAAGAGGTCGCAAATGACTCCGCGGTTTGTTCCCCGGTATGTTTGCTTCACATGGGACGAATTCCCTTGTGGGTGTTTTTTTTTTAATGTAAACCTTGTTGGAAATGCACGCTTCTCGGGCTATTTTTAGATTATCTCCATGCACGAGTTTTGAACGTTTTAGTTCCCTAAGTTCGGAGATTTTGAACCTGTTGCTTCCCAAGTATTTCATTATTCCATAGTGTCTATCTTATCTCGGGTATAGTTTCACGTTATTGTTTGGAGGTATGATGCTTTTAATATAGCATCGCATCCAGAAGAAGATAGCACGTGGGGGTGAAGTCCTTCCGTGCTGTTACTGCCCCATTTGGGCATTCTGGTGGTTTAGTTCCCTCCGAACAAGATCGAAAATTTTAAAAGCGCGGTCTGTTAATTCATTTGCGATGTCTGCGTTGTAGGAACAAACAACGTATTCAGGGTTCAAAGCGCCCCCTGAGTCAATTATATCGTAGAGGAAGCGTTTGTCATCATGAGATAATGCGAAGTGGGTTGTATCTCCAAATGCTACATAATAAGTGCCGTTAATGGCAGTCTGGGCGAGGGCTAGACATTCATCCTAATGTGGTGAGATGACTACCATTAATCGGACAAGGTTCGAAATTTTTCGATTTTTTCGCTCCACTAACCCATTTGAAGCGTGATGATAAAGGACTATGTGCACCTAAGTTATGTTTCACAACCTACATATTTCTTCGAATAGTTTTGAAGTGAAGTTAACAACGTTGTCAGAGATCAGTACCTGAGGCACGCTGTGAGTTTTGAGGACGATTTCCGAAGCAAGTTTTGGGTCGAGAGAACTTTGAATAACTTTGTTAAACTTTAATTAGACCACAGGCATATTGTAATTTGGAATTTATTTAATCAATATTGACTCAATTATACTTCTTTTTCTAATAATTAGTTTTATAGGCTAGTTTGTCATTATTAAAATCAATATGGTGGTTACATCTGATCGTGTGGTTTAGCAAATTAAAATTTCTCTTATTATATCGATCCGATGGGCATAAATCTGTTTATTAAAGTTCAGATTCGCTGTGTCGGGGAAACTAGGTATGTATATATATATATATATATATATATATATATATATATATATATATATATATATATATATATATATATATCATAAAAGTGAAGAATTCGACACGAAAAAATATACTTCTTAAATTAGGAGCCGAATGTGAGAAAAAGGATTATGATATTAATAATAACTCACAAACGGTATACAACAAACATTTCCGCATCATAATAGCAAACACCAGACTCCCCTTAAATACAGAACTACCTTTTTACAACAGAACACATCAAACACAACAGGCAAAAAATAACATGATTCCAGCAAACATAGAAACCACATTGCCGCAACCTAAGGAATCCATCATTCACACATAAAAGCAGCATATCTTTCCTTCACTCGCCAATGACTCCGCAGCCTATGCACCCAATCTCGCATTCACTCAACTCTGCAACATTGCAGAAAACATACAACACGGCGCTCCACCTCCCCGCGTGCACCCGCACCAACTTAATCAAACATTTACGCGTCGAAACAAAGATTATACCCATAAAACAATACCTCCACCTCGGCGAAACACCATTTCTCCATAGTACTTGAAAACCAAGCTACCCATACCATTACATGCAAGCCCCCATACCCACCTCTATGTGACGAGCGCAACACTCCATGAGTATAGAGATGCTTCAATGACTCCCACCTCGCCGAAGTAAGGCCACTATTATCTACAAAACAACCCACACATACATAACACAACATATCCTCTCACCTCTAGGTCTAATGTTCAATGCTATGCCACCAGATATTAACATGAAAGAAGCAAGAAACGCCCCCCCCCCCACGTCAAGCACACTCTGCCATGGCAAGGCTCCAGGGCGGTCCGCACCAAATATTAAACCCCTACAAATATCGCACTGGCTTGCCCAATACATAAATCTGCCGAAGGCGTCTCCATATTCACACACCCCTGACATGGAACGGGTTGGCTCTCCCATGAGCCACGAATGGTTCTCTACTCGCTGATTTAGGTAAAAGACTTAATATTACCCTGCACTTTCCTTTAAGGATGACTGGCCCCTGGTTCTCTCAGGTTTCTCAGCGATTTTCATTCTAATCCTTATGCAAATTTTATTATCCGGGCGACGGATCTCGTCCATGATTGAAATGCGACGGCTGATGTAATTAACTCCATTGTTGTTTTATATTCATTTTCCTATGATTTCCACCCCCCATCCCAACCCGTTTCTTTTTACTTTTCTTATTTTATACATTTAAGTTGAGAAAATAGATTTATATAAACAAAAGACGGTTATTTGTGGTTAAAATGTTGCTTTACTCTACTCGGCTTCATGCAATGTAGTTGGCCACCATATTAATGTTATTTTTTTCTGTCCTATTCAGTAGCGCAGTGCTTGCCACCTACATACAGCAACTGTACACCATAACTGTACATGTTAGATCTGGGAGGCTAGTGTATTTTGTGTGTAATAAGATAAAAGAAAACTCGCTGTGTATTATGTTTGGCAAATTAACATTGCTGGACAATGATGGTGACGGCGGGCCGATTAACGGTTTATTTACAGATGTGATTTTTAAATTGGAGCGATTTGGCAAGTGCGCAGAACCTTTTGTATAAAAATAGAGCTCCTCAGTTAATTCTGTGGTATCTAGTATGTATAGGACTGTGCATAACCTTTTTCTAGGGGGGCTTCTGCATTTATTAGGATATTAATATGAATTATTATTCATGTTTAATGAGAGTAAGAAGTTTTAAAAAGTCAACCCGTGTGGGCGATAGAGAAGAGCAACAACGTGTATTAGACTAAATGCGTATAAGGAAGCAATGGAGGCAGGTGCATTTATTAATAAAAAAAATGAATTGCGGAAAAAAAATAATTATAATAGCAAATAGGGGGAAAGCTACGAATCTTGTGTTATGGTTTTGGTGAGGGGAGGCCTTTAAAGCTGTTGTAGGAAAGTGGGGGATAATATCGGAATGGAGTGGGAAGAAGGGCCTATGTTGAGGTCAAGTTGCTAAGTCATTTTAGGAAGATGAGGTGGGACGATTCTACGTTCTGCAAGTTAAATAAGGATTAAAAATCGAATTTTGTTTGTAGATTTGTATGCATTTTATGATCCAAGTTGAATGAACCTCGCCTCCTAGTGATGAACTTTTTGCGTGGTCTATCCGTCGACAAAATTTTCAAAATAACAGATTTTGGTCACTTTTATTAGAGGACATTGAAGAGGATGAGCAGTATGAGCAGCCTTATTTGAAGCAACAATACATAGTAATATCTATTGTTTTACTGCTTTTAAAATTCTGTTATTAATAATGATACTGCTTCTTGGAACAATGCTTATTATCAACAATTTATCGTTAAAGAAAATGTTATTCCATTTCTTTCAAACCCACACAATATTATAGATACGGCTGAAATTGTTTGCCTTTATCATAATACCCGCTAAGATCGAGTCATTGCTTCTCTACTCCTAAAAGAACCTGAAATCACATTGCTTATAGAACGCAATGTTTACGAAATTTCCCCTGATTTGAATGCAACTGAAAGCTTGGGTGCGATTGTTAAAGATAGAAGTGAACAAAAAATGCTACAAGATGGAAACGAAGGGTAGACTAATATTTATTCAATTATTTTCATAATACAATATAATATTAGATTAAAACGAAATAAATAATTATATGCTACAAGGAAAATGTAACTAATATTCAATTGGATCCCATTTTGCGTCGATGACACAACAAAGTCTAGGTATTCGTCACAACATAAAAACTCTTCTTAAGAATATCGACAAGAGAGCGTCAAATTATATTTATCCTAAAAGTTTTCAAGCATGATATGAGACAATTGGTGTACATCCCAATGATTACATTTAGTAAAAGTAATTTTACGTGTTTTATTGTATATAGTAAATCGTTCATTTCATAAGATTCTCTTGTGCCTTTCCTAAAACAAACTACACCCCTAGCAAAAGGTTATGCATAGCCTAGTACATCAGCTTACTTCACCATGTGTTACTATTGGTCTTATAGCTATTACGTTGAAATTTAGGCGGGATCAAAGCAATCTTCATCAGTTATAAATAGAAGCTGGGCTACACCCCAATATATATATATATATATATATATATATATATTGAGGTTTTCACTTTAAATACACACAAAGATATTAAACTTTGTATTTTAATATTTTAATATTCACCAGCCCATTCATCTAAACCTGTTCCCTGGGTTTTGAAATTAAACCATGTGAACACTTTCGTAGTGAGTTATATTAATTACATTTTCTTTATCAATAATTAAAATTCCAATCTAATGCAATCGTCCAGCGATGTTAGCTAGTGTATGTTGTGACGTAACTGCCCTTAGCTGAACCTGAGTGAGTTCATAGCTTTGACACTGCTTGGCTTTTCATCAAACCACTGTTTGTGTTGTGCCTGCCAGTGGAGGAAGAAGGTAGATGGGTCTCTCTCGCTCGTCTGCGGGGAATGCTAGGCTACATTGTCCGCGCGGGAAGGGCCTCCGAACCAGAGCCCGTAGAATCGGATGCCCCATCGTCTGCTATCCCCGGTGCTCCCCCTCAAACGCCAGTAAGCGTGTCTCAGAGTTTTGACTTTTCCAAAGGCGTCGCCAGAACCAGAAGCTGCGAATCGACAGGTATTTGGGTTAAGTCAGACTACTCGCGCTTTTCTTTCTTCTGATCTGTGTGTTGGTTCATTAAACTTCGTTGCTTCTGGTATTTTTGTGCATGTTTAGCTCACGACTTGTATATGTTTTATCTGTTCTGCCCGGTATTTCATTTTGGCGCAACCAAGGCCCTTTATATTTTAAGATTTGACACTGCTCTAAATTATTCATTAAAGCTTCTTAATGCATGATAATTTATGTAGTTGAAGGTTTTTTAATCATTTCTTTACATTTATAATCTCTATTTAAATTCGGATCCAGGCACCTCCAATTCCAGAAATAAACTTTTGCCCTAGGTGATGAATGCGATGTATTTGATAATTTACCGATTTCATTGTCTTGAAGGATCAAATTTCAGAATTAAAGTACTTTTCTGTAGATTTTTTTTCGAACGATCAAGGAAAGGAAATGTTTGGTCATCTAAAAAAGTCCATCTTAAAAATAAATAAATGTCTCAAACAGTGGACACAATCCAGGGTCGCTGATAAGCGAACTCTTAAACAGTGAGCCATCTACATATATCTAATGATTCAGTTTTTACCGTTCGGAGCTTCCCTCTCAGTAAAGTGTATTCCTATCGATTCACT
This sequence comes from Ceratothoa steindachneri, assembly GCA_963969495.1. NCBI lineage: Eukaryota > Metazoa > Arthropoda > Malacostraca > Isopoda > Cymothoidae > Ceratothoa > Ceratothoa steindachneri. Next base: position 73,853,369 of record OZ018336.1, on the reverse strand, counting down.
TCATACAACACTGACGGTTTGACGTGATATGGAGACATCCTCGATCCATTTTTTTTTATGATTGCCTTCTCGTTCTTTATTCATGGCCGTTCCCTACGTCACATACTTTCCTTACTGGTAGTTTACAATCCCTTGATCGGAACCAGTATACAAAGAGACAAGCACTCAATCTTCTTTGAATATCTGGTAAATGAAATCCTCTTGTTCGGATTCTAGTGTGAATTGTCAGTATATTAAGTTAAAACAGATGTGGAAACAAGGATGGTGATCGGAAAAATGACTTAATTCATATGTTAAATATGTAGACATTAAAGAGCCAGATAGTTAAGCACGTGTACGTTAATTGATACACAATGCGAGGGAATTGCAAGCTAGTCTAGGTATGTATGTACGCGAAACTTGCTCATGGAAGCGATATTCATGCACATTATTTATTCATGTACGCATGCATTACTTAACATTCTCTAAAAGGTTTGAGATGTCAATATGTACTCTGAAATTACCTCATGTAAACCATGGTAGAATGCCAAAGTAAAGCTTGTATTTCCCTATGAGCAAGGATGAGTGGGATGAAAGATGAGGGTGAAGCCCATTGCTCTTTCACTATCCGCTTAACATTAAGCCCACCTACAAGAGTGAGATAAGATCATGCTTCCAACACAAGTTTAAAACTATTCATAGGAAACGTTCCGTAGAAATGTTAATAAACAGAAGTTTGAGCTCTGTTATAGGCTATAATGAGTACATTAAATGTACTCAGCCATGATGGATGCTACGTCACAGCCGATGGAGAGAAAGAAATGGAAAGAGAAAAGCATAAAAAGATAGAGAAAGATAACGACATAAAGAGAAAAATAGGAGAGATAAGAAAGGGATATATATAGAGAGAGAAAGAGGGCGAGAGGAATAGAAATAAAACGAGTGAATGAGAAAGAAAGCGAGAAGGGAAGAGAGAAAGAGAAATATAACAAAAGAGAGGGATAGAGAGAGAAAGGAACAGTGAGAGAAAGAAAAAGAAATAATGAAAGATAGAGAGAAGTGAAAAGAAAGAAAGAGAGATAAAGAGAGGGAGAGAAAGAAAGAAAACAGTGATAGAAATTTCAAAAGAGAAGAGAAATAAAACTAGGGAGAAAGAGAAAAAAGAAAGGGCGAAAGTAAGAAAGAGAAATAAAGAGTGAGAAAGAAAGAAAGAAAACAGAAACAAAAAGAGAAGGAAATAAGGGGTAGGTGAAAGAGAGAGAGAGAGGTGAGAGGGGGAGAGGGAGGGGGGGTTGAAAAAGAGAAGGGGGTGAAAGAGGGAGTAACAAGGAAAAGAGGTACCCTAGTAGACGTAACGATCCATTCAAAAAGCGTACCTTTGAGTGAACACTTGAGCAGACGCAGTCCTCTAAAGGGTCAGATTGACGCTCTAGAAGAGCACTCACTTGAACTGTTCAAAAGAGTTGTTGTTGACAACTTCCACTGGAAGTGCATTCCAATGGCCGCAGATGTTATATGTGAAAAATTTCCGACACAGATCACGCTGGTAATGCTTCAGTTTAAGTTTGTAGCCATGGTTTCTTGCTCTGCTCTTGCCAACCTGGAGAAAATATCCCTGTAGTCTACAATACCAAAGCCTCGAAGTATTTTGAACACCTCGATAAGCTGACCACGCAATCTCCGGGTCTCCAGCGAGAACAAGTCTAATTCCCGTAATCTATCTTCATAACTCTTGTGTCTGATAGAGGGAATCAGTTTGGTTGCTCTGGCTTGCACATATTCTAATTTTGCGATATCCTTTCGAAGCGAAGGACTCCAAAATTGTATGGTATACTCCAGGTGCAGTCGGACAAAGGAGTTATACAAAGACAGTACTATATCTTTGTTCTGATATCCAAACTGTCGCTTTATATAACCTAGCATCATTTGGGCTTTCTTATCCACCTTAATACACTGCCTCGAGAACTTGAGATCACTAATTATAGTTACACCCAAGGTTTTCTCAGTGTCGGTGGATTGATTCAAGAGCAGTGCCCTTAAGGATGTACTGAGATTAGGGATTTCGGTGGCTAATATACATCATTTTGCATTTATCACGTTAAAAGGCCTTTGCCACGTGTCCGACCACTCCCCAATCGTCCGAAGATCATCTTGAAGGCGGGCAGTATTTCCTTCCTTTGCGACGTTCATACCAAGCTTGGTATCATCGGCAAATTTAGAAATTTTCGTATTTATTTAAACCCTCCATGTCGTTGACGTTGATGATAAACAGTAGCGGTCCCAGAGTAGAACCATGAGGAACACTGCTAGTAACGGGCACCCACTCAGGAGCCTGTCCATTTACCACCAACCGTTGCCGTCTGCCACTTAGCCAGTTCTCTATCCAACTTGCTACATTTCCGTCTATACCCAGCGCACGCAGTTTCTGGAGGAGGCGGTGGTGTGGTATCTTATCGAAGGCTTTTTGAGACTCTAAGTAGATAACATCCACCGCCTTATACCGGTGGCGCTCACTGAAAACGAAGTGGAAGAATTCCACAAGATTCATTAGTCTGACCGTTGCCTTCGAAACCCTTGCTCGGAACTCCTCAATCGCAAGTTGGACTTTAAATATGACGTCATTTGTCCACCATGATGCTTTCCATGAGTTTACCGACTATTGAGGTTATGCTAATAGGTCGGTAGTTCGACGACTGGCTAGGGTCTCCTTTCTTGAAGATAGGAGTCACCTCCGCTTCACGCCAATCTCTAGAAACGCATCCGGTCCCGATTGACATGTAAAAAGATTGTGCTCAGATGTCGTGACACTTCATCGCGCACTTCTTTCAACACTTTAGGTAGAAACCCGTCCGAGCCAGGGGACTTATTCGTCTTTAGATTAGTGATCTTTTTTTCTATTTCTCCTTGGGTGAAGTCCATTTCCTCCAGTTTTCCCCCGACTAAGAAGCTGGGGGATGGGCATACATTCTTCAGTAAACACTGAAGAGAGATAGTCGTTCAGGAGGTTAGCATTTTTTGCATCCGAGTGCTTTAATGCATCCTGCCCATTCACTAAAGGGCCAATCGTGCGCTGGTTTGGTTTACGGCTGTTTACATATCGAAAGAATTCCTTGGGATTCTGTTTACAAAGTCTCGCCACGCGGAGCTCCTCGGCACGCTTTGCCCCCCTTATGCTGGATTTCACTCTCCGAGCTAGCCTATGGTACTCGTCAAATTCACCAGAAATCTTTGACTGCCGGTAAACCGTTCTCTTCTCCCTCAGCAGTTGACCAATTTCTCGATTAAACCACTTTGTTTGAACAGAAGACCAACGAAAGCTTTTCAAATGGATGAATCGTGATTGAAGACTCACGAATGTAGTTTTGAATCTATTCGACGAATCTTTAACATCCTCACACACTTCTAACCTCGCATCAGTCAATCCAGCACGAAGACCTGCAAAGCCTGCTCTTCTCAAATTAAGTTTCCTCGATTTACCAGTCGCAGACTCTACCTTGGGGACCTTGACTATAAATCTGACGTCGGTGATCACTGCCACTGAGCTCTTCGCCTGCAGAGAGATCCTCAACGATGTCATCTCAGTGGTGAAAACCAAGTCGAGGGTATTATTGCCTCTCGTCGGCTCTCACCCATTGAGTCAGGAACTCGTTGTTAGCGAACTCCAGGAGTAGTGCGTTCTCGCCACAGGGCTCTCTGGTATCCCAGTCAACTTTGGGATTGAAATCACCCGTGGCGATACACACACTGTCTTGAACAATTTCACCCAGTAGCCGGTAGAGATCCCTGTCATTTAAAACGAGTTGGGAAGGGTGTCTGAAAGCAGGAGGGTCCTGTATCTGGCAGGAACTATATCTAGGTCAACTCCTAAAAGCTCGAGGTCCGATACAATGTTGCAGTTCGTCGATTTGAGTGTACCCTTGACATACAACATGACAACGCCACCCTCTCTGTTTGGCATATCGTTTTGGAAGAGTTGGTAACCGGGAATCGTGAATTCACCTTCAAAATCTCGGTTTGAGGTTTTTACCCACGACTCTGTTATGGCTACCATTTCAGGTTCTTCCGTCGCTACGAGGACACGAAGTTCAAGAAACTTGTTCCTGATCGACCTCTCATTAAACAGAAGAACTTTGAGGGAGTCCCCGAATGTAGGAGACCCTACGCTCTTCCGTTTCCCGGCTTATTTGTTGGCGAGGGGCGTGACCTCTGAGAAGGCCGTTCCAGGAGTGACACGGGCGTACTGGCGTACGTCTGCCCTCACTCTGGGCCGGACACTCCTTTGGGTCCGCTCCACGACATCCTGTATTATGTGACAGAGTACAGCCTTTCCTTTAAAGAAAAGATGCACTCCATCTTTTTGGTAGAGATCGTTTCTACCATAAAAGGTGCGGTAAGGGTCCTCAAAAAAGAGCTCCTCTGCCGTACACAAATCTGCCAGGCGTCGGTTCAAGGAGATGTTACTCGAGTGAGCTATCCGAGTTGGACCTCTTCTTGGGAGAATCCTGACCACAACACGTCTGCAGGATTTCAATCCGCAGTCGTCCACGGCTCCCATGACTGTGTGTATAATCTTTCCTTCAGGACCTACCTTACTTCCTTTGAGGTAGAGGTCGTTACCACTTACCATCAGGGCAACGGCTGAGTTCTCATAAATTTGAGATTTCTCTGCCTCTACCCTGATTCGGTGGTTTTCCCGTCCTGGCAGGCAGCTTACCTTTACACTGGTGCGAAGGCGGGCCGCTAACAGCGGTTGCAGACCCTGTGCTTGAAAATCACCAATAAGGGCGACTCTCGCACATTCGGCTGCAGAGGAAAGAGTTTTTTCTTTCAGAACCGACTTGTCCTTTCCTCTTTAATCTCTAGATTTTTTTTATTTTTCTTCTTCTTTCTTTTTTTCCTATCTTCCTCTAGTTTCACTTCTCTTTCTGCTTTCTCTTCTTCTGTTTCTACTCTCTCTTCTTTTTCTTTCCTTTCTTCCTCTTTCTCTTCTTTTTTTGGCCCGTTGAGCCAGTCCCGCAGCAGCTGACTCCAGCTCTGGGACGTTGGAAGGCTGGCGTGGCACTGCCGATGCAGTGCTCTCTTCTTGGGCGAGGGTCTCGTCGGCGGATCCACCCACGTCGGTGGGAGATACATCGTTAGCCGACTGGACCTCTAGTCTTGAGGACAACTCACGATCCTGCCTCCGACACGGTGAAGCTGACGCACGTGTTCAGACTCTAGGTTCTGCAGCTTCCTCTCCAGTTCTCTGTATTTTTCCTCATATGATCTATATAGATCCTTGAGCTCTTGCACTTCTCCTTTAAGGACACAGTCAGTGCAGATACTTGCCGGGTGGCATTTCGAATAACACCCCTCCGGGAAGTACACGCACCATTTGTCCTTTTTGCACACCGAACATGTGTATTTAAGAGCAGCCGGTCCTTTTTTTCCAGTCATGCTGAACACTTTATATCTCTGAATGCTTTGCGACCACTCAATAAAATAGAAGGGGGGTTGGTGAGTCCGCCCCGCGTGAGTCGCTCCCCCCTATCCATCAGAGACGTTTCGGATTTTTCAAAAGGCACACTCCTTTTACTGCTGTTCGTCCGACTGAGTCGTTCAAGCCGGCGTGCCGTGGCTCCCAACCAAGCAGCACTGACAGCCTCCGAAAGGGGTTATCGATTTCGCACCAGGTGAACAGCGGAACATACCCCGTACTAAAATCCTAGTAGTTCCCTTCAGCGCCGCCAAGATCTCTTCGTAGCGTTCAATGGATATCCTGTCACACCAAGAGACTCGACCCAAGGCTTTGTGTTGGTCTGGCAACCAACCTGGAAACAAGGCCCGTCACCTCGGACAGTTGCTACCAGAGGCACCCCTCAACGGTCACTGGGAATAGTCAATAATTACGCGCCAGGGAAGGGGTTAACGGGGCACTTATCCTCATCCTATTCATCACGCCCCAGCGCCTAGGACCCCTTTAGTCCTAGTCTCTCACAACCAGTGAGCGCCGATTGACGTTTAGAGGTTCCAAAGCCTCTCTTCTGACTCATCAGGTAGCTGTCAGGTCCTTAAATTTAGATAGATGAAGGATAAAGCTGAAAGGATAGTAGTAGTTTTTTTTGTTTTTTGTTTTTTTTAATCAGTCGAAGGGATAAATAAAACAGTAACAGAATACAGGATATAAGAGTAGAAGATGGACGCACTTTGTCTGGAACTTCATTCCCAAACAATTCGACAAGGATAACCCTACCAGGGGTACCATAAAGGTAACGCCGACGACATAGCTCGAAAAATCTATTGTACACGCAAGCTCTCTCCCCACGACCAGGGCGCATCGAGAGAAAGGGGTGACAGAAAGGGGGGTGAAAGAGAGAGAGAGAGAGAGGGGGGGTTGAGAGAGAGAGAGAGAGAGAGAAAGACAGGGTATGAGAGCGAGTGACAGCGTCAAAAGGAATATAGGTACCACAAAAGACCTTTCGATCCATTCCTAGTATGTATAAAAGTGACCCAAAAGTTACTTTATATTTTTAAAAAAGAATAAAAAATAATTAAGTTACAAAAGTGGTTGATATAAGAAATGAAAGAGGAGATCTTGGAGTTTTATTGTGGCACAAAAGTTATTTTACATTTTTATTGTGTATCCATAATAATTCGCATATCAATAATATCCGGCTAATAATTATTAACCCAAAATATCAAGTTACAGAAAAAAAAATTAGTGAACAAGAATTATAACAAATTATTTCAAACATAATCAATTAATGGTTATTGTGCAGAGGGACTTTAGAAGAGTATTTAATCAACGAAACAGTCAATCAAGGCATTGTTTTCTTGCAATGGTATCAAGGTTCAGAGAATCCGGGTCTACAGGTGATAAGGAACGCTCTGCTAGACCGAGATCTGTGCGAAATGCACGTGTCATTCTAAGTGTGTTAACCAGTGTTCAACAATAACTACAAACTTCAACAAATATACGTTCCAGTCAAATAGGAATTTCTCGAACATCATTCCAACGCTTCCTAACAAAATAATTGAAAGTTCACTATAGAAAATTCAAATAATTGAGTATTACAGACTATCAAAAAAGAAATTATGCACGCGCATTTTGGGGACTAAGAAATTATCCGACTTTTACCTTGTACTTAATCATGTCCGATGAAGCCCATTTTCATATTACCTGATACATTAATAAACAAAATTACATATTCTGATGTGTTGAAAACCCCATGATAATTCACGAGCAGCCTCTTCATACATAGAAAGTTACGGTCTGATGCGACATAATCAGTTCGAGAATCATTGGTCCCTACTTCTTCGAAGATGCTGACGAAAAAATAGTGACAGTAAGAGGGAAAACTTACAAAGAAATGATAAAAGATTATTTATTGCCAGAACTGGAACATTTGCATTTAACAAGATGAGGCGACACCACCTTCCTCGGTCGGTTAATTTCATGTTTAGGTGATGTTTCTTGGCCACCACGATTACCTGATTTTACTCCCAGATTTTTCCTTTGCGGATACCTTAAATAAAAGGTATATGTAAATAAACCTAATATTCTTCAAGAATTGAAACAAAACATCATTGAAGAAATCGACAAAATCACATCTGATGTTTTCGGAAAAAGTCTTGGAAAATATGATGCAAAGAATCCGCCTTTGTTTTAACAATAATGGAAAACATTTAAAGGATATTGCATTTCAATAATAAAACGTCCAGATCTCTTTTCGCATTTTATATATCAACCACATTTATAACTTTATTATTAATTTATTTTAAATGTGAAGTAACTTTTGGGCCACATTTTACCAGTGTCATCGTCGTCCATCTAGCCTAACTCGTGCAGGACTTTGTCCGCCCGAGACTTGAACTATTCACCACCTCTGATAGAAGATGGTCCATATGTCCCAGATCTTTTACGAGAATTTGTTCCAGCCAACGCTAGTCCTAAATTGAGATATCTAATTTATAATCATGATTGCCTATTGCATTCCTGTTCAACGTTAACAACTTCGTCTAGTCCACGTTTTCAACTCTGTATAATTTTATACGTCTCAATGAGCCGATCACCGTTCTAAGGAGAAACCGCCCCAATTATCGAAGCCGGTGTTGGTATCCAATATAGTTGAGGCACGGCATTAGTTATTGTCCCTTGCTTCAATGTTTTCATGCGTTGTTGGTGACCAGAATTGTACAGCATACTAAAGGTGCGGTCGGACTAGATAGTTGTACAGCGTGAGCACACTTTTCGTAAAATAAATTTATCTTTATTCCCGCCAGCAGTCTATGGGCCCTTCACTATACCTCGGTGCACTGCATGGAAAATTTCAGGTCGCTGCTAATTTTCACACCTAAATCTTTTGGTTGCCTTCAAGGTCTACCTAACAAGTAGTAGTTTTCCCGAGGTTGGCGTAACCGACGTGCATCACATTGTTCTTTTCAAGGTTGAATGACATTGCCACATCTCGGTCTATTTATCAAAACTGCGAAGGCTTTCTCTCAAATGTTTAACTCTTTCGCGCGAGCTTACCCCACCTTTTAATTTGGTATTCTCGCGAACTTAGCTATCAAGCATAACAGCCTCTTGTCTATATCGTTGCTGTAGACGATGAACCGAAGTGGACCGAGTACGAATCCCTTGGGCACCCCGCTACTCACGGGGTGCCCAATTGGGACTCTTTCCCTGACCTTCACTCGCTGCTTACCGTCCGTCTTCCAGTTCTCATTCGAGTCGGCCAACTTATCGGTAAACGCCTGTGCTCATTTAATGTACTATGGAAGAATTCTAGTAGATTTGTGAGACACGATCGGTTCCTGCGGAACCTGTATTTGTGAGATTGTGAAACTTTAAGGGCTCAATTATGCGACCTGGGATTATGCTCTCTAGCAGTTTACCTACGATGAACGACAGACTAATAGGCCGGTAATTCCCTGGATTTTCCCGTTCTCCCTTTAAAAAGATGGGTGTCACTTTCGCCATCCTCCAGTCCTGTGCTATTTATTCTGTTTCAAGCGAATCATTTAAGATCACAGCAAGGTTAGACGCAACTTCACTGCTTATCTCACGAAGGATTCTGTGAAGGAAGCCATCTGGACGATGAGACTTATCGGGGTTCGGACCTAACCTAGCCCCCACTTCATTGACATCTACAACTATTTCGTATAGGTTGTTTTTCCTTCTTCGAGATGTGCTCCCGGCTTCGGAGTGGGGGCGTCTACTGTCCTAGTAAACACGGAAGCGAAGTAGTCGTTCAGCACGTTTGCGATGTCCATGGCCGATTCCCACAACACGCCATTATCATCTCTCAGGGGACCTTCGCTGAGATGGCGAACCGTTAGGTAGCTGTTGACATGCAGGAAGAATCATTTCGAGTTTTCTTTCCAGGGGAAGGTGACCCAAAGTTCTTAATCCCGTTTAACTCGGAGCTCCAGTTTCTTTGTTTTTATTTTTTTTTTTACTTTTCTACAATTATATTTGCACTGGACAATGTATTCGATGTTATACCTGTTATTTCCAGTAGTTGTAGGCCAGTTCTCTATTACAAATCGCCGAGGCGATGTAGCGATTGAACTACTTTGGTTGGGCTGGCTTTTCGCTTATCTTTTTTTCCGAACGAACTGGAATCTGCCCTTGAATTCCAGCCAGTTGGCCGTGGCTCTATGGCCGAGCGCAAGTTCCAGCCGAACTATCGCACTCCGAAAGTCGTCAAAGTTCGCTCGTCGTTAATCGGGTTTGTAGGTAGCAATGCAACTGGGCATATTGGGGGAAGGTGGACTTAAAACGTGATTGTTCGGTGACCGCTTCGCCATGTAATCCTCGGGAGTAAACATTCAGTCAGGTGGTTCTCCACTCTCGTCGGCTTATCGGCCCACTGTGAAAAATAGTTATTGTCGGCGAAGTCGACGAGTTGCCTACCTTCCCCCTATCTCCCCAGTTAATCACTCCAAGGTTAAAGAAACCCCTGATAAGACTGGAACAACTATTCACCATGTCGTTAAGCTTAGCGTACGGGTTCGGGTCTGACTTATCTGAATGAGTTTGAGGCATGTAAACTGTACACTCCCACCAACACATATGAGGACCTACCTAGATTCATATCTACCCCGAGAACTTCGTGTGGTTAATTCTAACATTGCAGTGAACTGCGTCTTTTTTTAAGTTTGAGAGCCATCTGGAGACTGCCTACTTTGGCATAAGTCACCGTACACAACACAGCCTACTACTAGGATGTATTAAAAACAAATAAAAAAACAACAGATAACAATATGTAAATAACAAATAACGAAAAAAAAGACAAAGGCTAAAAATATAAGAAGAAAACAAAGCAAAAAGGTAAGAATCGCACTCCGGCATCGGAGGTAGCCCCTTCCTCCCGGCGCATGAACATGCGACCTAGAAAAAGTCGTAAAGTCCACAAGTCAGTGTGTACGAACTAGTCCCGAGTACAGGGGATAAGCAGTAGCAACCCCGCTCGTCTCGGTACCGGGACAGGTAACGTGCGAGAAGATCACCCAGACTGGGACATTAAACAAGAATGTGGCGAACAGTCTGGGGGATAACGCAGTCTTCACAGTAAGGCGCAGGTGAGCGCTCCATCAAATGGTGGTGCCTCCCGTGGGTGTGTCCAATTCGGAGACGACAGAAAGCAATCTGAAGCCGTCGCAGCATTGTGGGGTAGGTCCATGGGAACAGTCGCGGCGCAATGACACTCATCTTTAAGTTCCACTTGACCGTCCACCATCTTCTTTACCAAGCAGCACGGAGAGCTGCCCGTATTTCTGCTATGTAATCGGTGTGAGGAAGAGCGAAATGCTGGTCAGGTCGTCCAGTCCTCGCAGGTGACATTGAGAACACTTTTCTGTGATAGGCCCTCTTTTTGCCCTATTGGGCGGTAGAGAGGTCCCCCCGCCCCCCGGACAAGGAATCAACGATTTCGCAGAAACTTAGAAATAAAGATTGGGAGGCGTTCTCTTGTTCCCATTGTGCGGAGAATATCCATGATACCGTATCACCTAAAGGGGCATCGTGGAACTTCTCCAGATCGAAAAACACTGTGGCGCGGTGATGTTTACGAAGGAAGCCCTCTATGATAGCGATTTCCAGGCAAAGTAGAGCACCGATATGGCGTGGAACTTGCGAAAGTCACAATGTGCACAAAAGATGTGGACTGCGCATTCCAGCAAAAAGAGGTGGATAAGGCCATCGAGTTCTTCTCAGGTAACCTCATCGGCGTCGGCTTGGCGACTTTTCCAAGAACATCTGGCCTTTTGCACGTCGACAACTTACGTGGTGGTCAAACATGTGTGATACCACCCTCAAACAGAAGCGTTATGCCTACATGTGCTATAAGAGCCGTCGAGGGTCACACATCAGTTGCAGTCTTTCTCGACCTCTCTCTACACATTCTCTAGCCGGGACACTGCTCCGTCAGCATCCAATTCACGCCGTGATATCGGTGAAGGACACCAACTGGACTTTACCTCCATCTGCGTAAAACTCTTCAACGACAGGTTTACATTGAGTCAATTTTGTTCCGCTCTCGCTTCGTGCGCGGTCACCACCCCTGGTCCAGACGATGTCGCGCGTGCCATGCATCGACACCTAGGTAAGCGATACTTGACCTTTCTATTAGATTTATTCAACAGGAGCTGGACTACTGAAGAATGGCTACTGTGCTCACTTTTCGCAAACAGGGAGATCACTTTACCCAGGCCGGTTTCCGCCCAATCTCTCTATCATCCTGCGTGTGCAAATTGATGGAGAAATTGGAAAATGTTAGATTAGCCATTTTTCTGGACAGCGGAGGCCGCCTATTCTTCGGCAAGTTCCACTCCACGTTAGATGCTCTGATCCGAGTGGAAAATGTCTGCGATACCTTCCTTCGTAAACAGCACTACACAACGGTATTTTTCAATCTAGAGATGTCCAAAGATACCGCATGCGATAGGGTATCATGGAGACACTCTAGAAGATGGGGGCGATGGGACGCTTCCCAATCTTTAACTCGGGAGTTTTTACAAGATCGTTGATTCCGCGTAAGGGTGGAAGAGCACTTTCTGCCCAATTGAGGCGGAATAGGGGCCCGGTGGGAAGTGTCCTCATTGTCACATTTCTTATCCTGAGCATCAACGGTATAATGTCTTTGCTACCGGAAGCTGTTCTTGCTACGATCTATGTGGAATACTTTTCGATCTCTTTTGGCGCAGCACTGATTCCAACCCTGGATCGTCGACTCCAACAAGCATTGAACTGGATCTCTCTTTATGTCAAAACGCACACAATTCGGTTTTCCTTGGCCAAGACTGAAGTGGTGCACTCATACCACGTCGTTTCCTTGGTATCGTTTTCAACCGACGCCTTACCTAGCAAACTCATATTCACAGCCTTACGGTCTCTTGTACCCGCGCCATGGACATTCTACAGCTGGGATGCTGATAGGGCTCATGCTTTGCTTTTTTTATCGATCCTTTGTTCGATCGAAGCTTGACTATGGATGAGAGTTTTATGCATTCGCAGGTGAGCATGTATGTAGAATGTGGACTAAATCCACCACACCATTCTCCGCCTGACAACCGATGCCATCCGCGAGGCTAAACGTAGTGTAGGGTTCATTATGCCCTTGTACGCGCGAGCTCGACGCATCCCTGTCGCTAACGGCTCTCACTGCAAACGCAGCCTATCTCGACGGTGACTCTGCGGCCGAGAGACGCCAGTCATACCCTAAGTCCTTTGGGTTAATGGTTAGGAAACTCATTCGAAGCTCGTTGTAGCTTTGGGGCCGATGACGACATTGGTTCTACCCTGGACGACCCCCTGAAGATTAACACCTTTGACTATCTTTCGCCACGCCTCTACTCTCAAAGCTTCCACACCGCAGGGAATATTGCATTCGCCTTTTTAGAACACACTTCGTGTCAGTGTATACGGATGGCTCCAAGTCCCAAGGGTGGGTAGGTTTCTATGCCGTATCACCAATGTTTGAAGTCAGCGGGGCTTAAACAGGTACTGCATCCGTCTTCATGGCTGAGCTGAATGCAATACACCCTCGGCAGGGGTGATAACGCGTCGGGCCCGTTTCACAGACCGGATTGTGAACTATAGTGACTCACAAAGCGTCTCGAATGCTCTCGGGACATTGGAAATCTCCCCCCCCCCCCCGATTCGCGATATCCGTGACGCCACGGTTGCCAAGAGCCGCATGGATGTCAAGATTATATTCAGCTGGATTTCTGGACATGTCGGAATTGCGGGGGAATGAGCTTGCCGATGAGGACAAAAACATAAGAGTCCGCGAGGATTGGGTGACCACACCAGCGCATGGCTCTTCATTACACGGACTACATACCATTAATCAGGGCGGAAGGCTGCTTGGCAAATAAGATGAGAGACGGGCGAGAGAAACTTAAAGTTTGCATACCATTGTGCCACGACTGTTCCCATCGACCTACTCCCCATTACCGCGACGGCTTCAGGTTGCTTTCTGCCATCTCCGAATTGGGCACACTTAGGGGACACGGCCATTTGATGGAGCGATCGCCTGTGCCCCTTTTTTTACGAATGCGTTGTCCCCCAGACTGTTAGGCACATTCTTGTTGAATGTTACCCGTCTCCGTATCGGGGTGAGTAGGTCGCTACCGCTTGTCCCTTGTACTCGGAACGGATTCGTCTAGTCAGACTCGAGGACTATCTGACTTTTTGATGAAGCTGGCCTCCTCTATTTTATTTAACAATGAAGATTGGAGCACCTAGCAACTTCTGGCAACCGTATTGAATATGAACCCTAAGGTGATTATTGTGAATTGGAGACTTCACCCCGTACCCCCTTTAATGAGGTGAGGTTGCACTCCCATCCACCTTGCTAATTTTAATCATCTAGTAGTATACTCAATTCGAAAGCCAGTATTAGGTTCGAATTAAAGGCGATTACCAGACGTCGTTAGGCGCTCTAATGTTCATTGTTTTTATGAAGTGTTTCTTGACCAGGCATATAAGCTTCGCCCCCGACTGCTCTTTAAATGAATCATATTTGCTTAACATTTAGTTAATATAAAATGTCTATCATATTTTAATCCAGATAATCCCTCCAAAATGATATATAATACAATATGAAGCGATTCCAATTAACAATGTGACTGTGTACTAAATATTAACCACGGGATATATTTTGGAAAAAGTAGAATTATAGTTAAACTTCATGCAATGGTAACTTATTATAGGTCTGGTTAACTAATTTAAATAAAAATCAGTCATCCCGCAAAAAAGCGGGATAGTAAGACGATGAATTTGACCCATTAAAATATATGCTTAAATTAGCCGATCTGGTATTCAATTGATTTATACCAACCTGCTGACACAATGATGTAAATGTTAATATTATTCCTTTTTTGTGACCAATAACATTTTTTTTTTTTTACTTAATGTGACCAACCGTTGTTATCCTTTCTCCCATTCTCCCCCAAAATAACTAAAATAGAGCATCATTATTGAAACCAAAATTGCGCAAAGCCTCTTTTGAACAAAAAGGAAATTTTTACCTACGAATCATTATGGGTCTGTAGCGGATGGATAAACGAAAAAGGTGGGAGACTTAGACTCGGTTTGAACGTGGCTTTTTAAAGCTACGAGATTGCCTAGTTGTTCTGAAAACTCTGGTCAGTCTCCAAATTCAGTTCCTTCCACCGCCCTATCTTCTAGCGATTCAGGTCCTCTCTCCTTTTGCTCGAGCCCCAAAACAAAATGAACGGCCCCTAGTACCTAGTGCACTCACATTTATCCAGATTTTTAAAATTCTAGGCTTTAATTATCTTTGCTCGTATCTCAATGTTACGTTTGTTTTTGTTGATTCTCATTCGTTACACTTCCTGACGATAGCGTCCCTGTTGGATGCTCATTTTGACCATCTGTTCGCAGGAACGCCAAACCGACTGCGGCGGGAAGCAGGCAGTAGCATATCGGGAAACTCAAGACCGTCAGCTCTGCACAGTCAGGCCTCGAGCGTCACTGAAGTCGCTTCGGACGACATTGACCTAGACGAGGAACCCCAAGGATTAACTATGTAAGTGATGATGGCAAAAAATCAAAGAGCGTAATTAACGTCCTTTCAGAACGCGAGTTTGAATAGACAAAGTCAAAAACCATATTAACACACATCGTACCACGACTTCTGTATTTCCGTCTACATGTCTAGCTTTTTATACATTTTTAAAACTTGTCTCTGTTTATTTCTTCTTTACTGTAGACTTCCTTTCTTTTCCTCATTCTCACTACTATCTTTCACCCCAGCGTAATATTTTACAGGTTAACAGAAGTACACAAGAACGCCATCAGAGCAATTAGAAAGATCAAGTATTTTGTGGCAAGGCGGAATTTCCAGCAGGCAAGAAAGCCATACGACGTGAGAGATGTGATCGAACAGTATTCCCAAGGGCACATCAATATGATGGTCCGAATTAAGGTTGGTTCCAGATTTATTTACATTTCGACTGCTAATTATCATTCGCTATTTATACTCAGAACTGTTGACGCACATCAGGGATACAGATGTGGTCATTCCTCGATTGAGAAGGTCGTTTCTTCCGTTGTATAATTTCACCGACCATCAAGAAAATTCACACATTCACCTTTCTGACTTTAACTCTCCCTCCTTTGTGATATCAGTGGAATCTTTCACCCTTAAGCCAGGTTTAAGTGTTAATGGTCTAACGCGGAACCTTTACATCGAAAGATTTCTCTCATCAATTCGACTCAGAACAGTTGCAAAATTTCTTTTCATTTAAACCCATACACACAAAGACGGGTTTATTCGTAGTGAAGTAAATTTGCTGCCACTTTTTTGCATCCTTACTTAGCGTAGTCAAAGCGTCCACTTATGTGCCAGGCTACGACCAGGGCGCGAGGAAACGGTGGATGCGCTTTAAATGAAATTAAGTTACATCAAAGGGGGGTAATTTGATGGATTTAGTCTGTCTCGGCTCGCGATCATAGAACGGGTCATAAGCTGTAGGTACCAGTGATTTTTATCTCGATGTTACATGGTAAGTTGCCACAAGAATTTAAAACTATGCATATCGGTGGTAAAATCCTAAACAAATTATTCTTCAAATTATGGGTGGTTTTATGCTTGGTTTGGTCAATCCAGACGTGGAAAGGGGGAGGGGGGAAAGAGACAAAAGATCATTTTAAATCTTCTTGCGATTAGCAACACGGACATAGGCACCGAAATTATGTATTATTATCCAGAATTTCTTTGCCTACGAATAAGAAATATTTTAAGGGTAAATGAAATCTCAACCACAAAAAAACAGACTGGGATATTCAACAAGAATGGGCCGATCAGTGTGGGGTACAACGCAGTCTTCACAGCATGGCGCAGGCGAGCGTTCCATCAAATAGCGGCACGTCCGGCAAGTGTCCAATTCGGAAAGCAACCTGAAGCCGTCGCGGCATTGTGTGGTAGGTCCAAGGAAACAGTCGCGGCGCAATAGCACACAACTTTAAGTTCCCCTCAACCGTTTCCCATCTTATTTGCCAAGCAGCCCGGAGTGCTGCCCGTATTCCTGCCATGTAATCGATGTGAGGAAGAGCGAAAGGCTGGTCTGGTCACCCAGTCATCGCAGACACTTTGGGGGCCTCATCAGCGCACTCATTCCCACAATTCCTACATGTCCAGGAACCGAGCAGAAGATAATCTCGACATCCGCCCGGCTCGCCAAAACCGTGGCGTCACAGATATCGCAAACCAGCGAATGCGGAGATTCCAATCCCCCGCGAGCACTCAAGGCGCTTTGTGAGTCGCTATAAATCACAATCCGGTATATCGGTGGCATAGGCAGGGTGGAGATGAGCTGCAAATGCAGTGAGAGCCGTAAGTGACTGAGGGAGGAGTCGAGCTCGCTCGTACATTCAAATGATGCAGAGCGAGTAGCATCACCACAGCATCGACAATTCGGCTCTCAATGGGAGAAGTGCAGAAGGCACCGGTGGCCAGGCGAATGCCGGTGTGGTGGATTGAGTCAACCTTCCTTAATACACGCTCAGCAGGAGATGCATAAAACTCGCATTCGCAGTCAAACTTCGAACGAACAAATAATGATCGTTAAAAAAAGTCAGGCAGTAGCCCTATCAGAGCCTCGTGCGCTGAACGTCACGGAAAGAAGAATGTGTATGGAGCGGATACAAGAGGCCCTAAGGCTGCGAAAATAATGAGCCTCCCAGATAAGGGGTCGGTCAAATAAAAGACCAAGGTAAAGGGACGAGTTTACCATTTCCAGGCGAACCCCATTTAGAAACAAATCTGGGTCAGGGTGGAGCCGCAGATGGCGGCAGAAGTGAACCACCTTAGCAAAACGGCCAGACGTTCTAGGAATAGAAGTTACTCCCGCGGTGATGAGGTTGTCGGAGAAGAACTCCACGGCCTCATCTATTGACCTAAACTACTCGACTGAGATAGAGAATTCAGTCCTTTCCTGAAATGCACATCACCGCGCCGGCAGCGGACAAGAAAATGTTATTTGAATGTGAAAGTGATCACTACCATGGAGGTCATCAACCACCTCCTAATCAAAATTAGGCTATGCATCCGGAAAACAAAGATAGATCGAGGCAGGAAAATGAAGCAGTTCTCGGGTAGTGATGCGTAAACTAGTCCATATTTAGAACACCCATCTCAAGCTCGTCGATCAGGTCAGCAAGGACATGACCCCGGGGATTAATAGAGTAGTCTCCCCAGAGGGGGTAATTACCGTTTAGATCCCTGAGTAAGAGAAACGGCCTCCGCAACCGTGCCACGAAGCGGCGGAATTCCTCCGCGTCGAAGTCGGCTGATGGTGGAATGTACGCGGAAGTAACAGTATACCTCCTATCAATGTGCAGCTGAACAGCTTCTGCCTGAAAGGAGGTATCTAAAGCGAAGAGAAGAATGGAGACATCATACCGGGGGTAAATCGCACATCCTCCCGCCCGGCCCCCCATCCCGTAGTGGTGGGGTCACAAAAGCCTTATAAACCGGGAGGGTTAGCAGGGGGAATGCGCCCAGCACGGTATACTGCAAAAAGATAGCTAACGGGGAACGGGAGGAGACGAGCCTCCGCAGCTCCCCCCCAGTTGGCCAGGAGTCCACCGCAATTCCATTGAAGAAAAATGCCCTCCAGGCCTAGCTCGGGGGAGATGAGGGGCCCTCTAAGAAGAGAAGACCCTCACGGGAATGGCCGTTCGCTTCCCGGAGGCAGAACTCCAGGCGCTGTCGCTTTCGAAACCTTATCGGGGGAGGTTGGGCTCGCCATGTGAGTTTTATCCTTCCTCAGCCTTAGGCGGGCGGGGGCCCTCTTTTCGAGCGAGGATCCACCGTCTCCGAGCCACCCAGCCGACCACTGGGCGTGGGCGAAGGAGCCGAAGCTCCTTTGGTGCTGTGCTCTTTTCGGGGAGCAGCTATAGGAACTCCGGAAGATGGCCTGGCGTCCAACTTCAGGGGTGTTGCCTCCTGTGCTGTGGCTCTAATGACTCGGTGGAGGCACGTGGCCATTTCACCTTACTTGAAGCGGTCACGCAGGGGAAAAAAAGGGGCTGGGTGTGGACCCTTTTTGACGCCAGCTTTACCAGAATAGAGCCCGGGGTGGGTAAAACCCGCAGAAGGGTTCCGAATGGGCGCGGAAACGACTGTACTCCTAGGCTTGACGGGGCCAGGAGCAGAGGGTGTCTTTTTGAACATAGAGGCATAGGACGTCCCGGGCAGCGCCAGGCACACCAGGACCAAGTCCTTAGCCTCGCGGAATGAGAGACGATCCTGAGCCTGAACGGCCATGATTTCCTTCTCAAGGAGATACGCACTACATTGCTTCGAAGAAGCGGGGTGCGGCTCTCCGCAATTGACATACTTGGCTACACACGATTTTGACTTATCGTGTGCGGCCTTGGAGCAACTTACACATATTCCGGGTAACCACTACTTTGCACGTCGACAGGAGCGATTAACATGGTCGAAGCGGTGGAAGTAATAGCACCTCCGCGGCAGTGGCACCAATGCCTTCACACGGTTGCGATACCAACCGGAACGCACCGACTCCGGCAGCTTGTCACAGTCAACGTGACGAAGTGTGTATGAGTGGGTCTCGAAGTTCATGGTAGAGTGCGGTGTCACACTAACAGGCGTGCCATCAAGTGTCCGAAGGGCACTAATCATGGCCACCTCGGAGGGATTCGACGCATTCGCCAAAAGGCTCCCCCGTCCGAGAAACTGGTCGGGTCACTTTCGGCTCTCTACCAATCACATTAGCTAAAGCTCTCCTCTGATGGATCATGTTGCCCTTAGCCAACATGGTGGCATCAGTGGAGTGAATAACCAGGAAGCGTTTGAAGCCAGCAGGCTCGAAAACGCGGGGTAGTCTCTGAATGAGGGGCCCGATGTAATCAAGGCTCCACTCTGTGCACTTGTACTTTTGATCTTTGTCAGGAACTCCGCACCCGGGTGTGCCAATCTTGGCTTGGTCATTTACCGAAGCAGCAGACCTATCCATCCCCGCAGCCCCCGCGGATGGAGAGGAGCCCTGAGTCTTTTTTTTTGGTTTCTTTTCTTCTTATGAGAGGAGGGCGGAGAATGAACCCGCTTCCCTCTGTCGACAGGAGGCCCTAGGCCAGATGGACTGGCCTCAGCAAAGTCCTTCTCTGAGATGGAGAAGGCCCTGCCGGTCACAGGGGCACAGGCCGGAGGACATCCCTTCCCTCCTTGTACTGCCTTGCAGATCCGAGCCGTTTGAGGAGGACCTTGTATAGGGGCGGACTCGAGTTCGATGCTTGGCACCGAGCCCAGATTAGCCCCCATGGAAGGCCCTACCATCTGAGGCTGGGTTGCCTCAAAGACCATGTCTCTCTCGGGGGGAGGGCCATCCCTCCCCCCCAAGACATCACAGGTCCCATTGGGAACGGTCTCTCTAGTCGGGTTAGGAAGGGGGGCACATGCCTTGTCCCTGGCTAGGTTTCATATTCGAGCCAGCAGGTCTTTTGAGGGAAGCGACCGATAGGCCTTGTTTTGCCTCTCCCTTCTAAGGGGGTTGGCTCTACCGAGCCGCTTCAATGGGGAGCGCTTGGTTATGGGCTGCCTGCTGGCTTTCTTGGCAGTCCCCTTGGAAAGTAATTGGGGGACGCCACTGGAAAGAGGGAGGCACCGGAGGGCACCTCCAGACAAGGGGGTAAGGTGGAGTCCCCTACACCCGTAGACAAAGTAGAGGAGTAAGCCTCCTCTCCAGTCAAAGAATCTTTGAGGTTCCCCTGTGAAAACACAGGGAAGAGACCTGCATTTTATCAGTGGAGCTGCCCGAAGATGGCTCCGTCAATAGTGAGAGGGGTTTTTTTTTTTAATTTCATCGGGCATGGGGACCCTATTCTTTTTGCAGGATGCAGACGCTAATCACCCCTCACAGTAGCCTGCTCTGCAAGGGGTTGTAGGGGTAGTGAGGAAGTAGGGGAGAAACACAGGCTATCTGAAAGAAGGATAGGCTAAGCTGGGGCCAGATGAGGTGCTGAGTCCCGTCAGCATGGCGGCCAGGACGGCAAATTGTCGCGCCCCTTACGGGTGCAAGCCTCCTAAGCCCAATCTGATATTTCATGCATGATAATGCCCTTGATACATGGCCAAGTTGGTGAAGACCTTCCTGGAAGACGAGCATATTACTCTTCTGAATTGGCCTGCATAGAGTCTGGATCTAAATTGAAAATGTTTGGAAGACACTTGGAGAGACATCTAAAGATAGGTATCCGAAAACAGTTGAAAATGAGTGGAAGATTATTGTACAAGTGTGTCAAAAGTTAGTCGATTCCTGTGATATATGTCATAGCATCAACGTCGAGAATAAAGGCCTCCACATTAAATGTTTACATATAACTTGCAAAAATGTCTACCACTGATAAGTTTATCATCATTTTCAGATGAAATTTGTTTCTCTGTCATTCGGACTATTGTGGATACTTAAATTTTTCTAGTAAATTGCTTAACTGCCGCTAACTTTCGTTTTATTCATTCAAATTTGCATAACATTTACCCATATGTAATTTATACCCGCAGATTATTGTACATCAATTGTGGAAACCTTCGATCTTTTCTTGCAAAAGTTATGAAAGCTGTTTTAGTAGAAATACAGGCATTCCTATCTTTTGGGAGAGTACAATACAATTATTTGTTTATAATGCTGTATGCATGGCTTGGTTCATTTGCAAAATCTTTATAATTTAGTTTATACATTTACTTGTTAAAGAGGCAAAACATTTTTTCAGAAACTGAAATCTTGAAAGCAGGTAAGGGTATGATTATATACACAAGATTGCAAGCTATGCAAAATTTGGGTAGACATTTAATATTAGCTAAGTTTTTATATTTTTTAACAAAAATCTCCACCCAAAGGCAAAGCTAAAATGAAATATGCACCATGGATAATTTTAACAACTTCATAATTTTCTTTAGTAATATTTTCATAATTTAAAAGGTGAATCTAAAACAAAGCTGCATTTGGGCAAATTTCCTGATTTGGGAATTGTCGTTTTCTACTATTTCAGTGGACTTATGAGCCATAATTGTTTTCATAAGACATCTTATTGTAATTTTACAGTTTAAATAATGATTAAACTATATTGTCCTAGGAAATGTAGCATGCTATGATATTAACAAATTTCCCTAGGAAATTTAAATTAATAATGCCTAAAATTGAAGAGAATAGTCCTTCCAGTCACTTTTATATTTTCCAGAGAAAAGGTCTTAAAACAGAAAGTTCATCTAAAATTGGAGAAACATTAACCCTGTTCCTGTCCCTCCTCACTAACCCATCTGGCTGAGGAGGAAGCATTAACTAGCGTCAATCGGCTGCCCTAATCATCTTGAGAACCAACAAAAAGAAAAATAACAATGGATTAGCTCAGTGAACATTATCCTGAATCTAAAACTCATTATACCATAATTTCTCTGAGAAAGTTAATAAAAGAATAGTTGTACCATTTTAGAAATACAATTTTTAATGTTACATTGATTTTTTTTTTTTATATAGGAGTTACAACGCAGATTGGACCAAACTCTTGGAAAACCAGGCAGTTATCTTGCGGGAATCGACAAATCTGGAAATGTGAAACCGATGACCATTGGAGCACGGCTTTACAGAGTAGAACAGCAGGTAGATATGTAGTCAATGTAGTTAAATTTAATTTTAAACATTTTTTGAGCATAAAGTTCCAATATCATGGCAATAAAAAGTATATATCTTCATGTCCGAAATCCTAGGACTCAACAGTTGTGGGTACAGAAATCGGGATTAGCTCGGACTTAAAAATACAACTAATTGACAGAATATTGACCAGAGAATGAGTCTTAAGAAAAAGAAAATTATTATATGCACATTGGAAGGAAAAAAACTACAGGGCTTTAAAACATCGCTGCAAAAAAACTGCAGTGATGGTGTGATGAGAGAAATACTTTGAATTTTGCCAAGGGTTTTTAAAATGCAATAACACATTTTGAAGAATGGTCGGTCAGGAATGTCTTAGCTACTTGCTGATAGTTAGGATAGTGGCTTGCAACATTTAGAAATTCACGTATTGTTATCAAAGCCAAAGCTTGTAGCCACTTAAATCAATGTAGCTGAGAATGTTCTCGACTTTCTGCTCAAGATATAGGAAGAAGGGGGTGTCGGGACAAGTATGTCCTAGTGAGGTGATGTTAAATAGCAATTCTTAATTCGTAACATTGCGCAATTCTAGGAAAAAGTCAACGACAGCCATTTTTAAAAGAAAACAACATATTTGAATTGCTCTTAATAGATGTAAATGTCAATTTAGATGTGATGAGGCAGGTGGTGGGGGACGTTTAATGTGTACAGCTAATTTTAGTTAATGGGGTGTTTTTGTACATCCTGACATAAGTGCTTGATCCAGATGCGATTTGAATTAGATTCGGATATAGGTTAAGATGGTTGAAGGAACACCAAAAGGCGAAATCCAACCTGAAATGAAGGCTCGTGTAACAGTGCAAGTGTGAATATCTTAAATAGACAAGAGTCTATGGCCAACGCTATGACAATATATTTTGGTGAGAAGAGTTACAGCCTTGGGAATAGGGTAGATGACCAACCAAATTGAAATCAATAGCGTCAAAAGGATACGAAGGAAGACTTCGCACATTGGATATGGCAGCTAATATTATATAGACGAAAGTGATGTTTCACAATGGCTATAATTACAAAGAACCAGCTTTATTAGGACCACAGTCCTATTGAGTAAGAAAGATTTCTATTACCCATTGAAAAGGTTTCAAGGTGCCAGAATATAAAATGGGTATAATTTGTTGTTCAATGTTCAGTAAACTTTTTTTAAAATATAGTCACCAAATGATGTTTGCCTGTTTAGCCATAAGTGGGCATAATGCTTTCAAAGCATAGAATAAAATAAAAAATGTGCAAAAGGCTAAAAAAAGCAAAATCAACAACAGAACAAACAAACGCAATAAGACAAGAGAAAGAAGGAAGTACGCTCCGGGGTCGGGGAAAGGCCATATCCCACTGGTGAAGGAACATGCAGCCTACAACAGAAAGTCAAATAAAATGGAGGAGTCCAGCCTTCTCCAAAAAGTCAAAATTCACAAGTCTGTGTGCACAAACTCATCCAGAATACAAAGGACAAGCAGTAGCGACACTGGTCATCCCGGTACGGGGACAGATAACGTACATAAAGATCATCCAGACTGGAACATTCAACAAGAATGTGCAAACAGTCTGAGGCACAACATGCATTCATTGCCGCAAGCTACAGGCGAGCGTTCCAATGAATGCCGGTACATCCAATGAGTGTGCTCAATTTGAAGGCGCCGGAAAGCCGCTGGAATAAGAGGTAGGGACCAGGGGAACAGTCGAGGCTTAATGCCATGCAACTTTAAGTTCACCTCAGCTGTCTCCCACCTTCTTTGTTAGTAAGCCCTGATTCCTTCAATGTAGTCGGTGTGAGGAAGATCAAAACCTTGGTCTAGTCGCCCAGTCCTTGCAGAATCTTTGGTGCACCCTCATTTCCTTATATTCCAACATGTCCAGGAACCCAGCAGAAGATAACTTCAGCATCCACCCAACTTGCGGTAACCGTGGCATCTCAGATACCGCAAGCCAGAGAAAGTGGAGATTCAAATGCCCCAAGAGCACTCCGGGCGCTCTGTGCATCATTAAAGATCACAATCCGTTCTCCGAACCGGGCAACACGCGTTATCTCACTAACCGAGCGGTGTATTGCAACCAGCTCAGCCATAAGGACAGATGAAGCGCGCTGACTTCATTATTTTTTTGAGAGAGCTCAAGTAGCAACAGCATACTAGGACAAAAGTCGCCGTACTCATGATAAAGCCTACTAGTAGGATAGATTAAAAAACAAATAAGATAAAATAAAGAGAAAGACTAAGCACAGGCTTAAAAAAAAAAGAAAAAAAAGAAAAAGCAGAAAGGCAACAAAAAGGAAGCACGCCCCGGCGTCAGGAGGAGGCCCGCCTCCCCCTGGTGCAGAAACAAGCGACTACAAAAAAAGAAGTCAAATAAAGTGGAGGAAGCCAGCCTCCTCCAAAAAGTCATATAGTCCACAAGTCTGTGTGCACGAACCAGTCCCGAGCAGAACGGAAAAGCGGTGGCGAACCCGCTCGCCCAGTACCGGGAAAGGTAAGGTGCGCGAAGATCACCCAGACTGGAACATCCGAGGAGAAGGTGCCGAGCAGTGTGGGGGGACAACGAGGTCGTCGCAATAAGGCACAGGCGAGCGATCAAACAAATGCCAGTACGTCCAGCGAGTGTGTCCAATTCGAAGACGACAGAAAGCAACCTAAAGCCGTTGCGGCATTGGGGTAGGTCCATAGGAACAGTCGCGGCGTAGGCTTTGCTGAAGTACGGTGACTTATGTCCCAAGTATGCATAAGCGTGAAAAAACCTACAGACGTTCTAGGAATAGTAGTTAGGCCCACGGCGATAAGGTTACCCTAGAACTCAACGGTCTCATCTACCCACCTAAACTCATCGACTGAGAGAGACATCAGTCATTTCCTGAAATGCGGACCACCGCGCACACGCCAAGCAACACCGGGGTGGGCTGTCGTACGGCAGCGGCCTAGAAAATGATATTTGAATGGGAAAATTATCAACACTAACGAGGTCATGGAGTAGTCCCGACCCAAAATCAGGCTATGCATCTGGAGAGCACAAAGATAAATAGAGACAGGAAAATGAAGCGGTTCTCGGGCAGTGATGCGTAAACTGATCGACACTTAAGACACCTATCTCCAGGTGATTAAGGACCCGACCCTCTGGGATTGATCGAGTAGTCTCGAGCTAGGAAGGGGCCTCGGCAACCGTGCCAAGACGCGGTGGAAGTCTCCCGCATCGAAGTCAGCTGACGGTGGAATGTACGCGGAAATAACAGTATGCCTCTTATCCAGGTGCAGCGACACAGCTACTGGCTGAAAGGAGGTATCTAAAGCTACAGATGAAAGGAGGTATCTAAAGCGAAGAGAAAAACGGAGACATCATGACGGGTGTAAATTGCGCATTCTCCTACTAAGCCCCCATCGCATGGTGGTAGGGTCGAAAAATCCTTATACCCCGGGAGGGTGGGCAGGGGACACGCGGCCAGCAAGGTGTCCTGCAAAAATACAGCTAGTTGGGAAAAGGATGAGACAAGCTCATCCCAGTTGGAGGAATATGCCCTCCAGATCTAGCTTGGACGGGATGCGGGGACCCTCTTCGAAGAGAAGACCTTCACGGCAATGGCCATACGCTTCCCGGAGGCAAATCTCCGGGTGCCGTTAACCGGACAATGTGCTGAAGGCACTGTCGAGGACTTAGCGAGGGAGGTTTGGCTCGCCATGCGATTCTTTTCCTCCCTCCGCCTCGAAACCTTAGGCAGGAGGGGTTGCTTCGGAGGCGTGGGGCCCACTTTTTGAGGATCCACCGTCACCGAGCCACAGACAGGGTATGGGCGTTGGAGCCGAAGCTCCTTTAGTGCTGTCCTCCTTTTTTGGGAAGCAGCTTTAGGAAGCCCAAAAGATGGCCTCACGACCAAGCTCAGGGGTGTTACCTCCTGCGAGTCTAACGACTAGGTGGAAGTGAGCGGTCATTTCGCCTTACGGGGGAAGGAGGGGGAGCCCTGCTTTTAGCCGGAGCTGGGTGAAAACCCTTTGTGCCGCCAGCTTTACCAGGGAAGCGTCGGGGTGGGTAAAACCTGCATGTGTTCCCAATGGGCGCGGAAATTACCGTACTCGTAGGACTGGAGGGCCCAGGAGCAGTGTGTGTATTTCTTAGAATGAGGTATAGGACATCCCAGGCAGTGCCGGGCCTGCCAGGACAAAGTCCTTGCCTCGCAAAATGAAACGATCCTGGGCCTGAACGGCCAGGATTTCCTTCTCAAGGAGATACGCACCATATTGCTTCTAAGAAGCGGGGTGCGGCTCTCCGGAATTTACACACTTGGCCACACACGATTTGGATGCGTTCCAATGCCCCGAGAGCACTCAGGGAGCTTTGTGAGTTGCTATAGATCACAATCCGGTCTCCGAACCGGGCACGTCACGTAATCTACCGTACATAGCGGTGTATTACCACCAGCTCGGTCGTGAAGCCAGAGCCCCGCTGACTTCAAACAGAGGGGATACAGCGTGGAAACCTAACGCCTCTTCGGACTTGAAGCCATCCGTATACACTAGCAATGGTCCAGCGTGACACGAGCTGTGCTCCAAAAAGGTCGAACGCAATACTCCCGGCGCTGTACAAGCTTTGGGCGCAGAGGCGTGGCGACAAATAGCCAAATGTGGTACCCTCCAGAGTGGCCTCCTGGGCAGAACCAGGGGCGCCACCGGCCCGAGAGCTATACCTAGATCTCGAAGGAGTTTCCTGGCCCTAAACCCAAAGGGCTTAGGGTATGCCTGGCGTCTCTCGGCAGCATAGGCATCGTCGAAATCAGCAGCGGATGCAGTGAGAGCTTTTGGTGACTGAGGGAGGCGCCGAGATCGTGCGTACAGGCGAATGATGCACTGTACACTGCGTAGATCGAGTGGCATCTCCCCAGCATCGACTAGTAGGCTCTCAATGGGGAAAGTGCGGAAGGCACCGGTCGCCGGGCGAAGGCCGGTGTGGTGGATCGAGTCCACCTTCTGCGATACACGCTCGGCTGCGGATGAATAAAACTCGCATCCGTAGTCGAGATTCCAACGAACAAAGGATTGATAAAAAAGGCAGTAGCCCTATCAGCGCCCCAAGCGCTAAACGTCACGGAACAGAGAATATCCATGGCACGAGTACAAGAGACCCTAAGACTGCGAATATTCGCCTCCCAGGTGAGGCGTCGACCAAATACAAGACCAAGGAAACGGTGCGATTCAACCAATTCCAGATGTACCACATTAAGAAACAAGTCTGGGTCGGGGTGGAGCCGTGGATGGCGGCAGAAGTGCCCACCTTAGTCTTGGCCAAAGAAAACCGAAACCTGTGCGCTTTGGCATAACGAGACGAGGTTCAATGCCCGTTGGAGTCGACGTTCCAGAGTTGGCATATCGCCAAAAAAACACTGGCCTAGTGCTGTCTATGAAGAAAGGCCCTTCAGACAGCATTTTCCAGTTGGAGCAGAGCATCAGACGTGGAAAGGACCTTTGGAAGCCGCACTGTGCAGAAGAGAGATGGCCTCTGCTGTCCAGAAAAAAGGCAAATCTAACAGTTACCAATTTCTCCATCAACTCGCACACGCAAGAGATTAGAGAGATTGGGTGGAAACTGGACGGAGTAGGGTGATCTCTCCTTGGTTTGCGAAAGGCGAGCACAGTGGCGATTCGCCAGGAATCTGGGAGGAGACCATCCATCCATATACTGTTGAACAAATCTAAGAGAAAGGCCATGCATCGCTCACCCAGGTGTCGAAGCATGGCGTACGGGACATCGTCCGGACCATGGGCGGTTTCCGCGCACGAAGCAAGAGCGGAGGGCAACTCACTCAGAGTAAACCTGTTATGGAAGGGTTCTCCGCCTCTCGAGGTAAAGTCCAGTCGCCGGCCTTTCGCGACATCACGACATGCATTGAATGCTGGCGGAGCGGCATCCTGGCTAGAGAATGCGGTCGCGGGGTTAAAGATTGCAGTACCATTCTCCTGGAGAACTTGCCCCGTATCCTTTTGAATCACTTCGACACCTGTGCTAGAGGGGTCTTCCCGTTAAGTGAAGACATGTATGCCCCCCAGAAAGAGCGGCGGGCGTGCTTCAAAATATACTGGAACCTAGCCCTAGCCCGACGAAATTCACCGAGAGTGAAATCGGTCGGGCGGCGCTTATAGTGCATGTAGGCATAACGCTTCTGTTTGAGGGCCGTCTCACATGGGAGTGGTCAGCGTGCAAAATGGCCAGATGTTCTGGGAATAGTAATCAGGCCCGCAGCAATGAGGTTGCCAGAGAAGAACTCAATGGCCTCATCTACTGACCTAAACTCCTCGACTGAGATAGAGAATTCAGTCATTTCCTGAAATGCAGGCCACCGCGCCCGCGCCAAGCACCACCGAGGTGGGCTCTCAGGCTGCAGTTGCCTTGAAAATGATATTTGAATGGGAGAGTGATCACTACCATGGAGGTCATCGACCACCCCCCCCAATCAAAATCAGGCTGTGCATCCGAAGAGCACAAAGATAGATCAAGGCAAGAAAACTCATCCCCATTTAGGACACCTATCTCAAGCTCTTTAATCAAATCGGCAAGGACTTTTCCCCTGGGATTTATTGAGTAATCTCCTCAGAGAGGATGTCTGCCATTTTAGATCTCCAAGCAAAAGAAAGGGCCTTGGCAACCGTGCCCCAATGCGGCGGAAGTCCCCGGCGTCGAAGTCAGCTGACGGTGGAATGTACGCAGAAATAATAGTATACCTCCTAGCCAGGTGAAGCTGCACAGCCACTGCCTGAAAGGAGGTATCTAAAGTGAAAAGAAGTATGGAGACATCATGGTGGGCAACTTTAAGTTACCCCTCGGCTGTGAAGACACACAGCGACTGAATTCGAAGGCAATACAGTATCGAAAATGACCCCTTTCAGACTTGAAGCGATCCATGTACACTAGCACGGATCCTCCAGCATGACACAAAATGTGCTACAAAAGGGTTGAAGCCAATGCTCCCATCGCACTGAGGTATGGCAACAAAGAGTAAATAGTGGTACACTCCATGTTGGCATCAGTGTAGAACCAGAGCCACTGGCCTGAGAATTACACTTACTTGTAGCTCTTGAGGGAGTTTCCTAGGCCTTAGATTATGTCGGCAGCATAGGCCTGTGGATGGAGTAGGGAAGTTAATGACTGAGTGACACTCTGGCCCCATGCATACAGGCACATAATGTGTATTGTGCAGAGCTTGCACTTAGCTACGCTCACTACCAGCCCTTTGGACTGTTGACCTCCAGCCTCTTTGTCCTTTCAATCCTTTTTCATAACAGTTTTAGGTATTTGTTCAAACACCCCACTCAATCACCTATAAAAAAGAATATATATATATATATATATATATATATATATATATATATATATATATATATATATATATATATATATATATATATATGGTCATTCATTAGCAAAAAAATATATTTACTATTTTGTTGGCCCCGACACAGTTGATCGAGGACTTCAGCTCATCAACGTTGTTCTGGTGGACATTGCAGGCCTTGCACTCAACATGAGCCCACAAGCTGTAGTTGAGAGAATTGAGGTTGGGCACTGCAGCGGCCAAAAGTCCTCCAACCACAAGTTCATGTTTGACCCCAATCACTCATTCACAGTTTTGACTGTGTGGGCTGGAGCAGCGTCCTGCTGAAAGATGTAGTCTGCCTTCTTCATGATCATTCTCACCCAGGGCAGGACTTTCATGGCCAAGATGTCCCTGTAACCAGCTGTGAGCACACCGGCGGCATCTTCTCGCCATTCAAAGCCACAATGGTGAGCATCAAGGAGGCTGGGTGCTTGGTTGTGGATATGTTGCAAACCTCGGAGATGACCTGGCTGAAGCATACAAAAATTTGATTGCTGACTATTCGAGTCATTGAGAAAGCAATGAAAATCATTCTCACATACACTTGGTGAGCAGAGGCCTTTCCATGTACCTGAAGCTCTTGCTGCCCTCCTCCTTAATGGCCATGGACAAAGTGGCCACTGTGATGTTCTTCCTCTTTGTGAGCCATGTCATTGAGAGCTTAGGAGCACTTTTGAGGGCCTTTCACACAGCCAAACAGTAGACAACTTGAGGTCTGCTTGAATGAGGTCAATCTTTGAAGTCTTCCCCATTCTTGAGCTTCTCAGCAGCTCTGTGGATGGACATACAGCTCACATTTAGCCGTTTGGTGATGTTGAGACCAGAGATCTTGATTCTCTTCACTTCCATCTAGACACACCTGTACACAATGGAAAAGATATTTTGAAACATCAAATAACTGAGTGTAGCTGAACTTCTGCAAAACCTGTTACAGTTATCCCTTGCTCTTTGCAGGGGTTAGTGAACATGAAATTTCACCAAGTATGAAAAATTGTAGTAAATTAGTGCCCTC
The DNA here is from genome assembly GCA_963969495.1 of Ceratothoa steindachneri. Lineage (NCBI taxonomy): Eukaryota > Metazoa > Arthropoda > Malacostraca > Isopoda > Cymothoidae > Ceratothoa > Ceratothoa steindachneri. The sequence goes on along the minus strand of OZ018336.1, from coordinate 73,822,848 downwards.
TCAGAAAAATACCTTGATCCCTCAAATTTTTTACCCATAACTGAAGGGGTGAAGAAAGTGATACAGGCAGCGCCCCTTTGTAATGATGATCTTAATCATAGTGATTTATATTAACAACAGTTAAAAAAATTTAAAACATAATATGCAAAGGTCGGCGTTTTCCATGAATCCTGCTATGAGAGATAGGGGTTGGGAGGGAGTATATCAATATCATATTTTTGCAATTATGAGTCTAAGGAACTGCCTATAAATTATAAGGGATTTTATTATTTTGTAAGAAAACTTGAATCATATTTATAAAAAGAGGGAAATTAAAATTATAAGTTTTAAGAAAAAGGCATTTACAGGATGGTTGGAAATCTAAAGACAGCAACCTATAGAAGTTGAACCTTAGGGAGGCATGTCTGAACTCAGAGGAAAGAACACAGCATCTACCTCCAGATATCTAACAGGAGTGCATTTTAATATCCCTACATTTTTTTCTGTAGATGGTTCACTAGAGTTTTTATCTTATCTCATTTCAGTTGGTTCTCATGGACAAGAAATTGGACCAAATCATCTTTGTGTGTAACGCCTTGTCACAGAAATTTTTTGTCCCAGAGTTAAAAAATTCAGCTGAGGATCAAGTATAGGATTATTTTTTTATCTACAACTCTTGTATTAATAAAGAAATCGATATCACTCTGTATATTAAAAAATCTATTTTTGGAATATTATATGTATACATATTCTAGATATAGTTGTGATGAGAAAACTGACCACAAAAGCAAATGAGTTAAAAAAACATTTTTCTTCACCTTGAAAAATATGTTTTAGATTACAAGGACTAAAAAAAATCAACTATTATGATATGAAAATTTTCAAATAAGTATACTTTTGTTTATTATTATTATTAAATGATATATGCATATGGCTAGGATGCAATGAACAAAGGTGTATATATAAAAGGAGAGATGCATGTAGTTTCAAGAATTGTCTGGTGGTTTCTTTTCTTAAGTAAAATTATTTTGAGTAAACAGGATTAGTAAAAATCAGATTGGGACTGAATAATTCCAAAGGCATGGATTTTCCGTCTATAAAACATTTTGAGAAATTTAATAAAAAAAATTCTCTTATTACAGCCTTGAAATTACTCAATCCATAGAGTCGCAATCTAAAATATTTTCTGCAATGAACCTGGTATTACCAATAGGTTTTTTGTTTTGTTTTTTTAAATCTTAACGTCACTTGATTATATTATGTAGCTGATTAGAGGTTGGGTAAGATTAGTTATCTTTTTTCAAAATAGGTAAAAATCACCATAAACTTTCCTCACTTTCCTTGATTTACCCCAATAATAAATTTGTGCAGTTGGCTAATGAGGCAATGTTAACCTTGGTTAGTTTTTTTAAGTAGTAAAAGTTATTTAAGAGTGCTTCTGAATGAAGGGGTACTGATATCTACATACCTCTGATATAGAATGGGTAAAGGGGTCACAAAGGGTTCCATGACTACTGGTTGGTGTCTAAAACATAATACTAACACATCCCCAGACACAAGGTGCTTTCAGGCTCACTCATGATTGTAATTCTTGTCAAGAGAATCTAATCCAAAAGATGAAGAAGGGTCTCATCCATGAGCAAGGGACACATGGCAATATTTTTGTGACCTACCCTTACAGCTATGTTTGAAACCTATGTTTCGAACATAAAAACACCAGTAAATCCTGAAAAGATGCAAGAAAACAGACCATTCTGCTAAAAACTCCACTCTTTGGTCAAATCTTTTGCAATGATGATCAATGTAACCATCCTACAATTTGTTATATAAAAAATAGAACATTAATATTTTTTTATATTGAGTATGTGGTCAATGATGATACTGGAGAAGGTACAGAGTTTGGAAAGGAGGAATAAATGAAAAAAGGATTCAGTATACAGTGCTCGACAAAAGTTTAGGCCGGGTGCATGTCAGACAAGTTGCAGCATGATAAAAAGTGTCATAAAAAATATTAATCTTACCCTTAATACTTTGTTGGGCATCCTTTGCATTTCTTGACATCCTTCAGGCGTCGTAGTATGGACAAGGCAAGATCATGTAGCTTTTGTGTAAGTTTAGCATCCCAAAACCCCCTAATTTCCTTCTCCAGATTGGGGAGAGTGCTGACATCCTTGCCTTGTAACTGCCTCGCTTTCCCCATAATAAGGCCACAAACACTCCCAAACTACAAAAACCCAGTCACAAAATGGCGTGGGTCAGGAGAACACAACAGCACAGTCCTCTCCCTACTGCAAACAAGCCGACACTGAGCACTTGCTGGCAAGCTGAGCAGGAAAACTGAGGGATGTAGTGATGTCATGCGGCCAGCCCAAACTTCTAACTAAATTAAATCACCCTCATCTATATCATTCTTTTTTAAACATAAGTTTAGTCCACCCGCAAACCCGGCCTAAACTTTTGTCGAGCACTGTATATGAGCCTTTCATAAAAATGTATGATGAAAGCCCACTGTTATTCAAGACAATGTACTGGATCACTGGAGGTTAAGGAAATAGAATGATGGATAGGATATCTGTGGTTGATGTACTTTGGGGGGAGAGAGAGAGAGAATATAGTGGGCCGAGTATAGTTCTATAGTTTGAATGTGGAGAAAATTATATTGATGAAAGGATAATGGGGACAATGGAAGCAACAAACTTTGCTGTGTAGAAGAATTAGCAATATGTTGACCAGTCAGAAAAGGGTGCTCCAATGTTGAAGAGCATAGGCAACATGAGCAGACATAATAAAAGTTGCTTTAAATGTAATATTTTCAGCACAGTTTAGCTTACAAAAAGGCAATGATTATGAACCAGAACTGCAATCTCATCCACTCTCTGGCACCTTTCTAACTACAATAAGGTGATTTCCCACTAAACCAGCACAGAAAGAAGCCTTGCTTTGGTACCCTCAGCTGCAGATGCTGTCATGTCACATTGCCAGTGGAAGCTCAGCAATTCCTGTTTGTACATGAAAGCCATTTAACCAGCCTCACTCCCTGCTAAGCATCATGAGCAGAGTAGCCCTCCATGTCCCCTACATAGGGTTCCCCCATACCCATAGACAGTATGAGCATACTGTGGGTGCATGTATCATCCAGTTCCAGTCTACCATCTATGATTGACCCATTCCTCTCTCTAGAAGCAGCAATAAGGGACCTCTTTGGGTTCTCCCCTCCAAGGCACTCCTGTAAACCCCTCACCAAAACTAATCTTCACCCCCTTCCCAAAGCACACTACTCCACTCTTCAAATCCCCACTTCTGAGGCCTTTCCCAAAATCCCACCCTAAATTCCCATTCTATGGCTTCCTAGTATATCCCTCCCTTCAAGAGTTGTTGAAAGGCAGGGTTTGTCTGTCTTTATCTAAAGCTATGGTACACTGTATGCAGCCACATCCCTATTGATTGTCCTCCTTACACTCTCTCTCCAGGACCTGAGCTTTTCTTCTTTTAAGAGAGTTTAAAAGCAAGGACCCCACCTCAGGTTACTGCTGCTCTACTTTCCTCACAGCCACTCTCCTATCCCTTATGGATAAACTGCCCTTTACATGTATGCATGCTCACTCACCCTCCTATTACCACTCTTTCCTGCCTTGATCTTTCCATTGTCTCTGATGAAGCTCTGCAAGAATTCTCTTGGGCTGTGTCTCAAGAGGATTTTGGTAGCCAACACTTCTTAGTTTCTCTCTCGCTCCTCCACCCTAGCTCAACTGTTACATAAAAGAGAACAGTTTTCGAGGGAAGGCTAAATCAATTTATCTTTCAGCATGGCATCTTCCTAGAGGCTGTATGAAGTTTGCACAGTTAATGAGGCCCTAGCCTTCCTTAATTCACTAATTTTTATATCTCTCATCTATTGTCCAATCTTCTAGCACATTTCATCTTTGGGGAGACTTTGGTAATCTCCTCAATATTTGTGCAGTTAATGCTAAAAAACATAACTTGCTGTACTACAAAACCCATCTTCATCATACAAGACACAGATGAATGAACCAGGCAAAACTTCAACTGTACAGGTCTCATCTTACTATCCAGAGCCATAACATGCTGCCAATGCAAAATCATGGAGATGATGGTAACTTTGTGCCGCTCCTTACATGCAGTCCTGCTGATTATTCACTTACTGTCAGAATGTCTTTTGCTAATTTTGCAGTGTTCTAAATTCCCTCCCCTTCACACATGATATCAGAGAGGCATTCTCATGCTGTAGTGTCATGCTAGCTGTATATTTTTATATCTGGACTTTGTGGATTCCTATCAACTTTCATCTCCCACTTCTTGTTTGACCATTCCTTCCAAGTTTGTAAAAGTTCCTCTTGCTAAGCCTCTTATTGTAGGAGGTAGGCATTTCCTGGGGATCAATCAAAGCATTTTTCTGTTGTCATGTGATGAACAATGTTATCTCCTCTCTTCCAGATCCCATTAGCAGACTACACACTAATGATGAGTTGGTGGTCTGATAAAAGTAGTAGGTCTTTTCCTACATCACCAGACAAGTCCAATTTGCCATCAGTGTATTTATTAGTAGGCACTTCTCTGGAATTCTATAACTCCATAAATCTTCCTGTGTCCTATTTCTACCTGCTATTACTATCATGTTTATGTTTCAACTTACTTATATCCAAAAAATACTAGTGAAGTAATGAGTGAGATTTCTAGACATCTTTGAATATCTTTCATAGAAACCACATCCCCACCTGACTCAACTGTCCTACAATACATGGGGCAATGATCACCAAACTACTTCACATCTACAGTGCCTTGGCTGTCAAAACTAAACTCCTCCTAGGTTAGTGGTTCTCAGCTTTCCACTGCTCAAACTATAAAAAAGTGGCTTTCATCCACCTATACCTAACTGCCAGACTATACACTAGAGATGGGATGATTCCAAACAATTTTTCAATTCTGAGTCCAATTCCAGTTATAAGTTACGATTCCAATTTTGATTCCTTAACAAAATAGAATATTAATTATATAACAAATTAAGAATTTGTAGGAAAGAATAAAAATAGAAGCAAATTAGGGCTATTTATTTATCCAAACAACTCCATTTATTATTTAGTATAACTGAAATGCATTTGAAATGAAACTTTCCTTTTTAACACTGAAATTATAATAATTAATACTCCAATTTGAAACTATGAAATTAAATTAATTTTAAAATGAACTAATTCAACTGAACTGTAGTGATAAGTGCAATATATATTAAGTTATTATTAAAATTTAAGAATTAAAATAAAAAATCCTCAAGTTGTAGTGCAAAAACATCAAAATCTCACTGGTTTCTGCTGTCAGACATGATTTTTGGGGAGAGCAGATCATGCCAACAATACTGAAGAGTATTTCACTTTGTACTGATGATGGTGGGGCAGACAAATACTTTTTAACAAGTCTTGACATATATATAAAGGAATCTTTATTTGCTTCCCACCACTGAATGGGATTATACTCATGGTCAGTTGGGGCTGATTTCATGTATCTGTTTATTTCATCCATAATTACAGACCTAATTTACTGGTGTGCTTATCCTTCCTGTTCCTTGGTGTCTAAACTTTTTCTTCTCATTCTTTTTACATTCATTTAGATAAGTGTTGAAACAAAAGTTAAACTCATTTTCTGTTTCCCCTTCACTCTTACTGTCAGCTGAAAAATCGTCTGCCACATAAACGCTTGAAGGAGAAGTATTTCTGTGAATGGAAATGCAAATATCTTATACCATTTGTTGCTCCACATAATGTCCACGTTATCTCCATTATATTGCTCTTCAAGGAATGATGTTTTGAAACGGGATCCAAGAACGTTGCAAGAATTAAGTTTTTGTCATTAAAGTATGTGCTGAATCTATTTTTAAATGAAGAATTCCATGCCTGCAATGTTGAGCCAAGTCCTACAAAGAGTCCTTTACTCTCACCTTTCTCAAAAAAATGACATAGCTTTCATGTTTGATATGATCATTGAGGCAGTTGCATTTCCAATGCTCAAGAGTTTAGTGCAACCATTAAATGATTTTAATACATTTTGCAATTTCTCCAGTATTTTCCATTTGATTTGAATCAAGGCAAGAAGGCTTTGGATTGTCAGACCAGTATGCAATCAGGGCAGCTTTCTATTCAAGAATTCTACATAGCATGTGGTACTGGCTGTTCCATCGAGTTTCCACATCTTGTAAAAATCTAGGCTGAGGGAAAAGATAATAGAGAATTTAACTATGAAATGGATGGGCATTGGCTGAGCTCAGTAGAGGATGAGAAAGATCTAGGAGTAGTAATAGATAAGTCATTAAGGTTTTCTAAGCAGTGTATTGAAGCAAGAAATAGGGCAAATAGAGTGCTGGGTTTTATTAAGAGAAATATCAGTTACAAAAGTAAGGAGGTTATTCTTAAACTCTATAACTCTTATGTTAGGCCACATCTAGAGTACTGTATACAGGCATGGTCCCCACATTTTAGACACGATATTAACCTTCTTGAGTCAGTGCAACGGAGGGCAACAAAGATTATTCCTTTCCTGAGGCACCTTGAATATATAGATAGACTGAGGGTATTAAATATGTTCTTGTTCGAAAGGGTGTGTGTGAGAGGGGATATGATTGAGCTGTTTAAAATTTTTTCCGGGATAGATAAATTGGATGTTAGCAAGTTTTTGGAGTTAGATGATGGAAATCGGACTAGAGGTCACCACTTGAAAATTAAAAAGCAAGGGTGTAGGTTGGATTTAAGAGAATATTTTTTCACCAATAGAGTGGTAGACTTCTGGAACAAATTGCCGCAGAGGGTAGTAGGTAGTCCAAATCTAAATGTATTTAAGAGTAGGTTGGATGAGTTTATGGGAAGGGAAGGTTGTGATGGTTCCTAAGTTTTGTATATATTAATATTGTTTGTATATATCTATAGCTGCATGATTTAGTTCTTGACAAGCCTTGATTGGTGATACCCTTGTTTCTGGGTGGAATACTCTGGATGTAGTTTTCCTGGGAGTTTGGGTGCCTTAAAAAAGAGGCCGTTTGACTTGGATGACCTATGATGAGCCCTTGTGGCTTTTGTCATCTGTTATATTATATTGTGGGGGACTTTGATTTTGTCTTCCCCTAATGATGGTGCTTTTTGTGGGTGGGTTTTGACGGAGGCGGATGACCTTTGATAGGCCCTTGTGGCTTTTGTCATCCGTGTAATTATGTTATGTTATGTTATGTTATACTGAATTTGGTAGCCATTATATTTTGCGAAAGCTGGTGGTAAATGATTAAAATGGCCTACTATTTGCTTGCATGTAGCAATATCTTTGAGATACCTTTGTTCAAAATTGGTATCTTTAACAACTTACTGAAGTGTGTGTATGAAACAGGGTAAAGACTGATATCCTGCTTGTACTACTCCTGCAAACATATATGCAGCATTATCTCTTACGATGAGATATATTTTGGTATCAGGAAATTGATAGTTCTCCATAGTCTTCTGCAAACATTCACTGATGCTAGAGGCAGTATGAGAAACATTCAATGGTGTAACTGCCAAGACAGCAGCTTTTGCTTCAAACATCTTATCAATTCAGTGAGCAGTTAAACTAAGAAATGAATTGTTTCCTGTACTTGGTGACCACCCATCACTTGTAAATCAAATGTGTGCAGCTGAATTTATTTGCTCTTGTATCTTACCTCTGAGTGAATCGTATATGTCCTTCACAATGTTATCCTTGATGAATTTTCTGGATGGAATTTGGTAATTTGGACACAAATAGTTTACAAGTCATTGAAATCCAATATCTTCTAAGATTGAGAAGGGGTGCAAGTCCACAACTATTATTTCACTTGAGTTGATGTAGCTTCCTAGATTTTTGGTCATTTATGTCCCATATTTTAACTTTATTAAGGGTTTCATGTAGAGCTGGTTGCTTGATACTTTGTGTGTTAGTTCTTAGTTTCTTTGATACAGAGACATTCAAAGGTAATGTTCTTTTCATTCATTCTCTTTCTTCCTCTTCCATGATTTTTTCCAGTATCTTGAGTTCCTCATTATGTTTTTTTTTAGATGTTTGAGCATATTTGAAGTGGTGAAAGAACCAGCTTTACTTCCATGAGACATTTGAATTTCACATAATTTACATATGGCTGAAGTAGCATTTTTATCATTTATTGTAAAAAAAATTCCCCTCAATGCTTTTTGCCTTCTGAGGAATTTCTGCACAGGTTAATGGTTGATTGCTGACCATTACGGGGTATCAGTCTAGAACCATAAAGCAACATGTTAGTTTTAATTACTCAAGTTAAAAATCTATATTTAGTTACTACTATTAAATAATAAAAAAAGTAATTAATGAGAACAATTGCTGACATGAGTGACATAAAAACTGGAAAAGGAGTTTATTGTTGTTTTTCAGTTTTATATAGATTAAGAGTAGTAGTGTCAATTAATGAGTAATTACATTCAAAATCACAATATTTTGTAGCTAATGGCATGAAATTAAATAATTTGAAGTATGAATAACCAAAATCGAAAAAAATTAAATTAATTTTATTTGTTAATGATCCATTTCTATTGCCACTAAAATTTTAGTTTGAACTTAGTTTTAAGTCTAACATAATATAACATAATTTCACGGATGTCAAAAGCTACAAGGGCCTATCAAAGGTCATCCGTATCAATCAAATCCCACCCACATAATGCGTCCATAGGATTTTGTCAGATCATGCATCTACAATATACAATTTAACAATACATAGGATTATTTCCAACCATGCATCTACAATATATAATTTAAAGCCTCCATAGGAGTCTGTCAAAAACAAAATCAAAGTCCCCCAAAATATACAATAAAAAGAAACTGCATCCACAGGATTTTTTTTTTTGTTTTCACAGGAATGAGTCAAGAAACATATCCACATACCAAAAAGTAAGAAATTAACTCTCCATCCCCATATAATCATCCAATCTGCACTTGAAAACATTTAAGGTTGGACTGTCTACAGTCTCAGGTGGCAAACTATTCCAATAATTTACCACTCTGTTAGTGAAAAAATATTTTCTAACATCCAGTTTGCACCTCTGTTTTTTAATCTTTAAGTGGTGGCCTCTAGTTCTATTACTACCTTCTAACTCAAATAACTTGCTGAAATCCAATTTATCCATCCCAGAAAAGATTTTAAAAAGCTCAATCATATCTCCCCTCACACACCTTCTTTCAAATGAAAACATATATAATAACCTCAGTCTATCTTCATATTCAAGGTGCTTCAGGGATGGTATTATTTTTGTTGCCCTCCTTTGTACGGACTCTGATAAGTTTTTATCATGTCTAAAATGTGGTGACCATGCCTGTATACAGCACTCTAAATGTGGCCGGACATAAGAGTTGTATAGTTTAAGGATGAACTCCTTACTCTTGTAGCTAACATTTCTTTTAATGCAACCTAGCACCCTATTTGCTCTATTTTTTGCCTCAATATACTACTTTGAGAATTTCAGTGACCTATCTACTACTACTCCTAAGTCCTTCTCATCTTCAACTGAATTAAGCCAATACCCATCCATCTCATAGCTAAATTCCCTATTATCTCTTCCCTTGTTAATAACTTTGCATTTATTAAGGTTAAAAGTCATCTGCCACTTCTGAGCCCAAACTAACAACTTATTTAAGTCACCATGCACTTTAAAGCTACCCTCAACCTCTTTGACTACAGCTGCCAATTTAGTGTCATCAGCAAAAATTGACACTTTGCTATTTACACCTTTCCCAAGATCATTTACATAGATTATAAATAATAAAGGGCCTAAAACTGATCCCTGAGGTATGCCACTAAAAACATTCCTCCACTCTGACCTCACTCCATTCAGTACAACTCTCTGTTTCCTATTTTTCAGCCATTCACTTATCCAATTTAAAACCTTCCCACATATCCCATGCAGCTTTAATTTATGAACTAGTCTTCTATATGGAACCTTATCAAAAGCTTTGCTGAAATCTAAGTAGATCACATCAACTTTCTCACCCTTATCTAATTCTTTAGTTACATAATCCATAAAATCCAGTAAATTAGTTAAACACGATCTACCTTTTCTAAAACCATGCTGAGCATCATTAATTAACCTGCTACTCTCTAGATGATCAGAAATTCCCTTCTTAACCATCTTCTCAACAATTTTACAGACTATAGAAGTTAAGCTTACCGGTCTAAAGTTATTTGGATCCTCTTTGCTTCCCTTTTTAAAAATTGGCACTACATTTGCCAATTTCCAATCATTTGGTATTTCTCCAGACTCTAGTGATCTAATAAATATCTTCTCAAGAGCTACTGCAATACTTTCTACACCTTCTTTGAGTATCCTAGAATGATATATAGTATATAATATATATATAGTATATATATAGTATATAATAGTATATATTGGTAATTGATGAATTGTTTATCTTAATTTGGTAACTATAACTATTATGTTAGGTTCTGAAAATTCAGAACAATGATAAAAAACAAATGTGATACATATTATAATTTTGTTATGTATTGCAGCTTTACTATTAGTAATTGTCAATAAAGATCATTAAATAATATAATAAAGCATTTGATTTCTTTATGTAGCATCGATTCATAATTCCTTCTGTGTAATAATAATACTTGATACTTCAATAATAATTAATAAAATAAATACAATATAGTAAAAAATAAATGTAAGATGAACATTGTGCCTATGTTTACATAGTATCTACTAACAACTAATCTTCTGATATAGTGCCTTATGTTAGAAGTTTGGTATCATCAGTCGTTACAACCAAGTGAATTTAGATCTTTGATAGCGAATAATGCAGTTTATGTAGAAATTGTAATTCAAATCAGACTAATTTGATAATGTCAACTAATAATGACTAATGTATTAAATATTATTAATATTCAGCTATTATGATATTGTTACTCAACATTTAACATAGGCTGGGAGTAGGAAGTACCGGCAGAATAACTTACCTCTACAGTGGCTGTTAGTCAACTGAAGGCTTGCCAAACGTATTTTAATGAAAGTACCAGATTTAGCAATATAAAAGTACCAAATTTTACTCAAAAAGTACCAAATTTCTAACTTATTATATTTTGCCTATAAATCAACTAAAATGTTTAATATTTATTATTTATAATATACTTGGCTTTATTTTAAAGAGGCTTAAGAGGTAATTCTGCACAGAGATGCATAGTGACAGACAGAACCATGAATAAAGAGTGAGGGAACTTTGTTCTTCAGTAAAGCTTGCACACCTCCCTTCTGTCCCATCATTAACTAGCATTATCAGTTGTCACTAGTAAATCCTATCAAATTTTCAAAAGGAATATCATGTAACGTAAAGAATCTTTCAATAAAGGAAAAAATTTCAGTAGCAGAGCAATCGTTGGCTTCCAAAAGAATGAAATAGGTTTTAATCATAAAACCTAGCCAACAGAACAAGCTTGTTTTTTTTTTACTTACATCAGTAGTTTCATCTATAATTATTGAAAACTTTCACTCTTTTAGCTGTTTAGTGAGGTTCTTAAAATTATAAAGATGCTAAAACATTTTAAAATATTTGTTTGGCGCCGAGCCCAGATTCCCTGCCATGGAAGGCCCTACCGTCTGAGGCTGGGTTGCCTCAAGGACCATGTCTATCTCAGGGGGGTCTCCAGTTGGCCTTTCCGCCTCAAGACATTGCAGGTCCTACTGGCAATAGTGTCTTTAGTCTCGTCTTGGGAGGCACAGGCCTTGACCCTGGCAAGGTTTAATATTCTTGCCAGCAGGTCTTTTGAGGGAAGCGACTGAAGGGGCCTGGCTTCCCTCTCCCCCCTAAGGGGGTTTACCCTACCGAGTCGCTTCAATGGGGTGCGGTCGGCTATGGGCTGCCTGCTGGCTTTCTTGGCAGTCACCTTGGAAAGAAAAGGGGGGGACTGCCACTGGTAAGAGGGAGGTGCCCAAAGGCATCTCCAGACAAGGGGGTGAGGGGGAATCTCCTACACCCGTAGGGAATGAGTTGAGTAAGCCTCCTCTCCAGTTAGAGAAATTTGGAGGGTCCCCTGCGCAAGCACAGGGGGAAAGGGACCTCCATTTTATCTGTGGAGCTGCGTGAGGGTGGCTCCGATGATGGACAGTGGGAAATTGAGGGGAGAAAATTTGTTTTTTCATCATTGGGTATGGTGACCCTACATTTTTCACAAGATGCATATGCTCATCAGCCCTCGCAGTAGCCCGCCCTGCAAGGGGTGCATACAGACCTGGCAGAGCCAGGTACTGCCATTCAGGACAAGCTCTCCCGCCTGGTGGCCTGGCAGTCCCTCGGCATGGCGGCTCCCCCTTGGACACTGCATAAAAGAAATAGATGGTGGAGTGAGAAGGAAAGAGGATGTGAGGAAGGTATGGGTGGGGATAAAGCAGGCTGTTAAAAACCCACCATCCCGAACCGGAGCTCAGGGGTTAGGGAACATTGTCCCCTTCCCCCTCAGCCCCAATCCGGACGGTTGGCTGAGAAGAAGGTCAGCATCTACCCTGTGAAATTAGAGGCTGACCAGAGAAAGTTGTGGGAGAGGTTGTATGAAAAGCGACAAAGTAGGGGAGAAATACAGGCTGTCTGAAAGAAGAAGAGGCTAAGCTGTGATTGGACAGGGTGCTGAGTCCCGTCAGCACGGCACCCAGGATGGCAAATCGCCACGCCCCTTACGGGGTCCATCAAACAAACTTAAAGTTCTACTTTTCCTGCACATGTCATTAAAAAGTCCTTTCCTTTATGTGTAGGTGTGTTAAGATGGAAGTGAAAAGAATCAAGATCTCTGCCTCCTACACATGGGCCACAAGTTGAACATATCAATGTCAGACAATGACTATCTTCAGCCAGACCAAGTTCATCACTGTTTGGCTGTAAAAAAGGCCTTCAAAAGTGCTCTAAAGCTCAAAATGAGTGCGCTTGCAAAGAATATCTCAGTGGCCACAGTGTACAGGGCTGTCAAGGAGGAAAGTGGCCTGAACTTGAGGTGTATGTAAAGGCCTCTGCTCACCAAACATATGCATGAACAATATCATCACCTTCTCAATGACTTGAAGCATCATAGAAATCAAATTCTCATTTTGTTCTGATGGAAAAACCTTCCTGATCAATCCAGTCATCAACAAGCAGAACAGCCAAGTGGTAAGCTTCGATTTTGATGTCACTGAGGTTCACTACATACCCACAATCAAACACCCGGCCTCTGTAATGATGCTTGGCTCCTTGGCTTTAAATCCTAAGAAGATACCACCAGTGTGGTTCGCAGCCAGTTACAGGATCACAGCGGCTGATTACAGGGACATCTTGGCCACAAGGGTCCTACCCTGGGTGAGAAAGATCACGAAGAAGGAAGACTAAGTCTTTTAGCAAGACTGTGCAAGAGTGGTTGGGGGTCAAACATGAACTTCTGATCAAAGGACTTTTGGCCTCTACAGTCACACAACCTTGATCCCATCAACAACAATGTGTGAGCACATGTCGAGGGAAAGGCCTGTACTGTAAGGTCTGCTACAGCAACATCAATGAGCTGAAGTTCTGTTAAATGTGTGTGCTGCTTTCAGGTCTCACCTGGAGTGCATACTCGCCACTGAGGGCTGCTACATTGATTAATATTACAAGTTAAACACACATTTATGTGTTAAAACAATAAAAATATGTCTACCTGGATCAAAACAGTCATTGTGACATTTGCCATAATGAGTGTAACAGGACTTTTGTAATACCTGGTATAAGGGCAAGTTTACTAATAGTGGAAACTCATAGCAAAACTGTTTATACCTCTGGAGTGGTAGATGATTATCAAGATAGAACTGCAGATAGAGTAAACTATGCCAAGTGCAAAAACAACTTATTTAGAAAAGTTAAACCACATTAAGTATGGTTAGTCACTGGATGGAATTAAAATTTTGGCAGACTTTGTGGCAGCAACTATATGGTGTAGCAACCAGTAGTTTTGACTTATGGGTAAAATATTCATATTGAGAAATGTCACAAAAAAGTACAAATTAGTGGTAAAAGCCATACAAAAAAACTATGCAAGATATGGGAGTCTAATTGGAGATTGGAGTCTTGCAATATGGGTTCTAGCCCAACATGGAAAGTAGAAGGTTAAGCAGGTATGAGTAGCCATAATTGAAAATTATGCATCAACTTAACTTTTATACAAAAGGTTTATAGGTTGTTTGAGGGAAGTGATTAGTGTTTAAAAATGCCAAATTAGGAGTCTTTGTCTAGGTGATTTCTAATGTTAGGAATGCAATACATATAAAACCAAATTTAATGTTGATATATTTACTCCTAGACAACCAATATGAAAATATAGATGTACAAAAATCTAAGTAGATTAGGACTCTTAATTCAATTTAAACTTTTCATTATCTACAGGATATGGCAATATAATTTTGAGGTTATATATTGACAACAGAGAATATTGCTAAAATAGTGGAAAAAAAATTTATATCTATCTATCTATATCTATCTATATCTATCTATCTATCTATATCTATCTATCTATCTCTATCTATCTATCTCTATCTATCTATCTATTTCTATCTATCTATATCTATCTATCTATCGATATCTATCTATCTCTATCTATCTATCTATCTATCTCTATCTATCTATCTATATCTATCTATATCTATCTATCTATATCTCTCTCTCTCTCTCTCTCTCTCTCTCTCTCTATATATATATATATATATATATATATATATATATATATATATATGCTTCTGGAACATCCATACCTTCAGTGACTATATTACTTTGCTCATCCATTTGGCATGGTGCAAGGACCCGCACTCTGCACGGGGGTATACAGCTGATAAAGATAAGTGTCAGTTCCAGTAGCTCCCTATAGTTATCTCAGAGTCCTGTGTGTTCATCCAGTGCCTTTCTGAACCACTCCGCGTCAACTTCAAACAGGAGAGGGGTGACATCTTCTGTTGCTGCGCCAGTCACATACTGTTGCTGATCGATGAACTCCCACTTTGCCTGGAAATGCCGAAACAGACTGATGTCTGGCCCTGCAGTAGGTCCCATTGCAGAAAGGAAGACAGCTCCAGGAAGTGGTGGAGGCAGGCAAAGTAGAGCAAGTCCTTGTCGAGAGCTCACTCAATTAGAACACATGCGCCCTTGTGATGGCCAGTGTTCGTTGTGGTGGTGTCAGTTCCCATTCTTGCACTGCATCAACAGCGCGAGCAGCATCAGTGCCGCTGCCACTGGGGAGCTTGGCTACTCTGAGGAGCTGAGATTTGCTCTTTCCCGACACCAGGATTGGGAGACGATCAACGTGTTCCTTAGTAGTGAGGTCCATCATCAATTTTCCATCCCAATGTACAATGAAAGGATGGTCAGACTGGATCTCCTCTTTCAGAGAAGATGCCTGGCATTCGTGATGTTGACGGCGGTGATCGAGGATGGGGCTTCAGTTGATATTCAGCTCCTCGGGGTTGTGGCCCAGAAAGCATGCTGTCTCTGTCAGGATGTAGACAGCTGCACGGCCGTTCACCTTCATTCAATCATTCACGATGTCTAGCAGTCCATGCTTTGCTCATTTTGGCTCAGTGAGGACACTGGCGCTGCTGTTGGAGCTTTGAGCGGGACTACTGACAGGAGTGATGCTGCTGGATGATTCAAACTTTACTCACAGTCGGCGACGATGTTGTAGCTTTGTAAAGCGCCTTCTCCTGCCTCGATGTCTAGTCCATGTGGTGTTCTGCAATATGCTCAAGAGCAGCTTGCACAGGATCAACACCACCCATCCTCCCACATCAACCAGGCTCGCGCTGAGTGAGGAGGAAGTTCTTGTCCTCCATGTTTGTCATTATCGCCATGGCATCTGAATGGGCCACGGCTAAACAAGTCATTTAGTTTCTCACCAGACTTATTTTCTCACTCACTTTGAGTCGAGGTAGTGCGCTTCTCAATCTTTGTGGCCACCTTACCAATTCATTGCATTGGAATTCTTGCCCTAGCCCAGACTTCTTCCACAATGAGAGAGACCTTGTGTGCCAAAACATGGATTGTCATCTTCTGAACATCGAACTTGTAAATAACTAGACCCAAGACTTCTCTCACAGATGGTAGTTGGGCTCTACGGATTGTTCCCAGCGGTGCCACAAGGTACTGTTTCTTAATTTTGGTGCTTGCCATCACACACAAAGATAAAAGTGCACATTTGGAAAAGAAAATTATATTACTTTAGATGGATGAAAACAGATGAATTATGTATCATTGAATGATTGAATAGTGCTGAAAATAAAGTCTGCAAAGCCCAGACGGACTAGCCCGCAGCCAAATTCAAGGGCGGGTAATTTGCCTGAAAATTCTCAATAAAAATATAGACATCTAGAGAATATACAAAAATACAGCTATGAAATTAAAATCAATAGAATGAAAGTAGAGGAATTTAAAACCATCAAAGAGTGTAAAAGGATATCAAAAATAAACTATTGAGAACTTGACAAAGGATAAAAACAAAGACTATAGATGGATCAACAATACATAAAAGAATAGAGAATATAAAATCATGAAACAATATATTCAATTTTGGCTAAAAGATTAGATTCTTCTAAAAATTAAAAAATTCTATTCACACTAAGAGAGACATGAGTCTCAGACAAGATGCCCTACAGAACCTGCTGGAGGCCCATCTGCCCAGTAATGAAAGGAAAGACCCTCCTCCCAAGATTTCTCAAAAGGTAACACTTGGCAAAGATGGGAAGGATGGACAGCTGCACCCCTCACAGGATGCACAAAAGTGGGGGCTGCCCATGAGTGAGGCAGCAATGACCTATCCTCAGTCAGTCCAAAATAACCTCCAGTCTATGTAGCCATGGGAGGACTGAAGGTTTTATGGAATGGAGCTTGGTGGGAGGAAGCTCATCCCACATCTTCTGCCATAAGCTGACTACATATTCGGTGATGAGAGAATAGACATCACGAAGTGGGACTGGGACTGATGGGGTGTCCCCCTTTTTTTTCAGTTTTTTTAAGAGCTCATCTGGCGACTGCCTACTTGGGCATTAGTCGCCGTATTAAAACTGGCCTAGTTCTAGTCTACTTTAAAATAAAATTAGAGACAAAAAAAAACACCCCAAAAAGGGGGAAAGGAAGCAAGCTGGTACATCGGGGGAGGTGCACCCGGCGCAGGAGCGTGCAACCTAAAGGGGAAAAAAAAACAAATGCAAAAAAAACAAAAAAACTCTGCTTAAATAATAGGGAGAAGGCCGGCCTCCCCCAATAAGTCAACAAGTCCACCAGTCAATGTGCACGCACTCGTGTGTCCCCAATGATGCCACCTCCTTGGCCACAGCATCCGCCCTTTCATTACCTGGGATGCCCATGTGACTAGGCACCGGGCAAAAAGAAATCTTGTGAATAGAAGATAAAAAAGCCACCGCTGGATCTTGGAAACCAGCGGATGGCTAGAACCAAAAGCGCCCAGTGCCTCCAGAGAACTAAGGGAGTCAGAGAAAATCGTAAGATCAGATGGCATAGGAGCAATAACAAAGAGTGCAGCAAGAATGGCAACAAGTTCCGCTGTGAAAATATAAGCTGCACTTGGTAGGCGAATCAATGCTGTCTAAGATGGGAAGACAGTAGCAGCTCCAACTCTATGCGCAGAGCAAAGGGGCGAGCCAGAGATGGAAATCTATCATATGAGGCCACTGTTCCTAAATTGAATGTGTACTCATATACTGGCAACCACGGTAATTTCTCAAGTCTAAAAAGATTATTTGAGGTTAGACTTGAGCCTGTGAAAAGGAAGAGGAAGAGCTCCATTCTCTGCATAGAGACTCCACACAGGGGAGGACTTGAAGGTTCCAGAAGCCAGGCGCACTCCCTGGTTACGCACAGTATTTAGTTTTTTAAGAATGGACGGCGAGGCAGAGGAGTACACCTGCGACCCATAGTCCAGCTTTGACTGAACCAATGCTGAATACAAAAGCCACAGGGTACATCGATCACTTCCCCAAGAAGTGTGTGACAGTAATTTCATTATGTCCATCTTCAGACAAGACCTTTTCAAGGTGTCCAAATGAGGCCTCCAAGAAAGCCTTTAATCAAAGATCATCCCTAGAAATCTGAAATGGGGCTCAAAGGTGACAGGGACACCATATAGTGACAAATGGGGAGGGTCCCATGTCACCGATCTATGATTGTAAAAGTGGACAGCCTTGGTCTTTACTGTGGAAAAGCGGAAGCCCTTGGAAGAAGCATTATCAGCTACAGTATTTATAGCTTACGGATGACAAATGGAAGTCTAGGCGATGAACAGATAAGCGCTAAGTCATCTACATCTAGAGTTGAGGAAATCTCAGCTGGGAGACCCTCAACTTGCTCTACAGGCTCTGATAGGGCATTTCCAACTCTTATACGTAGTGTACACCACATGAGGAATTGCTCGACATACCTGGGAAGAAAGCCCTGCAGGCCTCAATCATGGAGTTGCTTAAGGATACCACGCCTCCAAGTGGTATCATATGCTTTCTCAATATCAAAGAAAACAGCAGCATCTTTTATATAAGACTCCATTCTAACAAGCAGGTCGATGGTACTCTGTTTTTTTCTGAACCCTGATTGAGAGTCTTGTATTTATCATCCTCTCAAACAATATACATGGACAACTAGTAAGGGCAATGTGGCAGTAATGGGTGGGTTCCATCCCATCCTTTTCTGGTTTTCAGAAAGGTAAAACCACAGCCTCCCTCCACATAGAAGGAAAGCACCTCCTAATCCAGATGAAGTTATAGATGTCCAGCAAATGTGAGAGGAGGGAAGGATGCATATTCCTAATCATATCATAGGAAATGCCATCCGATCCGGGTGCAGTGGATCCACAGTGCTTCAGTGCATGATGGAGCTCATGGATAGAAAAGAGCCGGTTATAAGTTGATAGGATGCTGCTCCTGTTGGAGCCTAAAGCGCTGGAATTGGATGGAATAGTTGTCTGGGCTTGAAATATTAGCTAACGATCTGGCCAAGACATCGGAAATATGGGACAACTCTCCCAACAGTTCTCCCGCCTGAACAATGTTGGGAGCTGTAAAGCCATTGGATTTTCCCAATAGCTTTTACTCCCTCTTCCAGATTTTGTTTATAGGGGTCTGCCAACATATTGATGCGATGTAACTATCCAACGAGGTCTTTCGAGCTCAGCGAAGGGTGCATCGCCATGCTGCCCTTGCTCAGTTACGAGCAAGTTTCTTTACCATCGTGGGGCACGGATGGTAACATCGGCAAGCCTGTTTACATTCAGTGACAACTCTTGAGCATTTAGCAGACTACCAGGACAATTGTGGTCCACAAGCAGTTGAGCCAGAGAGTGGGATGAAGGAATTAGCCACATGATTGACGTGGGCTAGAAGATCATCAATAGCCACTTCAATATCTTCATGAGGGAAGGACCCATCATGGCTCGAGAGGTGCCTTTTGCTTTTTTAGTATTCCATCTTTTGCTCAGTGGTGGAGGAGGACCACCTGTACATAGTGTTATTACAATGGGGAAGTGATCACTGCCTCACAAGTCAGGATCCACTGCCCAGTCAAAATCAGCTCTACAGCTTGGTGAACAGAGAGAAAAGTCCACATATGTAAAGCTGTTTGTCTGGATGTGAAATGATGTGTGGCTGCCATTGTTAAGAAAGCAGACATCATTAGTGCCCAGAAATCTCTCAATCATATTTCTTCTAGGGTTGTTATCATGGTCCCCCCAAAGGGAGGGTCGAGCATTAAAGTCACCAATCAATAAAAAGGGAGGGAGGAGTTGAGAAATTAAATTAGCTAACTTTGTAGCTAAAACATTTGTATCTCCTTCCTCGCCAGGAGGAAGATACAGCGAACAGACCGAATAATGGCGACTGGAAAACAAGCAGACAGCAACCGCCTGCAGGTCTGTGTTAAGAGAGAGCTGGTTGTGGGAAACCCTGTTGTTAACAAAAACATCAGAACCATGACTTGGTTCTCCAGGGTTCTTATAATATCCCACAAAACCCAAAATGTTGGGTACTCTGCAAGTACCCAATCCTTAAGCACAAGCTTGAACTCTTCCCATTTAGGGAAGAGACCTTGGAGGTTCCAATGAATAATTGGAAACATTGTTACCATTTAAGCATAATGGTAGATTTCTTCCTACCCTTAGAGGAAGGAGATTTTTTATTTGAACTACCAGCGGAAGTAGTTTGTGTCATACTAGCATTAGGTTTGAAGTATGACAAAGGAGGCATCAGAAGCTTGAGTTTTGCCTTTGTTTTTGTTTTTTTAAGATGTGGCGCATCAGATTTTTATAAGTGGTTGTAAGAGAGAACTGTCTTCACTAGAGAAGCAGAGATGGAAGCAACTCCAGGTGTCTAGGGAACAGACGATGTTGACACAGCTGGTGGTATTGGTTGGGATGGTAGAGGTGATGGTGGTGGTGAGGACATGGGCAAAAGTTGTGAATTTGATGCTGATAAGAGAAGGATGTGGAGTCAGTTTTTGAGAGTCCTCCTCAGATGAAGGGGTAACCTCCACAACAGCTGGCTCCTGGCAAGGAGCAAAGGTTTGTTCCTTCTCATTCAGAGATCGAAGCAATTCCAAAGCAGTATTAACAGTGAGGGGGGGGGGGAGTGATAACTGGCTTTGGAGCTGAAGAAAAGCTTGGTCCTTTAGGGGCAGGGTGAATATCCAGAGGTGGAATGGATGCCACCTGAGGACCAAAATGATCAACATCCACATGTTCTGGAGCAGTAGCAAGGTGCTTAACTACCCTTGGGAAACCATGAGAGGATGGAAGGTTCTTCTTCTTGTTGGTAACCTCAGAAGCACCATTAGGTGCTGACCAAGAGTGTTCATCATGAGGAGATGTAAGTTTAGGATGGGGAGGACTTTTTACCTGGTCAGGCCTATGAGAACCAGTAGGAGGTCTCTGGCTTCTCCCTTTCTTTGACCTGGTAGAACGCAGAGCATCAGAAAAGCTCACACCAGGTTGGACATACATCTCCTTTACTCTTCGTCTGGCCTCTTTAAAACTGACCCTGTTCTTGTTTCTAATGGCAATGACTTCTCTCTCATAGAGAAAGAAAGTGCATTGCTGTGATGTTGCAGGGTGTTCTCCACCATAGTTAGGGCAGCACGGCTGTTTAGAACACGGCATCCCATGATAATCCGATCCACAATTCACACACAACTCTGCACATTTACAAAACTTGCTTACATGGCCAAAGCATTGGCAATGGAAGCATCACCATGGGTTTTCAACGTAAGGCTTAGCTGAGATGTTAAGATAGCCAGCCTTAACGTACTTGGGTGGTTCCAATCTTTGGAAGGTTAGGATTATGGTGCCGGTAGGTAACCTAGTGCCATTCACAAAACCTGGAAATGTAGTGGGCACTTACAACCTTCTGATTGGTAAGTTTTGATACCAGCCTGTCAACATCAAAATCTATTAACTCTCCCGATCAGATAATACCTTTACAGGTGTTAAATGTTGGATGCGAAGCAGAGGACATGTGTACAGAATAAAGACTGTAGGGTCTTAATCCACTGATGTTGCTTGCTTGATTTTGCCTCGACTATCAATGCGCCATCATTACCTGGCCACATTTGGGCAGGTTTGCCACATTTCTCAACAAAATCCTCTTAGACATCGAAGATGTCAGCTTTACTAAGAAGACTACTGTTCGCTTTCAAGACTAAAAATCTGTCATAATCCAACTCAGGATCGACTTCTAACCCAAAAGGATCAAAGCCTCTACCATCAGGGTCCAAGGCACAATGACCTGGGAGTTATTTTTGTTAAATTTACCCACATGAGTAAATATTTTATTTTGGGCTGCCCCTGGAGCCGAAGGCATGCACCAAATCATCACTGTGAGTCCAAAGAGCGCCAATACAGCCCAGGCGGGGTACCCCCCCCCCCTGACTCTCACTGTCATTTTAAAAATAGCAGAGCCACATAGCAGAGATTCTCTGGACTACAGTGCAAAGAAGACCTCCCAGAAACAAAATGACCCAGGCAGCCAAACCTCCTCTAGGGCACGGTCCTGCAGACAATACTCCCCAGTGAGCACATCCATCGACCAAAACAGAGGCAGAAGTAAGAAAGGATCAGTCCAAAAGGGTAGCCTGGTCGAGTATCAAGGGACTATGGGACCCACAAAGGCATAGTCGCAACTTTTGTTGAAACAGAAAAAAAAGTAGAAGGGAGAAGTGAAAAATAAAAGACAAAAATGTAAAAGAGGGTACCTAAGGTACTAAATAACTAAACTAAACTAACCTGTTAAAAATAAAAGCCTAAATCTACCTAAAGCTAACAAACTACCCAAACAATGGGTATTTTGGAGTAGCAGAAGGGAAACAATAGCAAGAGGAGTTTGAAAGAAGGATAGAAATAATTGAAAGGAAAACTGAAGGAAGGAGAAGAGGCTAAGCTGGGGTCGGATGTGGCGCTGAGTCCTGTCAACACCGCAGCCAGGATGGCAAATCTCTGTGCTGCTTACAGGTTATGATTGAGACATTTGCTATAATTAACTACTACACACACTACTTCTACTACAATTAAGGCATTTCTAATAAGGTAGTAGACAATATTACTAGACATGTCAGCATTGTTTTTCTACTAATGGTGTGGTGGAGCAAATGTGTGTGTGTGTGAAGAGCCATTCTCCCACCCTTTTCCCAATACCTTCTCCTTCCCTCTGTGCAAACGGGTGTGTGCGAATAACTGTCATTTAAATTTTGTTTTGTTTTTTTTTTCATTTTTTTTATTGATGTTTGTTTTCTCTTTTCAGATATTACTTTGTCTTAAATAAACTTAACGAAATATTGTACTTTGTTAAAAAATAATCTTTTATCAAATATATAAATATAAGTATAAATATTTATAGAATTGTTAAAGCTGTAAATTAAGTAAACATCGAGTTTCCATAGAATTGGTCGTGCACACTTGAATAAACACTTAAGAGAGTGGAAGCTTGAACGGACTATGAGAGGAGTTCTCTAGGCGAGTGCTCCACCCAGCCCTGACAAGGAGGGCTTTTCTTACCTCGCTTGCCACCTGCACTGCCCACCTGCATTGGATGATGAGCATACCCCCCCCCCTTTATCGGCCTACTACCCCCCCCCCCCCATTAAGTGCACAAGTGATAATCCCATACCCTTTTTTCGTTCATTTTTCTTGTCATTTTTGTTGCGTGGACATTGTTTGATCAAGTACCGATTGGTGGTATTGTACAGATTTGTTCTTTGCACCCATCATAGTTTTTTGTATTTTGTTTTCAGTTGGGGGAATTGTAATTTAGTATAGGTTATTTATTTTTGGTGCGCACCTGTGTTTATTTTCTTGTAATTAAATTGTAAATATTATTGTAGTATTTTTTTGTGAGTAAAGGGACTGTATATACAACCGTTTCATTCTCCTTCGATTTCTCACGTCCGAATTAGTGTAGGAAGCGGGTTGGATAAATTGGGGTTAGTCTAGATTTTCAACCCGCTACATTTGGCGCCCAAATAGGGATGTGAGATCTCAAAACCAGGAGTGTGAAAGGATTGGATTGCAGTCTACACCCAATTAGAGTGACAGGTAGTTTGGTTGTTTTTTCCCTTTGTCTATCAAAGTTACTAACCTGGGAGGATGGCTTCTGTGGAACAGGGCCTCCATGATGAGATCGTGAGACTGAGGCTGGAATTGAGGCAGAAAGAGGAGGACTGTATGATGTTGAGGAGCATGATTGAGGGATTGAAGAGTGATATGATGAGTATGAATGAGAAGACAGACAGGATGAGGAAAGAAATGGACGAGAGACAGAAGTAGGTCGACCAATGGATGAAGGGGTCAGGACCGGCACCAGGACCCTCGAACCTGACCCCTGCTCCGACCAAATGGGATGAGTGCAAGTGTGTGTGAGTCTAGAGAGGATAGGGTGATTGTGAATGATAGGAAGGACGGAGTATGGAAGAGAAAAAGGAAGACTGGGTCAAAGGGGAAGGATAGGAAGGTGAGAGGAAAAAGTGTGGACTCATTGTACTCAGATGAAGGAGAAAGTGATGGTATGATTGGTATGAGTGAGAGTGAGGGCAGCTCAAGTGAGAGTGAAGTGAATATGGGGAAGGGTATTTTGATAAGGAAAGTGCCAAAGGTAGATAGGTATAGGTTGCATGGTGGGAAAAGTATGGAAAAATTCTTCGGGGAATTTGAGCGATATTGCAAGCTTAAGTACCCGAAGAATAAGGGATACTGGATGAATGTTTTGGGGGAATGTTTGGAGGGAAAAGTATTAAAGTTTTTCCACATGATCATGAGTGTAGGGGAACTGAGGTATGATGTGGTGAAGGAGAGATTGATTGGGCAGGTGAAATGAATGAAAGAGAGTATGAAGTATAAAAGGGTGAATGAATTTGAGAAGGCTCGAATGGGGAAGAGTGAAAGTGTGAACATGTATGCACATAGGCTTGAGAGTATGGCAAGAATGAGGTATGGTGATGATTATGTGAATGAATGTAAACCACTGATGAGGAGGTTTCTGGACACGATCCCGCGAAAGGTGAGTGAATGGCAGAGTGGAAAGAGAAAGGAGAGAGTGAGACTGACAGGTGAACGGTTGATGTGGGAGGATGTGTTGGAACTGTTAGAAGATGGACAATTTGATGATGAAAGCGATCTAGAAGAGGATGGATGGTACAGTGTGAATGTTGGGGGTAAGAAGCCAAGCAACTTTCCTCAACCCCAGCAGTTTGTCAGCTACAGGGATGCCCTGAAGGCTGCACCAGCTGGAGTGATATCGAGCTTCCTGGGCCGGCAGAATGGATGGGTAAATGGAGGGTGGTCGACAGATGAATGTCAAGCATGGGAATGGGTATATGAGCGAACAACTGAGGTATATCCCATCGAATGAGAGGCAGAATGGAGTGAAAAGGAGTGTGGATGAAAGGGATATTCACTGGCTGAATGCAGGTGGACGTCTGGTGCATGTTTTGCGTGTGGAAAGAAGGGGCATATGGTGAAGGATTGTCAGGAAAGTGTGAAGGAATGTTTCAAGAGGAAAGAGAAGGGCCATTTGAAGAGAGACTGTCCAAAGTTGAATGGTGGAGTGGCTGCTGGAGGGAGTATGAAGTATGCTTGTGGTAACTGTGGAAAGGCTGGTCATTATGCGAGAATGTGCCCTGATCAGAGAAATGTATGTAGCTATTGTGCAATGGAAGGACATTCAAGTGAAAAGTGTTGGATAAGATTGAGAGCGCAAGGTGTGAATGGAAAGACTGAGTCAGGAAACTGAATCGTGAGAGGGTACCTGGTGAAGTACCCTCTGGGAGTGTGAGTGTGAAAGATGTGTTGGTAGGTCTGTCTAGTGTGAAAGTGCTCTCTGGTAGGAAGTATGAGTGTCTGAGTGTAAAGATTGAAGTGAACGGGATTGAGTGTTTGGCTTTGATAGATTCTGGGTGCAAGGCGAGCTTGGTGTATAAGGATGTGTATGACAAGCTGAGTGATAAAGCCCTCCTGTCTGAGTGTAAGGGTAGTTTGGTAGATATTGGTAGTAAGAGAGTGCCTGTGATTGGCATGATAAGGTCAGCTGTTCGAATGAGTGCAATAGTCTAAATTAAATGGCTTATTGCACCTAGTACAAACATAAAAACCAGAATAATCTTTGGATTATAGTGACAAATACTGAAATTCTTAGGAAGAACTTTGTTATACAATAGAGGATTTATATTAACTTTCTCACTGGGTAGATAGATTTACACATACTGTTTAGAGTAAAATAAATCATTGAGTTAACTTTAGAGAGTTACATAACAATACAGTGGTGTGCAAGACTGATCCAGCAGGAATGAAATCCTGGAATTAGTCTTTATCAGAATGGTGACAGGGAAATTGGATCGCTTTACCATGGATTGTGAATGAAAATGGGAACCGTTTGTTGCCATTTTAATCCAACCTGGTAAAAAGCTTCACTTCCTAGTCACAATCCTTAAAAAAAAGTTTCAGGAGCTTTGTTTTACCTACTCCTCTATATACAATGTATTAAAAATCGTTTAAATATGAGGAATTTTAATATAAAAATAACAATATATTAAGTAGCTCAAGATATTAATTACACTAGGGAACAATGTATTTGGTGAATTGACAAAAGTACATTTTCCTACCTAATTCGAGCATACTGAATTCAAATCTGAAATCAGATTCTCTCTAAATGCTACAGATTTTTTGTAATATCAATAACTAATATTATACAATAATTTTCATTTTATCACGCCTATCATCATGCCCTGAAGTAATTTTGAATCATCCTTTTGTTATTTATAGTAAAGCAGGTTTTTTTGCGCAAACATTTTATTGCATATGAGAAGAAACTTGAATTACCCATTAGGATTACAAATACTGTAATCAAATAGATGCTAATTTATTAATGACCGTACATCAGGCTGGAGGAACTCTTCGTTATTTCAATCGGGTAAAAATTTGCGTTTGTAACTCTTTCTCTTGTAAGTATTCTCTGGCTGATCTCTTCTAATCTTCCAGCAGTAGTCCGCCATCATGTGTCGATCCCAATGACCTTGGTAGCGCTCTTCCATCGTCATCAAATCCTGATAGAAGCGTTCTCTTTGTTTGTCACTCACGGCTCTCAGATTCTCTGGGAATCGGTCAAGATGACTATTTAGGAAATGCAGCTTCACACTCATGTTGTATCCCAGATCAAGATATGCTAAAAGCATATTAGTAACCAGATCCTCGTAGTTATGCACTTTTTTGTTTCCCAAGAAGTTACGAACCACAGCATAAAATGAAAGCCAGGCTGCCTTTTCTTTTTCATTCATGGTGTTGACGAATCTAGAATCACTCAGAAGTCTTCGGATTTGGGGACCATCAAATACTCCTTTTTATATTTTCGTATGACAAAGCAGGAAATGCTGATACTATGTACTGGAAACAATCATTGTAAGTGCTCAACGCCTTGACATACTGCTTCATCAACCCCAGTTTGAGATGAAGTGGAGGAAAAACGATCTTCTCTCGACTTATGATTGGCTCATTAACAATGTTTGGCACTCCTGCATCCAAAGTTTCCTGAACTGGCCAATCTTTTGGGGACCAGTGTTTGTCCCGGGCTCAACTGTCCCACATACAGATATAGCATGGAAACTTTGTATATCCCTTCTGCTGGCCAAGGAGGAAGTTGACCATCTTAAGGTCTATACATATGATCCAATTGTGTTCATGCTACTTAAGTAAATCCATGACCATTCTTATGTCATCGTGAGTTTCACGCAGATGGACAGAGTCACCAAGAGGAACTGCACCAAAGTCATTGCCATTATACAAAAGGACACACTTGAGGTTGTAGCGGGCCGAAAATCTAGGCTAAACCCCAATCGATCCAACCCGCTTGCTACACTAATCCAGACGTCAGAAGTCGAAGGAGAATGAAACGGATTGTATATACAGTCCCTTTACTTACAAAAAAAATTTACAATGATAATTACAATAATATAATTATAATTTATATTTACAAACAAAAATAAATAAACACCGGTGTACATAGAAAATAAATAGTCTTTTCAAATTAATCTTCTTCAACCAAAAACTTAATAAAATATGACAGGCTATACAACAAGGTCCACACTATACAATAAGCTCCACACGACAAATCAAGACGACAACACCCGAACAAGAAGAGGCATATGCATATGACTTATGGCTGGGGTGGTGGTGGAAGTAGTTGGCATCCAATAAGAAGGGCAAAGGCTCGTCAGCCAATGCAGGTAATGTCCTCCGTTTCAGATCTGGTCTGGGCGGATCACTTGCCTCAAGGATTTCTCTCGCAGTCCGCTGAAGCTTCACTCTTTGAAGATACCGGATGCGATAGTAGGGTAATATCCCAATGCGCCAAACTAATAATTATTTCTATATTTATTTATATATATATATATATTAGGATACTCCTAACTTTCAAAATTATATAAAATATATCTTTTGTTAAAGCTTAATTTAAGCAAAGAACTATCTTTTATAAGGAGAATGAAAGGGACTGTATATACAATCCATTTCATTCTCCTTCGATTTCTCACGTTCGGATTAGTGTAGGAAGCAGGTTGGATCGATTGGGGGTTAGTCTAGATTTCGGCCAACTACAAGGCTACACTTGGAGCTATCCAAAAACAGTCTCCACTCTCCACTCAGCAGGGTTATAGGTGCTGAGTCCCACCTCAGTAAACAGACCAGGAACATTGTGGCAGTATACAAATTGTTTGTCCTCAGAGAAATACTTAACAAATGTACTTTCCCTTGTTCGGTAATATGATACCCGTACCGACCTGTCAAGCATATGTCTTTCCCTCAACCTGGGGGCTAAAAGTTCTGCAGCTTTCTTTGAGAGCGCCAAATCATGTATCAAGTCATTCAAATCCTCTTGATTGAAACAGTGAGGAGCTAATGACTGTTCAGCATCTGATGATGAATCTGCAGACTTTGAATTCATTCCGTGGACGTCCATATCAGCTGTATCATTTTCATCCTCAGAGGAAGCATATCCACTGAAAATTGAAACTGGTAAAGACTCAGAATGAGGTACTGGCCAGATTGCCAAGGGAATGTTGTGGTAGTCAATCTTGTGCCAATTTTTCTTGCCAATCCCTTTAGTATTCACCAAACAGAAATAACAGTCAAATATATGATCCTTTGGCTCTCGCCACACCATTGAGATTCCAAAAGGAAGACCATTTCTCTTTCCTTTCGTCCACTCACAAAGATGTTCCACACAACTATGGCAAACAGCATGTGGGGCCCACTTCTTATCTTGATCGCCAAGCCAAGAGGAACATCAAAATATGCCTTATAAGTGCGGATCACAAAGTTTGATATATTGCACCTTTGACAAACTAGCATGTAACAATCACATATGTAGCAGAAGGTGTCTGGATCCTTAACGCAATTCCCTCTTGCTGAAGCCATCACTCTAACATGAGAGCTGAAAAAAGAAACAATAATGTCAATATTTTGCACAATAACATTTATTACTATCTTACTATTATGTACTGTAAAGTATTTGCTTTCTACAAGCACCCTCTCTGTCCATCCGGAGGGCAGTTTTCAGAGAAATGAGAAAATACAAATTACAGAATAACTATAGCATGTAAGTAGAAATGGATTATATATTTGAAATCAGCATGAAAAAAAAAATCAAAATTGGCAGATAAATCTAAGTCACCAGAAAATGATTAAAATTATTCTCCTGTGTTATTAATGAATAGACTTAAAAACTCAATTATAAGCATTTTGGATATTTTAAAACTTTAACACACTTTTTAAAGAGCCTGGATACCTTCAAATCCTTCCTTTGATCTACCGAAAGATTTTTGCCTGATGGGATGGTGTAAAATTCTAATAAAAAAGTACAGTTGCAAGAATGCCCAGCCAATGGCTATTGGATGATCTCTCCTCTGACCAAATGGAACAATTATATTAACCCACCTTACTATATAGAATTTTGTCCATTAGAATATCTGTATCATATCAAGAATAGAGAACTTAATACCTTTGTGTTCACTATTCTTGACAGAGTAAAATTGTGTGACAATAGGGTCCAGTCATTCTTTCTCTGCTTGTGAAGGACACACTTCCAGTTGTGTTAAATAAACTCATCCAAATAGGCAAAAAAAGAGTCCAGATGAGTTTGCTTGGAAATGCCAAAATAAAATTTGTAAACTATTTAAGGATACAAGCTCCAGAAGAACTGGATCTTTATTTGCCTAACGAAGATTTCAATTAAGGGAATGGATTTATATTATGAATGGTGAGAAAAGTGTAAAAAAAACAAAAACAGGTCAACAAGTGGGACTTTTTATTAATTTTGTCTAGAATTGCCAAAACTTTAGTAAAATATTAAAATGGCTACATTAAGGGGATGGTGGGGAGGAGAAAGTTCAAGTGATCAACCTAAACCTAACCTATTTTTTCATTTATGAAATGAACATTGCATATATTTCTTTTTGTGATATTTACATCAGGTTAGATATTCTCAAGTATATTTAACTTGTTCTTTCTGATATTCATAGTGGGTTTAACTATTTCTTAGCATGGCAAAATTGGCTTTATAATTCTTGACATGATCCAAATATCTTTTGGATATAATTGAATGAGTGCTCATATGTTTACTCTTTCCAGATAATCATCCTTATGCAAACTCTATAAGAGTTATATATGGTGAGGCTTATTATGCAATCTATTCTAGTTTTTATCAACTTTATTAAATTACAAACTGCCTTCTCTGTAAGACATCATCAAACATTTCCATAATTTTATTAGATGCTTTTACTTTTATCTTGTATATTAATTACTACATAGATATCTTCTTACATATTAAGCATAAGGTTATTAGGGAGAAAACAATAATAGACTATAAGTAATATAAAGTTGCAACATAATTTTATATAGGTACTCGTATATATAAAATTATACTAAGCAATTATACTACACAATATACTAAACAATTATCTCTAAAAAGATTCCACTTATTTCAATTATTTTGAAAATACTGGTTAATAATTCAAATAAATGTTTGATTTATGCACTTATGACAATAGAAATCAATTTGTATTACTCATGTGGCCCTCAAAAATTATTTCTATAAGAAAATACCACATTTGCTGATATAAATCACTTCTGGGCACCCAAAATTCCTATTCTACATTGGAACTGATCCAAAGGGATGAATACCAAAGGAAAATATGATTATAATTGTGAATAGGAATTAAATACTGGGGAAGGACAAACTAATATGAACACTTGACAGATACACTATATTTGGTTATCAATAAGGTGTTGTACCACCATTTGCCTTTAGTACAGCTACAATCTTTCATGGAATAAAATCATATCAGAATGTTGTTCCATTCTTTTCTCAAAACATCTTCCAATTGCTTCAGTAATGACAGAGGTGGAAATCTGCTTTACATTCCCTGTTCTAAATCTGCCCATAATGAAGGTGAAGGTGCTTGTCAGAGAAAAAGTTGGATTACATTCTGATGCTCCTCAAACCAAACCTTAACCTTTTTGGTTGTGTATATGGGTGGATTCTCATCTTGAAAAATGTCAGTGTCTGAAAAAAGTATGCTAGTCATAGTAAGAACTTCATCGTTGAGAATGTCTAGATATTTGTTAGTAGTAACCAGCCCACTGATGGCAATGATGGGACCAGCTGAATACCAAGATATAGCCGCCCAAACCAGTAGGATCCATTCCCATCTTTGATGGTTAGAAGCAGGCAGTTCAGATTGTAGGCTTCCTTTGGGGTTCTCCATATATAAATAGAACCATTTGTGGGAAATAATGTAAATGCTGACTCAGACATTCTTATAGTATCATGTGCCATGTTTTAGGATTGTGACATCATTTCTTTTACAATATGGTATTGACTTCCATGGACACTCATCTTCATGACGCATTAAAGAGTTGAGCTGTATCAGGTACACACTCCATGCCATAATATCTGGCATGACCAGTCAGAAAAATATAGAGGTATAATGGTTATCAGATACTTACTGAGGGATTAATACTCATTATGGTGTCCTTTCCACTTGATACACCACAGGAGATGATTAGGAACTAAGGCTGTGAGATTCTGGAGCAAGGCAGGCTCAAAACTGGTCCACGACTCCTGGAGGTGATGAATGAGCTTAGGTACATAGGGACAGAGGCGTTGTGGCCCTGTAGACACCTCTTTATGATGGATGGAATTTCTTGATGTAGTCTAATCCAAAAATATTTAACCACTTCTTAATGACCTTAGCTGTGTACACAAGTGCACCATCCTGCACAAAAACACCTCACTCTGGCAAGAGACAAAACAACCCTCCAAGTGGTTGCAGAGTAATTCCAATTACCTCTCTTTGTTCACAGTGACATTCTTTTCCAGATCACAAGTTTGCTGATTACATGATACCTGAAAGCACCCCAGACCATAACACTCTCAGGGCGTTTCACTATGGACTGAGTGTACCTAGGTTTAAGAGGGTCTAACCCATGCAGCATCCTGACATTACCCCCTTGATTCCCACTAACAATGGCCTTGTAACTACATAACACCTTCTGTCACTTCACTGGGTCCCAAGCTAAGTATTTCTTAGCAAAAGCAACTCACTTTTTTCTCTGGAGGAAGTTACAAGCAATTTCCTGAGGGGTGTGCGGTGGTAAAAATGGAGATGATCACTGGATGGTCATAACAAAGGTCTTCTTCAGCAGACATGGGTTTTTCTCCTAAATATTCCTCTTTGAGGTCTCATATGGATTCTTCTTGTGAAATCATAGTTCAGCAGCATAAGTCTTGCAAGCTTTCAGCATCGACCTATGAAAACTATGCAGAATCGCTCCTCTTATAGCAGCTATTTCCTTGTTGGACATGTTTGCCTTAAACAATGATGCTATGACTGAAACCTGGCCAGATTTCAAGTCCTTACCCCAAAACACTACACAAAAAAGGATAGTGGGTCATGCAAAAAAAAGCTCTTCACAACCTTTTAACTACAAACACAAAATCTAACGGAAGCTCATCTGCCTCCCACGCAACTTGCATACCAAAGAATGGCATTTTCCTTCGGTACTTTTTAGGGGATATGTTAAAAAACACCATTGTAGTTCGCATTCTGTTTTCATGCCAAGTATTACAGTGATGACTGTAAATTAACTTTTTAATATATTTAAACATATTTTTATCTAATAGTTTGCTAATTTAAAATTAGTAATTTTTAATATATTACTATATGAGTAGTGTTAAGAAAATTTAGTGAAAATTCTAAAAGAAAATATTTTTATTCTACTAGATTTAAATTTAAATACCCCATTAAAATTAAAATGATATACATTATATCTTTTTGTTTGAGTGCCTTTCTAGTACCATTTGCATACATCTTGTTGTCTTGTACACTCTATATAGGTGTAATCATTAATTCTTTATGAATACTCTTAGTAGGTTTACAGTGCCAAATAGCCCCTGAGATTGATATGCACTATGAACAAATAAATCAATCTTAGTATGTTTATGCTTTTAGATGCTTTTATTAACACTTTTCTGTATTTTGCACAAAATAGATAGAACCTTGTTTTATGTTGTGATCACTTTTATATATATGCAACAAAGCAAGCTCACAGGGAAAATTAATACAAGGATTCCAAGTACTTTTTAACTTTATTTTGAGTTCTTTATCAAGGAATATATATATATATATATATATATATATATATATATATATATATATATATATATATATATATATATATATATATATATATATATATATATATATATATATATCACTTTATGACTAGACTTATTACAAGACAGATTTCCTTTTAGAAATACGCCTGGGAAGAATATTTGCTCTTCAAGTAAACATGCCCCTCCCACCTCAATTTTTCCACTTTCTTGCAGCCTGTTGACCAATATTATTTCATACTTAGTTATTATCTATAGCTTTCAACATGAAACCAATGTAATTAGCTAATAATACTTGTTTTTCATTTCTTAAGAATGCAACTGGTTTCAACAGAAAATACTTAGGGTAAGAATATTTGTCAAATTTTAAACTATAAAATGCATATAAAAATATTGGCTTTAATTTAGACCTTAACCCTTTCACTTCGCCTGGTTGATCTCCTGAACCATAATTATATTTATTTCTTCAAAGCCCTTGTACATATCTAGTGACTAATTGCAATTCAGTTGGCTAACTGAGCATTTTCACATATATAAATATAGTTTTAAAAGAAATAACATAATTTAATGAATGAAAATAGCCACAAGGGCCTATCAGAGGTCATCCCAGTCAACCACAACCCATAAACTACATCTACAAGATTGTGTCTGAACTGCTTAAAAATGCACCACCATCTTGGTTTGTCAGAAACTAAATAAGGCAGCTACTGCTTAGAAAGGCCTCACCATCATGGCTTGTCAGAAAACTAAATCATGTAATACATATATCAATAATATTATACACAAATTGATATTACAATATGTAATTTGTCAAAATACCACTTAAAAACCATGATAACCTACGCTCCCCATATGTTCATCTAACCTGTGCTTGAAACCATTTAAATGTGGATTGCTTACTGTGGTGAACCATTCCAGTAATCTACCACTCTGTTGGTAGATTACTCAGTGCCTTCTTCATGAATCATAAGCATAAGCATGTTGTTACAGAGAAGGTTTCTTTATAATTTTCTATACACAATGAAAAGCAATTTGTAGATATTCATATTGAAGAGAGTGGAGAAAGTGGATATGAATTTCATCCAGATAATGATGGTAATATAAATAATCTAACTTGGGAAAACTTTTCAAGTGATTAAACTGTCATAACTGATGTTGAACCTCCGGTGAAAAAAATAAAAGTGTTGAACCAGCTTTCAAATGGAAAATAATCAAGCACATAATATTGAACAATTTAGAGGATGTATTTTAACATAATTCAACAGATGACAAAAGCCACACGGATGTATCAGAAGAATCGGAGTCAACATACCTTATAAACTGCATTCACAAGATTGTGTCTGAACTACTCAAAAAAGAATCACCATCAAGGCTTATCAGAAACTAAATCATGCAGCTACTGCTTAAAAGCATTCACCCTCACTGTGGTGGTAGGTTCCGGGGGCCTGCAATCACATTCCCTGCCACTCTAACAGAGCCGCCTGGGTATTTGAAGGAAGGATAATGAGGGGTAATCTAATAATTTTAATTTATATAGGAAAAGCCCTCACAGAACATAACACCAAAAATAGCAAACCCTAAATGATCGCAATACTAAAATATATACAGCCTTATAATATAAATATCAGCCAGTGTAGAAATATAGATAACCCCAAAATAAAGAAATACATATATGCACACCACTGAAACTACTAAATATATATAGGGCCTCACAATATATAGATATCAGCCAATGCAAAGAGATAGATTTGTCACACACCCAAAAAATAAATATATAGATAGGATCATTGCAACGATTTCTCTCTAATAACAGGTACCAATAAAGGGTGAAAAGGGGGAGGGAAAGAGAGGAGGGCTCACTTTGTTCTAGGAATTCCTTAATGGCATTCTGTCTTAAGGAAGGGGGATGCATGAGTTATAACCCCTTTGTTGGAGACTGGGAGGCACTACTTCTAACTACTGCAGCATTGGAGACTGGGAGACTCTCTCAACAACCCATGCTTCAGGATGGTCCCTTCTCAATCACAGGGAATGTGAGTCAAGGCTGACTGCCACTGCCTCTCAGGGTCCAAAGTGGCTGGAATAACCGGTACCAAGGAGTCACAGATTCATTGCCACACTCAAACATTCCTATTATCAACACTCTCACACACAGTGATACTTACCTGGTTGCTTGTCCAGCTCCCTCTGCTTTCTCACTTATTCACACAAATTCCTCACTTCACAAGTATAAAGTATAATTTTAGTTTTATATATTTAAAATTTTGCCTGTGAGGGTAGACAAAGGTGAATTGGGAAGCACAATACAAGTCTATTGGGTCTCCACACTGAGATCATCCGCTCTCATCCTCTTCATTCCATGCACCCACACTAGAAAAGAAGAAAGGGATCAGACATTTGGGATGGTGAGGGGAGGGGGAGTTGGACAACTACTCAATACTACATCAAAAAAACAAATCATACAATACACACATCAATTATATAATATATACACAAATTGACATTACAATATGCATCTTGCCCAAATACAACTTAAAAGCCATAACAACCTACCCCCCCTACCCATATACTCATCAAACTAACCTGTGCAATAAAAGATTTAAATTTGGACTCCTTATTGTCTCCTGTGGTAAACCATTCCAATAATCTAACACTCTTGGTGAAAAAATACTTTCTAACATCCCACCTACAGCTGTTGTTAATTTTCAAGTGGTGGTCCGTAGTCCTATTACTACCTTCCAACTCAAAGAACTTGTTAAAATCCAACTTATCTACCCCAGAACAAATTTTAAAAAGCTCTATCATATCTCCCCTCACACATCTTTCAAATCTACCCTATCTACATATTCAAGGTGCTTCAGGGAAGGCATCATCTTTGTTGCTCTCCTTTACACTGAGTCTAGCAGGATGATATGTCTAAAGTGTGTGAACAATGCTTGTATACAGTACTTTAAATGTGGCCTGACATATGAGTTATATAGTTTAAGGATAACCTCTTTACTTTTATAAGTAACATTCCTCTTATTGAACCCCAACACTATTTTTTGCCTCAATACACTGCTTCAAAAACTTCAGTGACCTATCTACTACTACTTCTAAGTCCTTCTCATCCTCTACTCCATCCATTTCATAGATAAATTCTCTTATTTCTTCCCATGTAAATAACTACATTTTTTAAGATTAAAATTCATCTGCTACTTCTATGCCCAACCTAATAACATTTAAGGAACTCTGCACTTTAAAGTTAGATTCAATTTCATTTACTACAGTTGCCAATTTTGTGTCATCAGCAAAACTGACACTTTACTATTTAGACCCACCCCCAAAGATCACTAATATAGAGTAGGAATAATAATGTGCCTTGAACTGATCATCGAGGTATGCCACTGATAATGTCCCTTCACTTGAAACTGACCCGGAGCAGAGGAACCAATCAACTAAGTGTACTAGACCTTATAATGACAAATGAGGAAAGCATGAAAGACTCCATAAATATTATAGCCCCTCTAGGAAAAAGTGATCATAACATGATAGAATTCAATTATAACTGCTACACCAACAGAAAACTTAATAAACAAAGGATATACCTACATTTATGACAGAGGGAACTACAAAGACATGAAGGAAGAGTTTACAGCAGAGTCGGCAGAACAGATAGAAAGAGGAGAGTATGGAGAGACAATTGAAAATATTCTGGGACAAACTGAAAGAGTGAGAGGCAAAATACATCCCAAGCAAGAACTTCATTACAGATGACATACAGAGATCAAAGTTAAACAATCTGAATAAAACAATGAGGGATGCCATAAGGAAGAAACATAGATGCTGGCAAAGATACATGGAAACAGGTGACCCATTAAAATTCAAAGAATATGCAAAACAATGGAACAAGGTAAAAAGATTAACAAGAACTGACAAGGAATATGAAAACAATATTGCCAGGGAAGCAAAGAAATTTGGAAGCATGTAAAAAGCAAACTGAAGACTAACAATATGATACTGGATCTTTTGGAGGAAGTAGACAGAAGTTAAAGTTGCAACTACCAACAAAGAAAAGTTGCAAGCACTGTGTGAATACTTTGCAACACTATCTACCAAGGAAACAGAATCAGGGATAGCAATATTTGATGATAGACAGGTATACTATCCAATTCAAAATGCTAAAATCACAGATGAGGTGGTTATAAGAGCCCTCACAAATCTGAAAACTGATAAATAACCAGGTCCAGACTAAATCCATCCAAGAGTGCTAAAAGAACTAAGGCATAAAATCAGAAAGGTGTCGATGATCAACTTTAACACAGTTTTCCAAACCAGCAAAGTTTCAGGAGTAGAAAATAGCAAACATAAATGCATTACCTATATAAGACAGGAAGCCAAAAAACAAGCAGGAAATTATAGATTATCACATGTATAATCTACAAGATCATGGAGAGAATAATGAAGGAAAAGATATTGATCACTTCAAGAGAAATAATTTATTCAGCAAGAGGCAATTTGGATTTATTAATGGATGCTCAACATCATTGCAATTGCTACAGGATGAATGGACAGAAATATTGGATAGGCAAGGGAACATTGGTATTGTATACCTCGATTTTATGACGGTATTCAACACTGTCCCGCACCATACACTATTGGTCAAGATGAACACTTACAGTATAAACAGGAAAATCCTAAAGTAGTTAGAAGCCTTCCTAACAGAATGAAGGCAGAGAGTCATGCTAAGTTCAGCTGAGTCAGACTTTAATACCTCTGAAACAGATTAAGAGAATTTGTTCTTTAATGGAATAATGGACAGCCATTTCAAAAAATGATCTACCATCACCAATGAACATATATATGAACATTTCTTGTTCTTGACAGTAGTAACAGATTGTGGTTAAATACAAAAACTTAGATGAGCGCACACACCCCTGCTTGACAGTCTGAATAATTTTCCACTGAGTTTCAACTTTAGATGGAACCAACCTTAAACTAGAACAACACAATCAGCAAACAAGAAGGATAAAGATGTATGCACAAACTATCGCCTCTGAGGTCAATTAACAAAGGGTCACAAAACTTGAATCATACCCACCACTTTGCCTTCTCTGCAGTGGGAGTGGATAGGTTGAACCAGCCACACAGATTTATAGCTACTAATTCAAAGGGGTTTTGTGTGATAATTTTAAGGGTTAGTGGAGAGATTTGAACTCACCTTTGATTTAGACAATTCAAACAAGTGGTGGCAACATCTGATATAATTATGTATATGCCAGGAGTTCAAAATTGTTGATTGACTGTGGTTGCAAGTTTATCCCTAGCCAAATGCCCAAATTCTTGATGGAGTTAATGATTCACTTAACTGCAAAATCTTTTGTGATAACAGGATATAATTTATCACTTGTTTTCCAATGAACCAAGTCATTTTAAATTTGTAGATCTTGATAAAATGGTTTGAAGCATTTTATATTTCTATCTAACATAGTTTGGGGTCTTCCCCGGTGGATATATTTCTTCAGACTCTTAATTAAGAGGTTATTGAGTTGGTGGTCTTCAATTTCTTCAAGTGGTATTATTTCTTCTTCATATGTTGGACCAGGTATTACTTGGGTTTGCACAAACTCTATTGGAAACATATCCAGTATTCTTTTGGTTAAGGATTCACCTTCAATATTTGGTGAGAATTCAGCTCCCTCCCAACTTGTGAAGGAACACACTAGAAGTCATAATCGGGAATACCATACAGGGTAAACCATTGGCAAGTTATGGGTCACTAGTTATGGCTGTTTATGGCAAGTACAAAGGTCGCTGGCCTATAAGTTATTGGTTACCAGTTTGCTGTTTTTCATCCATGTACTAATCTTTCCCAATGTTGCTTAACTTCAATGTAGTGCTCTTGGGATATTTAGTTAATGGGTGCCGACTCCAATTGTAGGGAAGATTATCCTCTTGCTTGGTTTTAGTGAAGTAGGCTGGGTAAGAGAACCAGTTGAATTACTCAGGAAAAGGAATCTCAGAAGGTGGGTTCAGGGACTCTTGATTGGGTGGAGGACTCGGTAGGCTTAGGCAGAAAGCACTTGATTGAACTTGTATCCAGTATTTAAGGCAGGCCTACTAATGTTTAAATATATTTCCAACTATCCTTCTGACTACGTGTCTTACTTTTTGACTCTTGACTGCCTCTAGGCTCTACCCAGAGCTGTATTTATTTATTTAAGGAAAACAAGAAGACAGCCGCCCAATCCTAATGGATTCTCACTGGCAGCACTGATAAAACGGGGTTGTACGAAAAAGGTCACAAGGGGTGTGGAAAACACCCAATAAAAATGGGGAAAAGCAAAGGACTAAAGGAAGACAGCACAAAACACACAGACACACAACACACATTCTAAAAACAAATGATGTGCGTCAGCCGCACAGGAGGGTACAAGAAAAAGGATAAAACAATAAATCAAAAGACAAGAATGAAGACAACTTACAAAAGGAGTAAAATATCAGTTTGCAATAAAAATGTAAGGAGGGAGGGTGACCGAAGGGAGTCCTCTGCTAAAAAAAAGCGAAGTCAAGCAGGGGGGGGGGGGATCAACAACCCAGCTTCAACCTGAAACTAAATAGCCATGGGTCAGTCACATGTGCCCAATTCAAAACCGGCACAGAGCAACCTCCCAAGACTGGAGTCGCTGAGAGCTAGAGGACCAGGGATGGACATAATGTTCAATAAGGGACAGCTTAGAGGGGGCGAAAAAAATCCCACTCCCTCTACCACAAATGAAAGCTATATGCCCTGACTACGGGGTATGAGTCCCTAGAGGGCGGAGGGGCAGTATCCAGAACCTCAAGGGCAGCCGAATGGCCTCCTTGTTGCTCGGAGCCCAACAGAATGCCACCCTGTAACGGGAGGCATTTCTAACCAGCCAGGAATGAATCCCTAAAACCTAAGGGTAGGTAGATGTAAAAGAACGAACCACCTGCAAGCAGGCAGTTCGTTAAAAACAATAAAATCTGAAGAATTGAGGGATTAAATAGTTAAAAGCCAAAAGAATGGCCATCAACTCGGCAGTAAAGACTGATGCTACAAGAGGGAGGGCAGAGCCAAGGTACTCCATAAAGGATGCCGTGGCCAAACCAAAACCGAGGTCTGACTTCGAGCCGTCAGTATAGATGGAATGCTGGTGCGCATGAGAACACACATATTCGAAGAAACAGGCACTTTAGTAGACGAGGGTCAGTAGACAATTTCTCAAAACCCCAGAAAGCAGTACAGACCTCAGGAGGGCAAACGCTCCAACACGGAGACAGCAGGATTGGAAGGGCCAACACCGCGTGAATACCCAAGGAGGTGAGATGGCCCCCAACCCAGAGTCCCAGAGGCCGGGGATAGAGATGGCTGCCAATCAAAAGAGGCCGGGGCAAAAAGGCACTCATGGACAGGGGAGGAAGGGTACTGCTGAACATGAAATAGGGATGGTAGGCACACCTGCAGCTGGTGATATCGCAAGGGAAGCACGCCACCCTCCACAAAAGGGCTTTAAACACGAAGCCCTCAAGCAACGGAAATGGGAAATCCAAGTGAGCTTGTTATCAAGGTTAAACCCATGGCCTTCGTTTTGGTGACCGAAAAATAGAAACCCTTGGAGACAGCATGGCCCGACACAGCATCAATTGCCAGCTTTAAACGACAGGCAGCAGAAGGCAAGCGGGGAGAACAAAACAATGCCAAGTTATCCACAAAGAGAGAAGCCGAAACCCCCTCCAGAAGTGAAACCAGACTATTAATAGCAATGGCGAAACATGTCACTCTTAAAACACACCCTTGGGGAACACCCTCCTCTTGAACCTGCATGCCTGAGAAAGCATCCACAACACAAACCTGAAAATTACTTGATAATAAAAATTCTTGAATAAAAATGAGTAAAAAAAATCATACCCCAATCATATAAGTGACATACTACAACCACTGTGAAAACCACTTGGAAATGGGGAGAGGAGCGAGTTGGATTCCAAAAACCAAGTAAGGCAAACTTGAATTATCCTCTTGAATAACTTACTGAGGTAGCTCGTAAGAGCAATCGGGGGATAGTGACTGGGGTCTGAACCGTCCTTACCGGGCTCGAGAAAGGGTAGAACAAGCCCCACACACCATGAGGGCGGATAAATCCCTTTGACCCAAACGAGATGTAAAGGTCAACCAAAAAATAACTCGGAGTGGGGATGAAGGCAACAGAGAAAGTCGTAGTGGATTCATTCATGACCGGGAGGTGGAACCACAGTGAGACAGAGCATCCTGCAGCTCATAGATGCCACCTATAAGAGTAGGTGGTGTATGTGGTAAAATCTAAAAGATGAGACTCTATAGCGGCCTTATAGAGTGCCATACTACACTCTGTACTCCATTTCCATACTCCAGATGAGGTCTCACCATTGACCTGTATAGCATTTTGAACATCTTGCAGTCCATGTGATTAAAGGTTCTCAGGATCTCTAAATGTAAGGTTCTGGTCTATGATGACACCGATATCCTTTTCAGAAGTTGTAGTAGATATATCACACTGATGGTCTACTGCATTTAATTTATAGTTCGGCATTGCTTTACTGTTACTACATACTGTCATGGCTTTATACTTAGCAGGATGAAATTTAAGGAGCCATTTCTCAGACCAGGTCATCATTGCACCCAAGTCAGTTTGAAGTACTCTTTTATCATCCACGCACATGATTTTTCTAAACATCTTTATGTCATCAGCATACAGGTATATATACTCCTCATTTACCTTTACTCTCTGTTTTCTGTTGTTCAAAATCGATGTTATCCATTTGAGAATATGACCTTTTATTCTAAAACTATTGACGTTACTGATGAGTCTCCTGTGCAGAATCTTATCAAATTCTTTCATAAAATCCATGTACACCATATCAATTTTGAGGCCATTGTCCAGAGCTTGAGTCCACGCTACAACTATTGGAAGTCATGGGACTTCCAATAGTTGTAGCGTGGTGGATCGCTTCTCGATAAATCCATATTGCTGAATGGTGACCAAATTATTTGAATTTATGGGCTGCATTATTCCCTCTCTCACAAGCTTTTCAAGGATTTTACATGGTATGGATGTTAAACTAACTGGCCTATAATTTGCTGGATTACTTGCTTTACCCTTTTTGAATATTGCTGTTATACTGGCCTGCTTCCAATGTTCAGGGAGGTAACCATTCTGAAGGGGAAGTTTGATAAATTAGAGTTAGTGGCCATGCTAAACACACTGAAAGTTGCTTCAATATCCTCAGATGCACTTCATCTACTCCTGGTGATTTAGGGCCTTACAATTATATATATACTGGACAATGCAGAAAATGCAATCACACACAACTATAAAGAAGGAAATAAATATTGGCCAATGTGGAAATACAGATTAACAACGAAGTCTAGATTCTCTACAATAAGTACTGAGTACACCCTCAAACTAAAGGTCCCAGGCACGCAAGTTGGGAAGAGGAAGAGAGAGGGCAGGAGAGGCAGGCTCGCTTTTCTTCCAAGGGTTGCTTAATGGTGGCCTGTCTCAAGTGACAGATTTGCGAGTTCCAGTCAGTGCAAAGCATTCTGCACTCAGGGAACTGGGACGCATAGGTTCCAACGACTGTGGAGAGTGGGAGGGTGCTGGCTCCAACTAATGCATAGGAGACTGGGAGGCACCTTAAGAGAACTGCTCTTAAGGATGGTCTCTTTCAATAGTGAGTGGAATGAGCAAAGGTCAAGAGTGGCTGCCACTGCCTCTTAAAGAAAGATGTCGATTAACATAACAATTTCATGGATGACAAGAGCCTATCAGAGGTCATCCGCATCTCTCAGAACCCACCTACAGAATGCATCCATAGTTAAATAGAGAATTTAACTATGAAATGGATGGGCATTGGCTGAGCTCAGTAGAGGATGTGAAAGATCTAGGAGTAGTAATAGATAAGTCATTAAGGTTTTCTAAGCAGTGTATTGAAGCAAGAAATAGGGCAAATAGAGTGCTGGGTTTCATTAAGAGAAATGTCAGTTACAAAAGTAAGGAGGTTATTCTTAAACTCTAAAACTCTTATGTTAGGCCACATCTAGAGTACTGTATACAGGCATGGTCCCCACATTTTAGACACGATATTAACCTTCTTGAGTCAGTGCAATGGGAGGCAACAAAGATTATTCCTTCCCTGAGGCACCTTAAATATATAGATAGACTGAGGGTAT
This sequence comes from Ceratothoa steindachneri, assembly GCA_963969495.1. NCBI lineage: Eukaryota > Metazoa > Arthropoda > Malacostraca > Isopoda > Cymothoidae > Ceratothoa > Ceratothoa steindachneri. The sequence continues at coordinate 73,779,438 of OZ018336.1, read as the reverse complement.
TAAATATGTTCTCGTTCAAAAGGAGGTGTGTGAGAGGGGATATGATTGAGCTCTTTAAATTTTTTGGGGGGATAGATAAATTGGATGTTAGCAAGTTTTTTGAGTTAGATGATGAAAATCGGACTAGAGGTCACCACTTGAAAATTAAAAAGCAAGGGTGTAGGCTGGATTTAAGAAAATATTTTTTCACCAATAGAGTGGTAGACTTCTGGAACAAATTGCCGCGGAGGGTAGTAGGTAGTCCAAATTTAAATGTATTTAAGAGTAGGTTGGATGAGTTTATTGGAGAGGGAAGTTGTGATGGTTCCTAAGTTTTGTATATATTAATATTGTTTGTATATATCTATAGCTGCATGATTTAGTTCTTGACAAGCCTTGATTGATGATACCCTTGTTTCTGGATGTAGTTTTCTTAGGAGTTTAGGTGCCTTAAAAAAGAGGCCGTTTGACTCGGATGACCTATGATGGGCCCTTGTGGCTTTTGTCATCTTATATTATATTGTGGGGGACTTTGATTTTGTCTTCCCCTGGCGATGGTGCTTTTAGTGGGTGGGTTTTGACGGATGCGGATGACCTTTGATAGGCCCTTGTGGCTTTTGTCATCCGTGAAATTATGTTATGTTATGATTGTGTCAGATCATGCACCTATAATATACAATTAGAACCATACACAGGAATGTGTCAAAAACAAAAAGCATCATCCTCAACACTTGTCAAAATCTAAATCAATCATAATATACAATAATAAAAAACTGCATCCACAGGAATAGGTCCAGAATACACCCCCCCCCCCCCCAGTTTATCCTCCCTCCCCATATAATCATCTAATCTGCGTTTGAAAACATTCAGGTTTGGACTGTCTACCATCTTGATGGCAAACTATTCCAGTAATTTACCACTCTATTGGTGAAAAAATATTTTCTAACATCCAACCTGCACCTCTGTTTTTTAATTTTTAAGTGGTGACCCCTAGTCCTATTACTACCTTCCAACTCAAATAACTTGCTAAAATCCAACTTATCCATCACAGAACAGATTTTGACGGATGCGGATGACCTTTGATAGGCCCTTGTGGCTTTTGTCATCCGTGAAATTATGTTATGTTATTTTAAAAAGCTCAATCAACTCTCCCCTCACACATCTTCTTTCAAATGAGAACATATTTAGTACCCTCAGTCTATCTTCATATTCAAGGTGCTTCAGAGAAGGTATTATTTTTGTTGCCCTCCTTTGTACTGATTCTAGCAAGTTGATGTCATGTCTAAAATGTGGTGACCATGCTTGTATACAGTACTCAAAATGTGGCCTAACATACAAGCTGTAGAGTTTAAGGATAACCTCTATACTCTTGTAGCTAACATTCCTGTTAATGTATCCTAGCACCCTATTTGCTCTATTTTTTTGCCTCAATACACTGCTTTGAGAACTTCAGTGACCTATCTACTACTACGCCTAAGTCCTTCTCATTCTCAACTGAATTCAGCCAATGCCCATCCATTTCATAGCTAAATTCCCTATTATCTCTTCCCTTGTTAATAACTTTGCATTTATTAAGGTTAAAAGTCATTTGCCACTTCTGAGCCCAAGCTAATAACTTATTTAAGTCACTCTGCACTTTAAAGTTACCCTCAACTTCTTTGACTACAGCTGCCAATTTAGTGTCATCAGTAAAAATTGACACTTTGCTATTTACAGCCTCCCCAAGAGCTCTAGTAATAGAGAACATAAATCATGACTGTAAAATCCTCCCCAGCAGTAGGCCCTGCCTGCGAAATGAGGAAGACCCAATAATAATATAACCAAACACAAAACCTATCAAAAAAGCATGAACGCCTTAAATCAAAGAACAAAGACAGTAACTATACAAAACAAAGGAATTTAGAACAACACACCCTAAACAAATAAAGTAAATAAGTACAGTATAAAAACTGAATTTGAATTAGAAGAACATTACCTCAAGGTACCCCAAGCAAAATCACCAATACGATATAGGAAACAAAAACTTAGAAGCAACTAGTACAACACAAACCCAAAAACAATTAGAAGATAGAAGAACGGCAGAAGAAAGATCAACCAGTAACCTAGCTGAAGAAAAGAAGTGAATATCTCATTGAAATTGAAGCAAATTGCTTACCTTCATGATATACAAGTGGCTGGAGAGCATATGGCTTATGGGGATCTCCTCTTCTCATGTTACTTTTTTATGTAGTCATCATATCTGTTCTGAAATATATATTAGCACTGTTACTCTATTGCATGTTCTGGTGGTAGGTTCCTTGAATTGACCACTCAGGGGTCGGAGGAATTGTTTCGCTTTGTGGTCCTGTGTCGCATCCTCTGGATGCATTTTATGTATATTGTAGATTAGATCTGACGAACTCCTGTAAAGGGTGACAATGTTGATGACTTTTCTCTGGTAAGAAATCTTTTGTGTGTTGACTGGAACAGGAGCTGCCAAGTGTAGGCCATGAATGGTCTTTTGCAGTCCCCTTCTTTTCTTATGTTCTTATATGAATTAGAGTTGCAGTGTGGCCACTGCAAGGAACATTCAGTGGTTCCATAAAGTAGCTAAGGGGCAGATTGAAGTTAGCAAGCAGATGTAAGCACACCATTAAGCCTAACTAGGAGAATGGCTGCTATTAGAGGAAGAAGTGTAACCCGTTGAGGCGAAACAACATGAACATGGAGGATGAGACCAGGGAAAAGGACAACAAACATGGCAAATAATGGCTCCACACCTGTAGGGGTTAAAGGAACTACACCAATACCAATGAAGATAATAGGTAGACCCCAGAACTCACCTACTCCTGGAGCAGATACCTTGATCTGTCCAGGTGCACCAAACAAGGTATGTGGACGGAACTTTTATGATGATGATGATTGTATCAAATGTGATGGATGCTCCCAATGGTACTACTCAAATGTCAAAACATGGATAAAGATGAACTAAAAAAAAATTCTCGAGATGGAAGGGTATATATTGCATTAGTTGCTCAGCCAATGTACCAGATTTGTTTAAGGCAAAGGACTTTCTGAAAGATGGGAAGTAAGGTTCAATTGCTTGAAAAGGACTTGAAGGAAATGAAAACCAGAGTGGTTACCCTGGAGAATAAGACTGACTACAAGGAAAGTGATGAATTCAAAGAAGCAGTGTAGGGAAAGTTAAAGAAATATAGAGCTCATGAGGAAGAGAAGGCATTTAGGAAATCAAATCTCATCTTTCAAGGGATTGAGGAGCCCACAGGAGCAAGCAGTGAGGAAAAATATATAGCAGATGAACAAGTTGTTAAGGAAATTGCTAACAGTATTGGAGTGACAGATAATGTGAAGATTAAAATGGTGAGGCGACTTGGTAAACCAAAACCTAGAAAATCCAGATTACTAAAGGTTGTGTTTGAAAGTGAAAGTAGTAAATGGGACATCTTAAGGGGAAGTGCAAAACTAAAGGAACATGAAGCCCTAAAGGATATTCAAATTAGGCCTGATAGGACATATGAGGAGAGGAAAGCATATTCAGAATTAGCAAAGCACAGGAAAAAAACAAAAAATGGATTATAAGAAGGAGGAAATTGGTCCAGATCGATCTGAACCAACCACCAAGAAGATATTAGGATTAACTGACCTCAAATGCATGTATATTAATATAGATGGTGTAAATAGTAGTATTAAGTGTGATTCCTTGGAAATAGCAATTGAACTAAATAATCCACATATAATATTTTTAACAGAAACAAAACTTAAACCAATAGACATATCATCCACTTTCCTCAATACATGGAAGTACAATATTTACAGAAGGGATAGAGGTACAGATGGTGGGGGTATATTAATAATGGTTTATAAAAGTTTGACTTCTACAATAACTGAAAATGAAGCTTGGGACGATGTTGAAGCAGTGGTAAATACAGTAATAATAAGAAAGTACTACTTGGGTGTATATATAGGTCACCTGGGTCACAAGCTGAATATAATGAGGGGGTTAGAGAGGGAATTGAGTCAATGAGTAACACTAATGTAGACCAAATATTACTGTGCAGAAACTTTAACTTTAGGGAAATAGATTGGTCAAGTCATACCATTGCAGGGGGACCAGAGAGTGAACCACTGAAATTTTATGACAGATGCCAGGATCTGTTTCTTCATCAACACATTGATCAATTCACTAGGGTAAGGGGAAATGACATACCTTCCACACTGGATCTCATATTTTCAAAAAATGAACAGGAAATTGATGAAATTGAGTACAAATCTCCTATTAATACTAGTGATCATGCTGTTTTGGTTTTTAACTTTTGGTTTTTATTACAAAGGTAAGAAGATAAATCAGTACCTCAATGCGGTAAATTGGGATGAATTGCTTGGAAATAAACCAGTGGAGGAGATGTGGAAAAACCCTACTATGAAAATATAATTAAGCCATAGAAAGGTATATACCAAAAGTACCAATATGTCCAATGGGTAAGGGTAAGCTTAAGTGGTTGACAGTGGAGGAGAGGAGAAAAAATGATGCTAAGTAAAAGCATGGGAGATACCTCAAAAGGAAGACTGTACACAGGTATCAACACTATTGTTTGAAAAGAAACATAGCTACCACAGCAGCAAGACAAGCAAAGTTTACTTTTGAACAGAGGCTGGCACATGAAGGGAAAGTTAATCCAAGTACCTTTTATTCATATTGTCACAACAAGACTACAATAAAAGAAGAGGTAACCCAGCTCAGGACTGCATACACTTCCCTCACTACCACAAACCTAGAGGCTGCAGAATTACTAAACCAAGAATTCCAAAAGGTTTTTCAATGGGAGGATGACCATATACCATAACACATTCAGACATTTGTAGGCATAGGACTACAAAACTGTGAATCCTCACCAGAGGATGTGAGGGTGGCACTTGAAAATTTGAGGTCCAACTCAGCACCGGGTCCTGATGGTGTCCACCCTAGTGTACTTAAAGAACGTAGTGCAAGCCTGGCACCTCCTTTGTGGAGGATTTTTACAGAATCCATCAGGACAAACATAGTAACTGGTGATTGGCGTCATGCAAATGTTACCCCAATCTTCAAGAATGACAAAAAAACTGATCCTCTGAATTATCGACCAGTGAATCTTACATCTGTAGCATGTAAAATTTTGGAAAGACTCATTAGGAAAGACATGGTGGAACATCTTGAAACACACTATACTCAGTGAACACCAACACGGATTCAGACAAAAAAGGTTTTGCCTCACTCAACTGTTAGAATATCTAGAAGACCTTGAGAATGCCTTGGACAAACAGGAGAATGTAGACATCATATACCTAGATTTCAAGAAGGCCTTTGACTCTTTCCTGCATCAAAGACTCATTGCAAAAATGGAGGTTGTAAGAATCAGAGGAAGAGTGTTGGAATGGGTCTGAGCATTCCTGCAGAACAGACAACAGAGGGTTGCAGTAAAAGGGGTCTTGTCCAGCTGGAGGGATGTTTGGAGTAGGGTCCTACACTATTTTTAATTTATATCAACAACATCATAATGTGAATTCATCAGGAAAACTATTTTCAGATGATGCAAAAATTTAAACAAAAATACAAGCACCCAGTGGTGCTGATAGATTACAAAATGACTTGCAGAAGCTACAAGAATGGAGCAACAACTGGTTACTTAAAATTAATGAAAATAAATGTAGTGTGATGCATGTAGGAAGAACTAACCCAGGATATGGGTACACTATGGGGGAAACCTTATTGAATGTCGTTACATCAGAGAAGGATCATGGAATTATTATCTTGAATAACTTGAAACCTGGTGCACATGTTAATAAGGTGGCAGCCAGGGCCAACCAGATGCTGGGTAGGATAAAATCTACTTTTATTTATTTGAATAAAGAAATGTTCCTGGCACTATACTTGGCTCTGGTCAGGCCACTAATGCAGTATGCTGTACAGGCCTGGTTCCCCCAGGGCAGAGGAGATATTACAAAACTAGAAAAAGTGCAGGGAAGAGATACAAATCTGGTACCAGAGCTTAGGGGTCTGTCATATGAAACAAGACTTGAGAGGCTGGGGATTACGACATTGGAGGAGTGAAGGACTAGAGGTGACATGATCAAGGTGTTTAAAATATTGAATAATTATGAGAATATTGAAGCCAACCAGTTTTTTCAACTTGCTGCAGAAGGTACCAACATCCAGTCAGAGACTAGAGGCCATCGGCTTAAGCTACTGAAGCCTCATCACAGAGCAGCGAAGCGGGGCCACTTTTTTGGTGTTAGGGTGGTAAATAAATGGAATAGCTTACCGGAATATGTTGTGCCCAGTGCAAGTACTATATAGCATTTAAAAACAATTATGATAAACACTATAATAGTGTGAGAAGAGTCAACTTATGAGCCTGGCTCCCTGGCCTCTTAACCACTTCTAAGGTAAGCACGCAAAAACACATTTCACACTCACACCACTTATATAAAAAAAAACCCTCTTATGCTATCATCCTCTCACTTTATTTATGGATAGGATTAGCAGTCATTATTCAAGAAGCAAGAAGTTATCCTTACCGTTCGCCTTTTTAAGATGTATTCTCGTTATTTATGATGAAATAAAATATCTAACTGAATATTCTCCTTTATCCTAAGGAAGCTTGTTATGTGCCCACATCCGCTTTTGTCATTCACCTGCTGTCCCTATGGGTGTGTACTAGTTGGGTGATGGTCCTATTCCATCTAAATCTTCCTTTAAGGACCTTGGCATTTTAAAGGATGCAACTCTAAAATTCCATCTTCATATTAGAGAAGTCTTTGTTAAAGCTAATTGTGTTGCTAATAATATTCTCTGAGGTACCTTTTGTAGATCAATTCAGTTTATGTGTCAGGCGTTCGTTATGCATATTTGTCCAATTATTGACTTTGGCTGTGTTGTATGGAATACCAGTTATATTGGTGATCTGTACCTTCTTGAATCAGATCAAAGAAAGTGGACTAAAAAATTTAGTGGCCTGGAAGATCTCCCATATGCTGAAAGATTATTAAGATTAGGTTTATTCTCAATCAAAGGCCGTCTTATATGTGCTGACTTAACAATGGTTCGGAAGATTCTAAATGGTCATTGCACCCAATTAGCTGACCTATTCAACTGCAGAGGTCTTGATCGAACTAGAGGTCACAGTAAAAAAATCTTTGTCCTTCCTCACAATACTGATGTCAGAGCTCGCTTCTTTTCACTTAGAACTATCAATTTATGGAACTCTTTGCCTGAAGAGGTTGTTTCTGTGAGTTCTGTGCATATTTTTAAGCACAAACTTGAAACTTTTCTGAGTCCATTACTTTGAGTTTTGTTAGTTCCATCTTGTTATTGGTGGTCTATCTGCATCTGAAATTAGCCAACCTATTGTTAAATTACTTGTAAACAATTCTGTTATCCTGGTTGGAAGATGCAGCAGAGACTGATGAGGGGGAAGACACTCATCAAGGTAAAGATCACTTAACCCAGCCTGCTACACGAGAAGCGCTCCCCTTTTCACACTTTAAATAAAAGGGGCATCTTACATATGAATAGCCATACCTATAACTGGTGACCCTCTTCGTCGAACGAAACATGATCGAACACGAGAAATGAATTCACAAAGCAAGGAACAAGCTTCTCACTGTGCCAACATAGCATAATCCACCTCCATCAAGCTTCCAGTCGACAAAGAAGCAGCCAATATGGGATGGCAAAAATTGTTGTTGTTGATTTGGGCTGCTTGGATGGTAGTCACATGAGCCCTGCTGCAAGTAGTTTGTTGCATGTAGGTTACTTGGTCAAGTTATTTTAGATGGTACTTAATTAGTAATAGTTGTGACTTAAGTTTATTGTTCATATTCTTGAAAGCTGTCCGCTATTGGTGACGAATTTTGCTGTCTCATTGAGGATTTGTTGATGGTTTGGGAGGGGGGGGGGGGGGTCAAAACCTGCTCCATCCAGCAGGATTGCCAGGCTTGATAGGAGGGCCCTCAGTGTGGTATGGAGGTTGTGAAAGCGATGGCAGTGTAGCAGGAAGTGTTTTACTGTCTCCTCCTGATTCTGGCACCACCTGCAGTATGGGGAGTCCGTCAGGCAAAGTTTGTACCTGTGCCTGTTCAGGCCACAGTGTCCAGTCCTCAGGCAGAATAGGGCCACATCCAGGCGATGGTGCTTGTGGCGGCTCTACGGTGCAGGGGAGGTGTCGCTACAGATTTGTCCAAGGCTGGTTTCTTGCAACACAAGTCTAAGTTCGGTGTCCCACTTCTTCTTGATCTCTTTCCTGGTAAGGGTTTGGGCATCGTGGTATTCAAGTTGGAGAGGTTCCTCTGTGTCTGGCACTGCCTCCCTTGTGGCTTGATCAATAATTTTGTTTCCCTGAATTCCCCAACAGTGATGGAACCCACTGCAGTGTGATCTGCCATCCTCCTTTTTTGAGGTGGTGCAGTCGTGCCTGTATCTTGTGCACCAGGTAGTGTAGGTGCAGGTGAGCCTATTGGTAATTAGTGCCAGACTAGTTTGGGAGTCAGTGTAGATCACCACCTTGTCAGATGTTATAAGGTTGATGTTGTCCAGAGAACACAGGATGGCATGGAGTTCTGTGGCTATATTAGAGTGGCTGGGTGGTAGCCACCAGGTTCTGCAAAGTTTTGAGATGGGGAAAGTAGACTGCCGATGATGAAATGCCCTTTTCTGGTGAGTGGGATCTGTCTGTAAAGACTGGGGGGTGTGAGGAGTACAGTTCATTGTGCCTGTTGAGGAAAAGTTGCTGGGCAAGTTGGGGTGGGTCCATTCCCTTATGGAACTTGAGGTCTAAGTGGAGGGAGATTTGGGATGCAAGATCATACTGTGGTGGAATTAGTGAGAGCTGAGTTTGGACCTGGTAAGTGGGGCAGAGGGAGTGAGGCATCTTCAAGGATTGATAGTGTTTTTTTCTATCAGGGGGGAGGTTCTTGATGGGGCCAACTCCAGGAGACGTCAGGGCATCTTTGAGTATTGCGGTGGCTGGGTGGAGCTGTGGATGCCTTGTAGACTGTGTTGCACATTTTCACATGGCGGGTGTGGTCTAGTGGCAGGAGTCCTATTTCCATGTGGAGGCAGGGGATGGGTGTGGATATAAATGCCTCAAGAGCTATCCTCAGTACGGTGTTCTGCACAGCATCCAGCTTTCTTAGGTTGGTAGGTGAAGCAGATCCATAAATGGCCGCCCTATATTGTAATTTGCTGAGGATGAAGGTTCTATACAGCATGAATTGTTTTCCTGTCTGCACCCCAGCTAATCCCCGAGATCCACTTCATGACGTCCATGCACTTGAGGCAGGCAGTGTGGAGGTATATGATGTGCTGCTTGAAAGTGAGGATGGAGCTGTCAAAAACTAGGCCTAAGAGACTATGTGATGTGACATATGGGATGGCTGCCCTTTCTATAGTGATTGTTGGTAGCTGGGGAATCCTCTTCTTTGTGAAATACATGAGGTGGCTTTTCTGTGGATTTATCTTCAGGTCCCATTGTGTTGTCCACTGGTGTAACAGGTTTATTGTTTCTTGCATCCCCTCTTGTGCCTGTAGGAGTGTGTCAGCTCTGTGCAGTATGGTGTCATCTGCATAGACTAACAGGGTGGACTGTGATGTTGGGATGTCTCTCATCAGGATGTTAAATAGTGTGGGGCTCAAGACTGATCCTTGTGGTATGCTACGCTGGAGTGGGTGTAGTGAGGAGAAGCTGTTTACGACGACAACTGAAAATGTCCTGAGGGTAAGGAAGTCCTGAACCATCCTAGGGTTTGTTTTTTGGGGGGTTTTTTTGTCATCTGGCGACTGCCTTCTAGGGCATAAGTCGCCGCACTCAAGCCAGCCTACATCTAGGTTACATTAAAAAAAAAAGGAAAACAAACAAATTGAAGAAATATTATTATTTTAAATAATAGGGAGAAGGCCAGCCTCATCCAAAAAGTCTAAAAGTCCACAGGTCGGTGTGCACGAATCCATCCCGAGTACAAGGGACAGGCGGTAGCGACCCCGCCCATCCCAGTACCGGGACAGGTATCGTGTGCGAAGATCACCCAGATTGGGAAATTCAAAAAGAATGTGCCAAACGTTCTGGGAGGCGAAGCAGTCATCACAATAGGACGCTGGCGAGCGCTCCATCAAATAGCGATGCATCACACAAGTGTGTCCGATTCGGAGACGACAGAAAGCGACCTGAAGCCGTCGCGGCATTGGGGGATAGGTCCATGGGAACAGTCGCGGCGCAATGGCATGCACCTTGAAGTTCCCTTCGACCGTCTTCCATCTTTGCCAAACAGTCCGAATAGCTGCTCGTATTCCTGCCATGTAGTCGGTGTGAGGAAGAGCGAAACGCTGGTCCGGTCGCAGAGTCCTCGCGGACTCTTTTGGCGCCCTCAATCCCCGCAATTCCCACATATCCAGGAACCCAGCAGAAGATAATCTCGACATCCGCCTGGCTTGCTAAAACCGTGGCGTCACGGATATCGCGAACCAGGGTATGCGGAGATTCCAATGCCCCGAGAGCACTCAAGGCGCCTCGTGAGTCGCTATAGATCGCAATCCGGTCTCCGAACCGGGCATAATGCGTAATCTCCCGTACCGAGTGGTGTATTGCCACCAGCTCGGCCGTGAAGACACACAGCGCCTGGCAGAGCCCCGCTGACTTCAAACAGAGGGGATACGGCATGGAAGCCAACCCCCTCTTCGAACTTAGAGCAATCCGTATACACTGGCACGGTTCCAGCGTGACGCGATGAGTGCTCCAAAAAGGTCGAACGCAATACTCGCGGCGCTGTACAAGGTTTGGGAGCAGAGGCGTGGCGACAAATAGCCAAATGTGGTACCCTCCAGGGTGGCGTCGTAGACCGAACCAGGGGCGCCACCGGCCCGAGAGCTATACCTAGCTCTCGAAGGAGTTTCCTGGCCCTAAACCCAAAGGGCTTAGGGTATGACTGGCGTCTCTCGGCGGCATAGGCAGCGTCGAAATCACTGCGGATGTTGTGAGAGCTGTTGGCGAATGAGGGAGGCGCCGGGCTCGCGCGTACAGGAGAGTGGAATCAACTAGTAGGCTCTCAATCAGGCAAGTGCGGAAGGCACCGGTCGCAAGGCGAAGGCCGGTGTGGTGGATCTAGTCCAGCTTCCGCAATAAACGCTCGGCTGCGGATGCATTAAACTCGCATCCGTAGTCGAGCTTCGAACGAACAAAGGATCAATAAAAAAGTAAGGGAGTAGCCCTATCAGCGCCCCAAGAGCTTAACGTCACGGAACGGAGAATATCCATGCCGCGGGTACAAGAGATTCAACCACTTCCAGGCGTACCTCATTAAGAAACATCTGGGTCGGGGTGGAGCCGTGGATGGTGGCAGAAGTGCACCACCTTAATCTTGGCCAAAGAAAACCGAAACTTGTGCGCTTCGGCTAGCGAGAGACGCGGTTCAATGCCTGTTGGAGTCTGGGCAGCGCCAAAAGAGATCGAAAGGTCGTCCACGTCGAGCGTAGTGAGAACATCTTCCGGCAACAACGAGGTGATGCCGTTGATGCTCAGGGCAAAGAGTGTGACATTTAGGACACTTCCCTGGGGGACACCCTCTCCCTGCTCCTTTGGGCCGGAGAGGGCTCCCCCACTCGTACACGGAATCGACGATCTCGCAAAAATTCAGATATAAACGTTGGGAGGCGTCCCCTCGCCCCCATCGTGTGGAGAGACTCCATGATACCGTATCACCATGCGGTATCATAGGCCTTCTCCAGATCGAAAAACACCGTGGCGTAGTGCTGTCTACGAAGGAAGGCCTCGCAGACGGCATTTTCCAGTCGAAGCAGAGCATCCGATGTGGAGAGGAACTTGCGGAAGCCCCACTGTGCAGAAGACAGATGGCCTCCGCTGTCCAGGAAGGCTAATATAACATTTACCAATTTCTCCATCAACTTGCACATGCGAGAGGTTAGAGAGATCGGGCGGAAACCGGCCGGAGTAGAGTGATTTCTCCCCGGTTTGCGAAAGGCGTGCACAGTAGCGATTCGCCAGGAATCTGAGAAGAGACCCTCCACCCAGGTCCTGTTGAACAAATCTAAGAGAAAGGCCAACCCTCGCCACCCAGGTGTCGAAGCATGGCGTACGGGACATTGTCCGGACCATGGGCGGTGTCCGCGCACGAAGCAAGAGCGGAGCGCAACTCACTCACAGGAAACCTGACGTTGAAGGGTTCTCCGCCTCTGGAGGTAAAGTCCAGTCGGCGGCCTTCCGCGACATCACGAAGTGCATTGAATGCTGGAGGAGCAGCATTCCGGCTAGAGAAAGCGGACGAGGGGTCCGAGATTGCGATCCCATTCTCCTGGAGAACGGGAGGGGGGTCCCGCGAGAACTTTACTCGCTTCCACACCTGTGCTGGAGGGGTCTTCTCGTTAAGTGAAGACACGTATGCCAAGAAGAGCGGCAGGCGTGCTTCGAAATATACCGGCGCATGTAGGCATAACGCTTCTGTTTGAGGACAGCCTCACACTCGGCCGACCACCACGGGAGTGGTCGGCGTGCAAAACGGCCAGACGTTCTGGGAATAGTAGTCAGTCCCGCGGCGATAAGGCTTTTGGGAACCCCAGAAGATGTCCTGGCGACCAACTTCAGGGGTGTTGCCTCCTGTGAGTCTAACGACTCGCGTGACGGGAAATTGTCCCGCTGGGGGGAGGGGGAAAGCCCTGGTTTTAGCGGGGGCTGGGTGTGAAGCCTTTTTGCCACCAGCTTTATCAGAAGATCGCCCGGGTTGAGTAGAACCAGCAGAATGGCTCGAATAGGCGCGGAAACAAACGTGCTCGTTGGCCTGGATGGGCCATAGGCAGAGGGTGCCTTTCTAACCATTGAGGCATAAGATGTCCCAGTCAGAGCCGGGCGCGCCAGGACCAAGTCCTTAGCCTGGCAGAATGAGAGTCGATCCTGGGCCTGAATGGTCAGTATTTCTTTCTCAAAGAGATATGCACCACATTGCTTCGAAGAAGCGGGGTGCGGCTCTCTGCAATTGACACACTTGGCCACACACGATTTAGACTTATCGTGTGCGGCCTTGAATGAATGAATAGTGCATTGAAAATTTAAAAGCTGCGTAGCCCAGATGGGCTATCTCGCAGCCAAATTCACTTATGGGCAGTGAATTTAAAATTATTATTTTTAAAATATTGCCATATTAAAATACATAAAAAAAGCAGAAATGTCCTTGGGACCAAAATTAGTTTAATAGGCAATATTAAGTCAGTTAAAATCTTTTAACAAAAAATAGACTATTAAAAACTCAACAAAATGTAAAAACATAAACTATGAATAGATCAACAATAAATTTATAAAACTATTTTAAATTTTGTTTAAAAGATTGCTTTCTTTTAGGAAGGTTAGTATCCTAGTCACGTTAAAGAAGCAATGGGTCTCAGAAAAGATGCCCCGCAGAGCCTGCTGGGGGGCCATCTCTCTGGTAATGAAGGGAAAGGTCGTCCTTCTGAGATTCCTTAGCAATGGGCATTCTACAAATATATGGAGGACAGATATTTGTACCCCACACAGAATGCACATAGGTGGGGGCAGCCCACTCATTAAATGCTCATGGGTGAGCCGGCAATGGCCTATCCTCAGACGGACAAGCGCAACCTCCATTTTACGATGTCTAGTTGTACGTGGCCATGGGTGAACGGAGGGTTTTATGGAGTGGAGCTTGGTGGGAGGGAGCTCACTCCACCTCTTCTGCCATAGGCCAACCACGTATTCATTGGTCAGAGGATAGGCATCGCAGAGTGGGACTGGGGCCACTGGAGCTGTCCCCAGTGATGCTGCTTCTTTGGCTGCAGCATCTGCCCTCTCATTGCCTGGGATGCCCACGTGACTAGGCACCCAGCAGAAGGATATCTCGTGGGTGGGCGATAGTCGTAGGAGCCACCGCTGGATCTTGGAAACCAACGGATGGCTCGAACCAACATCACCCAACATTTGAAGCGAACTAAGGGAGTCTGTAAAGATAGTATGAGAACCAGATGGCCTGCCAGCTATGATGGTCAGTGCCGCCATCATAGCAACGAGTTCCGCTGTGAATGCGGAAGCTGCGTTTGGCAGGCGGACCAATGCTGTCTCAGATGGAAAGACAGCAGCTGCTCCAACTCTGTCCGGTGACTTGGACCCATCGGTGAACACAAAAGTGCTATGCCGATGTTGAGAGGAGTGGTCGCCATACATGGCTCTCAATACTACAGGCAGATGGTGATCCTTGGGCCTATCAGCTAGTTCCCTACATACCATTACAGGTGGTATGAGCCACGGGGGGGTCTTTGGCATGGTAAAGGGAATCACTGAGAACTCCCTTAGTTGCGCAGTGTGCTCGGCCATACGCAGAGCAAAGGGGCGAGGCAGAGATGGAGATCTATCGTATGAGGCCACTGTTCGTGTATTGAACATGCACTCATACACTGGCGTCTGCGGTAGTTGCTCAAGTCTAAGGAGGTAGTTTAAATTAGACTTGAGCCTGTGATAGGGAAGGGGGAGAACCCCGTTCTCTGCGTAGAGGCTCCACACTGGGGAGGACTTAAAGGCTCCAGAAGCCAGGCGCACACCCTGGTTACGCACAGTGTTTAGTTTTTCGAGAATGGATGGCGAGGCAGAGGAGTACACCTGTGATCCATAGTCTAGCTTTGATTGGACCAATGCTAGATACAGGAGCCACAGAGTACGTCGATCACTTCCCCAAGAAGTGTGAGACAACAGTTTCATTATGTCCATTCTCTTTAAACAAGACCTTTTCAAGGCGTCCACATGGTGCCGGAAAGAAAGCCTTGAATCAAATATGACCCCCAGATATTTGAAGTGGGGCTCAAAATCTATAGGCACACCATATAGCGACAAATGGGGGGGGTCCCATGTCACTAACTTATGCCCATAAAAGTGAACAGCCTTGGTCTTTACTGCGCAAAAGCGGAAACCCTTGGAGGAAGCATTTTCAGCTACAGTGCTTATAGCTCGCTGTAGCTTACGGACGATAAATGGGAGTCTGGGCGAAGAACAAATGAGCGCCAGATCATCCACATATAGCGTCGACGAAATCTCGGGAGGGAGATTTCTAACAATGCTATTAATGGCCACAGAGAAGCAGGTGACACTGAGGACACTTCCCTGTGGCACACCCTCAACTTGGTCCACGGGCTCCGATAAGGTGCCTCCAACCCTTACGCGTAGTGTGCGTCGCATCAGAAATTGCTCGACAAACCTGGGGAGGTAACCCCGCAGGCCCCAATCATGGAGTTGTTTAAGGATACCACGCCTCCAGGTGGTATCGTATGCTTTCTCAATATCAAAGAAGACAGCGATGGCGTGCTGCTTCTTTGAAAAAGCATCTCTTACGAGTGACTCCATTCGGACAAGCAGGTCTGTCGTACTCTGCTTTTTCCTGAACCCTGATTGAGAAGGAGATATGAGATTTTGAGTCTCCAAAAACCAGACGAGTCTGAAATTGACCATTCTCTCAAACACTTTACATGGACAACTGGTAAGAGCAATGGGGCGGTAATGGGTGGGCTCCGTCCCGTCCTTTCCTGGTTTGCGGAATGGAAGGACTATGGCCTCTCTCCACATGGAAGGGAAGCGGCCCTTGATCCAAATCCAGTTGTAAATGTCCAGTAAATGAGAGAGAAGGGATGGATGCATATTCCTAATCATATCATAGGAAATGCCATCCGATCCGGGGGCAGTGGATCTACAGTGCTTCAGTGCATTATGGAGCTCATGGATAGAGAAGAGTCGGTTGTAAGACTCGTTATCCATGTTAGGCTCCATAAAGTTGAGCGGTTGCTGCTCCTGTTGGAGCCTAAAGCACTGGAATTGCATCTCATAATTATCTGGGCTTGAGATGCTAGCAAATGATCTGGCCAAGACATTGGAAATATGGGACAAGTCCCCCAACAATTCTCCAGCTTGGACAATGTTGGGAGCTGTAAAGCCATTGGATTTGCCCAATAGCTTTTTGACCCTTTTCCACACTTTGTCTATAGGCGTTTGCCAACTTATGGACGCGATGTAACCTTCCAACGAGGTCTTTCGAGCCTGTCGAAGGATGCGTCGCCGTGCTGCCCTTGCTCTGTTACGAGCAATTTTATTTACCATCGTAGGGGAGCGATGGTAACGTCGGCAAGCCATTTTACATTCAGTCACGGCTCTCGAGCATTCAGCCGACCACCAGGGAACTTGTGGTCCGCGAGCGGTTGAGCCGGAGAGCGGGATGGAGGAGTTAGCCGCTTTATTGACGTGGACTAGGAGGTCATCGATAGCCACGTCAATATCTTCATGAGGGAAGGACCCGTCATGGCTCGAGAGGTGCCTGAATTTAGGCCAGTTTGCTTTTTTTGCATTCCATTTTTTACTAGGTGGTGGAGGGGGGCCACCTGTACATGGTGCTATAATAATGGGGAAGTGATCGCTGCCTCGCAAGTCAGGATCCACTGCCCAGTCAAAATCAGCTCTACAGCTTGGTGAACAGAGGGACAAGTCCACGCATGTAGAGCTGCTCGTCTGGATGTGAAATGATGTATGACTGCCATCGTTTAGAAGGCAGACATCATTTTCGCCCAGAAATTTCTCAATCATGTTTCCCCTAGGGTTCTTATCATGGTCCCCCCAAAGGGGGTGTCGAGCATTAAAATCCCCAATCAATAGAAAGGGGGGAGGGAGCTGTTTAATTACCTCTACTAGTTTTCTAGCTAGAGAGGCTGTGTCTTTTTCCTCACTTGGAGGGAGGTAAAGCGAGCAGACCGTATAGTGGCGATGGGAGAACAGGCGGACAGCGACCGCCTGCAGGTCTGTCGCAAGGTCGATCTGGTTGTGGGGAACCCTGCTGTTGATGAGCACAGCAGAACCATGGATTGGTTCTATAGGGTTCTTATAGTATCCCACAAAACCAGGAATATTGGGTACACTACGAGTACCCAAGCAAGTTTCCTGTAAAGCTATACAATCAGGATTGTAGTCTTTAAACAGGAGCTTGAGTTCTTCCCACTTGGGGAAGAGACCTTGGATGTTCCAATGAATTATTGGATACATCCTTACCTCTTTAAGACGATCATCCTACCCTTAGGGGTAGGAGTTTTTGGTTTTATACTACCCGTAGGGTTAGTTTTGGTCATACCAATTACCGGTTTTGGGTATGACTTTGGAGGCATCGGGAGCGTTAATTTAGCTCTCGGCTTTTCCTTTAAACGTGGCAATTTTGTTAGCTGGCTATACGAAATGACTGTCTTGACTGGAGAAGCAGATGTGGGAGCATCTCCATCAGTCATTTCGTGAGCCGATGACATCGACTTGGCTGGTGATGGTGGCAGTGATTGTTCGGCTGGCGAAGGATTCTTGGAATCTGATGGTTGGTTCGGCTCCTCCTTGGATAAAGGGGCAGCCTCTACTACAGCTGTTTCCTGTGATGGGGTACAGGTTGATTCCTTCTCACTTAGGGCTCGAAGGAGTTCCAAAGCAGTATCAGCAAGGGGTGGGTTGCTGACTACTCGCTTTGGGGCTGTAGTTCTCTGTTCTTTAGGGGCAGGATGGATGTCCAGAGCTGGAATAGACACCACCTGCGGCCCAATCCGATTCACATCCACGTCTTGTGGAGCGGTGGCAAAGTGTTTTGCCACTCTTGGTGAATCGGGAGAGGATGGAAGGTTCCTCTTCTTTGTGCCATCAGAAGCTAGGCTAGATTTTGGTGAAGAGTTTTCTCTACCGATTGATCGTGGTTTCGGTCGAGGGGGGCTCTTAACCTTTTCAGGTGTGCGTGGAGATGCGGGTTTAGGGTGTGGAGAACCCCTTACCTGTTGAGGCACATCTCTGTGCGGAGATCTGGGTTTTGGTTGTGGAGGACTTCTTGTTGTTCAGGAGAGCCTGTAGATGGTCTCTGGCTTCTCCCCTTCTTTGGCGTGGCGGTGCGCAGAGCATCCGCGAAGCTCACGCTAGGCTGAACGTAAGTCTCTCTAACTCTTCGTCTAGCCTCTTTATAGCTCACCCTGTTTTTATTTCGAACAGCAATGACCTCTCTCTCGTAGAGGAAGAAGGTGCATTGCTGTGATGTGGCAGAGTGGTCTCCGCCACAATTGGGGCAGCACGGCTGTTTGGAACAGGGTGTTCCGTGAAATTCTGCTGAGCAGTTTACACATATCCTTTCGCTTTTACAAAACTTGCTTACATGGCCAAAGCGTTGGCAATGGAAGCACCGCCGGGGGTTTTCGACGTAAGGCTTGACTGGGATGTTAAGGTAGCCAGCCTTGACGTACTTGGGCGGTTCCAATCTGTTGAAAGTTAGGATTATGGTGGCGGTAGGGACCCTAGCGCCATTCACAAACCTAGAAATGCGATGTGCACTTGTTACTTTCTGATTGGCAAGTTTTGTCACCAACCTGTCGATATCATACTCAATGAGTTCACCCGATCGAATAACACCTTTGGAGGTATTAAATGTCGGGTGAGACGCGGATGATACACTCACTGAGGCTAACTTTTCAAGAGATTGAATTCTCTTTTGCTGCTCATTAGACTTGGCCTCGACAATCAATGCGCCATCATTGCGCGGCCACATTTGAGCAGGTTCGCCACACTTGTTCACGAAGTCGTCAAAGACATCAAAGATGTCAGCTTTGTTAAGAGGACAACGTTCGTTGCTGGATTTGAGTACTATAAAGCGGTCATAATCCAGTTCTTCGTCTACTTCTGATCCAAAAGGATCCAAGCGACGAAGATCTCTGCTTTTTTCACGGTGACCAGAGGCCGGCGGTCTCTGGGATGAGTTTTTTGAAAGTTTACCCATATGATTTTGATTTTTATAAGTGGTGTCTCTGGAGCCGAGGGCATGTACCAAATCGCCATCGTGAGTCCGGAGAGCGCCCATACAGTCCAGACAGGGTAGCCCGCCCCCCGACTCCCACTGTTGTTTCAAAAACAGCGGAGCCGCATAACGGAGTTTTACTGGACTGCGGTGCAAAGACCTCCCGAAAGCAAAACAACGACCCAGGCAACCAAACCTACCTCCGTGGCACGGTCCTGCGGACGATGCCCCCCAGTGGGTACATCCGTCGACTCGTACAGAGTACACATACTGACTAGGACCAAGTGGGCCGAAAGTGCGCTGGGGTTCAGACACACAATCGCCCCACAAGGTTATTTGGGGATGCCGGAGTGATGCCAGTGTTTGGTCATCAAACCGCCTCATGGGGTTCCCCTCCCCACCTTTTATGTTGGTGTGAGGTCACCTAGCCCTTGTGATGCCATTCACTAACTGCAGGGCCACAGCAAAGACAACCAAATGGGCCAGAAGTGTGCTGGTGTCCATACACGCAACTGCCCCAAAAGGTTGGTGGGTACCCTTAGATACCCAAACCAGGATATCCCGCCTGGTGTTCGGACGTTGGGCACACGCTCAGTTAAAAAACAGGGGCACCACGTGAAGGTGGTGTGCCAACATTTAGGGAACATAGGCTATGAGTTGCGCGATATTCCCCATCGCCCCCGTGTGCGGCCTTGGAGCAATTTACACAGACTTCGGTGACAGTAATAACACCGCCGCCGCAGTGGCACAAATGCCTTTACGCGGTAGCGGTACCAACCGGCACGCACCAACTCAGGGAGCTTGTCACAGTCGAATGTGACAAAGAGAGTAGGGGTGGGTCTCGAAGCCACTCCCTGTTTTCTCATCACACATTCGACCTTGACCACCCAATGGTCGGCCAGCTCTAAGGTGATGTCCTCTATGGAGTAGTCGATGAGTTCCCTCTCATAAACTACTCCTTTCACCAAGTTCATGGTAGAGTGCGGCGTCACACTCACCAGGGTGCCATGAAGTGTCCGAAGAGCACTTATCTTGGCCGCTTCGGCGGGATTTGCTGCATTCGCCAGAAGGCTCCCGTCCGAGAAACAGGTCACCTTCAGCTCTCTACCAATTGCACTAGCTAATGCTCTCCTCTGATGGATCATGTTGCCCTTGGCCAACATGCTGCCATCAGGAAATCCTCCCCCCCCTCCTCCTCCTTGCACTGCCTTTGAAACCCGGGCCGTTTGAAGACCTTCCATAGGGGCGGATTCGGGATCGGTGCTTGGTGCCGAGCCCAGATTCCCTCCCATGGAAGGCCCTACCGTCTGAGGCTGGGTTGCCTCAAGGACCATGTCTATCTCAGGAGGGGCCTCCAGTTGGCCATTCCCTCCCAGGACATCACAGGTCCCATTGACAGCGTCACTAATGTGTGGGGAAGCACAGGCCTTGACCCTGGCAAAGTTCAATATTCTGGCCAGCAGGTCCTTTGAGGGAAACGACTGAAGGGGCCTGGCTTCCCTCTCCCCCCTAAGGGGGTTTGCCCTACCAAGCCACTTCACTGGGAAGCGGGCGGCTATGAGCTGCCTGCTGGCTTTCTTGGCAGTCCCCTTAGAAAGAAAAGGGGGTACTGCCACTGGAAAAAGGGAGGTGCCCGAAAGCACCTCCATAGAAGAGGGTGCGGGGTAGTTCCCTACACCCGTAGGCGAAGGAGAGGAGTAAGCCTCCTCTCCGATTAGAGAAATATGGAGGGTCCCCTGCGCAAGCACAGCGGGGGATGGCAACCTCCATTTTTTTCTGTGGAGCTGCCCGAGGGCAGCTCTGTCATTGGTACAGGGAAAATTAAGGGGATTTTTTTGTTTGACTCATCATTGGTCATGGTGACCCTCTTTTTATGACAGGATGCAATAGCTCATCACCCCTCGCAGTAGCTCGCTCTGCAAGGGGTGTGTATGGGCCTGGCAGAGCCAGGTGCCGCTATTTAAGGCTACTCTTCCCGCCTGGTGACCTGGCAGCCCTTCAGCATGGTGGCTCTACATTGGGCACGGCGTAAAATCAAGGATAGATGGTGAAGTGAGAAGGAAAAGGGATGTGAGGAAGGTATCGGTGGGGATGAAGCAGGTTGTTAAAAAAAACATCCCGAACCGGAGCTCAGGGGTTAGGGAACATTGTCCCCTCCCCCCCCCCCAACCCCGATCCGGGTCGGTTGGCTGAGAAGAAGGGCAGCATATACCCTGTGAAATTAGAGGCTGACCAGAGTAGGTTGAGGTTGTATGAAAAGCGAGGAAACTGGGGGGAAACACAAGTGTTTTGAAGGAAGGAGAAGAGGCTAAGCTGGGGTCAGGCAGGGTGCTGAATCCCATCAGCATGGCAGCCAGGATGGCAAATCGCCGTGCCCCTTACGGGGCCATCTTAGGGGGGCACCATTCAATCCCATTGTTGACAGTTTCTGAAGTATTCCCCTGTGCGATGTCGTGTCAAACGCTCCCTGCAGGTAGATGAAAATTGTGAGGAGGACGTTGCGGGTCTGGTAGGCTCTCCTGATGTTATGTTCCATGATAAGGAGGTCGTCTGTGCCTCTCTGAGGGTGGAAACCAAACTGGCATACTAGAAGAAGGTTGTTGTGTTCCAGACACCAGGTGAGATGTGTGTTGATCAGCCTCTCCATCAACTTGCCCAGACATGAGAGAAGACTGATGGGCCTGTAGGAGCTGGAGAGCTTTGGATCCTTACCTGCCTTTGGTATGGGGATCAGCGTTGCGTGCTTCCACGGTTTTGGGAATGTTCCTAAACTCCAACTTTGGTTGAAAAGTGTGAGTTGCTAGGCACGTGCTGTGTTGGGAAGGTTGGTAGGAACTCATTAGGCACTTGGTCTGACCCCACTGGCTTCCCTTTTTTCAGGTCCTTTGTTGCACAGTCTAGTTTGTGGAGGGTGAGTGGAGATGACATGCTCATTGAGGTGTGCAGAATTTCTGGTGTTTGGTGGAGCCAGGAATTCAACAGGGTCTGGGAGGCCATAGATGGTGTTGTAGTGTGCAGCCAGTAGTTCCGCTTGTTCAGATAGACCCAAGACTCTTATGTCTGGACCTCTTAGGGAGATAGAGGAAGGGGTGGGTCGACCAGACATGCCATGGATGAATTTAAATGTTTGTGCTGGACTGCTACGGAAGGATAGGGATGAACAATGGGTGATCCATGAGGCCTTTTTTGCGTGGGCGATTATTTTCTCTTGACCGCGTTGAGTCTGCGATATGTGATTTGGTGGTGTGGGCAGGGACACTTCCTCCAGGCTCTTCGCTGATCATGTATCCCCGTCTCACACAGTTCGTTCCACCATGGGACTCGAGGATGGGGGTCGTATGTTCCATTTGACTTTTTTGAAGTGTTTGTGGCCTATTTCAGTCAGCTGTGTTGTTAGGTCAGCTGTCATGCTCTCGGTGTTTGGGGATGTGGGAGCCAGCATAGTATGAGGAAGATTGGAAGGAGGAGGGGGCATTTCCTCCTATACGGATGAACACTGGGAGGTGGTTACTACCCATGTATGGGTCTACTTCAACTTCTGCATCACTGAATAGCCCACTTTCCAGGCAGAGGTCTAGAGTGGAGTGGGTGCCCTTGAACGGATCAATTCTTGTGGGTAGACCTGTAGGGGTGAGGAGGCTTAGTGGTGCATTAAAGAGGGAATGACCCTTGGGGTTTATGGTGCTTCGAGGAATACCTGGTTACCAGTGTGGGTGTCTTGCATTGAAGTCCGCCATGACTAGTGTTGGTGGCCCATCCCCTGTTCAAAGATATTTGCACTGCCAAGGTTTCAAGTGTCCCTCCTGGGAATTCTGCACATGCCCTCTTCTTGTGGGTAAGTAGGACAAGCCCTCCATCCTGCCTGTTTTGACGGTCCTTCCTATTGATGTTGTAGCCCTGGAATGATATACTGAGGTGTTGTTGGAGCCATTTCTCACAAATTCCTATTAGTAGCAGTCGGCACCTTTTTGCCTGCAGTTTGATATCTGCCAGCTTGCAGGGGAGTGAGCGAGCATTCCAGAATATGATGGTGTTTTGCTGATGTGCCATGATTACTGGGTGAAGATAGCAAGAAGGGCAGGGATGAGATGGTGAAGGATTGATAATATGGAGCAACCTTGTTGGTAGAGTTAATAACCTTTTCGGAAAATGTTGATAAGTGAAGGGACCAGTGACCACCAGTCGATGCCTGCCGAGTTGCCTGTCTTCTCCGGCATTTGGTGTGCGGAACTGGTCCTAGGTTTAGTTCCTCTATAACTTTTTCAGCATACATTTGATAAGTGGGTTGTTCACTTTTCCTGGTGGTAGGTGTTGGGTGGACTTCAATGTTAGCAAACGGATGGTATGCGCTGAAGAGAATGTGCTGGCAGGGTGTGGGTGTCAGTATGCTGGGACATTGTGGCGTCTGCCTTGTTTGTGTACTGATCCTCATCCATCATGTCATTAAGGATAGCAAAAGAATTATTTAGAATCAAAGTGGGAAGCACTTTGTTCGGTGCAGCAGGAGGAGAGATGCGAGTTCTTTGGGTATGTGTGCTGGTGTTAGAGTGTGTGTTTGGGGGAATGGGCTTTGGGCTGATTTGTTTGAGTTTTGTAATTTTGTCCTCTGTGGTCATTGATCTCTTCTGCCTTCAGCAGTGCTGGACATTTCTTGCTTAATAAACGGTGATATTCCTGGCAGAAGTAAAGGTATGGGGTGTTCATGCACTGATTCCCCTCTGGTGTCTTGAATGAGTGGTAGCCACTGCAGTTAATGCACCTTACCTTGTACCTGCAGGCTAGTGCTCCATGGCCAAACTGATAGCACCTGCGGCACCGAAGGGCTGGTAATTCGAATTCTGTCACATACTTCACTTGGTGCCCCAGTGCTATTTGCCTGGGGAGCTGAGTGCCCTGGAAGGCCAGCATGAAAAACCTGGACCCATCTGCGTGTGGTGGTAGGGGCAGAACCTCCTTGAGAGTGACACCAACATGGTCAAGGAAGTCAAATTCTTCAGCCAGGTTCTCGGCAGTGTACTGGGGGCTGAACGGTCTCACCTTACCGTACAGCAAGCCAGGGTCGAGGCCTCTGGACTCCCAGCACTGCACCCTCCATGGCCCAAGAGTGGTGATAGCTTCTGGCCTGCATGCCATATTGTTCAGGCTATCACGGGTAACCTCCATCCATATAGCCTGGCCAGTGCCCAGGTCCCTGATGCAGCCTTGCAGTATGTACTTTCTCGGGGCGGGATTCATTAAGGGTCCTGGTCAAGACTGTTGGGTGGGCAGTTAGCATCTTACCTTCGGTGGACATGATGTATATTTTTACAGTTGCCTGCTCCTCACCTGGTCCACCTTCTCTTGGCTGGTCACCGCCATGATAATTTACCCTTACCGGCTGTGGTGGGGGCTGGTTTGCGTTCATGTCAGATTCTGAGGTGGGTGGTTGATGGTCAGCGTCGGCCTCCGCTTCCAGGGGTCGCTTAGCTGCCGGCGCGTGGTTTACTTGCATGGCAGCAGCTGGTTCGTCTCCCTCTTCCTCAGAGTTACTCATGACGCACAAAAAATACATCCGGGATGTCTTCCATGATGTCAACCAATCGACAGAGAACTGATACAAAGAAATCTCATTGAGAAACCTTTCCAAAAAGACCTATTATAAATGCGATCTTTTGTTTTTCAAAACTCGATCTTATTTAGGTAAGAGCTCGTTTGTCTACTCTCACTACCACACTTCGCAATATCACCCACTTGATCGATGGCGAAAATCATGGATTTCGGGCTGCCTTACCGCCCGAGAGGAGGGATCAATTCACCACCATCGAGCCTCCCGTCCTTAACCAAGTGGCCGTTACGGGATGGTCGAAAATCGTTGGAATTTTGCTGCTTTACCACCTGAGAGGATGGGGCGAATTCGACCACCAGCGAGCTTCCCATCTTCACCTAAACAGCCATGGATTTGTGCCGCTTTGCCGCCCGACATCGTGGACCGAATTTCATCGCAGAGCTACTCCTCTCATCGAGCTCTGCGAGACTCGCCAGCAGGCTGACTGATGTATATAGAAAAAACAGAGAGGGATCACTGTTTAACACAGGCAATCAGGTAGTCGTAGAGAAAAGGTACGGAAATAATTTGAGAGAGGATAGGTCGGTGGCGAGACACCGATACGTGGTGTAGTTGGGTGAGTCTCGGGGTGTTCGTGACTGGAGGATGATTGGGGGTGGTCAGGAAGGAGATCGTGCCTGCTTAGTCGGAAACGCGTTATTCATGATGCTCTTAACTTATGCGTAGGACGGCATGGGTTGCGGGGTAACGCAGTGCCATCGCAACACCGTATTGCGTGTAGTGCGGTGTATATGGGATCTCTTGCGAGATCCCCGAGTTGTTTTGTGAATCTAGTATGTGGGTATATGTTGAGGGGTGCTAATTTGTTGTTTTCGTGTAGTGTGGACATTCTCGCGTACAAGGGAGAGTGGCAAGCGAGCTTCAGGGCAGTTCTGAATGCGCTGAGCCTTCCTCCGCCACGTGACACTCGTAGCTAAAAGTGACAGTAGGGCGTACGTGAGAAGAGGTTGCACGAGTGTTTTATATAGGTGTTTTTTTTTAAGAGCCCAACTAGCAACTGCCTACTTAGGCATAAGTCGCCCTACTCACCACGACAGCCTAGTACTAGGCAACTTTATAATAACAACAAAAACAACAACAATAAAAAAGGCAGGAAGCAGGCTCGAGCGTCGGGGCGAGGTCCGCCTCCCCCCAGGCGCAGGGATGTGCGACCTACAGAGAAAACAACAACAAGAAAATAACCATCTAGTTAAATAAGCGGGAGAAGGCCAGCCTCCCCCCCCAAAAGTCTATAAGTCCACCAGTCAATGTACACGAACTCGTCCCGAGTACAAAGGACAGGTGGTAGCGAACCCACCCATCCTGGTACCGGGACAGGTAACGTGCACGGAGATCGCCCAGACTGGGACATTGAACAAGAATGTGCCGAACAGTCTGGGGGACAACACAGTCTTCACAGTAGGGCGCTGGCGAGCACTCATCACGCTCGCCTGTGCCCTTCTGTGAATATTATATAAGTGTTGCAGCAATGCCCTCTAGGCATTCCTATAATAAAAACCTCCTGGGAAACATATATATATATATATATATATATATATATATATATATATATATATATATATATATATATATATATATATATATATATCAATTATTATGTAAAATTCATATGATGCAATCCTTTAACTTTGTCAATTTAATCGTTCAATTATTTTACTTTAACTTTGTCAATTTAATCGCTCAATTATTTTACTTGTCAATTCATTTAACGTACTACTGTTTCAAACAACATATCTTAGAATTTCACACACAAACAAACACACGCTTTCAGCTCGACCAAATAGCACACTATTCTTTCCCATTCGACTCTCGACATTCGCCGTACAAAGGTTGGTAATCATTCATTCTACAATTAGTCATTTACCTCCAAACAAATTATACTTAGTTTAATGCCACTTTTTCTCACAATTCTTTGTAAACGACCATACGAGAGTAGGTCCTAACTATATTTATTCTCATATTGCAGCCCCTAATTCACAGTCCATCATAGTCACCATATTCATATTTATTTGACGAACTTCATTTCTCTTCACATCTCGTTGTGTAAATCATATTTTACAATATCTTACATTGTATACCTAATCCAACTTATCTCATCGTACATTCGTTGATTCTATGAATATATTTATATTTGTTTAATTGTTTTTCTTAAAACCCAGTTCATTATTTCAAAATTGATTTCGCTTTCGTCTTCGGCCTAAAAACTATCAGGCGACAACTTCGATCAAACAAATTTATGATTATGGTTTTCGAAAAGCTATTTAGACTGATTTATTAACGGAAAATAAATCTCATGAATAACCATATACTATAGTATAACTAGTTTCTTGCCCGCAGGGTGGAAACTGTGCAGCATTTTATTTGTGCGTGGGGCTCTTGCTTGTATTATTTGCTGGTGTACATTAAACCTAAGGGAATTGTCAAAAGTTACCCCAAGGATTTTTGTATGTTGTGTGTAGTCGAGCCTTATTGGGTTTAGGTGGTTCATGTCTGGTGTGTTTGAGAAAATTTGTAGGTTATGCATGAAGTATTATAGCGTACAAGAAGTGCAGGCGAGTGGCTTAAAAGCTTCGTTTGAATCATTCCTTTTAGACTTAGGATGGCCGAGTGGATTCGCCACTGGCTAACTGGTCCAGCGATGCGGGAAGCTGTTCGCAACTCGCCTACGCTATTATTTTTTCTTTGTCCCCTTTTCTACTCTCCTCTATCTATAGTGTCATATGTGCCTTATAAGGATTCGTGGCAATCAGCCATTTATTCTCGTATTCCGTCTTTTCGTTTAGTATTATTTGTGCGTGGTGCGCGATCTCCTCTGGTCCACGGCCGCTGACGACAATGGTCTCGTCATCAGTGTAGGACACTGTGCATGTGTGACAGCAGTTTTCGGGTGGGCGTGGGGTGTCGTTGGTGTCCATGATGTAAAGTGTGGGTGCCAGTACGCTTCCTTGGGGAACGCCGGAGCGTGGTGTGAAAGGTTGTGAGAAGGTATTGTATTTTATGTGGCATCTACGTTCATTGAGGTAGTGCGAGTTGAGCCTTCTGGTGCAGAGAGGTAACTACATATTGTTGGCGAGTTTCCAACGAGGTCCCTTATGCCACACCTTATCAAAGGCCTTCCCCACGTCCTTGTTGATTGAGGGTCTTTTGATTTACCTGGCGTTTTTTTGTATTCTGTCGTGAACGATGGTCACAGCCGCCTGAGTGGACCGGCCCTTCCTGAACCCATATTGTTGGGGAAGAACCAATCCCTCTCTTCCAGGTAGGTCCGTAGGCGGCAGTTGATCATACGTTCGAGTATTTTGCCTATGTGCTGTAATAGAGCAAGGGGCATGTAATTGTTTGGGGCTCTTTGCTCATTTTGTGTAGCAGTATGTTGTGAGAAACTTTGAATTTTTGGTACAAGTGGCCTGAGGCTAGTGAGGCATTGAATAGGTGTGTAAGTGTAGGGTATATGTTTGCGGGAAGGTTGTGTATTAATGTGGCTGGTAATCCGGAGGAGCCAGGTGCGCGTTTTGGTGTTGTTTGAATGTAGTGTTTTTTTTCCTCTACGGTGGTGGGTGTGGTCAGTGTGGATGTGTAGTCGAGCAGCTTCTTTCGTATCAGGGGGGAAGGGCCTTGGTCGTGAGCGTGGGCTCGACACCACTCTTGGACTTCCTGGAACTGCTCTTGCATGTGTGGCCTGGGTGGGTTGTGTGTGTGTACTGTGGCCTGGGTGGGTTGTGTGTGTGTACTGTGTCCCAGTGGGACCTAAATGCGTCGAGGATGTGTGGTCCAGGTCGAGGTTTTGTGGCGTGTTTTCTGTTATGGGTCTCTTGAACTCTTCCCAGTTCGTGTTTTTGTAGTCGGAGAGAGGTGGTGTGGTTATGAGTATGGGAGATGTGGATATGATAAGACATATCGGTATGTGGTTAGAGAGTACGTGAGTACCCGGTGTGATGTGAGTGTATAATCGTGTAGCGTGGTCATTGCGGAAGACCACGTCCGGAAAGGTCGTTCCTCCGCGAGTACCGAGGAATGTGGGGAAGGCCGGGCCGATTTGCTCGCAGCGATAAGGTGACAGGGCACCAGCCAGGTACCTTCCTGCATCATTCGTGGTATCAGAAAGGAGTGTTGGGTGGAAAGCGTTGAGGCCCCCCGCAAAGAAGATATGTAGGTCGTGGTTTGATAGAGCCCGGAGTGGAACTTTTATGTTTAATTGCAGGCGTGGTAGTCTGTAAGGCGTGGCTACTAGGATGGGGCCGTAGCTTGTTTGTACATTGCAGGCTAGAAAAGAGTCATTGCGTGTTTGAATGAGGGAGTGGTGTATAGTGCGCTTTATTAGGATCGCTGATCCTCGGTGCAGCGCTTGTAGAGTTAGATATGTGTGGTAGCCTGCAATGCGGAGTCAGTAAATTGGAGGGTACAGACTGGTCGAGTTCAAGAGTATTATGTCAGGTCTTTGTGTGTTTAGGACCACGTGGGCAACAGTATGGCGAATACCGTGCTAACTGCGTACGTTTAATTGTGTTATGTTGAGGCGACCTATTGACGTGGGTGGAGTGCGTGTGAGGCTGATTTAGCCGGGACCGTTCCCTTCTCTTGATTATTTCCCAGGAGGCGTGGGGAGCGACTACCTTCGCGCGTGTTGGCTGTGGTTTCATGGGAGTGGAGAGGGAGCAGAGGAGCCGGTTGGAAGAGAGGTAGGAACAGTGGGCAGAGGGGAAGGTAAGAGGGGTACAGTGGCAAGAGGGGCAGGGACAGAAGGGCGGGAGGAGGCAGGAGCATGGTGAAGGTGGGGGCAGGGTGTTAGGGGGCGGTGGGTCCAGGGGGGAAGGTGTTCGTGCCCACCGGGTTGGGGAGGAGTGTGGGTCTCCTATGTGTATGCTCGTTGATTAGAGCGAACACCTTCTCAGGGAAGGTGATCTGTTCTAGGCTATGCAAGGCAAACAGTGTATTGAGTATGTTTGTGTATAATCGGACGTCACCCCTCGACCTGTATTTTGCCACCGTTGAAAGCAAGGTGGCGAGGTGTAGCTTTGGGTGTGTGGCATGGGGTAGGGGTGGGTGTTGGAAGTAGTAGGGGTCTCTGGGTGTAAGGTGTTTGGGTGGGGGCGGGTGTTGGAACATGTGGGTGAGTCTGGGTTGCTGCTGTGGTAGGGTGTGTCTGGGGTAAGACAGGAAGAGGTGTGTGCAGCGTTGCGCCGGCAGCAGCAGCGAACGTTATTGTGAGGGAGGAGGGGCGGGGAGGGAGGTGGAGTGTGTTGGTGGGTTGTGGACGGCATATTGCTGCTACGACTTCAGAGCGGGCCTTACTTAGGTAAGGGCATTTAGGGTTGATGACGAGATGGTCACCACCGCAGTTTGTGCAGAGGGGTGAGGTGGCTGTGCAGGTGGTGTAGTGGTGGCCCACTACACTACACTTTGAGCAGACCAGGTCTGCTTGGAAGTTACGTGTCACGTGTATGGTTTTGTAACACTGGTATCACTGTGTGGGTCTTATGTTTAGTTGTGGTTCGATTTTATGTGGATGTGTTAGAGTGCCGCAGACCTTTATGTCTTGGTCTAGCAGCAGTGTTTTATTTTGTTCGTCGGACAGTGTAATTACGGGTCATTGTTTCGTGCCCTTTTAATAGAGGTCTCTGATGACCTCCACCTCATACTTATCTCTGAGGTGTGTGTGGAAGTCATCAGTGGAGAAAGCCAACCATAGGGGGTTGGTATTGAGGATACGTATTTGGTGTTTCTTGTGTACACCGTCGGCTACCTTTGTGTGAAGGTCTTATGCGGCGAGTGTGTCCGCCGCAAGTGTGTAGAATTTGACTGCGTTCTCCTGTGAGCGGAAGACGAGTTTGTGGCATGTGTGAATCTTTATTATGTTTGTGATGGGGGTGTCATGTGTAGCGGCTAGGTTGAAAAGTGTATGTTTTAGAGGAGGTTCCCCGCCCCGTCGATAACGACCCCGTGAAAATGACTCGGATGTGGTGATGATTAGTGAGTGAGTATGGACCTGGTTGGGCTACTCAGAGGGTGTGAAAACATGGCGGACTTAATGATAACTGAAGTCCGAATCAACTGACTCCAGTCGGAGTCCCGCCCCCTCTATTGGGTTTTGGGTATTTCTCAGTTACGTCCGACATCTCACAGATACGGTGGTTTCTCCCTCTATGGTCTTGAACGGAGCTGCAGGGTAGAGTATTAATCCTCCCCGCGTTGGTAACTGAGTCCCAATCCAGGTTTGCTCCTTCCTTTGGGTTCCACAGCGGGCTAAGCCTCATACTTCCTTTCCCCAAAGTTTGCAATTATGCCCTTGCTAAGTAGAACGGCATAGATGCAACGGAGTTCTTATGTGTAGAGTCACATTCACAGAGCCATGTCACGGCGGGGCAGGGGTGGAGAGGGTTTAGCACGTCATATTATAGGGTCCTATTAAGGTATGGTATTCTCTCTCTTGTAGTTTTGCAGGGTGGGTTAAGTGATCAACCACTTACTTATGGTATGAAGGAAAAATATATTTATAGTTATATATGGATTCTTTATTCCTCGGTATAGGGCTGGAATAAGCTTCGAATATGGCGAACAGGAAATATAACTTTTTCTTCTTAAACAATAATAATTTTCTGACTCTTATGACTAACTTTGATGATGATATATTTATTTGAAAAAGTACAAGACATTATTATAAATTAATTTATACAATGTTATTTAGTAATAGTGTTGAAAAAAGGAAAAATTATCGCTGAGAAGGGGAAGGATTTAGTAGAAGGCATAGGTACATATAGTGGGTTCTACTGGAGCATGTCAAGCAGGAGTTCAGCTTTTTACATAGAAAAAAAAAATTAACATTTTAATTTTTACCCAATAATAGGGTTTTGTTTATAGATTCTTATTTCAGTTTGCTATTACAATGTTTGGTTGATATATGTTCATATCATTGCTTATTTATCCACTTATTTATTTACTTATATCTACTATATTATTATCTTACACTTATTCTTAATTATTGCTATATACTACACTTGTTCTTAATTATTACTATACAACTACACTTCCAGTTATCGCTACTTAATAATTAGCTTATGCTCACTTGTTAGATTATTACTACTAATTAGTTGTTATGCAATCGTACTGCATACCGGGGAGTTTAGCTTCCTGTTTACGATTTAGAATTACTACAAAGCGGGAAGTTTATCTTCCTATTTACAAAAGAGAGATACTAAAGCAGGAAGTTTATCTTCCTATTTACAAAAGAGAGATACTAAAGCGGGAAGTTTATCTTCCTATTTATAAAAAAGGGATATTAAAAGCGGGAAGTTTATCTTCCTATTTACAAAAGAGAGATACTAAAAGCGGGAAGTTTATCTTCCTATTTACAAAAGAGAGATACTAAAAGCGGGAAGTTTATTTTCCTATTTATAAAAGAGAGATATTAAAACCGGGAAGTATATTTTCCTATTTATAAGGTTCAATGTGTGAATCGTTTAAAATTTTCAAACAAATGTTTACTAGGTTTGACCCCCACAGTACTACGGCCCGAGAAAACGGAATGTTTAATACATAATTAGTATCTACGTCTTACAATTATAAACAAATATATATATACAAATATATTTTGATATGCTCTGTTTTACTGTGAACCAAGTGTAGAATTTCCTAAGACTTCAAAAGGCTCATCCTTGAGGTATTTTTGAGTCATAGTCGATTCTATAATATAATTCCAGCACCACAGGAATTCATTGCGAGACCGTGAAGTAGTTTTAATACATAAATAATATCTATGCCTCACAATTATAAACATATACATTTATAAACATATTTTAATATGCTATGACGTACTCAAAAATAATGAGGGATTTTTCGCAAATTTTATGCGTCTACCGGAACGAGTATAAAGGCTCGATTCACTACCATTATCCTGGGTATTTGGAGCAGATTCCACGTAACTGTAATTTCTGCCACCACTTTCCAATGATACTTCCTCATTTTCCTGCGGGGTATCTGATTCTAAAGGATTATTTACAACAGGTTGATTGTTTGATGGTCGCGAACAGTTTATATTTCTCTCAGTATATACATTAGGAAATACAGCTGGTTTCACTCTATCTATAGGGTCCGAGTTCTGATGGCCATCCGGGAATTCTAACTTAAAAACTTTGTCGTCGCGTTCGACAACACGGAACGGGCCTGCATAAGGCGCTTCTAGTGGCTTCCGAACGCGATCAACAGGGACCCACACATGCGTGGCGTCACTTAATTCCTTGGGTACAAACTTTTTAGGTACCGAGTGCAGGTGGCCTTCAGAGGTTTGTGTGAAATCTATCTGCGACATAGTCTTCGCTAGTTTAGAGATGAATTTCGAATCGGCTTTGGATGAAGAAGAGGCGACCAAGGGCTTTGGGCAAAGAAGGGTCGTCCCTGTGACTGCTGTAAAGGGTGAAAACCCCGAATCATTAGGCAAGGACCGTATGCCCAGAAGAATGATTGGTAGGGCCATCAACCAGCCTTGTCGGCGAGCCATTATAGAGCTCTTCAAAGTCCGATGCGACCTTTCCACGATCCGGTTAGTGGTAGGTCTGTACGCCGTGGTTCGCAAGGAATGGAAACCAACGAGGGCCGATAATTCTTTTAAGAGTTTGGACTCAAATTGCGCTCGTCTGTCGGTGATCACGTATAAGGGAACGCCAAACCTGGATATCCAGCCGCCCAAGAAGGCTAAAGCAACCGTTGCAGCACTGATGTCTGGAATCGGTATTGTTTCAATCCACCTGGTGGCTCTGTCTATACATGACAGTAGGTACCGGTTATGAGATGGGTATGTCTGCCCAAGCAGCGTTCATGGAGAGAGTGGAACAACTATATCGATGTGAACCGTCTCCAATTTTGAAATGGGCATACTAATAGGCAGGACTGGGGACTTAGTGTGGCGATTTATTTTAGCAGATTGGCAAAAGAGGCATTCACGAGTCCACGAAAGTATATCTCTGTCCATATTGGGCCAGAAATACCTTGCTTTCACCAACCGAAGCGATGCCTTAATCCCTGAATGTGAAATATTATGAAGTTGCTTGAAAATAGCTGATCTGCAGGGCGAAGGAACAAACGGTCGTGGGTATTTAGATGTTACCTCACACCAGAGTTGGTAATCACCAGGAAAAGGAAATGCCTTCAGTCCATATCGAGACGACTTCATTTCTTCATCTTGCTCTTGTGTTGCTACCAGAGAACAGAGATCAAATGAGTCCACTTGGACCGAATTGACATTCCGAGATAGGCAGTCAGCAACCATATTGTCCTCACCACGTACATAAGCTATGTCATTGACATACTCCAAGATTGCGGTCCATTTCCGTTGTTGCCTGTCCGTTTTTGCACGTATTGGCGAGGAGAAGGCTGAGACTAGTGGCTTGTGGTCCGTGCATAAAGTCACTTAGCGACCTCCGATCATATGCCTGAAGTGAAGGTCAGCAAGATATGCAGCCAGGAGTTTCCTGTCATAAGTAGAGTACACTTGCTGTGTTTTACTCAACTTCTCGGAGAAGAATGCTACTGGCTGGGGAGACCCATCCACTATCTGATGGAGCGCAGCACCAACCTCGAATTGGGAGCTGTCCGTCACCAATTGGTACGCAGAGTCATTGGGCAATAGGTGGAGTAACTTAACAGAGATTGCCAGGGCCTCCTTAGAAGCTTCAAGTGCTTTCCGTGCATCATCATTCCAAACAAGTTGCCGAGCTTTAGGTTGAAGCTGTGCGAGTTCAATCAGAGGGGCAGCAATCGCAGCAAAGTTAGGCATCACACGTCTGTAAAAACCTAACGCCCAAATATCGACGAAGTTCTTTGAAATCAATTGGTAAGGGCATTTTTGGTGATCTCGGAGACCTTCCTAGCTGGAGGGCTCAGTCCTGCAGCTGAGATATGGTGGCTCAGGTAATAGATTTCTTTCTTCATGAACTCGCACTTTTCCATAGAAATTCGAAGGTTGTTTTTCTGCCAATATTTTTAAAACTTGATCCATATGCTCCACATGCTCGTCTATATTTTCCGAAAATATTAAAATATCGTCGACATACACAAAAACGAACGCCAAGCCTCGAAATAAATTGTTCATGGGGCGTTGGAAGGTGCAACTAGCATTCTTTAGACCAAACGGTAACTTTAAAAATTCCCACAGCCCAAAGGGAGTTGAGGCAGCAGTCTTCTCAATGCCCGCTGTATTCATTGGAATCTGATGGTAGGCTCGTACTAAATCCAGGCGAGAGAAAACTTTCTTGCCATGAAGATGGTCTACCATGCTCTGAATCAGTGGCAGGAGATATCTGTCTGCTTTGGTTATCGCATTGAAGGATCGAAAGTCACTCACAAATTTATATTAGCCTGGGGTCTTCTTCTGCACCATGTGAATGGGTGAAGACCATGAAGATTTCGACGGCCGCACCACACCTTCTTTCAACAGAGTCTCGAAAGTTGTTTTTGCAATTTGTAGGTTCTCCATTGGAAGTGGTCTTGGGCGAGCGAAAGCTGGCAGGGCGCTACCCGTCTCAATTGTGTGAACAACAGAATTATCTGGTGATGAACAAATGTCAACACATTTCGGGCTATATATACTCTCATATTTGCGGAGAACTGTCCTGCAATTAGGTGGGATATGCGAGAGGTCAATAATGATTTATGAGATCACTGGTTCGCTTGACTGCTCCACTTTAGAAACTAGGCTAGTCTGGTTATCAATTAGGACACCACGACCACCATCTACTACGAGGTTAAAATGAGCAAGAAAATCTGCTTCTAATAATGGTGACGTAATATCTACTACTACGAACGTCCATCTAAATGAACGTCGCAGGGCTGGGATGCCTATTTCCAGTTGGACTTCTCCATGCACTCTTATCTTCCCTCCATTAGCCGTCACGATGTTAACACACGATTTGCGCATCACACATAATTGCACTAAATTAAATGGAATTAAGGACACGCTCGCGTTAGTGTCTATCAGAAATTCGCACATCCTCTCATTAACACGTGCAGCGACAGTGAGAAGAGTCGGTACGCCGGTCGTCGCATTTACAGCGGCCTTCCGCTTTCGTTTTCCGAGTGGGTTGGGGAAGACGGTCTAGACGATGGCTGCATTTGAAGGTCCTCACCTCGCTTTGGCCAACTGAACCACTGTTTACAGTACCTCGCACTCGACCCATGGTATAAGTGTGTATGGCATACCCCTGGCTTTTGATTCCGACGGAAAGGGCGTACCTCAAACGGTACCCCTTTTGAATAATTCTTATCACTATTATACTTATTATGCACAAACCTAGCTTGATTACCTCTAGGATATACGCTGACAGGCACGGAACGCGAATTTTTAAATTGCACATTATTTACCGATGGGTTGACACTAAGAGCACCTATATCGGGGAACGCACAATTATCACTGTTTGACTCTTATTTATATTATAGCACTGTGCCTTGTAAAACTGCATGAGTTCATCAGAGAGTCTTCCCAATTGGGCAAGAGTTAAGTCCTTTTGCGTGACGATGATGGGGGCGATGTTTGGAGATAAAGACTGGATGAACTTGTGTCTCACCAAGTCCTCCCTCACTCCAACTTGCAGAGCTGTCTTCCGTAGCTCTTCGAGATTTACTGAAGATCGTCCGGTCTGTGGAGAAGACGCGATTAACTTCTCAAAGAGCTCAGGTTTCGTCCTCTTAAAAAGTCCCACGATTTCTATTCGTAGGAGCAAGTAATTCTGCGACGAGAGTATTGCAGCTGGGAGACGATCGACCGTCTCGGCAGGTAACGCAGCCAGGAAATGGTAAAATTTCGTTTCTTCTCGTTGTATTCTCGAGATGTGAAATTGCTCCTCCACAATTTTTAACCATCCTGCGACTGCTATTACATTAAAAACAGGAGGTCTGATTGAGATCGCGTTCGCGAGTTCCACTCCTTGGTGTGGAAAAAAATGAGCAGCTTTTTGATGTCCTGATGCGTCGCCTAGCGAATCCATTTTGTTGAATGGTCACGTATTTCGTTCGACGAAGAGAGGTCACCAGTTATATAGTCCTGCATCTTCGTTTTCTTTCTTGAGATTATTTCATAAAAGTTTTTGGACTCTTGAGTTTCGAACGAGGTACCTCTGGATTTCGTTTCCGATGTTCATGCCACACGACTGGCAGTCTGTTCTCTTGTATGATAAGTTTTTCTGCTATTTATATTATCGAGTTGGACGGAATTTCTCTCATACATTTCGCACCCCTACAATATCACTATGACGAGGCAGGGACATAAAGGAATTTTTATTCAAGGGGGGGGGAGTGGGGAGGGACTATTGTGTTTCTCGTATATACTTCTCGAGATTATACCGCCCACGGTATAGCTTGCCAAAATCACTGTTCTCAGTGAGAAGCGTTGAGGGAAATTTTCGCTGGGTCTTTCCTCCTGTATCTAAAAGATAGCATGGAAACGCAGAGAGATCGTCGGAAGCGCAGAGGTCATCGTGTTACAGCAGGGATGATTCAAGCTTATTTCTACGAACCGGACTACTTCGAGCAACAAGGTTAAATCAACAAAGAACTCACGCATTTCGTACGGGCACAGTTATAATTTTTTTTTTTTAATAGCAGTAATAGTGTTTTAAAAATCCCAATGCGAATTAATTCAAAAGTGTAGATTCAGTGTTAATTTTCAAGTATAACTACTAAAAATTCCTAAGTTCGGGTATAAAATAATAATAATGTGAGATGAAATTAAGTGTCTAAAAATTTGTGTATATATCAATATAGTGTTGTTTAGTCAAGAAAAGTGGTGGTGCCTACTCACAAAGCAATGTGCATATATATTTATATGCATACCTACGCGAAGCTGTAGGTATGCATTAAATAATGGTACAAATCCCTCAGGAGTGCTCTAAAATAATTTATACTCCAGCCAATAATGGGCATAATAAAGTAGGGGCGCAAACACACATGTAAGCATATTTTGTTCGCATTTAGAGCTGCAGTTCCTGCGTCCAAACGCTCTAAGGCTACTTCTGAATTTATTTAAAGTACCTCTATGTTTATTCATAATATGTAGACACACTCCATGTTCTCGGGGGAAACTCCTGTGGTGCTGGAACCACATTATAGAATCGCATCTGACTCAAAACCACCTCCTCAAAGACACGCATTTTGAAGTCTTCTGGGGTTCTATAATTGGTTCACAGTAAATCGGTCATCACAGTTCTTTACTGAGTGAACATTTTTAAACTCTTCTTTACCGTTACTTCCTTTACCCGGTAGCGACTTGCCAATAGCAAATTTATTTCGTTTAAGAATTCGAAACTAAAAAATCTTTCTCCAATATCAGCGCCTCTTATGTTTATTTGTGTTTGAACGTAAATTGTCCCTAAAAATCTATTTGATGCTGATTGGTCAATTTTTGCAGCGTTTATGTTTAAAACATAAAATTTGCTTTAAAGTTCTATGAACAAATCAAACAAGATTGTCATTGAAAATCTGCCTAATCCTGATTGGTTTAATTTCGTATAATTATGATTAGATGGAATGACTATTTATATAGTTGTATTTTGTGGTTTAGGGATAGGATTAGCATTCATTATTCAAGAAGCAAATACAAGTTATCCTTACCGTTCGCCTTTTCGAGACGTGATTCCGTTATGTACGACGAAATAAAGAATCCAGCTGAATATTTTCCTTTATCCTAAGGAAGCTCGTTTGATGACTTAACCCAGCCTGCTACACGAGAAGAGCTAGCCTTTTCGCACTTTAAATAAAAGGGGCATCTAACGTACGAAAAGTCATACCTATAAGTCCACAGATTGTGTACACGAACTTGTCCCGAGTAAAAGGGATAAACGATAACAACCACGCTCGATCCGGTACCGCGCAAAGATCACCCAAAATGAAACATTCAACAAAAATGTGCAAAAAGGTCTAGGGGAAAATGTAATCGTCACAATAAAGTGCAGGTGAGCGCTACATCAAATGGCGTTGCGTCTGGCGAGTGTGAAGCAAACAGTCGTGGGGCATTGGATGAACTTTAAGGTCACCTTGACCGTCTTCCATCTTCTTTGCCAAGCAGCCCGGAGAGCTACCCATATTCCTGCCATGTATTGTGTAAGGAAAGCGAAACGCTGTTCTGGTCGCCCAGTCCTGGCGGACTCTTTGGCACCCTCATTTACAGCAATTTCTACATGTCCAGAACACAGCAGAAGATAATCTCGACTGCCGCCCGGTTCGCCAAAACCGTGGCGTCACGGATATCGCAAACCAGGGGATGCCAAGATTCCAATCACGAGAGCACTAAGGGCGCTTTGTGAGTCGCTCTAAATATCAATCTGGTCTACGAACCGGGCACGTCGCGACATTTCACGTACCAAGCGGTGTATTGCAACCAGCTCGGCCGTAAAAACAGACGCGGCGCCTGGCAGAGCCCCGCTGACTTCAAACAGAGGAAATACGGCGTGGAAACTGACTCCCTCTTGGGCCTTGGAGCCATCTGTATACTCTAGCAGGGTTCCAGTCTGACTCGACGTGTGCTCCAAATAGGCCAACACAATATTCCGGCGCTGTAGAAGCTTTAGGAGCAGAGGCGTGGGGACAAATATTCAAAGGTGGTACATTTCAGGGTGGCGTACTGGGCAGAGCCAGGGGTGGCACCGCCTCGAAAGCTATACTTAGCTGTCAAAGGAGTTTCATAGTCCAAAACTCAAACGACTGGCGTCTCTCAGTGGCATAGGCAACGTCAAGATCAGCTGCGGATGCAGTGAGAGCAGTTGGTGACTGAAGGTTAGCGCATACAGGCGAATAACTCACAGTGTACGGAGCAGAGCGAGTGGCTTCTCCTTAGTATCGAGAAGTAGGCTCTCAATGAGGAACGTGCGGAAGGCACCGGTCGCCTGGAAAAGGACAGTGTAGTGAATAAAGTACACCTTATGCAATACACGCTCGGGTGTGGATGCATAAAACTTGCATCCGTAGTCGAGCTTCGAACGAACAAAGTATCAATAAAATAGTAAGGCAGTGACTTATCACCGCCACAAGTGCAGAATATCACGGAACAAAGAATATCCATGGCGTTGGTACAAGAGACCCTAAAGCTGCGAATATGAGCCTCCCAGGCGAGGCATTGGTCAAATACAAGAGCAAGGAAACAGAGCTAGTCCACCACTTCCAGGAGGACCCCATTTAGAAACAAGTTTAGGTAAGAGCGGAGTCGTTGATGGCGGCAGAAGTGCACCACTTTAGTCTTGGCCAAGGAAAACCGAAGACTGTGCACTTCAGCATAGCGAGAAACTTGGTTCAATGCTTGTTTAAGTAGACGCTCTAGAGTTGGAATTTGGGCCGCCGCGCCAAAAGCGATTGAAAGGTCGTAGCGAGAACATCTTCCGGGGCGGCAACGAAGTGATGCCGTTGATGCTCAGGGTATAGAGTGTAACACCGAGGACACTTCCACGTGGGACCCCCTCTTCCTGCTTCATTGGACCGGAGAGCCCCTCCCCCCCCCCTCCCAACCCACCCATACACGGAATCGACGACCTCGCAAAAATTTAGATATAAAGATAGCAAGAGGTCCCCTCACCCCTATCGTGTGGCGAGCTACCATGATACCGCATCGCCATTCAGTATCATGGTAAGCGACACAAAATTGACCAATCAGCATTAAGGAACATTTGAAGGGCAAACAAATGTTAGCCGGGTTTTCAACTTAAACATAAGCGACACAAAATTGACCAATCAGCGTTAAGAAATTTTTTAAGGGCAAACTAATGTTAGCCGGGTTTTCAAACATAGGCGCTACAAAAATTGCCCAATCAGCGTTAAGAAAAATTTTAAGGGAGAGTTTACACTAACTGAATTTTCACACATAAGCGTTGGGATACGGTCACGATTAATACATCCTCAGGGAGGGGGGGCGTTGTCAATAAGTCCGCCCCACAATCACACCCCCGAGAGGATCCCACCCGGATCCATCTCATTTATCGATATCATTCATCCTAAAGGGCAATTCCTTCATCCATCGAGGCGGCAGACAAGCGAGGGGTGGAGGGCGCGCTCTCTTCTCCCCTAGGCAAATAAATTTTTTAAAAAGGGAAAAACCTAAAACTCATAAAAACATAGATTGGTGGGTCCCCATTCAAATAAACAAGAAAGAAGGTAAGAGAGAACGTAAGTGCACTCCCCTCCTCAAGGGGCTGCACAAAAGCCGAAATGGCGGACTCCATTGCCGCAAGAGTCCCGCTGAGAACCATAAGTGGCCTAGAAAAACCAAATTAGGGGAAGGTGTATGAAACCTTATTCGGCAGGCTCAATGTGGCCATACTACGCCTAATTGACTCCCCGACAGGGTATATCGCTATATGCGAGAAGAAGAAAGATATCGAGACCCTCACAAAGGAAGCTGGTATTAAGATCTTGAAGGAGATAAACCTTCAACCCAGTACCCCTCGCCAGATTCAGGAACACAGAAGTGTGATATGCCGAATGCTGGACTTGTGGATCGGCCAGCATGCAAAGGAAGAAATAAAAAACTAAATTGATAGAAACCAACAGTGGGCAAATATAAGCGAGATAGTGAAATTCAGAAACAAAAGGGACAACACGGAGTAGAATCACGTGTTCAAAATTATCTTTGGTGATACCTCAATGGCAACTAAGGCGAAGGAGAGGGGGTTACTGCTCTTCAATGCCGAAATAAACGGGAAACAAATAAAGAGAGAGAGGAGTTTACCCCAGTGCAAATTTGTTTCAGGTGTTTTAAGCTAGAACAGCACACCACGAAAGAATGCAAGGAGCAGGAATTAACCTGCTCTAGATGCAGTAGTAAAGGGCATGCCTGGCGGAAATGCCCGGCAGCCAAAGAAAAATGCCCAAACTGTGGGCAAAAGCATGGGGCAATGGCTATGTCTTGCCCAAAGAAAAAGGAGAATTTAAAAAGGAAAGCAGAGGAGAAAAAGGCAGAGGGAATTAGGAAGGCTAATACCTCCTATGCCCAAGCGGCAAAAGCAACCCCCGCAAAGACCTATCTGAAGATTGATAACAAAAACTCCACCAAAATCCTCACGTGCATTCTCTACGCTCACGTGAGGAACCTCACCAACCCGGGCTGTTTCGCACCTGAGCCTAATACCATGCTCAAAAAGAATGGACTCCAGGAAATGTGGTTCTGCAACAACCCTCCATCGACGGACGTCCTGCAATTGCATTACCAGCCCGAGGAAGAAGCCCCAGCGACGCCGTTTCTGGCAAATAAAGAAAGACTGGAAGAAAAAGAACACCAGGAAATATCTCAAGCCCCTCAAAAATCCACAAATAGAGACCCGAGAATAGAGGCCAGAAAGAAAACGGGAGATACAGGACAAAAAAGCTGCCAGAAGAATAAAGCAGGCTGATGGTAATCTCTCAAGATCCGCATCCTCCTCTGAAGACGAAGAACAGATCCAACTACCCAAAAGAAACAAAGAGATCGAGGAGCAAAAGCAGGGGGAAACGTTCCCTCAACAAACCATGAAATATGATGGAGAAAAACTAAAAATGCAGTTCTACAGAACTGACCTAACCCCATTTCCAGCCAACCCCAGCATTAGGGAGATTGTTGAAGGGGTAAAGAGAAGTCAACTAAAGAAACAAAGAGATCGAGGAGCAAAAGCAAGGGGAAACGTTCCCTCAACAAACCATGAAATATGATGGAGAAGAACTAAAAATGCAGTTCTACAGAACTGACCTGACCCCATTTACAGCCAACCCCAGCATTAGGAAGATTGTTGAAGGGGTAAAGACGAGTCAACTAAAGTGGACATACGATGTGCAGGCACAAGAAGCAACAGTAGACGAGATAAACTACATCACTAATCTCCTTATTCAAACCGATGAGAGAAGCGTCCCCAAGATCTCCTATAAAATGCTTCCAGAACCTAGGTGGACAAACGAGATGAGGGAAATCGCTGGGGAACATAGAGGAAATAGGCAAGACAGGCCAAAATCGGGAGAGGACAGCCAGAATGAGACAACTAAGCGAGGGACTAGAACAGATAATCACAGAAAAACATAAGGGAATCTGGCATGACATCATTTGTAGGCTAGACAGGGAGGACAGTCTAGTGTGTTTTTGGAACAGCATCCGAAGACTTAGGGGACTGCCCACCAAAACCAGAACAGAGTTAAAAGACGGAGATGAGATCATTGAGGATCCAGAGTCTCTTGAAGTAAGATTCAGGATGCACTGGAAAAAGATTTTCGCTATAAACCCTGAGGAGGATGACGACTTCGGCCAGGACTTCGAAGACTAACTGCTCGAAGACTAACTGATTGGCCACGGGTGCCCAATCACCTTCGAAGAGACCATGAACACCATGTTTTTTCACGAGAAACAACCACATGAATGCCCCGAGGCAAATCATACAGGGACTAGTTAACACCATGAATGCCGCCTTGAATACAGGCTACTTTCCTGACGAGTACAAGATGGCTAAAATCATCTTCATCCCGAAAGGAAACAAGCCCCCAGACCAGGTGGCTAACTATCGCCCGATCTCTCTTGGAGATGCACGGCAAAATCTTTGAAAAGGTTATAGCTAATAGGCTACAAGCTCAACTGAGAGAGTTAGGAGCGCGTAACCCCCAACACACGGGTTCCGCAGAAAAAGGTGCACAGAAACAGCCCTGGCACTCCTAACAGAAAAAGTAGCCTTTTGCCGAGCGAATGGATACTATGTCGATATTGTGTTGAGGGACGGGCAGAAGGCCTTCGATAAAGTCTGACTAGAAGGACTTCAATACAAGATCCTGAACCTCCAGCTAGATCCAATCATGGAAAGGGTCCTCTGTGACTTCCTCATGGACAGAAGGGCATGTCTCATGATCGAAGGATACAAAGGAGCTGAATTCGAACTCAAGGCGGACGTTCTCCATGGAAGTTGCCTGAGCCCACTGCTTTACTTGGTCTTTACCATCGACCTCCCAACTCCGGTGCACAGAGAAACGATGTATCTGAAATTGGCAGATGACATCACCCAGATCGTTCCGTGCCCGGTGAAGAAAGCAAGGGATCAGGCAATGTGCACAATAGCGGAAATCAATAACATCAACCGGTACG
This sequence comes from Ceratothoa steindachneri, assembly GCA_963969495.1. Taxonomy (NCBI): domain Eukaryota; kingdom Metazoa; phylum Arthropoda; class Malacostraca; order Isopoda; family Cymothoidae; genus Ceratothoa; species Ceratothoa steindachneri. The sequence goes on along the minus strand of OZ018336.1, from coordinate 73,735,960 downwards.
AAAGACGATGGAAGATTAGAACAAATAGGGACAAGTTCAAAATCGTCCCACTGAGCCGCAGGTTGACGTGTCCCACCATCATCGATGGAAGAAGATACGGCTACTCCGCCGAAGACACTGTCCTAGGCCTAAAGATCTCCGACCACGGATACTTGAGACACTACGCGGAGAGGCAGAACCTAGCAAAGGGAGAAATCTCCAAGTTATACTGGTTTAGAGATCTTAGCTCGGCCAACATTAGGAAAATATACCTCATGTACGTCCGGGCTAACCTCATCTACCCCGCAGTAGTGACTCAAGCGGCCAGCAAGACCTCAATGGAAAAACTCCAACGTGTTCAAAACTCCGCATCCCTAATAATTAACAAAGCCAGAAGGCGTAACCAACAACTACAAAGGGATCTTCATAGGAGGAAAAAACTGGATCCTATCAACGTCATCACCCCAAAATTGGGAAGAAAGGTCTGGTCAACCCTTAAGAATGTTGTTATTCCGGAACCACAGGGAACTGGTGGCAGACTTAATATACCTGCACGACTACGGAAGAAAGTCTCCCGTCGAAGCTAGTTTCCAAGTACTAAGATATGCCCTCAGGAAAACATAACATCACTATACACATAACAGGAACACTAGAAACTAACGCAGTACAACCGAAACCAAAACAGCTAACAATACACTAAAACAACATAAGGTAAATCGCTGAGCTAAAAAGCTTGAATGCTCGAAAGAAATAATCTCCAAAATAAGTACACAAAAATTGAAACACTAACAATAAGAAGAACACGCTAACAACACATAAAGAAACAATATATAAAACACAACTTATCAAAAACAAGACAAAAAGGAAAATCTAAAGAAAAGCATAAACTGATGCCCTTCTACTAGGGCACAATTCCTCTTCCCGCTTTAAATTTCACCCACTTTTATTTACTACTATCCTACCATATACTAAATTGAGTTTACTATCTTCTTCAGACATGACGGATGACAGATATTGGATATTTTTCTTACGAAGATTTCAAGCAAATCAATCCTCACCTAAATTCTGAAACAAGACTCGTCGTTTTTTCTTGAGAAGAAGATTTTGAAGAGTAGGCTACTGATCGACAGGACATTGATTGGACACACTACAAGGACTAACCTTCCCTTCCTATCTACCCTTTTTTAGGGCGAGTCGGTTAAGGAAGCTAAGTCTCCATAGATACCTATTTGAGCAGGAGCCATATCTGAACTAGGCGGCTAACTCGGCGCAGGCTGAGGCTTAGCCCGGGACGAGTTAGTACCCGTGTGAGCGGCGGCCTCAAATAGGTGGGAGCAAAATCTTAAGGATAGGTGATGGGTAGGAAATCCGACTCGCCAGCTGAATAAGCTGGATTTAACAGCACTCTTAATCACTTTATCTCCATCTAGCCCCCCCCCTCTCTTGCTCTCTCTCTCTCTCTCTCTCTCTCTCTCTCTCTCTCTCTCTCTCTCTCTCTCTCTCTCTCTCTCTCTCTCTCTCTCTCTCTCTCTCTCTCTCTCTTTCTCTCTCTCTCTCTCTCTCTCTCTCTCTCTCTATATATATATATATATATATATATATATATATATATATATATATATATATATATAATATTATTTCCTCTCTCTCTCGAGACGGCCCCTCGTCGTATACCATAGATCTTTCGAGCTATGTCGTCGGGGGTACCTTTATGGTACCCCTGGTAGGGGTACCCTTGTCGAACTAGTCGGGAATGAGATTCCTCCAAAATCTGGAACCCCAACTATCGTGTGTGGCCACTAGGAGGCACAGCAGAAGTCTTGGTAATGGAAAGGCTGTGCACTGACAGGGGAAGGCTTAGGCACTCGGCTTCCCTTTTCACCACAACGGCTAGCAAGCGGCGAGAAGGCAAGCAAAGCAGGCATTTAACACTAAAGTGCAGGTCCACTGGTTGGTTGACACACCATGGTGCCTACCAACTACTACACCTCCCTCATGCTTTGTGGGTTCTGCCTTTTTAGGCAAAGGCTAGAGGAAGGATACCTCGATCACAAACCAGGATCGAGAGTGACTATAGACGAGCCCCACAGACCGGTGTCTCGGCAGCTCCCTTAGGCCGAGGCTGAAGCTGATCGTCTCGAGCCTCTCTTGCCACCAGGGTCCCTCACCCCTCGGTCAAGATACGGATCCTAAGACTGCACGCATTCCTACCCGTCTAAACCCAGTGCAGGTTGATGCCCTCACGGGAGCATCCGTCATCGTCGATCTCGATGGACTTCCCAGAGACAAAGCTATCCTGTATGTTGTTACTGTTTTCTCTATCCCTTCCACTGATTAAAAAAAAAAAACAACTTAAATCTCCTACTAATCTTTCAGCTTTATCCTTTCTCTATCTAAATTTAAGGACCTGACAGCTACCTCATGCGTCAGAAGCGAGGCTTTAAAACCTCTAAAACTAACGCCAATCGGCGCTCACTGGTTGCGAAAGACTATGACTAGAGGGGTCCTAGGCGCTGGGGCGCGATGAATGGGATGAGGGTAAGTGCCCCGTTAACCCCTTCCGTGGCGCGTAATTACTGACTATTCCCAATGACCTTTGAGGGGTGCCTCTGGTAGCAACTTTCCGAGGTGACTGGCCTTGTTTTCAGGTTGGTTGTTCGGCCAACACAAATTCTTGGGTCGGTTCCCTTGGTGTGGCGGGATATCCATTGATCGCTACGCCGAGATCCTGGTCGCCCTGAAGGAAACTAGTAGGAGTTTAGTACGGGGAATGTTCCGCTGTTCACCTGGTGCGAAATCGATACCACCCTTCAGAGGCTCTCAGTGGTGCTCACTTGGGAGTCACTGCACGCCGGGTTTGAACGACACGGTCGGACGAATAGAAGTAAAAGGAGCGTGCCTTCTGAAAGCTCCAAAACGTCTCGATGGATAGGCAGGAGCGACTCACGCGGGGAGAACTCACCAACCCCTTTCTTTATTGAGTGGTTGCAAAGTATTCAGAGATATAAATGTTCTGTAAATGACTGTAAAGAAAGGACCGGCTGCTCTTAAATACACATGTACGGTGTGCAAAAAGGAAAAGTGATGCATGGACTTCCCGGAGAGCTGTGTCCTCAAATGAGAAGTACAAGAGCTCAAGGATCTATATAGATCATCTGAGCAAAAATCTAAAGAACTTGAGAGGAAGCTGCAGAACCTAGATTCTGAACACGCGCGTCAGCTTTGCCCCATCGAGGACAGGATTGTCGAGCTGTCCTCAAGACTAGAGGTCCAGTCGGCTCAAGATGTATCTCCCATCGACGTGGGTGGATCTGCTGACAAGACCCTCGCCCAAGAAGCGAGCACTGCATTGGCAGTGCCACGCCAGCTTTCCAACGTCCCAAGGCTGGAGTCAGCTGCTGCGAGACTGGCTCAACGGGCCAAAAAGAAGAGAAAGAGGAAGAAAGGAAAGAAAAAAGAAGAAAAAGGAGAAACAGAAGAAGAGAAAGCAGAAACAGAAGTGAAGCCAGAGGAAGATATGAAAAAAGAAAGAAGAAGAAGAAGAAAAATATGGAGATTAAAGAGGAAACGGACAAGTCGGTTCCGAAAGGGAAAACTCTTTCCTCTGTAGCCGAACGTGTGAGAGTCAACCTTATTGACGACTCTCAAGCACGGGGTCTGCAGCCACTGTTAGCGGCCCGCTTTCGCACCTATGCGAAGGTAAGCTGCCTGCCAGGACGGGGAAACTACCGTATCAGGGTAGAGGCGGAGAAATCTCAGATTTCCGAGAACCCAGTCGTTGCCCTGATGGTAAGTGGCAACGACCTCTACCTCAAAGGAGGTAAAGTAGGTCCTGAAGGAAAGATTATACACACGGTCATGGGAGACGTGGGCAGCTGTGGGTTAAAAACCCGCAGACGTTTGTGGTCGGGATGCTCTCAAGAAGAGGTCTAACCCAGATAAGTCAATCGAGGAACATTTCCTTGAACCCACGCCTAGTAGATTTGTGTACGGCAGAGGGTTTTTTTTGTGGACCCTTACCGCCCTTTTTTATGGTAGAAACGATCTCTACCAAAGGGATGAAGTGCATCTATAATTTAAAGGGAAGGCTGTACTCTGTAACATGATACAAGATTTTGTGGAGCGGACGTAAAGGAGTGTTCGGCCCAGAGTGAGGTCAGACGTACGCCAGTACGCAAGTTCACCTGGAAGACCTTGTTCAAGACAGTGTGTGTATCGCCATGGGTGATTTCAATACCCAAGTTGACTGGAAAACCAGAGAACCCTGTGGCGAGAACGCACTACTCCTGGAGTTCACGAAAAACGAATTCCTGAGTCAATGCGTGAGAGAGCCAACGAAAAATAATAATACCCTCGAATTGGTTTTCACCTCTGAGGATGACATCGTTGAAGATCTCTCTGTAGTCAAAGAGATCGGTGGCATTAATCACCGACTAGTCAGATTTATAGTCAAGGTTCCCAAGGTAGAGTCTGCGACTGGTAAATCGAGGAAACTTGATTTGTGAAGAGCAGGCTTTGCTGGTCTTCGTGCTGGATTGACTGATGCGAGGCTAGAAGTGTGCGAGGATCTTGAAGATTCGTGGAATATTTTCAAAACTACGATCATGAGTCTTCAATCACAATTTATCCCTTTGAAAAGCCTTCGTCAATCTTCTGTTCAACCAAAGTGGTTTAATCGAGAAATTGGTCAACTGCTGAGGGCGAAGAGAACGGTGTACCGGCAGTCAAAGAGGAGTACCGTAGGCTAGCTAGAGGATAGAAGTCCAGCATAAGGGCGGCAAAGCGTGCCGAGGAGCTCCGCGTGGCAGGACTTTGCAAGGAGAATCCCAAAGAGTTCTTTGGTTATGTAAACAGCCGTAAACCAATCCATCGCACGATTGGCCCTTTAGTGAATGAGGAGGGTGCATTAAAGTACTCAGATGCAGAAAATTCTAACCTCCTGAACGACTACCTCTCTTCAGTGTTTACTGAACAATTTATCTCCATCCCCCAGCCCACGGATTCTTAGTCGGGGGAAAACTGGAGGAAATGGACTTCACCCAAGGAGAAATAGAAAAGAAGATCACTGATCTAAATACGAAGAAGTCCTCTGGCCCGGAGAGGTTTCTACCTAAAATGTTGAACGAAGTGTGCGATGAAGTGTCACGACATCTGAGCACAATCTTCAACATGTCAATCCGGACTGGATGCGTTCCTAGAGAATGGCGTGGAGCGGAGGTGACTCCTATCTTCAAGAAAGGAGACCCTATCCACCGTCGAACTACTGACCTATTAGCATAACCTCAATAGTCGCTAAACTCATGGAAAGCATCATGGTGGACAAATGACGTCATATTTAGAGTCCAACTTGCGATTAAGGAGTTCTGAGCAAGGGTTCCGAAGGCAACGGTCATTCTAACGAATCTTGTGGAATTCTTCCACTTCGTTTTCAATGAGCGCGACCGGGATAAGGCGGTGGATGTTATCTACTTAGAGTTTCAAAAAGACTTCTATAAGATACCACACCTCCGTCTCCTCCGGAAAGTGCGTGCGCATGGCATAGACGGAAATGTAGGAAGTTGGATAGAGAACTGGCTAAGTGGCAGACTACAACGGGTTGTGTTGAATGGACAGGCTTCTGAGTGGGTGCTCGTTACTAGCGGTTTTCCTCAAGGTTCTGTCGTGGGACCACTACTATTCATCATCTTTGTCAACGACATGGACGGTGACATGATTTCGAAGATTTCCAAATTTGACGATGATCCCAAGCTTGGTATGAACGTCGCAAAGGAAGGAAATACTGCCCGCCTTCAAGATGATCTTCGGAAGATTGGGGAATGGTCGGACACGTGGCAAAGGCCTTTTAACGTAAACAAATGCAAAGTGATGCAAGTCGGCTATCGAAACCCCCAATCTCAGTACATCCTTAAGGGCACTGCTCTTGAATCCACCGACACTGAGAAGGGCTTGGGTGTAACTATAATTAGTGATCTCAAGTTCTCGAGGTAGTGTATTGAGGAGGAGAAGAAAGCCCAAAGGATGCTAGGTTATATAAAGCGACAGTTTGGATATCGGAACAAGGAGATAGTACTGTTTTTGTATAACTCTCTTGTCCGACGGTACCTGGAGTATGCCGTACAATTTTGGAGTCCTTTGCTTCGATAAGATATCGCAAGATTAGAACGTGTGCAAGCCAGAGCAACCAAACTGATTCCCTCTATCAGATACAAGAGTTATGAAGATAGATTACGGGAATTATACTTGTTATCGCTGGAGACCCGGAGACTGCGTGGTCAGCTTATCGAAGTGTTCAAAATACTTCGAGGCTTCGACATTGTAGACCACAGGGATATTTTTCAGATTAGCCAGAGCAGAACAAGAAATCACGGCTACAAACTTGAACTGATACATTACCAGCGTGATCTGTGTCGGAAATTTTTCACATATAGTATCTGCGGCACTTGGAACCCACTTCTAGATGAAGTTGTCAACAGCAAGTCTATTGAACAGTTCAATTCGAGACTAGATAAAGTCGCTTGGAGACTTTAAGCGTGGCGCGAGTGCTCTTCTAGAGCGTCAATCTGACCCTTTAGAGGACTGCTTCTGCTCAAGTGTTCACTCAAAGGTACCCTCTTTGAATGGATCATAAGGTCTATTAGAGTACCTCTCTCTCTCTCTCTCTCTCTCTCTCTCTCTCTCTCTTCGCCTTCTTAGTAGATGAAGAAACACAAGAAGAAGAAGATTGGCTAAAACATCGATGGGCTCGACCAAACGGGTTCCTTTGCGCATCCGTAAAGGCTCACAAAAACTCGATCGGACCTCTTCATTTAAAATCATCGACAAAGATCTCAGTGTGGTGTTAGTTCGCCAATTGGACTACTCGAATTTGTATATTGCCATATGCCAGCGAGACAAAGACGTGGACAAAATACTTTCAGAAAGAGCCACAATTTTACTAGAAGGTATCGGTTTGGAGGTCAAAATTCGTCCACAAATCGAAGACCAAAAGACTGTCTATTGTCGCCAGATTGACCCATGGATTGGAGAGTATACTACCGACGAGATAAAAGAGAAAATTGAACGTGCTCAGAATTGAGCCAAAGAAAAGGATATAATAAAGTTCACCAATAGAAACAATGGAACAGAATATAATCATGTGTTTAAATTTATATTCTGGGAGAGCGAAATGGCGAAAAAAGCAAGAGAGACCGAGCTGTTAGCGTTCCACCTGAAAATAACACCCGAACAGATGAAAAATGACGTGTTAGCGTAAACTCATGTTTCAATTGTTTTGCTATAGAAAAATACATTACCCGCGAATGCCCATTGAATGACATCAATTGGTGTTCCGAATGTAGTAATAAGACACATATGTTGCGCGAGTGTGACTCCCCAGTAAAGAAGTGCTTAAACTACAACAGTAACCCCCGTACTATGGCGATGGCCTGCCCAAGAAAACCTGAAATTATATAAAATAAAAGAAACAAGAAGGTTAGGCTCGAGGAAGAAAAACAAAATATCACTTTCGCTAAGTGCGCGAAGGCGACAGCGCAACAATTAAAACCAACACAGAATATAATAGAAGTCAAACAACGAGAGTCACTTAACATTCTAAAATGGATTTTATATGCTCATCTACTAAATATCTCAAACCAAGGGACATGCTCGAAGGAACTGAATCAGATGTTAAAAAAATAATGGACTCGAAGGGATGTGGTTCCCCGAGAACACTCCGTCAGCGGGTATCTTGAGCGTGCTATATAAACCCGAGTCTCCCCGCCAAGTACAACAGTAGCAGGAAGCCTCTAGCACGTCGGAATCACAGCGCCCAAATACAGCGGAATTGAGAAACACTAGAATCAGGAAAATAACGTAAAAGCATACTGAATAAGCAATGGAAACAGAGGAAGACCCATTGGAAAGTAGTCGTGAGGAGATTAATCCACCAGTCCAAGCAAAAACCCAATAAGTAGCGAGCGAAGCATCCACCGCCGAAAACACCGAGGAAGACGGAGAGGAGAAAGAAGAATTCTACTTGAAGTTTTTCGGGTCGGAGAACAACGAAGAACTAATTCAAGGGATAATGAAAGAATATGTGAAATGCGAATATGAAGGCTCGTGCACGGACAAAGAAGTTTATAAACTCATTACTGGTGGCAATTTAGTTATTCCCCGTGACCGTGTCACAGAGAAGAATTTAAGAAAAGGCGAATCGGGAGAGCTAAATCGCCCATCATTAGGGAATACATAAAGGCAGAAAAGAGATCAAGTTCGAAAGAAAAAAACATCAAAATAATGGCTCAGCTAAGAAAATTAAAAATTATTAGTGACAGTGCTGTGGGCTGGGACGAAAAGAGACATTCACTAATCATCGCATATTTAAAAGAAGACCCAGAAATAATAATATTAAATGAAATTAATATAACCACAGAGCTTAATAAAATCAGAATATTTAATTACACAGTAATAGCCAAAAATACCGACGATGTCAACTTTGACGGAGTCGCAATTGCGATAAGAAATGATGTCAGATTTACAAAACTAAATGAATTGGACGAGACATATCTGGCAATTAGCGTGACGACCACTACGGGAAACCTTACAATTATGGCAGGGTACCAACCCCCGAGGAGAAATTTTTAGCCCTCGCATAATTTCATGGAAGTCTTTGGAAGAGTAGATCAGGTAATATTTATTGGGTATCTAAACGCCCGCAGCAGAGCATCGGGCTACACAAACAACTTGAACAGGGCAGACAAAAATCCGGATACACTCTTGGAAAGGAACATAGTCGCAAGGATTGGGCCTATATAAATAGTCATTTCATCTACTCATAATACTACAAAATTCAACCAATCAGGATTGAGATACATTTAATCGTCATACTTACGTTCATTTTTGGAATAACCGAGCTTAGCGTAAATAAATTGATCAATCAGCTTTTAGACATAAGCACTGCAATAATTGTCCAATCAGCGCCACGATAGATTAAAAAAGTTAATAATGCTCAAACCGTTTGCACATAAACATGGCTGAAATTTATTTTCCTAAAGAAGAAGTAAACCGAACAAGACAAGAAATTCGAAACTACGACAACAAACCCCTATTACGACAAGAAGCCTACCAAAGATGAAGAAACAAAAAGACTAAAACACACACGAATACAAACGATACCAACAACAATAAGCACGCATCTAAAATGTAATAACAAAACACAAACATATAAGCAATGCATAACACACACAAAATTAAACTAAAAAACATATTAAGACAAATGGCTTGAACGCCATAAATAATTATTTATAATTATTACAAATCTACAGTAACAACAAAGAATACACGCTACCAAAAAAATAATAAAAGTGATAGGTCTGGTCACCAGACTCTATGCATCTCTTTGCACCCTACCACACTTCTTTCTCTTTTCTCCGCTTGTCTATTTTCTCTATCTACCCACACACCCTATCGTCCTCCCTTACATGCACCCACTTTAATTTAATCATTTTCCGAATTTAGATTTACTTAGTCTGTACGTTGCTCTCTCGCTGTGAACTGGTAAAGGCTATCACGGTTAAAGGAGGAAAATTTTAGGCAGGACCAAAATAAAACGCCTTCTCAAGAAAACTTCTAAGAAGAAATATATGCGCTCCTGGGGCTGATTGGAGATTCCTACTGTTCCTCTTGAGTGAAGTAGCCCCTCTTAAGGGGTTACTCTTCCTTATTCTAAATTTTTGGCTCTTTATTCATACTTTTTACCTCAAACTTACTTTTCACTAGCACTAGATAACTTGGTCACCGGCAAGGTCTGAGGTGCAGTTGGTAGTAAGGTATAGTGAACCTCTACAGGAGACCCTCTTAGAGGAGCAGAAAAGGGGGGCCGATTCTCGGTCACAAGCCAGAACTCAACTGTTCAACGCTGTTAATGTTAGGCCTAGATAGGTAGGGTTGACCAAGGAGAGTGCGAAAATTAGAAGGTAGGCGAGATAGAACTAGGACAGATAAAGGGGCTCCTTCCACTAGTGGAGACTGGATAAGACTCCACAGCTGAAGATCGACAGAATAACCCCTCTCCTCGGAGAGTGAACGACTCCCGGGAAGATGGACTCACCGGATTTCAAAAGGCTTCCCCTTAAACTCATACCTAACGGATGGAAAATACCGCAATAAGTAGTGCAATACATATTTACTGACCTGGAGATACCACTAATCAAATGCATTGAGACACCATTTGGATTCACAGTTATTTGCCCAGAAAATAAAGACGTAGAGCAGCTACTTTCATCTGTTGGGAGCATTACGCTAAGGAAGTTGGATTTGGAAGCAAGAGTACCCCCACAAATCACGGCTAACAAAAGTGTGCGCTACCAGTCTCAATAGTATGTACAACGGAATTAGGTGAGGGAGAACTAAGATTTATATTTTCGTAACACTGCCCAGCAATTGGTTAAGAGATGGGAGAGGTCATTAATAATTAATGATATTACGGGTGCACTAGACTGCTTTACTTTGGGTTACGAGCCTAGTCTAGTTATCATTGAGGATACCACGAGCACAATGCACTAAAAGATCGAAATGAGCAAGAAAATCGGCTCCTAATTATGGCGACGAAGTATCCGCAACTACGAACATCCACCTAAATGAACGAAGCAGACTAGGGGCAACTATATCTAATTGCACTTCATCGTTATAGCTTACGAAGGACGGTCAATAAGTTTTGCAATTCGGATATAAGGAAACGAGATATGAGGAAAAGTGTTTTATTATTTTTTCATTATAATTACTCTCGACTTCAATGCACTTGCGCCACTTGTCCCTGAGGCTTCGAATTCCCGACAACCAGAAATCTCCCGACTTCTGTTCAATCCACTCCTAGACGGCGAGCTGAACATCTTCATCGTCCCCAAACCGGCGTCCACGCAGTGCAGCTTTAAGCTGGTGGAATAAAAGTTAGTCGCTAGGGGCCAGATCTGGACTGTAGGGGGGATGGTTGAGCTCCAATGAATCCGCAATCGCGCAAGGCAGCTTGTGCAACTCTGACTTTGTGGACTTTGACGATGTTGAAGTCGATCATGGGGCGTGAGGTTTCTAGGGACCCAACGGGCAGAGACCTTGGTCATAGCTAAATTGTCGTGGATGATGTTGATAACACTTCCATGTGATAGTCCAAGGTGTCGCTCGATTTCTTCAACCTTTACCCGTCGATTTTCGAGGATCCTCCTCTCCACACGGGCCACATTTTCCTCGTTGGTCACGTCTGACGAGCGTCCTGGACGGGGGTCATCTTCAAGGGACTCACGACCATGGCGGAACTCCCTATTCCAGCGAGCAATGGTTGCATAGGAAGGGGCGGTGTCGGTGTACACTGCAACCATGCGTTCATGGATCTCTCTTGCATTCTTGCCTTCCTTGGTCAAAGATTTGATCACTGCGCGGTGCTCAACCTTCTCCATTGTTGAAAAATTTGTGACTGACGATCTGCGATCAGCTACTGCTTCTTAAATAGATGAGGCAGCAGCATGCGGCTGCAGATACTGAATTGTCATAACTTGTCCTAACACCCCCACAAACAGCCATCCCTCTTGCTCTGTTTTGCCTTACCGATTCGCAAAACTTATTGACCGCCCCTCGTATGTTATGATTTGTTTAATGATAAACTTGCCTAGATAGCAGCCATTAAACCTTGCTATATGAATTTAAAGATAAAATTGTGTTGAAAGAGAAAATGTGCGAGAGGATAACTAATTCAGCCGGGAAGGTTTCAAAAGTACTGACGCATAAATTTAACAAGATTTATTGAAGTAACAAATAACAATGGAATATGGCTTAATTATTGATTGGATAATACGGTTATTTAATTGGATATTGTGGCAAAGGAATATAATGTGTATTTTAATGAAATAATATATATATATATATATATATATATATATATATATATATATATATATATATATATACATATATATACATATACATATACATATACATATACATATACATATACATATACATATACATATACATATACATATATATATATATATATATATATATATATATATATATATATATATATATATATATATATATATATATATATATATATATATAATATATATATATATATATATATATATATATATATATATATATATATATATATATATATATATATATATATCTCAAAGTAGCGTGAGAGAATGATGAAAATGAATCCATTAAACCACATTGAAAGAGAAAACGGAATAATTTTTCCTTGCAGTAATATGTTTATTACCTTTTTTCAAAAATCCGTGCAAGAAAGCGATTTGAACCAGGCACACTCAGGCAGCGAGCACCGCTTTGATCACAGTTAAAAGTATGCCGTTAGTACACTACGCTACGCAGAGAACCAAAAAATTCTCTGAATAGAATAGCTTTTAAGGAACACTAATTTTCAGGGAATGAACAGAAAATATCTCTCTTTGATTTAAGGTTCTTAATTTGTATAAAGGTAGAATTTAGTAATAGTTATGCTAGTATAGCGTTGAAATTAAAAATAGGCATATGTTTGTGTTGAGGTGTGTGTATTCTTCAGGTGACTGGATAGTCCTTTCCTTCCCTCTCACTTCCTTTTCCTTCCGACTCTTTTCCTTCCTCCTAATTAGTCAATGTAAATTTGGTAATCACTCTCACTGTCTTATTTCCAATTTCTGAATAAACTAGATCTCAATCTCTTATCATTCCCTGATTTAAACGAACCTTGGGACTGGGTTCGTTCTTATCAATTTCCTGCTACTGGGGAATTGAAGTTTCATTTCGATTCCCTCTCTTAGTCTCAGTCTGTCTTCCCAACCATTTCTCAGCTCTCCCTCGTTCTTCTTCCAGATTTCTACCGCCCTCTCATGTAAGATTATATTGACTGGTTTCATTCTAACTTCCCCATGTAATTCTTCTTGCCTCCTCATGTAAATCCACCGTGTGCCTGTAATCCATCGGGTACCATGGTTTTGTGCCCTCTGAAGTTTTATCATGACACTCGTCGTAGAACTATGTAGCTGAACAGCTGGGTACATCAAGCTGGCCCTGACTATTGCCATGTATAGTAATTGGTTTATAGTAATTTAGAATATAACGGAGTTGAATGGTCTGTAAATGAGACAAAAGAATCAAGCATTAATTCGTGATTCTATCTGGGAAAGAGTTAGCTAAACAATTACAATTCAAATATTTACAGACCTGTTCACCGATGCAGCACAAATAAGCGAATGAAGCTTAATGGCTTATTTTTAAAACGCTTGGAAGAGCGGGTGTACCAATCTCCCGATTTAAGTCAGGGTTACGAACCCTTCTTGAAATTATAAATATATATATATATATATATATATATATATATATATATATATATATATATATATATATATATATATATATATATATGTCGTAGAATTGCTCATAGTCTGGTCCAATAATTATTCTAGTCCTTGATCTGGACACACCGCTTTTGTTTAAGTCGGTGGTATTGACCCTATGACTCAATCCTACGATCATATATATATATATATATATATATATATATATATATATATATATATATATATATTGATAGGCTTTAATTCCTACTGAACGTGCGAAAGCTGGTTAGAGGCGTGTTGTGCCGTAGCCAGGATTCTCACTATAAAAGTCCCACTTGTTACTGGGGGGAGGTTTGTGATTGTTGAATTCTAAGAGTGCATAATACAGGTTGGATAAATTAGCCGAAGGGATGCTTAATTAAATGCTTGCCACAGGTACGTCAAAAGAGAGGAACCACAAATGAACACACGTACTCAAAATAAACTTACTTTACACAAATATAATAATTAGCAATAGTTAACAGGCAAAATTAAGGATTAAATATTAAACACTGACGTTAAGCTTCTAGATTTATAATGACTCAATGGGAGTATGAATCACGGTTAGTTAAATAGGTAATTTAAGAATAGAGGGACACTGGGCTTACAGAGCACCATTAATTGATGGATTAGAGAGACGACTACTCAGGTCCAGACGGGGTGGTTCGGGTGGCGTTAACACGAGTTCTCGGGGAGAATGGGGATAATACGACGGGTTCGGGGCTGCTGGCTGCAGTTCCGGTTAGTTCACTCCTAACTGGATGTGACACTAACAAATAGTAACTTCCAGTAACTATTTGGATTTTCCTTTTCTTGCTCAAGTTACGTTGAGCAACAGAGCGTACTCTTCTAGTCGCATACTCTGCGGGGCGGGATTTACTTCCAGGAACACTTTGAGAGAGCGACCAAGTTGACTCGACGGCGCGTTGATAGTCGATGCGTTACGGCAACGACTTTCGTTCAATGTGAGGATTACGCGAGTAGATTTGGGACACTGCTCTAGAGGGGTAAACGGCGATGTTATTTATATCGCGGATTGTGGGAAATCGAGAGAGAGATCCTATTCACGATAATTCGCTTATCGCAGCGCCTTCTGGACAATCTCCATGGTATCATAAAGAAAGCAAATAAGATTTAAGCTTCTTTGTGAGATAGGCTTTCTTTCGTCCGACTTCCTGTCGCCAGTTGGGGGAAGGGTGGGGGGAGAGAGAGAGAGGAGAGGAAGGTCAACTCAAACGACAAATATCTTTCGTTCCCACGATTGTCTGGCGGCATGTGAGTATGTACATTCCATACCCTCACAATATATATATATATATATATATATATATATATATATATATATATATATATATATATATATATATATATATATATACACATATATATATATATATATATATATATATATATATATATATATATATATATATAAGTAAACCCTCGATATAACGAACCTCAATATAACGAATTTCGGATATACCGAACCAAATTTCATGGCCGAACTCCATCGGGTTTAACAGACAAGCGTTACGACCAGCCTGAGTGAGTGTTGATGTGTCACATGTCTCCTACAGTACAAGGTTCGTATTAATACTGCGTTGTTTAGTCCACTTAACTTTATTAGTAATTACATACGTATTACATATTCATAATGAACATCGTTATTTCCATTGCTTTTAACGCCCATCGGGTTTAACTAACTTTCGGCTTTAACGAACGACACCCCCCATATAGTACGTTATATCGAGGGTTTACTGTATATATATATATATATATATATATATATATATATATATATATATATATATATATATATATACACACAGTAAGAAATAAATATTCACATTTGTAGGGGTCTACACCCCTACAATATTACCATCGTCTCTGATGTCATCCTCCTCTCCATTATTATAAAGGATCCTGTTTAGCGGATAGGTCTTGCCCAGATGCATGTTCATTTCTTCCATAATCCTTGTTTCATGATCTGCGTCACATTTTTCATTATTTTCTCCCATGATGTTGAATACCTCACTCTGGTGATCCCTGAACAGCTCCTCTATTTCCTCTACTTTCGTTATATTTCCATTGCCTCTCTTAATCCTTAGCTGTTTGCCAGAATTGTCTCGGGTTTCGTTCATTATCTAGTCTATCTATCAAGCCCTCCCACACCCACTCTTTCTCTATTCTCATCAGATCGCTTTATTCTCTTTGGAGTTCTCGTCTCCTCCTGTATAGTTCAATGGTTGGTCCTATGCCTCTCGTCAGTTGTTCGATTGCTTCTAGTTATTGCATTTTTGCTCTTATTGCTACACTATATATAGTTTTTCTACTTAAACATAAGCGACACAAAATTGACCAATCAAAGTTAAGGAAATTTTTAAGGGTAAACTAACGTTAGTCGGTTTTTCAACTTAAACATAGGCGAGACATAATTGACCAATCAGCGTTAATGAATTTTTTGAGGGCAAACTAACATTAGCTAGAAAATTAAAAAAATCAGCGTTAAGACAAATTTTAAGGGAGAGTTTACGTTAACTGATTTCTCAGACATAAGCGTTGCAAAAATGACCAATCACTTTAAAGGATTATCAAATTTCATAAGACTACAAAAGGTTCATCTATGAGGTACTTTTGAGTCAAATACGATTCTATAACGTGGTTCCAGTACCATAAACCCGCTTCTCTCCTCCGCCGGAGAGACCGGCCTCATCAAGATCCTTCTCTAAAAGGAAAAAGGTCTTGGCTGTCAAAGGGCAGCGACCGGGGAGGAAGTTCCTCTTCTTCTTCTGAATCCTAGGGGGTCAGGGCCATCTGAGAAGTAGCTTGCACATGGTTGGACTTAGGTCTTGTGCTTTGACCCTATGGAAGATCCTACCGTCTGGGGCTGGGTCACTTCAAGGACCATGTCCATCTCGTGGGTGGGTAGGCCTCTCCATGTGGCCATCCTCGCCAAAACATCACGGATCCCATTCGAGGTTGCTTTTGTATCGTCAAATGCCGACGAACCGGCATCCGTTGGGGAAGAAAGGGGTCAGGTACACCGAACCCCTGTACACTCGTCACACATGCAAGCAGGACATTAGGGGACACATCCTGACAGGCCCTGTTATTCCTTGCTCACCTAATGGGGTTGGCCCTATCTAGCCGCTCCCACAGGGACCAGTCAATTATGGGCAACATGTCTACTCTCTTCGCAGTCCCCTGTGAAAGTATGCAGAGACTGCCCTTGGAAAGAGGGAGTCGCCCAAGGGCGCCTCGATAGAAGGGGATGAGGGGGGAGTCCCCTTCACTCGTAGGTTTAGGAGAGGATTAAGCCTCCTCTCCGGTCAGAATAGGTAGGAGGGGCCCCCGAAAAAGCACAGGGGATGGGGGACCTCTTTTTCTCTTAGAAAGCTGCCCGAGAGCGGCTCCAACGATAGTAGACGGAAAGATAAAGGGGAAGGATTTAAATAAAAAATCTGATCATTGGGCATGGTAACCCTATTATTTTAAAGGGACGCAAACGCTAATCAGCTCAGGTAGCAGCCTGCTTTGCCAGGCCGGCAAAGCCAGCTGCCGCTTTTAAGGACACTCCTCTCGCCTAGTGGCCAGGCAGCCCATCAACAGTGGTGGGCGGGATAACGAACAAATATAGCACGATAACCGATAGATTGATAACGATAACCTTATCGGCGATAACCGATAATCGATAATTGGCGATGAATTTATCGCTCGATAAAGTTAGAGTATATAGTCATTCACGTGATTTATTTTCTGTTAAAATATCAGCCTAAATAGCGTTTCGAAAACCATAACCATAAATTTGTTTGATCAAAGTTGTCGGCTGATAGTTTTTAGGCCGAAGACGACAGCGAAATAAATTTTGAAATATTGAACTGGGTTTTAAGAAAAACAATTAAACAAATATAAATATATTCATAGAATCAACGAATGTACAATGAGATAAGTAGATTAGGTATACAATGTAAGATATTGTAACATGTGATTTACAGTAACAAGATGCGAAGAGAATTGAAGTATGTGAAATAAATATGAAATAATATGGTGGAATAATATGGTGACTATGATGGACTGTGAATTAGGGGCTGCAATATGAGAAGTAAATATAATTAGGACCTACTCTCGTATGGTCGTTTGCAAAGAATTGTGAGAGAAAGTGGAATTAACTAAGTATGCTTTGTTTGGAGGTAAATGACTAATTGTAGAAGGAATGATTACCGACCTTTATACGAAGAATGTTGCAAGTCGACTGGGAAAGAATAGTGTGCTATTTGGTCGAGCTGA
The DNA here is from genome assembly GCA_963969495.1 of Ceratothoa steindachneri. NCBI lineage: Eukaryota > Metazoa > Arthropoda > Malacostraca > Isopoda > Cymothoidae > Ceratothoa > Ceratothoa steindachneri. Next base: position 73,718,342 of record OZ018336.1, on the reverse strand, counting down.
AAGCGTGTATTTGTTTTTTTTTTGTGTGAAATTTTAAGAGATGATGTTTGAAACAGTACGTTAAATGAATTGAGAAGTAAAATAAATCAATTAATTAATTATTAAGTTGTACATAAAATGATTTAATTTGCAAAAGTTAAGTAAATTAATTGAAAGATTAAATTGACAAAGTTAAGTAAAATAATTGAATATGAATTTTACATAATAATTGATATATATATATATATATATATATATATATATATATATATATATATATATATATATATATATATATATATATATATATATTTAAGTTTCCCAGGAGGTTTTTATTATAGGAATGCCAAGAGGCATTGCTATAAGGTGATAACCGATAAATCGATAAATCCAAAATTCCGATACTAGCGATAACGATATTGAGCTCAGAGTCAATAGAGTCCGCTGAGTCTCTTTGGCTGGATACGGGCACAGTCTCTTGCGACGCCATCACTAATTCAATACTATAAAATAGCAAAGCACTGCGCTACTAAATTACAATAAAAATAGGATGTATAGAATAGGGGCGTAACTTCGTAAGTGTTCAAAACGTTAATAAACGGATATTAAAGAATAACACCGAATACTACATGCATTCATATACACGTGCACACAAAAATAGAACGGAAGATGCACGGGAAAATAAGGGAAAAATCATCAAAGTACGCGTAAAACCGGTAGCGCGCAGGAGCAACACATCGTGACCTCTCGCCCGACAGCTAGTGAGAGACTGAAGCTGAGCGAACGTTTTGAGAAGACGTCAAGACCGGCCACCCCGCACTCCGTTTAGTATACGTTTGGTTTCCAGCTTAGACCTACCTATTTCTGCCTCCAAGGCATGTGCGGCCTGCCCCTGTACTAAACTGGAACCAAAACCTGAAAATATCGATTATCGCTAGTTTGAAACCAAAAGTATCAGCGATACCGATGAATCGATAACGCGAACAAAAATCGGATAACCGATAACCCGATATCGTTATCGCGATGATTTATCGCGATAACACCCACCTATGTCTCTCAGCATGGTCGCTCCACCGTAGGCTCGGCGTAAAGTTAATAGGCATTGAAAAAAAAAAGAAAAATGGTATTTGAGGAAGGTTAGAGTGTGGGGTGAGGCAGCTCATGAGTGAGGGAGCGTTGTACCATCTCCCAAAGCCCCGGTCTTTGATATTTGATTGAGAGAAAGCTGCCAGTGTCTACCTTATAAAATTAGAGGCCACCCAGAGAAGGTTGTGGGAGAGGTTGTAGGGAAAGTGAAGAAGCAGGGTAAAAACACAGGGTGTCAGAAAGAAAAAGAGGCTACGCTGGGGCCAGACGGGGCGCAGAGTCCTGTCAGCAAGTCGGACAGGAAAGCAAATCGCCGTGCCCCTTACGAGGTGATCCGTTTGGAGCTGAGGATATTCCAACATCACCAGCCGCTGTTGTTGGATCAGCCCCCCACCTCCCCTTGGCATCGAAAGAGCCCATGATTTTGGATCTACCGTCCTAAAATCTCTTCTCGATCTTCCGGTTCCGCCTGGCTGTGCACCCCGGTTACACACAGGCGCCTCGGCCGGTTCATCGAAACCATCAGCCATACCCCCTATCACTGCTCCCTCCAGGATCTCTTCCCCTGCTATAGCATGCTCTTGGATATATGTTCTTTGTCCCCCCAAGCTCTTTGGGACGCACTTCAAACTTAACCTCAGCCACAAAGGAGAAAAAATATCTACCGTGAGATCTAACCATCCCACCTAATACATCCATTTTGCAATGAAATTGTCAAAGCGTTCTTCCCAAGTGGGAAGAACTTCATGGCACCCCTATGCTTCACCAATTTCAACTATGAACTCTACCGCAAAGATGTGGAAGAGGATTTATAAGATCCGGGGGTTGTTATACCAGCCATAATACTCCCACATTCACTTTACAGGGATCCTTAGTGAATAACAGCCTGGTGGTCAGCAATACATTAGCTGACCATTTCCGTGCAGTCAGCAGTGCCAGCCGTTACAATAAGGCTCTTCTAGTCTATAAAACAAGCGAAGAGTCTCATCCTCTCAATTTTACGACCAAATCTAACCTTCCGTATTTACCTTATTCTCCATCCCTTCGTTGACCTCACAAAGGTCACAAAGATTCCTGAATATCCTAAAGGAATTTCACACAGGAATGTCTGCCCGTGTAGTTGTAGGTGGCCTAGAGTCAGAGCCATTTGAGATCAAGGTCGGTGTGGAACAAAGGTGTGTCGTTGCACTGGTCCTTTTTTAACTTCTACATGGCAGCAGTGACACTTCTATCTCGGGATGGATTCTAACTGGAGGATGGCATCGCCTATCAATGCCATCTGTTCAATCTACGACGACTCCAAGCCCCCTCCCCCCAGAACTGCGACTGTATTCGACCTATAATACGTTGACGATGAAGCCTTTACCATTCACTCAGCTGAAAGGCTGCAAAGGATACTCGACACTATTGACGACACTTACACCATCACAGGGCTCGTCATCAATGCAAGAAAGCCTGAGCTTCTCCACCAGCACTCGGATCTGGACAACCAACCACCTCCCGCAGCTTTTAAGGTTGAAGAAGATGACATTAGCCAAACCAACAACTTCGCCTACCTTGGCAGCAAAATAGAGAACAAAATCCGTCCGGCCACGAGTGCCTTTTGGCGACTATCAAGTTGGATTTTCCCCAATCGCAACATCACTGTACTCACCAAGGCCGCTAGCTATAAGGTTGTGTGCATTTCTGCCTTCTTGTATCGCTGTGAAGCCTGAACTGTATAAAGGGCGCACATCAAGTCTTGAGGCTTTCCACATCAGATGCCTCTAACGAATCCTTGTGATCCCCGGAGCAGCCCGCCTTCCTTATGTCACCATCCCCCAGAGGACAAGTTGCATCAGCATTGAAGCCCTCATCACCCAGCGCTAGCTTAGATGGGTTGGCCATGTCTATCGTATGGCATAAAACCGACTCTCCCGCACCCTCCTCTATAGAGAACTTGCCACTGGTCGCCGCAGTGTAGGATGGAAAAAGAAGCGCCTCAAAGACCACCTCAAAACAACCCTCAAGAAGTGGAGAGTGGACCCATCCAGCTTGGAGCAACTTCCCAACGACCGGAAAACCTAAAAGCAAACCTATTACCGAGCCGTAGAAGACTTTGAGGCATCCCGAGTGCATGCCCGTGAGGAACAACACTAAAGGCAGCATGAGCGGCAAAATGGAGATCCCCCCCTCCAGGCGTTGGGATTGTCATTTTCTTGGGCAAACCGGACAGGGACGGGTTAGACGCAGGTCACTACGGCCCTATAGCTCTTACCAGCTGTCTGAGAAGTTTCTAGAGAAGATGGTGTTAGTGGGCCTGAACTGGTTCTTAGAAACCATTCAGTTACTGTTTGCATTTCAGTGCAGGTTTCGCAAGGGTCATTATACGCTTGAACTCTTGGTACGTTTCGAGGGATCGGTCCGGAAAGTTTTCTAGTTACAGCACCAAGTCTTGCCATATTTTTCGATATTAAGAAAGCCTATGATACAACATGCAGATACGGAGTCTTAAAGCAGTTATACATTTGGGGTATGAAAGGGCTTTTTCCGTCTATTATTCAAAGTTTCTTAGCATCTCAATCCTTTATGGTGCGTGTTGGAAACATCTAGATCTGACCTGCAACACAAATAGGAGGGAGTTCCTCAGGGCAGCGTTTTAAGTGTTTAATATTTTGTAATTGCAATCAATATCATTTCCTCTCTCCCAGTGTGTGTATCGTCGATGAGTTGGCACTATACCGGTCTTCCTTCGCCTTCCATCAGCAGTGCTCGTCTGCAGCTGATAGTCGATGCGATTTCGAAAAGTGCACAACTTAGGGGATATGCCTTCCGCGAGCAAAACTAAGACAATGTATTTCTACTGGGGTAGAAGGGCTCTTGTTCCGCCACCTATCTCCGTAGAAGGTGTAGAGATAGAGTGACTCTGAGTTTCAGTTTCTGGGCGTAACTCTCGATCCCAAGCTATCCTGGTTACTACACCTATGCCGCTTTCGTACGGGCTGACTGCAGGCTCTCAATATTTTGAAAGTCTCTCTTCTACACGTCGTGGGGCAGTGATCGTCGAATACTGTGGTCACAATGCATTACCCTCGTCAAATCCAAATTGGACTATGGGTATCAAATCTACTCCTCGGCTTCTTCCTCAGCCCTTAAAATGTAGATGCCTGTATACTGCCGAGTCAACAGAGGCATCATTACCCCCCACCCCCTTAAACCTCCGGATAGATCATCTCTCCAAACGGAGTGTTTTAAGAATCCTTGCCCTTCCGTCGACATGCTCCACCTCTCAGTTTATACCAGCATGTGGAGCGCTAGACAAGTCGTCCGTGGACCCTTGCTCCCTGAAGAGCCTGTTCCATGAGCATGCGACCTCACATATACAGCACTGCTTGATATACACGGATGGCTCCAAGTCAGACAGTGGCGTGAGTGCCGCAGCCGCCTACTCAGGAGAGTTTTTAAACTTTAGTCTTTGCCGCTGAACTTCCAGCTATTCTTTAAGCTTTTAGACATCCAAATTTTGTCTTTTAAAGATTTCGTCATTTTCTCCGACTCTAGGAGTGTTTGACAAGCAGTTTGCATTTTAATGATTCCCATCCCATTAGTCACAGGAATCTGCAACTAGCTGGTCCAGAATACGTCCCGATAGAGGCTTTTATTTTGTTGGGTTCCTGGGCAACGAGAGGGCTGATCAACAGGCCCATTCTGAATGAGCAGGGTGTTCATCATTATATAAAATCAAAAAGCCTGTTCGCTCTTGGTCATCGATCCTTCAGAGACCACGGTCATTAAAAATGGTCCTTTGCTGCGTTCGCATCGGCCAGACGAGTTATCCACGGCCATCTTGTTTCGGCTGATACTCAAATCGGCCCTTGCTGCAGTTTTTGTGGTGGGGACCAATCGATCGCTCATCTTCTACTAGAATGCTGTCATTTCGCCATTCTCCGGTCGTCCTGTTTCCCGACCCTTACAACTATGCCTCGCCTGTTCTGCTTTCGTTTCCTTCTGGCACATGAATCTTTTACACTCATTTTTTTTAAAAAAATTTATCACCTAGTGGTCTTCTTCCTCTTTTTATTTGCGCTGACTTTAGAATCGACTCGGATTGGGCAGCTGCCCAACTAGTTTCTTCCTTAATCAACGGCGGCATTCGATAGGTTGCGTCTTTATCCCGCCCCTTGGACCTCCGAACATATCCTCTCTCTAATCTGGGTACTCTAAGGGCCCTTACCGATCCCTAGCTGGTGTGCTCCACCTCCCAGTTGGCACCAATATGTTGAGCTTGGGCAAGTCCTCTTTGGACCCTTGCACTCTTAAGTGCCTACTCCTCGAGCACGCAACCTCACATACACATTGACCCATATAGAGAGACGGTTCTAAATCAGACCGAGCCATGGGTGGTGCAGCCGTTTACTGTTTTAACTTTGTCTTTACCGCTGGCAATCTTATTCCTCTTTCCAAGTCTAACCTACCTCATAGCATGCTCACAATTACTACCTCTCTCCTATTCACAAGCATAAAGCAATTCATGGATTTCGTTCTTTTATCCTCCTCTACATGTTCTATGTTGCCGTCTGATAAGATGTCGCTTTTAGCCACTACAGATGCGATTAATTTCGGTAAATCTTGAATGATAAAACAAGGTATAAAAATACTTTATTTTTGCCATTATTGTAATGTTATTTATTTTTTTGGTATAAAAGTTCTATTCCATTAATATTTATAAGAAAATAGGCAATAAAAATTACACGAATACTCATAGATGCATTTTATTTTACTATAACCTGAAGACTTAAATCATTTGACAATGAAAATTATTTCCACTAAGAGGTCGTATCTCTTAAAACAGTCAATCACGAAAAAAATGGACACCAATTACAGCAGCATTAAATGTACATATCGCAATAATTATAGAGAAAATAGTTTTTTTTTTTTTACAAATAAAAAACAAACAAACTGATTCATGGTCATTTCAACTGCCCTCAGAAGAGCTGTTAGCCGCTTGTATTATCCATAAGGGATTGGTCGGGTGTTTTTATATGCTAAGCTACACAAGTAAATACAGCATTAAATCTAAATTCGTTTCAAGCCATTCCTATGCCGTGTTTGCTTGAAGAGACCTTTAAGAGATTCATCTTTTTGCATTGAGAAAAGTGGGAAACTTCATGCGAATTAGGGGTAGCCGATAACCATGAAGTCGAATCAAGGGAGTGAAAGGAAAATTCATTAAGAAAATGTAGAGACAGGAGTGGATAGTCCATGGTGGTTTGCAAGCTTTCAGGAATACAGTCCCATTTATCAATTAATCGAAAATAGCTCACGAAGTGCACAAATCAATGGGTAAATGATATTTAAGAGGAAATACCTACACCCCGTTTTAACAATACAATAAATTGATGCGATGAAACCTTGAGAAAGAGAAGGAGAAGGAAAAATATCATTAAGGAATGATCCAGTAAGGAGTGGATCATGCCAAAAGGTTGGCATATATATATATATAAATATGAACTATAGTCAAATGGAGGAAATCCAATAAACTAGAACATGAACCGAACGCATTTCATTTATTCGTTTGGCATTCTTCTTGATGACGAGCCCGGTCAGTTTCCTTAAAAAAAAGAGGAAAATAAATACGTGCGTAAAATAGTAACAACTTTTTTAAATAAAATATATAGTAGTAAAGTGCATTTTTAGTCACTGATGTTGTCTGTTGCTAAAATTTTCAATTTACGGTTATTGACCCAAATTAACAAGAGATCGGGTAAATATCATATAAAACTCTATAATACCAAGCCAATGAGGATACCTTTAGTGAAAGAAATTGAAAATTTATTATTATATGAATACAAATGTAATGAAAATAATTGAATAAGAACATATGTGTATAAAATGTTAGGGATATTTTGAAGAATAGCGGTTCCACATGAACCTTTTTAACAACAGGGATCCAAGTTTCGCAATTGACACGTTTGGCCATACAGGATAGGGAACTTATACGTGTACGGTCTTGGAGCAACTTACACAGACTTCGGGTAAACAAAACTGCAAGTCTACAGGAGCGATTCGTATGGCTGAAACGGTGGAAGTAGTAGCACCCCTGCGGAAAGGAGCCCGAATGTCTTCATGCATTAGCGATACCAAGCGGCACGCACAGATTATATATATATATATATATATATATATATATATATATATATATATATATATATATATATATATATATATATATATATATATATATATATATATATATATATATATATATATATATATATATATATATATAAAGAAGAGCAACTACAGGATCTGCGGGTGATTATACAACCAACACAGGGCTATGCTATTTTTATTTTCTGTCTTTCAAATAAATTTGAAGACAGAAAGAAAGATGCAGAAACCTGGTGTAGCTGACTATAAATACATATAGCACAAGAGGAAGAAGAATTGGACGCGAATTAGCAAAGGAGACAAGAAACTGGAGTTTTTTTTAAAGGCAAGAGGAGGGATATTAGAAGAATCCAGAATCAAAGGGAGCAGAGGGCGGCACAGTGAAGGCGATCCTTTACCGAGAAGACAGAAATAACGCCAGGGGAAAAAAGTTTTGAATTCCTGGCCGGGACTCGAACCCGGGTCTGCTGATTGCCGGACGAAAAATCCGTGCAAGGAAGCGATTCGAACCAGGCACACTGAGGCAGGCGAGCGCTCCATCAAAGAGCGGTGCGGTGCGTCCCGCGAGTGTGTCCAATTCGGAGACGACAGAAAGCAATGTGAAACCGTCGCGGCATTGGTGGGTAGGTCCATGAAAACAGTCGCCGCGCAATGACAGGAAACTTTGGCCTATAGTGAAGGCAGACCTAAACTTAAAGTTCCCCTCGACCGTCTCCTGTCTTCTTTACCAAGTCGCTCGAAGGGATGCGCGTATTCCTGTCATGTAATCGGTGTGTGGAAGATCGAAACGCTGGTCCGGTCACTCAGTCCTTGCGGACTCTTTGGCGCCTCATTTCCCGCAATTCCTACATGTCCAGGAACCAGGAAGAAGATAATCTCGACATCCGCTCGGTTCACCAAAACCGTGGCGTTACGGATATCGCGAAGAGCATTCAGGGGGCTGTGTAGTCGCTATAAATCACAATCTGGTCTGCGAATCATACACGTCGCGGTATCTCCCGTACCAAGCGGTGTATTGCAACCAGCTCGGCCGTGAAGACAGACCTGAAGCCATCTGTATACACTGGCACGGTTCCAGCGTGACACGAAGTGTGCTCCAAAAAGGCCGAACGCAATACTCCCGCGCTGTCGAAGCTTTGGGAGCGGAGGCGTGGCAACAAATGGTTGTTGTTGTTGGGTTGCTCTCCAGTCAGCTCTGAAGGAACAGACCAGCTTTCCTGAGGTAGGCAACAGAGGGACCCGGGCGATCCCAGAGATCACTTGTACGGAGAGGCGGTGTGTGTGTGTGTGTCTCAGTGTATTGAGTGACGAGCACTCTTCCATTATGTGGTGAATTGTGTGTGCTCCTATATGACAGAGTGGGCAGGTGTCTGATACTTCAGGGTGTATCCTCTTTCTGTAAGACAGAAGGGCATTGTGGTGTCCGCATCTGAGCCTGGATAGGTGAACTCGATCCTCTCTACTTATCTCGGCTTCTGAATCATCCACTTTGGGTGGGATTCGTCCCCAGAACGCTGTTTGGACCGAGTCTGTTGATAGAGCGTGTTGCTAGGTTGTTATGTATGTGTGTTGAGTTGATGGGGCCGCTTGGGGCTGTTGGTATGGTGTCCAGAATGCTCGTGTAGTATGTGGATGGGGTGTTTCTGATGTTTCGTTGGGTTGGTGTTGTGTGCAATGTGTGATGTAGTGGATGTGAGGTGTCTCTTGTGACCCTATCATAGAATTGTGCACCTTTTAGATCCATGTGATCTCTGACCTTTAGTGTTTTAGTTTCTCGATGTAGGTGGTCGATTGGAGTTGTTTTGGTACAACCTGTGGCGGTTCTCAGTGCATTGTTTTGTTGTATTTGCAGCGTATTGTAGTGCGTATCTGAGAGGTTTAGTGTCCAGCTGGTGCTACGGTATTCGGTAGTGGATCGGATGAACTGCTTGTGGATGGTGGTGGTCGTCTCCTTGCTCTGTCCAAAGTCCTGGCCCGTTATGGCTTTGAGAGCTCTGAGTTTTGGTGTGCATCTGAGTTTGATGTCAGCTATGTGGTCCTTGAAGGTCAAACCGTTGTCGTAGGGTGACTCCAAGGATTTTCACTTTGTTGGCGTATGGAATGGGTGCGTTGTACAAAGTGACGGGAGTGAGGTTATTATGGTTGTATTCTTGTTTGTAGTTCGTTATGAGAGTGGCTGTGGATTTCTCTGGTGCTACTTTAAGTCTGTTGGTAGTGAGCCATGTTTGTAGTATGTTTAGGTAGTGTTTGTGCGTTTGTGGCAGCTGTGTTGTGTTTAGCATGGGTGGATGTGATTGTGATGTCGTCTGCATAGGATAAGATTTTGATGTCTTGAGAGGTGGGTGTTGGGATGTCGTGGAGAAAAAGGTTGAACAGTGTGGGGGATAGGACTGAGCCTTGTGGTACTCCGTCTCTGAAGGGTCGTATCTGTGATGGAATGCCATTGAAATTTACATGAGCCTTTCTGCCAGACAGATAGTTGGCCAGTTATCTTTTGCTGTTGTTATGCATGTTAGTGTTGTAGATTTTGTTTATAAGTTTATGTTCTTTTGTGTGGTGCTTTGTGGTTGAAGCCTTCCAGCATGTCTTGCGTCAGTTGTGTGAGTAAGGTGCTTGTTGAGTGTTGTGGTCTAAAGCCATGTTGGGTGGACGATAATGGGATATGTGGTGTAATCAGGTTTAATATGAGTCGTTCTATTACTTTGAAAGCTGTGCTCAGCAGTGTTATAGGTCTGTATGAGGTCACAAGTGTGGGGTCTTTGTTGGGTTTAAGGATAGCGACAATGATGCCGTGTTTCCATGTGTCTGCGATTTTGCAATATGTGGAGCTGTAATTTGCTAAGTCGGTGAGGGCTTGGATCCCTCGTGGACCGAGATGTTTAAGATGGTAATTTGAGATACCATCTAGTCCAGCAGCTGGTGAGTTTTTGAGGTTACAGTTGATATGGTTTGTTTGTCTGTATGTGAAAGGTTTGTGGTTTTTGTCAAGTGGGAAGTGCTTCTTACGTGTTATGATATTTCTGTCTTCTGGCGTGTGTGGGAGGTGGCTTATGTTGGCGTAGTGGTTGATGAGTATGTTGGCTTGTTGTTTGTGTGAAGGGATTGTGTTGTCACGAGTGATCGCTGCGTGTGATGTTGGAGTTTGTGAGTTTGATTTAGTTATGCTTCTGAGTACTTGGAAAACTTTCTTGCTGTTGTCTTTATGGTTGAGATTGTTAGCGAAGTTTGTCCAGTTTTGTGTCTGCTGTTGCTTTATTTTTGTTCTTATTTGTTCATTGAGTGACTGGACAGTGCAAACAGTTTCTTCTGTATGGGGAAAGGAAGATGTGTGTTTTGCATTGGCTCGGGTTTCTATAAGGCTCTTTATCTCTAGTGTGAAATTAGGGTTATGAACTTTGCGGTTGCCTTGTAGAATGTGTTTCTTGCCTGTTTTGGTTATTATGGAGTTGAATTGTGCGGTGATTATTCTGTAGGTTGTTTCTGTTATGTTTGTGGTGTCTAGTGAGGCAAAGAGGGTTTCTGTGTCTTCTGTGTAAGCTGACCAATTTGCCTTTTTGTAGTTTATGAAAGTTTTCCTGCCTTGCTTTTGTTTGTGTATTGTTTTAGTTGTGATGATGATGGGTAAATGGTCTGATGGTAGTTTTTTGGCTGTACTCCAGAGAGTGTCGATTGTAAGTGCTGGAGAACAGAATGCTATGTCTGGTGAGGATATATTGCGTCTGGCTTGGTGGGGCATATGTGTGTGTGCTGTTAGGTCATTGAGTATGGATAGGTGCTGTAGTTCGTGTTCGATGTGTGTGCCTCTGGTGTTTGTATTGTTGTTCTCGTACCACGCGGTGCTCTTACCATTGAAGTCACCCCCAATGATAAGATTAGGTATTTGTGTGATTTGGTGTAGTGGTGGAAAGTAGCCGCTAGGTACTGTGCTTGTGTCTATTGAGGGGATGTATATGTTGATGAGGTTTATGTGTTTGTTGTATCCTGTACTGATTTTGAAGGATTGTAGCTCTATTGTTTTGTCTTGTTGTGGGAGTAGTGCTTTTGTGTTTTTTGTGGTGTCGATGTAGCTAATGTTTTTATGAATGTATGTGATTAGACCCCTTCCATTTGAATCTTTTCTGTCATTTCTTATAGCAGTGAAGTTGTCTCCTATGGAGGGGGTGATGCTGTGTCCTTTGAGTTTTGACTCTTGTATCATTGCTATATGTATGGTGCGTTTATTGATGAGGTCAGTTAGTTCATGTATCTTTGAATTTATGCCGTCTATGTTTAGTTGCAGTATATTTATATTATTTGTGATGGTTGTTTGTATGCTGTTGGCAGTCTGGTTTGGTGGAGGTGGTGAAGGTAGGGGTGTGTGTGGTAGAGGTGGAATTCTGGTTGTATAGTTAAGGTTTTGTGTGTTGTTTTGGTTGTTGGTATGGTGGTGGATTGGGTTGATTGTTGTTGGGGATTTTTTTTATTTTATTTAAGGGGCTATCTGGCGACTGCCGACTTAGGCATAAGTCGCCGTAAACAAACAGCCTAGTTCTAGGCTACTTTAAAAAATTGAACAGGAAACAAGAATAAAAAGAAATAACAATAACAAAACAATAACAAAAACAACAATTAAACCTGGTTAAATGAAAGGAAGAAGGCCGGCCTCCCCCAAAAAGTCAACAAGTCCACAAGTCAATGTGCACGAATCTGGCCCGAGTACAAGGGACAGGCGGTAGCGCCCATACCGGTACCGGGACAGGTGTCGTGCGCGAAGATCACCCAGACTGGGACATTCGACAAGAATGTGCCGAACAGTCTGGGGGACGACGCAGTCGTTGCAATAGGGCGCAGGCGAGCTCTCCATCAGATAGCGATGCGTCACACGAGTGTGTCCGATTCGGAGACGACAGAAAGCAACCTGAAGCCGCCGCGGCATTGGGGAATAGGTCCATGGGAACAGTCGCAGCGCAATGGCACGCAACTTTAAGTTCCCTTCGACTGTCTCCCATCTTCTTTGCCAAGCAGTCCGAAGAGCTGCCCGTATTCCTGCCATGTAGTCGGTGTGAGGAAGAGCGAAACGCTGGTCCGGTCGCAGAGTCCTCGCGGACTCTTTGGCGCACTCATTCCCCGCAATTCCTACATGTCCAGGAACCCAGCAGAAGATAATCTCGACATCTGCCCGGCTCGCCAAAACCGTGGCGTCACGGATTTCGCGAACCAGGGGATGCGGAGATTCCAATGCGCCGAGAGCACTCAGGGCGCTTTGTGAGTCGCTATAGATCACAATCCGGTCTCCGAACCGGGCACGTCGCGTAATCTCCCAAACGAGTGGTGTATTGCCACCAGCTCGGCCGTGAAGACAGACGTAGCGCCTGGTAGAGCCCAGCTGACTTCAAACAGAGGGGATACGGCGTGGAAGCCGACCCCCTCTTGGGACTTGGAGCCATCCGTATACACTGGCACGGTTCCAGCGTGACACGATGTGTGCTCCAAAAAGGTCGAACGCAATACTCCCGGCGCAGTACAAGCTTTGGGAGCAGAGGCGTGGCGACAAATAGCCAAATGTGGTACCCTCCAGGGTGGCGTCCTGGGCAGAACCAGGGGCGCCACCAGCTCGAGAGCTATATCTACCTCTCGAAGGAGTTTCCTGGCCCTAAACCCAAAGAGATTAGGGTATGACTGGCGTCTCTCGGCGGCATAGGCACCGTCGAGATCAGCTGCGGATGCAGTGAGAGCTGTTGGCGACTGAGGGAGGCACCATGCTCGCGCCTACAGGCGAGTGATGCACTGCACGCGGCGCAGAGCGATTGGCATCTCCCCAGCATCGACCAACAGGCTCTCAATGGGGGAAGTGCGGAAGGCACCAAGGTGGTGGATCGAATCCACCTTCCGCAATAAACGCTCGGCTGCAGAAGCATAAAACTCGCATCCGTAGTCGAGCTTCGAACGAACAAAGGATCGATAAAAAAGTAGGGCAGTAGGCCTATCAGTGCCCCAAGCGCTGAACGTCACGGAACGGAGAATGCCAATGGCGCGGGTACAAGATTTTTTTTATTTTTTTTTTTTATGAGCTCATCTGGCGACTGCCTACTTGGGCATTAGTCGCCGTATTAAAACTGGCCTAGTTCTAGGCTACTTTAAAATAAATTAAAGAGAAAAAAAAACAAACAAAAAAAAACAACACCCCAAAAGGGGGAAAGGAAGCAAGCTGGTGCGTTGGGGAGAGGTCCCCCCGGCGCAGGAGCGTGCAACTAAAGGAAAAAAACAAACAAAAAACAAAAAAAAACAACAAAAAAAACAACAACAAACAAACCTTGCTTAAATAATAGGGAGAAGGCCGGCCTCTCCCAAGAAGTCAATAAGTCCACAAGTCAATGTGCACGAATCTGTCCCGAGCACAAGGGACAGGCGGTAGCGACCCCGCCCATCCCGGTACTGGGACAGGTATCGTGCGCGAAGATCACCCAGACTGGGACATTCGACAAGAATGTGCCGAACAGTCTGGGGGACGACGCAGTCGTTGCAATAGGGCGCAGGCGAGCTCTCCATCAGATAGCGATGCGTCACACGAGTGTGTCCGATTCGGAGACGACAGAAAGCAACCTGAAGCCGCCGCGGCATTGGGGGATAGGTCCATGGGAACAGTCGCGGCGCAATGGCACGCAACTTTAAGTTCCCTTCGACCGTCTCCCATCTTCTTTGCCAAGCAGTCCGAAGAGCTGCCCGTATTCCTGCCATGTAGTCAGTGTGAGGAAGAGCGAAACGCTGGTCCGGTCGCAGAGTCCTCGCGGACTCTTTGGCGCCCTCATCGGCGCGCTCATTCCCCGCAATTCCTACATGTCCAGGAACCCAGCAGAAGATAATCTCGACATCTGCCCGGCTCGCCAAAACCGTGGCGTCACGGATATCGCGAACCAGGGGATGCGGAGATTCCAATGCCCCGAGAGCACTCAGGGCGCTTTGTGAGTCGCTATAGATCACAATCCGGTCTCCGAACCGGGCACGTCGCGTAATCTCCCGTACCGAGTGGTGTATTGCCACCAGCTCGGCCGTGAAGACAGACGCAGCGCCTGGTAGAGCCCCGCTGACTTCAAACAGAGGGGATACGGCGTGGAAGCCGACCCCCTCTTGGGACTTGGAGCCATCCGTATACACTGGCACGGTACCAGCGTGACACGATGTGTGCTCCAAAAAGGTCGAACGCAATACTCCCGGCGCAGTACAAGCTTTGGGAGCAGAGGCGTGGCGACAAATAGCCAAATGTGGTACCCTCCAGGGTGGCGTCCTGGGCAGAACCAGGGGCGCCACCGGCCCGAGAGCTATATCTACCTCTCGAAGGAGTTTCCTGGCCCTAAACCCAAAGGGCTTAGGGTATGACTGGCGTCTCTCGGCGGCATAGGCACCATCGAGATCAGCTGCGGATGCAGTGAGAGCTGTTGGCGACTGAGGGAGGCGCCGGGCTCGCGCGTACAGGCGAGTGATGCACTGCACGCGGTGCAGAGCGAGTGGCATCTCCCCAGCATCGACCAACAGGCTCTCAATGGGGGAAGTGCGGAAGGCACCGGTCGCAAGGCGAAGCCCGGTGTGGTGGATCGAATCCACCTTCCACAATAAACGCTCGGCTGCGGATGCATAAAACTCGCATCCGTAGTCGAGCTTGGAACGAACAAAGGATCGATAAAAAAGTAGGGCAATAGCCCTATCAGCGCCCCAAGCGCTGAACGTCACGGAACGGAGAATGTCCATGGCGCGGGTACAAGAGACCCTAAGGCTGCGAATATGAGCCTCCCAGGTGAGGCGTCGGTCGAATACAAGACCAAGGAAACGGTGCGACTCAACCACATCCAGGCGCACCCCATTAAGAAATAAATCTGGGTCGGGGTGAAGCCGTGGATGGCGGCAGGAGTGCACCACCTTAGTCTTGGCCAAAGAAAACCGAAACCTGTGCGCTTCGGCATAGCGAGAGACGCGGTTCAATGCCTGTTGTAGTCGACGCTCCAGAGTTGGCATCTGGGCCGCGCCAAAAGAGATCGAAAGGTCGTCCACGTAGAGCGTAGCGAGAACATCTTCCGGCAGCACCGAGGTGATGCCGTTGATGCTCAGGGCAAAGAGTGTGACACTGAGGACACTTCCCTGCGGGACACCCTCTTCCTGCTCCTTTGGGCCGGAGAGAGCTCCCCCCACCCGTACGCGGAATCGACGATCTCGCAAAAATTCAGATATAAACATTGGGAGGCGTCCCCTCGCCCTCATCGTGTGGAGAGTCTCCATGATACCGTATCGCCATGCGGTATCATAGGCCTTCTCCAAATCGAAAAAGACCATGGCGTAGTGCTGTCTACGAAGGAAAGCCTCGCAGACTGCATTTTCCAGTCGGAGCAGAGCATCCGACGTGGAGTGGAACTTGCGGAAGCCGCACTGTGCGGAAGACAGATGGCCTCCGCTGTCCAGGAAAAAGGCTAATCTAACATTTACCAATTTCTCCATCAACTTGCACACGCAAGAGGTTAGAGAGATTGGGCGGAAACCGGTCGGAGTAGAGTGATCTCTCCCCGGTTTGCGAAAGGCGAGCACAGTAGGGATTCGCCAGGAGTCTGGGAGAAGACCTTCCACCCAGATCCTGTTGAACAAATCTAACAGAAAGGCCATGCCTCGCTCACCCAGGTGTCGAAGCATGGCGTACGGGACATCGTCCGGACCATGGGCGGGGTCCGCGCACGAAGCGAGAGCGGAACGCAACTCACTCACAGTAAACTTGTCGTTGAAGGGTTCTCCGCCTCTGGAGGTAAAGTCCAGCCGGCGGCCTTCCGCGACATCACGACGTGCATTGAATGCTGGCGGAGCAGCATCACGGCTAGAGAATGCGGAAAAAGCGGTCCCTAAGGATTCCGCCACGGACGCGGGGTCCGAGATTGCGGTCCCATTCTCCTGGAGAACGGGAGGGGGGTCCTGCGAGAACTTGCCCCGAATCCTTTTGACTCGCTTCCACACCTCAGCTAAAGGGGTCTTCCCGTTAAGTGAAGACACGTATGCCCGCCAAGAAGAGCGGCGGGCGTGCTTCGAAATATACCGGAACCTAGCCCTAGCCCGACGAAATTCAGCGACAGTGAAATCGTTCGGGCGGCGCTTATAGCGCATGTAGGCATAACGCTTCTGTTTGAGGGCCGTCTCACACTCGGCCGACCACCATGGGAGTGGTCGGCGTGCAAAACGGCCAGACGTCCTAGGAATAGTAGTCAGGCCCACGGCGATGAGGTTGCCGGAGAAGAACTCAACGGCCTCATCTACCGACCTAAACTCCTCGACTGAGATAGAGAATTCAGTCATTTCCTGAAATGCAGGCCACCGCGCCCGCGCCAAGCACCATCGAGGTGGTCTCTCAGGCGGCAGTTGCCCTGAAAATGATATTTGAATGGGAAAGTGATCACTACCATGGAGGTCATCGACCACCCCCCAATCAAAATCAGGCTGTGCATCCGAAGAGCACAAAGATAGGTCAAGGCAAGAAAATGAAGCGGTTCTCGGACAGTGATGCGTAAACTCATCCACGTTTAGGACACCCATTTCAAGCTCTTCGATCAGATCGGCAAGGACTTGTCCCCTGGGATTTATGGAGTAATCTCCCCAGAGAGGATGCCTGCCGTTCAGATCTCCAAGCAAGAGATAGGGCCTCGGCAACCGTGCAACGACGCGGCGGAAGTCCCCCGCGTCGAAGTCAGCTGACGGTGGAATGTACGCAGAAATGATAGTATACCTCCTATCCAGGTGCAGCTGCACAGCCACTGCCTGAAAGGAGGTATCTAAAGAGAAAGGAAGAACGGAGACATCATGCCGGGTGTAAACTGCGCATTCCCCAGCCCGACCATCCCGCGGTGGTGGGGTCGCAAGACCCTTATACCCCGGGAGGGCAGGGAGGGGGTACGCACCTAGCATGGTCTCCTGCAAAAAAATAGCTAACGGGGAACGGGACGAGACGAGCCTCCGCAGCTCCTCCCAGTTGGCCCGGAGTCCACGGCAATTCCATTGAAGGAATATGCCCTCCAGGCCTAGCTCGGAGGAGACGCGGGGGCCCTCCTCGAATTGAAGACCCTCACGGGAATGGCCGTACGCTTCCCGGGGGCAGAACCCCGGGCGCTGTTGGCCGGACAAAGCGCTGAAGGCGCTGTCGCCTTCGAGGACGCGCGGGTACAAGAGACCCTAAGGCTGCGAATATGAGCCTCCCAGGTGAGGCGTCGGTCGAATATAAGACCAAGGAAACGCTGCGACTCAACCACATCCAGGCGTACCCCATGAAGAAACAAATCTGTGTCAGGGTGAAGCCGTGGATGGCGGCAGAAGTGCACCACCTTAGTCTTGGACAAAGAAAACCGAAACCTGTGCGCTTCGGCATAGCGAGAGACGCGGTTCAATGCCTGTTGGAGTCGACGCTCCAGAGTTGGCATCTGGGCCGCGCCAAAAGAGATCGAAAGGTCGTCCACGTAGAGCGTAGCGAGAACATCTTCCGGCAGCACCGAGGTGATGCCGTTGATGCTCAGGGCAAAGAGTGTGACACTGAGGACACTTCCCTGCGGGACACCCTCCTCCTGCTCCTTTGGGCCGGAGAGGGCTCCCCCCACCCGTACGCGGAATCGACGATCTCGCAAAAATTCAGATATAAACATTGGGAGGCGTCCCCTCGCCCCCATCGTGTGGAGAGTCTCCATGATACCGTATCGCCATGCGGTACGATAGGCCTTCTCCAGATCGAAAAACACCGTGGCGTATTGTTGTCTACGAAGGAAAGCCTCGCAGACGGCATTTTCCAGTCGGAGCAGGGCATCCGACGTGGAGTGGAACTTGCGGAAGCCGCACTGCGCGGAAGTCAGATGGCCTCCGCTGTGCAGGAAAAAGGCTAATCTCACATTTACCAATTTCTCCATCAACTTGCACACGCAAGAGGTTAAAGAAATTGGGCGGAAACCGGTCGGAGTAGAGTGATCTCTCCCCGATTTGCGAAAGGAGGGCACAGTAGCGATTCACCAGGAGTCTGGGAGAAGACCTTCCACCCAGAACCTGTCGAACAAATCTAACAGAAAGGCCATGCCTCGCTCACCCAGGTGTCGAAGCATGGCGTACGGGACATCGTCCGGACCATGGGTGGTGTCCGCGCACGAAGCGAGAGCGGAACGCAACTCACTCACAGTAAACTTGTCGTTGAAGGGTTCTCCGCCTCTGGAGGTAAAGTCCAGCCGGCGGCCTTCCACGACATCACGACGTGCATTGAATGCTGGCGGAGCAGCATCACGGCTAGAGAATGCGGAAAAAGCGGTCGCTAAAGATTCCGCCACGGATGCGGGGTCTGAGATTGCGGTCCCATTCTCCTGGAGAACGGGAGGGGGGTCCTGCGAGAAATTGCCCCGAATCCTTTTGACTCGCTTCCACAGCTCAGCTAAATGGGTCTTCCCGTTAAGTGAAGACACGTATGCCCGCCAAGAAGAGCGGCCCGCGTGCTTCGAAATATATCGGAACCTAGCCCTAGCCCGACGAAATTCACCCAAGGTGAAATCGTTCGGGCGGCACTTAAAGCGCATGTAGGCATAACGCTTCTGTTTGAGGGCCGTCTCACACTCGGCCGACCACCATGGGAGTGGTCGGCGTGCAAAACAGCCAGACGTCCTAGGAATAGTAGTCAGGCCCACGGCGATGGGGTTGCCGGAAAAGAACTCAACGGCCTCATCTACCGACCTAAACTCGACTGAGATAGAGAATTCAGTCATTTCCTGAAATGCAGGCCACCGCGCCCGCACCAAAGCACCACCGAGGTGGTCTCTCAGGCGGCAGTTGCCCTGAAAATGATATTTGAATGGGAAAGTGATCACTACCATGGAGGTCATCGACCACCCCCCAATCAAAATCAGGCTGTGCATCCGAAGAGCACAAAGATAGGTCAAGGCAAGAAAATGAAGCGGTTCTCGGACAGTGATGCGTAAACTTATCCACGTTTAGGACACCTATCTCAAGCTCTTCGATCAGATCAGCAAGGACTTTTCCCCTGGGATTTATGGAGTAATCTCCCCAGAGAGGATGCCTGCCGTTCAGATCTCCAAGCAAGAGATAGGGCCTCGGCAACCGTGCCACGACGCGGCGGAAGTCCCCCGCGTCGAAGTCAGCTGACGGTGGAATGTACGCAGAAATGATAATATACCTCCTATCCAGGTGCAGCTGCACAGCCACTGCCTGAAAGGAGGTATCTAAAGAGAAAGGAAAAACGGAGACATCCTGCTGGGTGTAAACCGCGCATCCCCCAGCCCGGCCATCCCGCGGTGGTGGGGTCGCAAGACCCTTATACCCCGGGAGGGCGGGGAGGGGGCACGCGCCTAGCATGGTCGCCTGCAAAATGATAGCTAACGGGGAACGGGACGAGACGAGCCTCCACAGCTCCTCTCAGTTAGCCCCGAGTCAACGGCAATTCCATTGAAGGAATATGCCCTCCAGGCCTAGCTCGGAGGAGACGCGGGGGCCCTCCTCGAACTGAAGACCCTGACAGGAATGGCCGTACGCTTCTCGGGGACAGAACCCCGGGCGCTGTTGGCCGGACAAAGCGCTGTCGCCTTCGAGGAATTATTGGGGAAGGTTGGGCTCGCCATGCGAGTCTTTTCCTCCCTCCGCCTCGAAACCTTAGGCGGGCGTTGCGGCTTCGGAGGTGGGGGGGCCCTCTTTTCGAGGAACCACCGTCTCCGAGCCACTTGCTCCACCTTGGGGCGTGGGCAAAGGAGCCCAAGCTCCTTTGTTGCTGTCCTCCTTTCGTGGGACAGCGTTAGGAACCCTGGAAGATGGCCTAGCGACCATCTTCAAGGGTGTTGCCTCCTGTGAGTCTAACGACTCTGTGGAGGCGCGTAGCCGTTTCGCCTTACGGGAAATAGTCACGCTGGGGAAAGAGGGGGGAGCCCTGGTTTTAGCCGGGGCTGGGTGTGAACTCTTTTTGCCGCCAGCTTTACCAGGGGAGCGCCCGGGTGGAGTAGAGCCTGCAGAAGGGCTCCGAATGGGCGCGGAAACAACCGTGCTCGTTGGCCTGGATGGGCCAGGAGCAGAGGGTGCCTTTCTAACTATTGAGGCATATGACGTCCCAGGCAGAGCCGGGCGCACCAGGACCAAGTCCTTATCCTCGCGGAATGAGAG
Organism: Ceratothoa steindachneri; assembly: GCA_963969495.1. Classification (NCBI taxonomy): domain Eukaryota; kingdom Metazoa; phylum Arthropoda; class Malacostraca; order Isopoda; family Cymothoidae; genus Ceratothoa; species Ceratothoa steindachneri. Next base: position 73,697,990 of record OZ018336.1, on the reverse strand, counting down.
TCGATCCTGGGCCTGAACGGCCAGGATTTCTTTCTTAAGGAGATATGCACCACATAGCTTTGAAGAAGCGGGGTGCGGCTCTCCGCAATTGACACACTTGGCCACACACGATTTGGACTTATCGTGTGCGACCTTGGAGCAATTTACACAGACTTTGGGTGACCCCAACTTTGCACGTCTACATGAGCAATTCGTATGGCCGAAGCGGTGACAGTAATAGCACCGCCGCGGCAGTGGCACGAATGCCTTCACGCTGTAGCGGTACCAACCGGCACGCACCGATTCAGGGAGCTTGTCACAGTCGAACGTGACAAAGAGTGTAGGGGTGGGTGTCGAGGCCCCTCCCTGTTTTCTCATCACACGTTCGACCTTGACCGCCCCATGGTCGGCCAGCTCTAGGGTGATGTCCTCAATGGAGTAGTCAACGAGTTCCCTCGCATAAACTACTCCTTTCACAAAGTTCATAGTAGAGACGGCGTCACACTCACCGGGGTGCCATGAAGTGTCCGAAGAGCACTCATCTTTGCCGCCTCGGCGGGATTCGCCAGAAGGCTCCCGTCCGAGAAACGGGTCACCTTCGGCTCTCTACCAATTGCACTAGCTAATCCTCTCCTCAGATGGATCATGTTGCCCTTGGACAACATGGTGCTATCAGTGGAGCGAATAACGAGGAAGCGTTTGAAACCAGCGGGCTCGAAAACGCCAGGTAACCTCTGAATCAGGGGCCCCGATGTCATCGAGGCTCCGCCCTGTGCATTTTTTGGTCTTAGTCAGGGGCTCCGCAACCGGGGGGGGCAGAGGGGCCGGATGTGCCGATCTTGGCTTGGTCGCTTGCCAGAGTGGCAGCAGACCCATCCGTCCCCGCAGCCCCCGCGGATGGAGAGGGGTTCGAAGTCTTCTTCGTCTTTTTAGTCTTGGTCTTTTTCTTTTTTGGAGAGGAAGGCGGTGAATGAACCCGCTTCTCACCCCCGCCGGTAGAAGCCCCCAGGCCAGATGGACTGGCCTCAGCCAGGTCATTCTCCGAAATGGAGAAGGTCCTGGTAGTCGTGGGGGCACCGGTCGGAGGAGATCCCTCCCCTCCTTGTACTGCTTCAGAAACCACAGCCGTTTGAGGAGGACCTTGCATAGGGGCGGATTCGGGTTCGGTGCTTGGCGCCGAGCCCGGATTTTCCCCCCATGGAAGGCCCTACCGTATGAGACTGGGTTTCCTCAAGGACCATAGCTATCTCAGGGGGGGGCCTCCAGTTGGCCATCTTCCCCCCCCCAAGACACCGCAGGTCCCGTTGGCAATATCGTCACTAGTCTTGTGTGGGGAGGCATGGGCCTTGACCACGGCAAGGTTCAATATTCTTGCCAGCAGGTCTTTTGAGGGAAGCGACCGAAGGGTCCTGACTTCCCTCTCCCCCCTAAGGGGGTTTGCCCTACCGAGCCGCTTCGATGTGGAGCGGCTGGCTAAGGGCTGCCTGCTGGCTTTCTTGGCAGTCCCCTTGGAAAGAACAGAGGGGACTGCTGCTGGTAAAAGGGAGGTGCCCGAAAGCACCTCCAGAGAAGGGGGTGAGGGGAAGTCCCCTTCACCCGTAGGCGTAGGAGAGGAGTAAGCCTCCTCTCCGGTTGAAGCACAGGGGGGGGGGACCTCCATTTTTTTGCTGGAGCTGCCCGAGGGCGGCTCCGTCGCTGTTTCAGGGGAAGTTGGGGGTTGTTTTTATTATTTTCATCATTGGGCATGGTGACCCTTTTTGTGCTACGGGACGCAATAGCTCATCACCTCTTGCAGTTGCCCGCACTGCAAGAGGTGCTTACAGGCCTGGCAGAGCCAGGCGCCGCCATTTCGGACCACCCCTCCCGCCTGGTGGCCTGGCAGTCCATCGGCATGGCGGCTCCACCTTAAACACGGCGTAAAATCAAGGATAGACGGTAAAGTGAGGAAAAGGGATGTGAGGAAGGTATGGGTGGGGATGAAGCAGGTTGTTAAAAACCAGCCACCCCAGACCGGAGCTCAGGGGTTAGGGAACATTGTCCCCCACCCCCTCAGCCCCGATGCGGGACGGTTGGCTGAGAGGAAGGTCAGCTTAGAGGCCGACCAGAGAAAGTTGTGGGAGAGGTTGTATGAGAAGCGAGGAAACAAGTGGTTTGAAGGAAGGAGAAGAGGCTAAGCTGGGGTCGGACAGGGTGTTGAGTCCCATCAGCACGGCGGCCAGGATGGCAAATCGACGCGCCCCTTACGGGGTGTTGTTGGGAAGTTAGTAGTAGTTTGAGTTGGGTTTGTGCATTTGGGACATGCCCAAGTGTTTGTATGATGTTTTGTATTGGGTAGTGTTGTGCATCTGATGTGGACCCAGTTCTTGCATTGACAGCATGGAACTGAGCCTTTATCTTTTTTGTTTGATGTTATGTGTTGAGAGCAAATCGGGCATATGTATATTTGTCTTGGGCCCGGGTTGCTCTCTATGTCTCCGGCGATTAATAGGAGAAGGAATCTAAAGCGCCGGTCCTCAAATTCCCTCACCGAAAATGGTCAATGGTGGTACCCTCCAGGGTAGCGTCCTGGACAGAACCAGGGGCGCCACCGGCCCGAGAGCTATATACCTAGCTCTCGGAGTTTCCTGGCACTAAAACAGAAGGGCTTAGGGTATGACTGGCATCTCTCGGCGGCATAGGCACCATCGATATCAGATGCGAATGCAGTGAGAGCTGTTGGCGACTGAGTGAGGCGCCAGGCTCACGCGTACATGAGAAATATGAACTGTGGACGGCGCAGAGCGAGTGGCATCTCCCCAGCATCGACAAGTAGGCTCTCAATGGGGAAAGTGCGGAAGGAACCGGTCGACAGGCGAAGGCCGGTGTGGTGGGTCGAGTCCACCTTCCGCAACAGACGCTCGGCTGCGGATGACTAAAACTCGCATCCGTAGTCGAGCTTCGAGCAAACAAATGATCGATAAAAAAGTAAGGCAGTAGCCCAATCATCGCCCCAAGCGCTGAACGTCCCGGAACGAAAAACATCCAAGGCGCGGGTGCAAAAGACCCTAAGGCTGGGAATATGAACCTCCCAGGTGAGGTGTCGGTCAAATACAAGACCAAGGAAACGGTGTGAGTCCACCACTTCCAGGCGCACCCCATTTAGAAACAAGTCTGGGTCAGGGTGTAGCCTTGGATGGCGACAGAAGTGCACCACCTTAGTCTTGGCCAAGAAAAACCGAAGCCTGTGCCCTTCGGCGTAACAAAAGACGCGTGTGATTGCCTGTTAGAGTCGACGCTCCAGAGTTGGCATAGGGGCAGCGCCAAAAAAGATGGAAAGGTCGTCCACGTAGAGCGTAGCGAGAACATGCTCCGGCATCACCTCTACGTGGACGAGATGCCAACTCTGGAGCGTGGACTCCACCAGGCATTGAACCGCGGCTCTTGTTACGCCGAAGTGGACAGTGCATAAGCCTTCTCCAGATCGAAAATAGCGTGGCGTAGTGCTGTCTACGAAGGAAGGCCTCGCAGACGGCATTTCTCAGTCGGAGCAGAGCATCCGACGTGGAGTGGAACTTGCGGAAGTTACACTCTTCAGAAGACAGATGGCCTCCGCTGTCCAGAAAAAAAGACATCTAACATTTACCAATTTCTCCATCAACTTGCACACCACACACCGGAGGTTAGAGAGATTGGGTGGAAACCTGCCGGGGTAGAGTAATATCTCCCCAGTTTGCGAAAAGCGAGCACAGTACCGATTCGCCAGGAGTCTGGGACGATACCCTCCACCCAGATCCTGTTGAACAAATCTAATAAAGGCCATGCCTCGCTTATCCATATGTCGTAGCATGGCGTACGGAACATCGTCCGGACGGTGTCTGCGCACGAGGCGAGCGCGGAGCGCAAGTCACTCAGGGTAAAACTGTCGTTGAAGAGTTCTCCGCCATCACGACGCGTATTGAATGCTGGCGGAGCAGCATCCCGGGTAAAGAATGCGGAGAAAGCGGTCGCGAAGGATTTCGCCACGGGCGCAGGAGAGATTGCGGTCCTTTCGACTCGCTTCCACACCTCTGCTCGAGGGGTCTTACAGTTAAGTGAAGACACGTATGCCCAACAAGAGGAGCGGAGGACGTGCTTCGAAATATACCGGAACCAAACCCTAGGTCGAGGAATTTGACCGACAGTGAAATCGTTCAGGCGGCGCTTCTAAGCACAACGCTTCTGTTTGAGGGACGTCTCACAATCGATTGACCACCACGGAAGGTATCGGCATGCAAAACTGCCAGACGTTCTAGGAATTGTAGTTAGGCACAAGGTGATGAGAGATCAAGACAGAAAAATGATACGGTTCTTAGGCAGTGATGCGTAAACTCATCCACATTTAAGACACCTATCTACAGTTCGTCGATCACAGTCGGCAAAGACCTGACCTCTGGGATTGATCGAATAGTCTCTTTAGAGGGGGTGTCTACTGTTCAATCCCCGAGCAAGAGAAAGGGCCTTTGACACGTCATATGACGGGCCGGCAATGCTCCGCCTCGAAGTCGGCTTAGGGTGGAAGGTACGCAGAAATAACAGTAAACCTCCTATCCAGGTGCAGCTGTACAGCTACAGCCTGAAAGGAGTTATTTAAAGAAAAAATAAGAATGGAGACATCATGCTGTCTATAGATGGCGCATCCGGTGGTGGTGAGGTCGCAAAACCCTTATACCCCGGGAGGGTGGGCAGGGGGTACGCGCCTAGCATGGTCTCCTGCAAAAAGAAAGCTAAAGGAAAACAGGAGAGGAGCCTCCGCAGCTCCTCCAAGTTGGCACAGTGTCCGCAGCAATTCCATTGAAGGAATATGCACTCCGGGCCTATTTCGGAGAAGATGCGAGGTCCTCTTTGATGATAAGACCCCCACGGAAATGATCGTACACTTCCCGGAGGCAGAACTCGGGGTGCTGTTGACCCAGTCGCCCTCGAGGACTTATTTGGGGAGGTTGGGCTCGCCATCTGAGTCCCTCCTTTGGATGATCCACCGTTTTCGAGTCACCCAGTGAGATCAGGGTTTGGGCGTAGGAGCTAAAGTTCCTTCGGTGTTGTCCTCCTTTCGGGGAGCAGCTTTAAGAACCCCGGAAGACGGCCTCACGACCAATTTCAGGGGTGTTGCCTCCTGTGAGTGTAACGAGTCCGTGGATGTGCGCGGCCGTTTCGCCTTACGGGAAACCGTCACGTTGTAGGAGTTGGAGGGAGGGGGTAAACCCTGGTTTTAGCCTGGACTCGGTGTGAATCTTTTGTGCCGCCAGCTATACCAGGGAAGCGCAATGTGTACGGGAACGACAAGTGCTCGTAGGTCAGGGGTGGAGGCTGTCTTTTTTAACATTGTGATATAAGACGTCCTAGACAGCGCCGGGTGGGCCAGGACCAAGTTCTTAGCCCCGCGAAATGAGAGACAATCCGTTGCCTCAACGGCCAGGTTTTCTTTCTCACGGAATACGCACCACATTGCTTTGAAAAAGCGATAGCGGCTCTCCGAAATTGACGCACATGGCCGGCCATACACGATTTGGACTTATCATGCGCGGCCTTGGAGCAACTTACAGACTTCGGGTAACCCTGACTTTGCACGTCTACAGGAGCGATTCGTATGGCCGAAGCGGTGGTAGTAGTACCACCTCTGTGGCAGTGGCACGAATGCCTTCACGTGGTAGCGATACCAACCAGCACGCACCGACTCGGGGAGCTTGTCACAGTCGAACGTGATGAAGTGTAGGGGTGGGTTTTAAGGTCCTTCATGTTTTCTCATCACACGTTCGACCTTGACCGTTATTTGATTGGCCAGGTCTTATGGTGATGTCATCTATGAGTAGTCTACAAGTTCCCGTCCGAAGGGAAAGGACTAATCATGGCCGCTTCGGTACCAAGTGAAGGTAGAAAAGGTTGAGGAGATAGTAATAATAATATAAATAAGGAATACTACTACTAATAACATACTAATACAATTATACTACTAATAAACAACAATAATTATAATAATAATACAAAATAATCAAAAAATAATTGTAAATAATAAATACCCCTAAAAATTATTAAATAAGAACGATAACTAATAATAATGCTAATAGTAATAACTAATAATAATGATAATAAATAGGTACAATAGTGCTGAGGGGGGAAATCTCACTACCAACTTCCCACAGCCCTATTAGAGGGTTCAATTTACCAAGTGATGGATGGGGCTTCCCTCTTTTGCACTGGGGCTGGGAGGACCTGCAAAGCCTCCACATACCAAATGTAACAGGTTACACAGGGTAGCCGCCTGTCGGGGGTTGTGGTTTAAAGGGTTAAGGGAAGTTCGTGTGAAGGAATAAAGCTTATGCTGTCTCAATCTAGTTTGAGACTACCAGGTGCATTCAGGCAGTGAGGGTCAGCTGCTTCTCCAGATATCAGGGCTAACTGTGGACACAGGAAATGCATTTGTGGGCCATTTAATGCAATGTTCAGTTGTGTATCACACAAAACAGAAGGCATGAAGGTGAAATTCATAATGTACCTCACAGATATTATTATCCAACACACAGTTACCTACCTTGCATTTTTCCCCACAGTAGAAGAATTGGCCACAACAGAACACTTGTGCCGAATCACCACACAGAAAACAGGACTCTGACTAATAAAACAAAAGATTCCATTAGAAGGCACACAATTTTAAAGGAAGGTCATTTAATTATTAACAAATAAAGCAAAAAAACAATGCTATAATGGCGAGAAGTTTTTGCAAGGTGTGTAAGGTAGTGAAATCAATGAAAGATAAGAGTGAGACAGCAAAACACTTGGATAAGAGAAATTAAGGCATCAAGGACTGAGATGGTTAAACCTCCTTTAATGATTTCCTCTAAATGGGGTCAGCACACATCAGTGCCTTTAAAACAGTCACCTCATTCATCCCCTATCAAGTACAAGGTCTGCCATCATTTTTTTTAGACAAGAAAAAGGCCGTAGGGGGTGATTTGCACTGGAGAATCTTATCTAACCAGCATTCAGCCCCATAGATAAGTCCCCCTCCAAACATGCCTCCTCATAAACTCACTAATGCACAACTGCAATTACACAATATCCTGCACTTGCTTGTTAGTCAACTCTCTCAAATACTTATACTTATACAGAATAATTTTGTGATCAATGAGACTTTCAGAAGTTGTTGGTAATAGTTGTAAGTTTTGTTCTAATATGGCTAATGGATTCATTTATTATTTTAGATGTTATGCCAGTTTTAGCAAATCAGTAATTTTTTTTTTTGTTAGAAACGGAAAGCGCAAAAAGGTTTGCTAAAGAAATGTGATTTTTGGAATGCTCGATTTTTAGCAAAATTTAATTGAAAATTGTAAAGTAACAAATTTACCAGCATCCTAGTCATTCGTAGACTATAAAAAAAAATTTCTAGCAAAAATCATTATTAAGAAATTTTTCAAACTAAAAACATGGAAGCTCCTGGAAATGATTGCTTCCCCTCTCCCCAATTGTTGAAACATTTTTCAGATGCAACTGTTCAGTGGTTTCAACACAACTGATTATTCATCCTAGTTTTTTGTTAAGTTTAAGCAAATAAAATTGGTTATAATAGTCGATAAATATCTGAAAGTTCAGCAAAAAAAAATTTAAAATCAATACTTCACTAAAACTGGCATAACTTTTATGGGCCATTTTAGGACCAAAAAATTACAACTATTAACAAAAACTTTCTCAAAGTCTCATTGTGATCACAAATTATTCTTGATTTTATTAAACTTCAAAAGTAGGACATGTAAAAAAAAAGAAGACCTTTGACATAGTCTTCCAACCATTTACACATTATTCTCATTCATTCTTCTTAGATACAAATACCACATCAGAACATTCTCAGTCTCAACCTCATTTTTACCCCTTTCCTTACATCATATAAAACTCTTACTCCATGTTTCTTATCAAACTTTCTCACACCCAACATCACTATCAAAATTGTGCATTTACAATGCTCTTAATATCCTTCCATCCACTACCATAGCAAGAGTATTTAATATAACTATGATCTCCCCTGTGCTGGTCTTATTTTCAAATGTTTCTGTAAGCTGCCTCAACCATAGCACCACCATTCAGATTTACACACCCCAATAACTCCAAATTGACTAAAAGTCAGGAGAGAAAGTGATATATAGGAAAAGCAAAAAGGGTATAGAAACTATTACGTTTTAATATTACTTTTATATATTAAATATTTATCAAGTTTATTCTTTAATGAGGCATTTTTAAATGATGCAATGGCAAGTTAATCTGTATCAGAATAATTTTATGCAAAAAAAAACAAAACCCATTGCTGAATTCTTTTTAACATCGCCTTACTTTCCAGCTCCATACCATGATTTTTACATTCTTTTTAAAGCTTCTGCCACAATCAAATTAGGCTTTAGATATGATACCTAAAAAAAAAAGTGAAACAATACACACTAAAATAAATGAAAAAAGGAAGCAGAACAAAAGCAAGAATGAGGCACACTATGGTGTAGGGGAAGGCGGATTCCTTCTCTCCCACAGCAAGAGAGCACGCACCAAACAGCAGAGGAGAGCCGAATAAAATGAAGGCCAGCTACCTTCATAAAGTCCATAGTTTATATGAATGAATCTATCCAGATTACAAGAGAGAGCGACCCCGTTCGTCCCGGTAATGTGCATGATGATCATCAAGAATAGGACATTCAACAATAATGTGATGAATGGGGCGGTGGTTGTAAGGTAGTTGTAGCAGTAAGGAGCGGGGGAACGCTCCCTCAAATAGCGGTGCTTCTCGCGAGTGTATGCCCAATTCGAAAACGACTTAAAACGACCGGTAACTGCTGCGGTATTAGGGGCTAGGTCCACGGGAACAATCGCGGCGTCATAGCACGCAACTTTTAAGTTCTCGTCGGCCGCATTACATCAATTCTGCCAAGCAGCCGAAGGTCCTGATGCCGTTGATGCTCAGGGCAAAGAGTGTGACACTGAGGACACTTCCCTGCGGGACACCCTCTTCCTGCTCCTTTGGGCCGGAGAGGGCTCCCCACACCCGTACGCGGAATCGACGATCTCGAAAAAATTAAGATATAAACATTGGGAGCGTCCCCTCGACCCCATCGTGTGGAGAGTCTCCATGATACCGTATCGCCATGCGGTATCATAGGCCTTCTCCAGATCAAAAAACACCGTTGCGTAGTGCTGTCTACGAAGGAAAGCCTCGAAGACGGCATTTTCCAGTCAGAGCAGAGCATGGGACGTGGAGTGGAACTTACGGAAGCCGCACTGTGCAGAAGACAGATGGCTTCCGCTGTCCAGGAAGTAGGCTAATCTAACATTTATCAATTTCTCCATCAACTTGCACACGCAAGAGTTAAGAGAGATTTGGCGGAAACCGGTCGGAGTAGAGTGATCTCTCCCTGGATTGCGAAAGGCGAGCACAGTAGGAATTCGCCAGGAGTCTGGGAGAAGACCTTCCACCCAGATCCTGTTGAACAAATCTAACAGAAAGGCCATGCCTCGCTCACCCAGGTGTCGAAGCATGGCATACGGGACATCGTCCGGACCATGGGCGGGGTCCGCGCACGAAGCGAGAGCGGAACGCAACTCACTCACAGTAAACTTGTCGTTGAAGGGTTCTCCGCCTCTGGAGGTAAAGTCCAGCCGGCGGCCTTCCGCGACATCACGACGTGCATTGAATGCTGGCGGAGCAGCATCACGGCTAGAGAATGCGGAGAAAGCGGTCGCTAAGGATTCCGCCACGGACGCGGGGTCCGAGATTGCGGTCCCATTCTCCTGGAGAACGGGAAGGGGGTCCTGCGAGAAATTACCCCGAATCCTTTTGACTCGCTTCCACACCTCAGCTAAAGGGGTCTTCCCGTTAAGTGAAGACACGTATGCCCGCCAAGAAGAGCGGCCCGCGTGCTTCGAAATATACCGAAACCTAGCCCTAGCCGACGAAATTCAGCGACAGTGAAATCGTTCGGGCGGCGCTTATAGCGCATGTAGGCATAACGCTTCTGTTTGAGGGCCGTCTCACACTCGGCCGACCACCATGGGAGTGGTCGGCGTGCAAAACGGCCAGACGTCCTAGGAATAGTAGTCAGGCCCACGGCGATGAGGTTGCAGGAGAAGAACTCAACGGCCTCATCTACCGACCTAAACTCCTCGACTGAGATAGAGAATTCAGTCATTTCCTGAAATGCAGGCCACCGCGCCCGCACCAAGCACCACCAAGGTGGTCTCTCAGGCGGCAGTTGCCCTGAAAATGATATTCAAATGGGAAAGTGATCACTACCATGGAGGTCATCGACCACCTCCCAATCAAAATCAGGCTGTGCATCCGTAGAGCACAAAGATAGGTTCGAGGCAAGAAAATGAAGCGGTTCTCGGACAGTGATGCGTAAACTCATCCACGTTTAGGACACCCATCTCAAGCTCTTCGATCAGATCGGCAAGGACTTGTCCCCTGGGATTTATGGAGTAATCTCCCCAGAGAGGATGCCTGCCGTTCAGATCTCCAAGCAAGAGATAGGGCCTCGGCAACCGTGCCACGACGCGGCGGAAGTGCCCCGCGTCGAAGTCAGCTGACGGTGGAATGTACGCAGAAATCAGAGTATACCTCCTATCCAGGTGCAGCTGCACAGCCACTGCCTTAAAGGAGGTATCTAAAGAGAAAGGAAAAACGGAGACATCATGCTGGGTGTAAACCGCGCATCCCCCAGCCCGGCCATCCCGCGGTGGTGGGGTCGCCTAGCATGGTCTCCTGCAAAACGAGAGCAAACGGGGAACGGGATGAGACGAGCCTCCGCAGCTCCTCCCAGTTGGCCCGGAGTCCACGGCAATTCCATTGAAGGAATATGCCCTTCAGGCCTAGCTCGGAGGAGATGCGGGGGCCCTCCTCGAACTGAAGACCCTCACGGGAATGGCCGTACACTTCCCGGGGGCAGAACCGCGGGCGCTGTTGGCCGGACAAAGCGCTGAAGGCGCTGTCGCCTTCGAGGACTTATTGGGGGAGGTTGGGTTCACCATGCGAGTCTTTTCCTCCCTCCGCCTCGAAACCTTAGGCGGGCGCTGCGGCTTCGGAGGCGGGGGGCCCTCTTTTCGAGGAACCACCGTCTACGAGCAACCCGCTCCACCTCGGGGCGTGGTCGAAGGGGCCGAAGCTCCTTTGTTGCTGTCCTCCTTTCGGGGAACAGCTTTAGGAACCCCGGAAGATGGTCTAGCGACCATCTTCAGGGGTGTTGACTCCTGTGAGTCTAACGACTCGGTGGAGGCGCGTGGCCGTTTCGCCTTACGGGAAACGGTCACGCTGGGGGAAGAGGGGGGGAGCCCTGGTTTTAGCCAGGGCAGGGTATGAACCCTTTTTGTCGCCAGCTTTACCAGGGGAGCGCCCGGGTTGGGTAGAGCCCGCAGAAGGGCTCCGAATGGGCGCGGAAACAACCGTGCTCGTTGGCCTGGATGGGCCAGGAGCAGAGGGTGCCTTTCTAACTATTGAGGCATATGACGTCCCAGGCAGAGCCGGGCGCGCCAGGACCAAGTCCTTTGCCTCGCGGAATGAGAGTCGATCCTGGGCCTGAACGGCCAGGATTTCTTTCTCAAGGATATGCACCAGATTGCTTCGAAGAAGCAGAGTGCGGCTCTCCGCAATTGACACACTTGGCCACACACGATTTGGACTGCCGCTGGGAAAAGGGAGGTGCCCGAAAGCATCTCCAGAGAAGGGGGTGAGGGGGAGTCCCCTACACCCATAAGCGAAGGAAAGGAGTAAGCCTCCTCTCCGGTTAGAGATATATGGAGGGTCCCCTGAGCAAGCACAGGGAAAGGGGACCTCCATTTTTTTGCTGGAGCTGCCCTAGGGTGGCTCCGTCGATGTTATAGGGGAAGTTGGGGGTTAGGTTTTTTTTAAACTCATCATTGGGCATGGTGACACTCTTTTTGACACGGGATGCAATCGCGCATCACCTCTCGCAGTAGCCCGCACTGCGAGAGGTGCTTACAAGCCTGGCAGAGCCAGGCGCCACCATTTAAGAACACCCCTCCCGCCTGGTGGCCTGGCAGTCCATCGGCATGGCGGCTCCACCTTGAACACGGCGTAAAAAATATATAGATTGTGAAGAAGAGAGGAAAAGGGATGTGAGGAAGGTATGGGTGGGGATAAAGCAGTTTGATAAAAACCCACCACCCCAGACCGGAGCTCAGGGGTTAGGAAACATTGTCCCCTCCCCCCTCAGCCCCGATCCGGGACGGTTGACTTAAGAAGAAGGTCAGCATCTACCCTGTGAAATTAGAGGCTGACCATTGAAAGTTGTGAGAGAAGTTGTATGAAAAGCGAGGAAACAAGTGTTTTGAAGGAAGGAGAAGAGACTAAGCTGGGGTCGGACGGGGTGCTGAGTCCCATCAGCACGGCGGCCAGGATGGCAAATCGCCACGCCCCTTACGGGGCCTCGCGGAATGAGAGTCGATCCTGGGCCTGAACGGCCAGGATTTCTTTCTCAAGGAGATATGCACCACATTGCTTTGAAGAAGAGGGTGCGGCTCTCCGCAATTGACACACTTGGCCACACACGATTTGGACTTATCGTGTGCAACCTTGGAGCAATTTACACAGACTTCAGGTGACCCCGACTTTGCACGTCTACATGAGCGATTCTTATGGCCGAAGCGGTGACAGTAATAGCACCGCTGCGGAAGTGGCACAAATGCCTTCACGCGGTAGTGGTACAAACCGGCACGCACCGACTCAGGGAGCTTGTCACAGTCGAACGTGAAGAGTGTAGGGGTGGGTCTCGAGGCCCCTCCCTGTTTTCTAATCACACGTTCGACCTTGACCGCCCTATGGTCGGCCAGCTCTAGGGTGCTGTCTTAAATGGAGTAGTCAACGAGTTCCCTTGTATAAACTACTCCTTTCACAAAGTTCATGGTAGAGTGCGGCGTCACACTCACCGGGGTGCCATGAAGTGTCCGAAGAGCACTTATCTTGGCCGCCTCGTTGGGATTCGCCAGAAGGCTCCCGTCCCAGAAACGGGTCACCTTCGGCTCTCTACCAATTACACTAGCTAATCCTCTCCTCTGATGGATCATGTTGCCCTTGGACAACATGCTGCCATCAGTGGAGCGAATAACGAGGAAGCGTTTGAAAACGCCAGGTAACCTCTGAATGAGGGGCCCTGATGTTATCGAGGCTCCGCCCTGTGCACTTTTAGTCTTAGTCAGGGGCTCCGCAACCGGGGGATGGGGGCAGAGGGGCCGGATGTGCCAGTCTTGGCTTGGTCGCTTGCCAAAGTGGCAGCAGACCCATCCGTCCCCACAGCCCCCGCGGATGGAGAGGAGCCCCGAGTCTTCTTAGTCTTTTTCGTCCTTTTCTTTTTTGGAGAGGAGGGCGGGGAATGAACCCGCTTCTCACCTCCGCCGGTAGAAGCCCCTAGGCCAGATGGACTGGCCTACGCCAGGTCCTTCTCCGAAATGGAGGTCCTGGTGGTTGCAGGGGTATCATCCGGAGGAGATCCCTTCCCTCCCTGTACTGCCTCAGAATCCCCAGCCATTTGAGGAGGACCTTGCATAGGGGCGGATTCGGGTTCGGTGCTTGGCGCCGAGCCCGGATTCCCCCCCATGGAAAGCCCTACCGTCTGAGGCTGGGTTTCCTCAAGGACCATGTCTATCACAGGAGGGGCCTCCAGTTGGCCATCCCCTCCCAGGACATCGCAGGTCCCCTTGGCAGCGTCACCAGTCTTTTGTGGGGAGGCACAGGCCTTGACCCAGGCAAGGTTCAAATTCTTGCCAGCAGGTCTTTTGAGGGAGGCGACTCAAGGGGCCTGGCTTCCCTCTCCCTCCTAAGGGGGTTTGCCCTACCGAGCCGCTTTGATGGGGATCGGCTGGCTAAGGGCTGCATGCTGGCTTTCTTGGCAGTCCCCTTGGAAAGAAAAGAGGGGACTGCCGCTGGAAAAGGGGAGGTGCCCGATAGCACCTCCAGAGAAGGGGATGAGGGGGAGTCCCCTGCACCCGTAGGCGAAGGAGAGGAGTAAGCCTCCTCTCCGGTTAGAGAAATATGGAGGGTCCCCTGCGCAAGCACAGGGGATGGGACCTCCATTTTTTTGCTGGAGCGGCTCCGTCGATGAGCAAGGGGGAGTTAAAGGGGTTTGAGGCTTTATGAGTTCATCCATGGGCATGGTGACCCTATTTGTGCACGGGACGCAATAGCTCATCACCTTTTGCAGTTGCCCGCACTGCAAGAGGTGCTTACAGGCCTGGCAGAGCCAGGCGCCGCCATTTCGGACCACCCCTCTTGCCTGGTGGCCTGGCAGTCCATCGGTATAGCGGCTCCACCTTAGACACAGCGTAAAAAAATATAGATTGTGAGGAAGGTATGGGTGGGGATGAAGCAGGTTGTTAAAAACCCGCCACCCCAGAGCAGAGCTCAGGGGTTAGGGAACATTGTCCCCCACCCCCTCAGCGGGACGGTTGGCTGAGAGGAAGGTCAGCATCTACCCTGTGAAATTAGAGGCTGACCAGAGAAAGTTGTGAGAGAGGTTGTATGAAAAGCGAGGAAACAAGTGTTTTGAAGGAAGAAGAAGAGGCTAAGCTGGGGTCGGACGGGGTGCTGAGTCCCGTCAGCACGGTGGCCAGGATGGCAAATCGCCGCGCCCCTTATGGGGCCTTGAGAGAGAGATACTGACCACTCGAGTGCACTTTCTTCCCCACCCCATGCTCAGGGAGAGTGAGTGAACTATCCCATAATGTGCAAAAAAGCGCCCTGGGGCAACATTAGTAACCATTAAACTAACTAGGCCTGCTTAATTGGGGGTTTTGTGGTGGCCATGAGTGTCGGAGAGAGAGGGAGGTGGAGGAAACCATTGGTGCTTTCACAAACCAATAGTTGTGTTTGTCATTTTTATATATTTATGGGGTTGTGCCTATATTGACGTTTGTATATATTTATGGTGTTGGGCCTATATTGATATTTTGTCTCCTTCCGATCTGACGGGCGTCTCATGAGTGAGTGAGTGGACCTTGTGGTGGGTAGTTTCCGGGACCAGCCGCTACAATGTCATTTATGGAGTAGTCCACGAGTTCCCTTGCATAAACTACTCTTTTCACGAAGTTCATGGTAGAGTGCGGCATTACACTCACAGGCGTGCCATCAAGTGTCTGAAGGGAACTAATCATGGCCACCACGGAGGGATCCAATGAATTTGCCAAAGGCTCATGTCCGAGAAACGGGTTATCTTTGGCTCTCTACCAATCACCAATCAGGCTAGCTAGTACTCTGCTCTGATGGAACATGTTGCTGCCCTTGGCCAAAATGCTGATATCAGTAGAGGGAATAACCAGAAAGCGTTTGAAGCCAGCTGACGCGAAAATGCCAGGTAGTCTCTTAATGAGGCACCCTGACATAATTAAGGTTGCACTCAGTGCACTTGCGACTTTGGTCTTGGTATGAGGGGGGGAGGGACCATCGGAACCGGATGTGGCGATCTTAGCGTGGTCGCTTAGCGAAACGGCACTGGACACGTCCATCCCCGGAGGAAGAGGAGCCCTTAGTCTTTTTAAGAGAGGAGCGGGGAACGAATCTGCTTCTCTCCACAATTCGAGAAACTAGCCTCAGCAAGATCCTTCTGTGAAATGGAGAAGGTCTTGGCTGTCACAGGAACACCAGCCGGGGAGGAGGTTACTACTCTCCTTGTTAGCCTCGGGGGGCCGAGCTGTCTGATGAGAAGCTTGCACAGGGGCCGACAAGTTTCTGTGTTTGATACTGAGTCTGGGTTCACTTGCATGGAAGATCCTACCATCAGTGGTTCGGTTCAGTATCATGTCTAATTTAAGGAGGGCATCTATGTAGACATCCCGCCCCGAAGACACAGATCCCATTCAAGGTACCTTTTGTCTTTTCTATAGCCGATGAACTGGCATCCATCTGGGATGAGAGAGAAGCAGATACACTGTTCCGCACTAAACTGAGAATGCATGACTGCAGGTCATTAGGGGGCACAGGCTGACAGGCCCTTATATCCATTGCCGCCCTAATGGGGTTGGCCCTATAAAGCCACTCCTGGTGTCAATTTTGGGCCCCTTGCCTGCTCTCTTGGCAGTCCACTGTGAAAGTAAAGGCTGCTGGAATTGAGATGGACTCACCCTTGGGCAACTCCAGAGAAGGCAGTGAGGTGGAGTCCACTGCACATGCATTCCTAGAAGAGTGTTGAAGGGGCCCCTAAGAAAGCACAGGATGGGAAACCTCTTTTTTATATTTGGGGCTGCCCGAGAGCGGCTCCAATGATGTTAAAGGTTCTTGTTGTTTTTTTTCAAGGGGGGGGGGATTACTCATTGCCATTAAGTAAAATTTCCCTACCCCTGCCTGTAATGGCCAACAGTGACCCCAACAAGGGAATGGCAGTACCTACTAGGCGCCTTTGATCGGCCCCGCTACTATCAATGGGTAGGGTGGTATATATCTTCTCCGTAACCCCTTGGGAAAACCCAGGCCAAATCCTCATGTAGCATGGTAGGCAGGTTGGGATGACGAGTCCGGATTGGTGACTGGTTTAAAGTGTTCGGTTCCGTGATCAAGATGAACATAGGGTTGCGATCAAGGAGATCCATGTGCCAGAGAAGAAGGGGCAAACAAAGGGGTAGAGAAAAGGTGATTGTAAAGGGATGACAGAAAGGCAGGGGGCAAGATGAGGGAGTTGGTACAGGAGACAGAGATTAGGGGTTAGCAAAGGAAGGAAGAGAGGCTAAGCTAAGGCCGGACAGGGTGCTGAGTCCCATCAGCAAAGCTGCTAGAGAAACACATTGCTGTACCCCTTGCAGGGTGTTGTGGCAGACATGAATTTTAGTTGTCCTGTCAGCAAAAAAAGGCAGTAAAGCCCTCGCGCAGCAAGCAGTACATCCTTATGCATCTGAGAAGGTCGCAGGGAAGTGATGAGACCATTACATGCAGGGAGGTGGTTATTGGGGGAAAACTGATATTCCCATTAATGCTGCTCCCATCTCATATTTTAAGAGACTGCCCAGTCCATTACCCATCACCCACCAAAGGCTGAAGCTCCAAACAGAGCAGCCAGTGGATTTCATTACTAGGTCACACTAATCATCGGCATGAGGGACAAGATTTGTTGTAGCAGACCCAGAGGAGATGGGATCGTAAGACTTTTTATTGGCCTGGCAACCACTAAGACAGCCTTATGCACTCAAGAATGGCTGCAGGGAGGTGGTCAGCCCGTTAAATGCAAGGAAGGGGTTATTGGGTCAAAACTTATCTTCCCATTAATTTCGCTTTAAAGACCAGGGCCTTCCAAGTCCTAGTTGCCTGCCGCTGATGCGGGAACGTGCTTCCTTCTCGTTTCCTTCCTTTTTTTGTTTGTTTGTTTTTTAGCCTGTGATTAGCCTTTTTTTCTTTATTTTTTTAAATTTAGCCTAGGAGTAGGCTGTGATCTGATTAGGTCAATTTTTGCCCTGATAGGCAGTCCCAGATGGGCTAGCCAAATTTTAAAAAAATAAAAAATCCAAGTCCTAGTTTCTTGCAACCTGCAGACATTGATTATAAAAGTTCAAAACCTCTCTTCCAATACAGCATGAAATCATGCCTTTAAGAGTAGACAAAGTGTTAAGTAGAAAATAAGAATGCTGAGGAAGCACACCAACTTCCCACAGCCCTGTCAGAGTGTTCAAGTCAACCCAATGATGGAGTTTCCCTAATTTGCACTCAGGCTGGGAGGATGTGCAGCTCTTCCAGGTACCAAATGTAACAAGCTACACAGGCTAGCCTCCAGCATGGAACATATGAGGGAATATCCAGTTTTGTACCCTTGGATTGAGGATAATATACGTTTCATCTCAGAAAAAGGAACTTGAATTAGATGAAAAGAGAAACTTTCACCAGTGAACAATGGCCTGAGAAGGGATTAGGAGATTATCAGATATAAACATACTTACAGCGATATCAAATGGAGGATCTGCAGGTAAAATCTCATCGCTTTGATTATCAAAATCAGAGATACTTGTTGTAGACTCAATAATAATACCTAGACCTTCTTGAGATTGTGGATTTTCTTTGGAAAAAACAAGAGAATTATGTAATATATATATATATATATATATATATATATATATAAAGATAAGCAAAAGTAAATATAAAATTAAATTTATAGTAAAATTATTATATCCAAGTGTTTTATCACTATACATTATGACTAATACTATTATTTTATTTATATAGATATACACAAAGTAGAACCCACATTATTTTATAATAAAAATATACATAAACTTCAGAAGAAATTTCTAATTTTATAAAGCAATGAATCTTAACCAATCTAATGAGGATTGTCTCAGTAGTATTCCTTCA
Source organism: Ceratothoa steindachneri (assembly GCA_963969495.1). Lineage (NCBI taxonomy): Eukaryota > Metazoa > Arthropoda > Malacostraca > Isopoda > Cymothoidae > Ceratothoa > Ceratothoa steindachneri. Next base: position 73,679,683 of record OZ018336.1, on the reverse strand, counting down.
ACTATAACTGTATTCCCACGAGGTGTACTTGGTCCTAAACAAAACAAAAACTATCAACCACCACTAACCCTTTATACTTATTAAGTACAAAGCCATCAGCCACTTTGTCCATTTCAAATTGGTCCGCTAAGTCCAATTTGGGTACGATAGGTGCTGTAGCATTTCATCTAGTCACAGTTCATCCTAAGCCAGAAGGGCCCAAACACACCTCACAAACCCAATTCATGTACACCTACTACTTCTCTTTCAAACATTCATTCTAATAATCATTCTTTTGTGATTTTCCAACCCTTTGCACACCTTGCCCTGACATTAACATGCACCAGATGCAAACAAAGCCCAGACAATATCAAATACTTATTCATAGAATGCACAGACCTCACACAAGCATGCACTACACATAATATCTCCTCCCTTAGGGACCTGTAGGATCCACCAAGGAAGTGTGGTTTTATTCCAAGGCCTCACTTACTTCACAGAGGAGATATTTGGGCCAGCATGTAGCTATCTGATCATCCAATGTGGCCTAATTTTGCATTGCTCTTATCACAAGACAACAACAATGGTGAGTACAAAAAACTACAAACCTTTAAAAATACTTAAATAACAATAAACTTACTTGCTAAACATTGCTCCAATAGTGAATATGAAGACTCATTTCCATCAGCTGATGTATTTTCTTGTGGGATACTTTGATGGGTATTTAGGTATGAATTGACTATGCATTGAGGTTGAATACTTAAAGGATTTATTAAATGTGGAAGAATACCTGTTGACTGCAAAGATTGAATGTTTTGTTGGGAAGACTGATAAGTAGATGGTGGATTCAATGAATCAGTATATGAAGGCGGTGGGTGATTAGGTAACTGAAATCTGGGTGATGAATGCTGAGAAGATTGAAACTGAGTTCCTTGTGGCAGAGAAGCTGATAAAGTTTGAGGGTTGGCGAATATAATTGGAGCTGATGGCAAAGAGTTGATGGTATTAGATTGATTAATTGTAGGACATAAAATTTGATAATTGTGATTAAGCAAATCAAGTGTTGATTGGCCTTGAAAACTTGAAAACTGAGGCTGATTAAGTGTGTGTGAAGGTTGCTGCACAGCTTGAGGTGAAGGTTGCTGCACAGTTTGAGATGAAGGTTGACTTGCAGGTGCTGGCTGGATATTTACCAGCTTTGTATTTCTTGATTTTTGAAATTCCTTTGATTGTACTTTGACATCAATACATCTGCCACCTTGGCTTTTATTTCTGGGAAGTAAGGAGATTTGAGGCTTGCTATAGTCATTTCTTTTAAGACCTGACGGTGCAGGTGTAGTAATTGGTGATATGACATTTACAGGTTGAGATATATTTGAAGTTTTTAAATTGCCTGATGAAAATCTTAATGGAATGGAGACTTTGGAAGTTTGGGATACACTTTCAGGCATAACATGACTTTCTTTTAATGTAGATTGCAGAGTCAGTAATGGATTTGATGTTCCACTGGGTGTCTTGCTTTTAGTTTCCTTCATACTTGACTGTTGATAAAAAAAAGGCATTGAAGTAGAGGCAATAAAAAAATCACATAAGAAAAGAAAAGACTAGCAAATATTAGTGAGTAAATTTATGACTTAGTCCAAGTGGTTATAAGCAAAAGTTAAAAATTGTTTGGGAGTGAAGCAATGATTCCCAAAAGTTACTTATCTTTATTTCAGTCTCCTTTCATAAAAATACTCTAATTGGTATAAAATTAATGTCTTGTAAGTTTAAATATTACTTAATAACCATTTTGTTTTTAATCCTTTTCTGATTTCAAAATTCTTTGAATAAAAAGAAATCCTATATAAAAAAAATTAAGATAACAATGATCCTCTCCCTAATGAGCAAGAATTAAACAGCAAGCTTCCTGAGTTATCACTACACTGTTTAACAAGTTCTAAACTATTTATCCTGTCAAAATTTGCTTATTTATTTCAAATAATAGGCTAGCTTAGTAATAGTTATATACCTAACTTGGCTAGGCTAATGATAGTTAAGAGGCCACACTTGGCTAACCTAATCCTTGTTTGCTACTCATTAAGGTGTGGTGTTAACTCAATTTTTTTTTATATGGGCTCAACTGGTGCCCCTAAATTAATAGATAAAGATAAAAAAATAATGGTAATGCATGACATGTAGTGCGCATGGAGATCCCCCAGACTGGGAGATTCAGCAAAAATGTGCTGGACAAACTGTGGGATGAAGCCGTCATCACTGAAGGTTCTGGGGAGCACTACATCATAACATAATTTTAAGGATGATTATTCCAGCCCCCACTCTGGCTACTGCCTACTTGGGCATAAGTCGCAGTTTGGGAGCAGAGGGGCGACAAAGAGTCAAAGGTGGTACCCTACATGGAGGTGTCATGGGGAGAACCAGGGGCGCCATCAGCCCGAGAGCTATACCTAGCTCTCGAAAGAGTTTCATAGCACTAAACCCAATAGGCATAGGGTATGACTGGCGTCGCTCGGCGGCATAAGCACTGTCAAGATCAGCAGCGGATGCAGTGAGAGTTGTTGGCAACTGAGAGAGGCACTGAGCTCGCACGTACAGGCGAATAATGCACTGTGAATGGTGCAAAGCGAGTGGCATCTCTCCAGCAACAAGTAGGCTCTCAATGGAGGAAGTGCGGAAGGCATTGGTCACCAGTCCAAGGCTGGTGTGGGGGATTGAGTCCACCTTCCGCATACAGGCTTGGCTGTGGATGGATAAAACTCGCATCCGTAGTTGAGCTTTAAACGAACAAAGGATCGATAATTAAGTAAGGCAGTAGCCCTATCAACACCCCAGGCACTGAACGAAGAATATACATGGCACGGGTACAAGAGACCCTAAGGCTGCGAATATGAGCATCCCAGGTGAGGCGTCAGTCAAATACAAGAAAAAGGAAACGGGGTGAGTCCGCCACTTCCAGGCGCACCCCATTGAGAAACAAGTTAGGGTCAGGGTGGAGTCCTGGATGGTGGCAGAAATGCACCACCTTAGTTTTGCCCAAGGAAAACCGAAGCCTGTGCGCTTCGGCATAGCGAGAGATGCAGTTTAATGCATGTTGGAGTTGACGCTCCAGAGTTGGCATCTGGGCTGTGCCAAAAGAGATCGAATGGTCATACATGTAGAGCGTAGCGTGAACTTCTTCCGGCAGCACCGAGGTGATGCCGTTGATGCTCAGGAGAAATAGTGCGACACTGAGGACACTTCTCTGTGGGACACCCTCTTCCTGCTCAAAATGGGACGGAGAGGCCTCCCCCCACCCGTACCCGGAATCAACGATCTCAAAAATTCAGATATACATGTATACCCACCCTAGCTCAACGAAATTCACCGACAATGAAGTCGTTTGGGCGGCGCTAATAGCGCATGTAGGCATAACACTTTTGTTTGAGGGCCGTCTCACACTCGGCTAGACGTTCTAGGAATAGTAATTAGGTCCACGGCGATGAGGTTGCCGGAGAAGCACTTAACAGCCTCATCTAACAACCTAAACTCCTCGACTGAGACAGAGAAATCAGTCATTTCCTGAAATGCCGACCACTGCACCCGCGCCAAGCACCACCGGGGCGGGCTCTCGGGCAGCAGTGGCCCAGAAAAAGATATTTGAATGGGAAAGTGATCACTACCATGGGGGACATCGACCAGACCTCACCCCAAATCAGGGCAGCGATGATTAAACTCATCCACATTTAGGACACCTATCTCAGGCTCGTAGATTAGGTCGGCAAGGACTTGACATCTGGAATTAATCGAGAAGTCTTCCTAGAGGGGGTGTCTACAGCTCAGATCTCTGAGCAAGAGAAAAGGCCTCGGCAACCATGCCACGGCGCGGCGGAAGTCCCACGCGTCGAGGTCGGCTGATGGTGGAATGTAGGCGGAAATAACAGTATACCTCCTATCGAGGTGCAGCTGCACAGCTACTGCTTTAAAGTAGGTATCTAAAGCGAAAAGAAGAATGGAGACATCGTGCCGGGTGGAAATGGCGCATTCTCCTGCCCAGCCTCCACCCTGTGTTGTGGGGTCGCAAAACCCTTATACCCAGGGAGGGTCCTGTAAAAAGATAGCTAACGGAACGGGAGTAGACTAGCCTCTGCAGCTCCTCCTAGTTGGCCCGGAGTACACGGCAATTCCATTGAAGGAATATGATATCCAAGCTTAGCTCGGAGGAGATGCGGGGGCTCTATTCGAAGAGAAGACCCTCACGGCAATGGCCGTACGCTTCCCGGAGGCAGAACTCCGGGCGCTGTTGGCTGGACAATGCGCTGAATTCGCTGTCACCTTCGAGGACTTACCGGGAAAGGTTTGGCTCGCCATGCGAGTTATTTCAGGCCTCCGCCACGAAACCTTAGGCAGGCGCGGTGACTTCGGAGGCGGGAGGACACTCTTTTGGAGGATCCACCGTCTCCGAGTCACCCAGCCTACCACTGGGTGTGGGTGAAGGAGCTGAAGCTCATTTAATGTTGTCCTCCTTTCAGGGTAGCTTCGTAGGAACTTCGGGAAGATGGCCTCACGATCAACTTCAGGGTTGTTGCCTCTTGCGAGTCTAATGACTCGGTGGAGACACGCAGCCGTTTCGCCTTACGGCAAACGGTAAGGAGGGGGGAACCCTGACTTTAGCCGGGGCTGGGTGTGAACCTTTTATGCCGCCAGCTCTACCAGGGTAGCACCCGGGGTGGGTAGAATGAGCAGCTGTTCCGAATGGGTGCGGAAACGACCGTGCTCTTAGGCCTGGAGCGGAGGCAGGTCTTTTTTTTAACATTGAGGCATAGGACGTCCCAGGCAGCGCCGGTCGCGCCAGGACCAAGTCCTTAGCCTCGCGAAATGAGAGACGATCCTGGGCCTGAATGACCAGGATTTCCTTCTCAAGGAGATACGCACCACATTGCTTCGAAGAAGCAGGGTGTGGCTCTCCACAATTGACACAATTGTTCACATACAATTTGGAGTTATCATGTGGGGACTTTGAGCAGCTTACACAGACTTTGGGTAACCACGACTTTCCACATCTACATGAACGATTCGTATAGCCAAAGCGGTAGCAGTAGTAGCACATCCACCCTAGTGGCACGAATGCCTTCATGCGGTAGCAATACCAACCAGCATGCATCGACTCAGGGAGCCGTCACGTTCGACCATGACCAAGAGTGTAGGGCTGGGTCTCGAGTCCCCTCACTGTTTTCTCATCACACGTTCGACCTTGACCGCTCCATGGTCGGCCAGCTCTAAGGTGATGTTCCCTCACATAAACTACTACTTTCACGAAGTTCATGATAGAGTGCCGCTTGACACTCACCAGTGTGCCATAAAGATACCTCCTCTTCATGTGCTGTCTGAGGAGAAGCTTGTACAGGGGCGGACTCGGGTTCTGTGCTTGGCACTGAGCCCAGGTATGACCCCATCTAAGATTCTACTGCCTGGGGCTGAGTTATCTCAGGGACCATGTCCACCTCTTGGGGGCCTCCATGTGGCCACACCCCCCAAAGACATCACAGATCTCATTCGAGGAACCATTTCTATCATCTTCAGCCAGCAAACCGGCACCAGTCGTAGAGGTGAGGGGGGCATGTACAATGACCCCTTTTAGACTCTGCACGCATAAGTGCAGGACATTAAGGGGCATTGACTGACGAGCCCTTCCATCCTTTGCCCCCCTAAGGGGGTTGGCTCTATTGAGTCGCTAACACCAGGAGAGGTCAATTTTGGGCCGCCTGAGTGCTTTCTTAGCAGTCCCCTTGGAAAGTAAAGAGGGACTGCCGCTAGGAAGAGGGAGATTCCAAAGAAAGGGGTGAGGGGTAGTCCTGTGCACCCATAGGCATGGCAGAGGAGTAAGCCTCCTCTCTGATAAAAGAAGTTTGGAGTGTGACATGAGAAAGTACAAGGGGGTGGGAACCTCCTTTTCTGCAATGGAGCTAGCCAAGGGTGGCTCAGATGGAGGCAGCAAGGAAGGTAGAGGGAGAATACTTTTTAATTTCTCATCATTGGGCATGGTGACCCTTTTTGTATCACAGGACACATACACTCATCACCCCACCAGTAGCCTGCAGTAAATACAGGGCCGGCAAAGCCAGCTGCCACCATTTGAGGCCAGGCAGCCCATCAGCATGGCAGATCTACCTTAGGCTTGGCGTAAAATTGATAGACTGTGAAAGGAGAGAGAAAAGGGGTGTGAAGAAGGTGAAGGTTGGGGTGAAGCAGGTTGTTAAGAACCCACCATCACAAACTGGAGCTCAGGGGTTAGGGGGCATTGTCCCCTCCCCCCTCAGCCACAAAATCCAACTTATCCATCCTAGAATTTTTTTTTAAAAAGCTCAATCATATCTTCCCTTACACACCTTTGAAATGAGAACATATTTAATACCCTCAGTCTATCTCATATTCAAGCTGCATCAAGGAAGGTATTATTTTTGTTGCCCTCCTTTGTATTGATTCTAGCAGGGTGTCATGTCAAAAATATGGTGACCATGCTTGTATACAGTAACTAAATGTTGCCTGACATTGTGGTGGAGCGAATGTGAGTGTGTGTAAAAGGGCCATTCTCCCACCCCTTTTCTATGTACCCTCACCCTCCCTCTGTAAGAATGTGTGTGTGAGTGGGAATGAGTTTTTTTTTATATTTTCTCTTTGTATATATATATATGTATTTGATTTCATGTATTAAAACCATTTTTTTCTCAGGTTGAACTTTGCTTAAAATAATCTTTTATCAGATTGTACTTGTTTAAAATAATCTTTTATCAAAAGGTTATATTTTGAGGATTGTTTGGATATACATTTAGAGGTAAGCTAGTCGATAAATTTACTTGGGTAATGCCCACTTATTAGTTTCCCTTCCATGTATAAGTAAATGGGTCATAAACGGAGGATATATCTCTTCTACAGAGAGTGGAAGCTTGGACGGACGGCAAGAAGGGTTCTCTAGACGAGTGCTCCGCCCAGCCCTGAGACGGAGGGCTTTCATACCTCGCTAGACACCTGGACCACCACACCCGCATTGGCTGACAAGCCTGCCTCCTTTTATGTTAGCCTACTACCACCCACCTCCAGCACACAAGTGATAGCGCGTGCCCCTTTTCGTTCGGTTGTTGTTGTTTTTCATTTCGTTGCGTAGGTACATTTAAGTAAATTTGTTCTATTTGCCCGTTATCAAATTCTTTTGGCATCTTGTTGGGATTGGGGAATTTGGCCTCATTTTGAAGTGTGCACACTTCCTTTGTAAATATAAATTATCGTGCGAATATTTACCCCATATTTTTGTAAATATAAGCTGTAAATATAACGGTATTCTTTTGTAAAGTAAAGGACTGTATATCAAATTGTAACAATTCTTCCTCGGGGTTCTCAAGGTCCATAAATCCTAGGATAAGGTTGGAACGCGGGTTAGTTTAGATTTTTGGCCCGCTACATTTGGCGCCCGAATAGGGACCTTGAGATCTCGAAACCGGAGGAATTTGATTTGATTGCAGTTCGTCTGTATATTAGTAGAAGTAGTTTGATTGATTTTACCCTCCTCCTATCTTTTTACTAACTTGGTAACAATGGCTGTAGCTGAAACTTTGAGTGAAGAAGTAGTGCGATTGAGACTGGAGTTGAGGAAGAAAGAAGAGGAGTGTGAAATGTTGCGGGGAATGATGGAGGGAATGGAGAATGAAATAAAAGGGATGAATGAAAAGACTGATAGGATGAAGAAGGAAATGGGAGACTGACAAGATCAGACGGACCGACGGATGCAGGACCTATATAACATGATGACAGGGGCTGGATCAGCCCCAGGACCTACAACCCTGACCCCTGCTCCTACTGAAGGCACTCCGCTAAAAGGAATGGATGGCAGTAGGATTGAGTCTAAAGAAGATACGGTGAGTGGTAGGAAAGGGGGTGAATAGAAGAGAGTGGAAAGTAAGAGAGGAAGTAAGCATGGTTCTAAGGTTAAGGATAGGAAGGTGAGAGAGAAGAGTGTTGATTCGCTATACTCAGATGAGGGAGAGAGTGACGATTGATTGGAATGAGTGAGACCCGAGAGTAGCTCTTCGGAGAGTGAAGTGAATGTGGGGAAAGGAATTTTGATTAGGGAAGTGCCAAGGATTGATAAGTTTAGATTGCATGGGGGAAAGAGTATGGATGAGTTCTTTGGGGATTTTGAGTGGTACTGCAAGCTCAAGTACCCGCAGAACAAGGGTCACTGGGTGAGTGTTCTGGGAGATTGTTTGGATGGGAAAGTGTTGGAGTTCTTGCGAGTGATAACGAGTGTGAGAGAGCCAAAGTACGATGTAGTGAAGAAGAGATTGATTGGGCAGGTGAAACAAATGAAAGAGAGTGTGTGAAGTATAAAAGGGTGAATGAATTTGAGAAGGCTCAAATAGGGAAGAGTGAAAGTGTGAATATGTATGCACATAGGCTTGAGAGTATGGCAAGAATGAGGTATGGTGATGATGATGTAAATGAATGTAAACCACTCATGAGGAAGTTTTTGGACACGATCCCGCGAAAGGTGAATGAATGGCTGAGTGGAAAGAGAAAGGAGAGAGTGAGACTGACAGGTGAACAGTTGATGTGGGAGGATGTGTTGGAACTGTTAGAAGATGGACAATTTGATGATGAAAGCGATCTAGAAGAGGATGGATGGTACAGTGTGAATGTTGGGGGTAAGAAGCCCAGGAGCTTTCATCCACCCCAGCAGTTTGTCAGCTACAGGGATGCCCTGAAGGCTGCACCAGCTGGAGTGATGTTGAACTTCCTGGGCTGGCAGAATGGATGGGCAAATGGAGGGTGGTCGAATGGAAGGGGGCAGATGAATTTCAAGCATGGGAACGGATATATGAGAGAGAAACCGAGGTATGTCCCAGCAAATGAGAGACCGAATGGAGAGAGAAAGATTGTGGAATGTCGTCGGTGTGGAAGGAAAGGTCATATGTTGGCAGAATGTAGGTGGACATCTGGTGCATGTTTTGGGTGTGGTAAGAAAGGGCATATGATAAAGGATTGACAGGAAAGTGTGAAAGAGTGCTTCGAGTGTAAAGAAATAGGCCATTTGAAGAAAGATTGTCCGAGGTTGAATGGTGGAGCAACTGGTGGGGAAAGTATGAAATATGCATGTGGTAATTGTGGAAAGGCTGGTCATTATGCAAGGATGTGTCGTGACCAGAGGAATGTATGTAGCTATTGTGCAATGGAAGGACATTCAAGTGAAAAGTGTTGGATTAGACTGAGAGCGCAAGGTGTGAATGGAAAGTCTGAAGCCGGAAACTGAATGGTAAGAGGGTACCTGCTGAAGTATCCTCTGGGTGCATGAGTGTGAGTAATGTGTTGATAAGTCTGTCAGGTGTGAAAGTGCTGTCTGGTAGGAAGTATGAGTGTCTGAGTGTGAAGGTGGAATTGAATGGAATTGAGTGTTTGGCTTTAATAGATTCTGGATGCAAGGCGAGCTTGGCGTATAAAGATGTGTAAGACAAGGTTAGTGAGAAATCCCTCCTGTCTGAGGACAAGGGTAGTTTGGTAGGTATTGGTAATAGGAGAGTGCCTGTGATTGGAATGATAAGGTCAGCTGTTCGAATGCATGGTATGATGATGAATGAATGTGAATTTTCTGTGATTGATAAGGTGAGTAGTGAGTATGGTGTGATTTTGGGGTATGATTTTATGAAAGTGATTCGTATGGATGTGCATCCTGCGAGCAGATTGAGAGGAAGATTGGTAAAAATGGGGTGTATAAGTTGTATGTAGAGAAAGATGGTAGCGTTTTGAGGAGTGTGTTTACTGGTATTGAGGTGACTGCTATGGAGAATGTAAGGCTTGTGAAGGGTGAAATGGTGTCTGTTAGAGTGAGTTGGAGTAAGGATGTTAGTTTGAATGTGGGTGAGAACACTGTGATATTGGATGGAAAGGATGCATGTTATAAGGTAAGGCGTGTTGCTTGTGTGTTTGATGGCTTGATGAGAATGAATGATCCTTTTGAATGTGTGCAGGCGGACCCCAGTGTGAAAGGGCAGGTGAGGGGAATCCAAGTTGGAGATGTAGGGGTGAGTTTGATGTAGTGAATGATGAAGTGGCTGATTTTTCAGGTTTCTGGTGGGAACCAGTCGAAGAGGTTTCTGGTATGCCTGTTGAGAATACAGGGGATGTGAGTGACCTGTCTGTTTCGCAAGAATGTACTTTGAGTTGGATGAGAGCTGTGAGTGAGGAGCTGATGAATGGGGGTATGATGAGTGAAGGTTCTGAATGGAAGAGTATGAAAGAATTCTGTCGTGAGATGGGAGAACTGGTAATGAGGGCTAAAAGTATGGTGGATGATATGATAAATAGTGACGATGAGACTGACGGGATGACTGAAGAACAAACCCGGCCAATTGCTACACGTAGCCGGGGACCAGTGGAGGAGTGTGAATGGGTGCAGAAGGGTGCGATTGAGCACAAGTGGTACCGTGAAGAGTGATTGAAAGGGTTTTGTGAGTGGCTGGTCGAATGGCTTAAGGAAGAAGGGGTGTGGTGGAGCGAATGTGAGTGTGTGTAAAAGGGCCATTCTCCCACCCCTTTTCTCTGTACCCTCTCCCTCCCTCTGTAAGAATGTGTGTGTGAGTGGGAATGAGTTTTTTTTTAATATTTTCTCTTTGTATATATATGTATTTGATTTCATGTATTAAAACCATTTTTTTCTCAGGTTGTACTTTGCTTAAAATAATCTTTTATCAGATTGTACTTGTTTAAAATAATCTTTTATCAAAAGATTATATTTTGAGGATTGTTTGGATATACATTTAGAGGTAAGCTAGTCGATAAATTTACTCGGGTAATGCCCACTTATTAGTTTCCCTTCCATGTATAAGTAAATGGGTCATAAACGGAGGATATATCTCTTCTACAGAGAGTGGAAGCTTGGACGGACGGCAAGAAGGGTTCTCTAGACGAGTGCTCCGCCCAGCCCTGAGACGGAGGGCTTTCATACATCGCTAGACACCTGGACCACCACACCCGCATTGGCTGACAAGCCTGCCTCCTTTTATGTTAGCCTACTACCACCCACCTCCAGCACACAAGTGATAGCGTGTGCCCCTTTTCGTTTGGTTGTTGTTGTTTTTCATTTCGTTGTGTAGGTACATTTAAGTAAATTTGTTCTATTTGCCCGTTATCAAATTCTTTTGGCATCTTGTTGGGATTGGGGAATTTGGCCTCATTTTGAAGTGTGCACACTTCCTTTGTAAATATAAATTATCGTGTGAATATTTACCCCATATTTTTGTAAATATAAGCTGTAAATATAACTGTATTCTTTTGTAAAGTAAAGGACTGTATATCAAATTGTATCAATTCTTCCTCGGGGGTTCTCAAGGTCCATAAATCCTAGGATAAGGTTGGAACGCGGGTTAGTCTAGATTTTCGGCCCACTACAACATGAGTTTTAGATTTTAAGGATAACCTCTTTACTTTTGTAGCTAACATTCCTCTCAATGTATCCTAGCCCCCTATTTGCTCTATTTTTGCCTTAATACACTGCTTTGAAAAATTCAGCGACCTATCTACTACTATGCCTGATTCCTTCTCACCCTCAATGGAATTTAGTCAATACCCATCCATTTCATAGCTAAATTCCCTATTATCCTTTCTCATGTTAATAAAGTAGAGTTAGCTCAAAATATTTTGGATTACAATTCTTATTGCTCCCTATTAAAGGTGAAAAGATTGTAGAACAAAATAGAAACTATATAATTAATCAAATTTACTTAATTCAAATAATTTTTTTAAGGAACTGAAATTTTTGGATGAGCTTAATTAATACAATATAAATTCACTATTAAAAAGGTGGGAATAAAAGTAAACTAGATGCAAATAAATAATGGAGAAAGCAGTACTTTTATGTGACACAAGAGAGGTTGGAATAAAAGTGGCAAGCAGAATCTTAATAGTAATCACCTTGGAAATGAATAAACTATCAAAAGTAAGAGAGAAACTTAGAAATGATAAAGAATTAATAATGGAAACAGATAGAAAATAAAGGTTTGCAATAAATATTAGGGTGGAAAATATATTTAAAAATAAACAAAGTATAAACACAAAGGTTTGAAAATAACTATCATTAATTATTAGCTTTGCCAAATCCAATAGAGGGATTAACAAAGACCTTACATGATTAAATTTTGAAATTTAACACCAACAAGCCCTTATAATATTATAGAAAATAGTAGAGGGAAATAAATTACAAATATGCCATAAGAAATATGAATGAAATGTTAAATACCCATAGAGGGAATGGAAAGTCACAACAAAAATCCATTGCCTAAGGAAGAATTTCTCTTAAATTTGTGAATAAAAGAGGGACAAATTTAAAAATGAGATTGCAGACCTGAGCCACCAAAAACACCTTGAGAGAGGTTTTCTGTCTAAGTTGGAATAATATATAGAGTCAGCAAGGAAATAGTGGCCAGTAAACGATAGAAACAACAAACAGGAATTAAGAATATAAAATAACATACCTTAGGATCAAGTCTTGGTCTAGTATCTTTTGGAATTTTGCCAAAGTTATTAAAGTTTGCCTCAGGAATTGTTCGAATTACGGCTGGTTTGGCTAGATTCACTTTCTGGCTATTTCTGTCGAATTTTGGTTGGCTTAAACTTACAGTCTGGTTTATAGAGGTGGTAGGTAGTTTTGATGAAATTACTTTCTGATTATGTTCACCAGATCTTTGTACTTGTTCAATATTCATTGTACGAGTTGCTGAGCTAGAAGTAGCAGTACCAGGGACATCTTGACATGCTAGATTATTTTCTATAGATGTTTTAATCCGTTTAAAAGCAGGTGAATATTCAGAGTTCAAATATGACATCTGAGAATGCTTTTCAAATTGATATGGCTTGGAACTTTGTGCTGAAAGCTCCCCAACTGATTTGTCAGAAATTTTCCCAGAAGATGTAAATATTTCTCTTAATGGAGGATGTGGTGACATTAAACTAGTATTTTCATAGTTAGTGGGAGTGGGAGGGGTGGAAATATAATTTACATTTGGTTCCTCTTTGGATACTAACTGGATTGACATAACCTTGGAATGTGATGCTGCTGTTGTGGTAGTAATTGTAGCTTTATTAAGAACAGAGGGTAGGACTGTCATTGGAATTGTTGTGAGAGTCCATTTCGTTTTTACAAGATCTTTGTTAGAAACAGGTGTTATAGAGATGGAAGATTTTAAAGACGGCTTTGTCTTTGTGACTGAAGTAATCTTAGTGGAACAATTATCCTCATTTTCCAGTCTGCCTTCAGAAATATTGCAATATGACAGTGAGTTTTCTTTAGGCTCTGAAGCTTCATCTGAAAAAGAAAAAAAGAAGAGAAATAATATGAATTATAGGCATAAAAGTTTCCAATTTATATAGGGTATGAAAAATACCCATACCATTATACCATTATTTGGCATCTATTAGTGAAGGTACAGCTACTGGAAAAATGGCTAAACTTTTTAAATGATACAACTACGAATCAATAATAAACTAATAAAGAGATAATAAGAACAATTTAAAAGCAGGTTTGAGAGCCCTTGCAAATTCTTGCCTGCCTCATACCCCCCCCCCCCATGAGCTAAGCTACAACCAATTTAAAATAAATTCAAATAGCATGGCAGAGCCTACCTCCTTAAAAAACTATCAGTACCAATGAAAAATGGTAGTGACATTCAATTAAAATGTGGTATACAGCATGGGGGATTAAACTGTCTTTGCAGAAAGGTTTGAAGGAGCCCCAAATCAAATTTTGCTCAATCTCAATCTCCTTCAGCTTGAGACAGCCATAGCATCAGAGGTAATAAATGGCGGCACTCAGAATGCTCTGATATACTATAAATCACAATTGCTTCAGAACGGGCACATTAAAGAATTTCTTACACTGAGTTGTATTGCAGCCATGAAAATGGACACAGTTTCAGAAGAGCCTCATCAGCCTTAAACAAAGAGGAGATGGGCAGAGAAGAGAACCAATTTAATTTTAGGAGCTATCTATGCACACTGGCACCACTATATTGTGACACAATGGTATGCTCGGGAAGGGGGGGTCTTGAGCTAGGTGCCACCAGCCCGACAGTTGCATCAATCTTTCCAAGTTTCAAAGCCCTTATCCTTAAAGGATTATAATATGATTGGGATCTCAGGATAGCAGGACATCAAAATTAGCTGTGAATATTTTTGACTCTCCCAACACCTCTGCAAAAGGGGTCTTCCCATAAAGTGAAAATATGAATGCCCAACAAACATTCTAGGAATAGTAGTCAGGCCCACAATGATGAGGTTGCAGGAGAAAAATTCAAAGGCATCATCCCCTTTCCTGAAATATGAAAAAATGTGCATACTCCAAGTACCACCCAGGAGGTTTTACTGGCAGCTTACTTAGGTGCATATTCTCCTACCCGCATTCTTTCCTTACTTTATTGCATTTTATGAAAATGACGTACCTACATAAATGCAGTCCTTTTTTTTCAAATTTGACCATCTGGCAAGTGCCTTGAAGGGCATAAGTCACCGTAATAAAAATTCTAGCCTAGTACTAGGCAATTCTAAATTTGTAAAAAAACAAACAAACAAAGAATTTTTAAAAAAAAACAATAAGAAAAGCATGTTGTGGCATCTGGGGGGAGAGACCCGCCTCACAACGGTACAGGAACATGTGGCCTACAACAAAGAGAGTCGAATAATATGAAGGAGGCTGGTCTTCCAAAATGTCAGACAGTTCGCAAGTCTGTGGAAATGAACCCATCCGACTACAAAGGAAAGTGGTAGCAACTGAGCTCATCCGGATACAGGGACAGGTAACATGGATGAGATCACTCAGACTGCCATTCAATGAGAAGGGGCTGGACAGTCTGGGAGACAATGCAGTCTTTGCAATAAAGGCGAGCACTCCATGGTGGTGGTCCTGCAAATGTGCAAATTCAATAATGACAAAGCAACCTGAAGCCATTGCAGCATTTGCAGGTAGGTCCATGAGAACAGTTGCAGCCAATGGCATCAACTTTAGGTTGCCATTGGCCATCTCCCATCATCTTTGCCACGCAGCAGCCCTAATTCCTGCCATGTATATAGTAGGTGTGAGGAAGAGCCAAATGCTGGTCTGGTCATCCAGTCCTGGCAGACTCTTTGGCGCACTTATCCCCAACAATTCCCACATGTCCAGAAACCCAGCAGAAGATAATCTTGAAATCCACCGAGCTAGTGGCAACCATGGCATCACAGATACTACAAAACAGAAGGTGTGGAGATTCCAATGCCTTGAGAGCACTCAGGGCAATTTGTGAGTCACTAAAGATCACAATCTGGTCTCGAAATGGGATCAATGCATTATCTCCCAAACAGAGTGGTGTATTGCAACCAGCATGGCCATTAAGAGAGATGCAGCACCTGGCAGAACCCCCACTGACTTCAAATAGAGGAAATATAGCATTAAAACTGAACCCCTTCTGGGACTTTAAGCCATTCATATACACTGACAAGGAACCAGCATGCCACGAAGTATGGTCCAAAAAGGCTGAAGGCAATACACCTGGCTCTGTAGAAGCATTGGGAGCAGAGGCGTGGACAAATAGTCAAGGGTGGTACCCTCCAGGGTGGCAGAACCAGGGACACCACCAGCCCAAGAGCTAAACCAAGCTCTCAAAAGAGTTTTCTAGGGCTAAACCCAGAGGGCTTAGGGTATGATTGGTGTCTCTGGGCAGCATCGTCACTGTCAAAATTGGCTGCAGATACATTGAGAGCCATTAGTGACTGAGGATGTGCCAGGTGTATAATGCACTGTGAATGGCATATCCCCAGCTCCGACAAGTAGAGTCTCAATGACGGACATGCAGAAGGAACTGGTTGCCAGGCTTAGACTGGTGCAGTGGATGAAGTCCATCTTTCACAATACATACAGTGGTACCTCTACTTACGAAATTTTCAGGTTACGAAACACTTCTTCGGAAAAATATTGCCTCTTGTTACGAAAGAAATTTCAGGATACGAAAGGCGAAAATTTCAAAATATGTGCTGCTACTCACAGCTCCCAGAGTCCACCGGATGTAAACATACTTGTAGCATCCTGTATCTTGGTTTGAAAGTGGGGCGTCCGAGCTGCTCTGCCATTGGCTATTGCCCAGCATCTTCCTGGCAACCCATTGGCTAGGATGGACCTCTGTGTGTATGTGCGTATACCCAGAATCCCCTTCGTTTTTCCGTCGGCCCACGAGGATCACCGAAGCCTCAGTCTCACGCTAGCGAAATTCAGTAAAGCACGAACTGTTCGGACAGTTTTTTGTCAGCTTTTGTTAGTGTTTATTGCAACTTCACGTGTGTGTATTAACTTTTATTCACTATGGGCCCCAAGAAAGTGATGGAGAAAAGTGGTGAGAAGAAGAAGAGAGTTGTTTTGTCCATACAAACAAAGCAAGAGATAATAGAAAAGTACGAAAAAGGGATGCGTTTGGTTGATCTCGCCAAAGAATATAACCGTAATCCATCAACGATCGGCACGATATTAAAACAAAAGGAAGCCCTAAAAGCTACGACTCCTTCCAAAGGCCTCTCTGTCATTTCGAAGAGGAGGTCGGCAGTAAACAATGAGATGGAGAGGTTGTTACTCGTGTGGATAAAGTAGAAAGAGATAGCTCGAGACACAGTGACTGAGATCATAATTTGCGAAAAGGCGACCGCCATCTTTAATGACCTTGTAAAAGATGGATGCAGGCGAGGGAACTTTGGGAGTTTAAGGCGTCGTGTGGGTGGTTCGAGAAGTTTAAAAGGAGGACTGGAATTCACTCTGTTGATTGGCATGGCGAGGCATCTAGCACCGGCCAGAAAGCAGCCGACGAATTTTTGCGAAAATTTGAACAATTGGTGATCGATGAAGGCTACGTTGCACAGCAAGTTTTTAATTGTGACAAGACTGGCCTTTTTTGGAAAAAGATGCCTCGCCGTACCTTCATCACAGTAGAAGAGAAAAAAATGCCAGGCCACAAGCCCATGAAGGACCGCCTTACACTTGCCCTTTGTGCCAATGCCAGTGGGGATTGTAAAATCAAGCCCCTGCTGGTGTACCACTCTGAAAATCCCAGAGCATTTAAGGCCCACAAGATATTAAAAGAAAAACTTCAGGTGCTATGGAGGGCCAATGCCAAGGCCTGGGTTACCAGACAATTTTTTGTTGAGTGGGTCAATTTGGTTTTTGGCCCTGGTGTTAAGAGGTACCTAGAGGAGAACAATCTCCCCATCAAGTGCCTCCTCATTCTCGATAATGCACCTGCCCACCCGCCTGGCCTCGAAGATGATATCCTGGAGGAGTTCTCATTTATTAAGGTGCTGTACCTCCCACCTAACACCACCTCTATCCTCCAGCCCATGGACCAACAAGTCATTTCAAACTTCAAGAAACTCTACACGAAACACTTGTTCAAGAGGTGTTTCGACATCACTGAAAACACCCAGCTTACCCTTTGTGAGTTTTGGAAGCAGCACTTCGACATTGTTGTTTGCAAGATAATCATCATGGCTTGGCAGGAGGTGACCAGACGTACCCTTAATGCAGCTTGGAGAAAGCTGTGGCCCGATGCTGTTGCTCCACAAGATTTTGAGGGGTTCGAGGTGGAGTTGGAGGGTAAAGTTGGACCTGAAGTTGACGAAATTGTTTCGCTGGGAAAGTGCATGGGGCTTGAGGTGAATGACGAGGACATCGACGAGTTGATTCAGGAGCACCACGAGGAGCTTTCGACGGAGGAGCTGAGGAAGTTGGAGGCGATGCAACACACGGCAGTGCAGGAGGAGTTCATTAAATATGAAGAGGAGGCAGCCATTATTCCGACAGCCCGAATAAAAGACATTTTACAAAAATTCTATGAAGTTTCGGACTTTGTTGAAAAGAATCACCCAGAAAAAGTGTTCACTAATCGGGCTATCGCTCACTATGATGATGTTTGCCTTGTACATTTTCTAAAGATTGTTAAAAGCCGACAAAAGCAAATGACCTTGGATCGGATCTTTACAAAACGTCAGGCAAAAACCACTGCTGAGAGTGAACCTGAACCGAAGAAGGCGAAAGGTGACAACGATAGTAGTTAAACAAGAGAGCCATTAAAGTAAAAGAGAAGAAAGCTTGGAACCGATTAGGGCATTTATAGGGTAAAAAGCGTTTCTACTTACGAAATTTTCACTTACGAAACCATTTCCAGAACAAATTAATTTCGTAAGTAGAGGTACCACTGTACTTGGCTGGAGGTATATAAAACTAGCATCCAAAGTCAACTTCAAACAACACCCTAGGTGTTGAAAAGCACAGAACGAAGAATGTTCATGGCTGAGTACAAGAGACCCTAAGGCTGCAAATATGAGCCTCCAGGGTGAGGCGTAGTTCAAAAACAATACCAAGGAAATGGTGTGAAACTACCACTTCCAGGTGAATCCCATTTGGAACTCATCCAGGTTGAGGTAGAACCATAGATGGCAGTAGTAGTGCACCACCTTAGTCTTGGCCAAGGAAAACCGAAACCTGTGCACTTCAGCATAGTGAGAGATGCGGTTCAATTGCTGTTAGAGTCAACAGTCCATAGTTAGCATCTGGGCCACACCAAAAGATTGAAAGGTCATCCACATAGAGCATAGCAAGAACAATATCTTCCAGCAACAGCAAGGTGATACCATTGATGTTCAAGGCAAAGTGTGTTACAATTAGACACTTCCCTGCGAGGCATCCTTCTCCTGGTCCATTGGGCAGGAGAGGGCTTCCCCACCCATACGCTGAATTGACAGTCTCGCAAAAAAATCAGTAATAAAGATTGGGAGGTATCCCCTCATCCTCATCATGTGGAGCCTCTATGATACTGTATCACCATGTGCTATCATCAACCTTCTTCAGATCAAAAAACACTATGGTGTAGTGCTGTATCTGAAGGAAGGCCTTGCAGAAGGCATTTTCAAGTCAGAGCATCCATGAAATGGAACTTGAAGCTGCACTGTATGGAAGACAGGTGGCCTTTGCTGTCTAGGAAAAAGGCTAATCTAACATTTACCAATTTCTCCATCAACTTGAACACGCAGGAGGGTAGAGATAGATTGGGTGGAAACCGGCTGGGGTAAAGTGATCTCTGGGTTGCAAAAAGTAAGCACAGTAGCCATTTGCCAAGAGTCTGGGAGGATACCCTCTGTCCAAATCATGTTGAACAAATCTAACAGAAAGGCCCTCATGCCTCGCTCACCGAGGTGTCATAGCATGGCATACAGGACATCATCTGGACCAGGGTTGGTGTATGCACAAGAAGTGAGAGTGGAACACTCAATGAAAACCTGTCATTAAAAGGTCCAATCGGCAGTATTCAGGCATTGAATGTTGGCAGAGCAAAATCCCTGTTAGAGAATAAGGAAAAAGCAGTCGTGAAGGGGTCCACCATGAACACTATGAGTCCAAGATTGCAATCCCATTCTGCTGGAGAGTGTGAAGGGAGGCCTGGGAGAACTTGCCCCATGCCAATTACAATAACATTGCCACTGGCTTAAGGACCTGCACTTAATCCAGTGGCCTCAGTCGGGATTCTGCTGGAGAGCGGCACTTTGAATCTTCAGATTTTGTCTGTGGTGTCTGGTTATTGGAGAGTATAATGAAATTAGAAGTCTTAGGATTTTTCTTTTGAGAAAATGAAAATAATATAACTAACAAAAGTATTTCTACTTAAAGGGGAGCATCAATGCCGTCCTCTGGCAGTTATATAGTGAAGAATGGTCAGCTAAATTTTTAGGGAAAAGAAAATGATTGCTAACTGTAGGCCTTTGAATGATATTAAGTTTTTAAAAAATGCCCCAATTTGGGTGTACCTTATGTAAACCTCTAAGAACAAGCGTGTAAAAGATCCCAAGCACTCAAAAGTATGAACTTAACACACTTGTGGGAAGGAAAGGTAAAAGTAGAAAGTAGTTCAACAGGCAATGAGCAACTTACCGTCATTCTGCTTTTCAAGGGCAGTTTCTTCTTGATTACTGCACTCATTGAGTAAAATTTGCATTTGGGCTCTAAATTCTTGACTGAGACCCTTTCCATTGTATAGCCTAGACTTTTCGTGCATTAATTCTCTTTCCATCTTACTATGCAATTCAATGAATGAATCAATTTCTTCACACTTTTCATTATATTTCTTCTTCAGTTTCTGGACCTTCTCCTCTTTCTCTTGCTCCACATTTCCTCGGTGTTCTTTTAATATTCTTTGGCAGTTATTCAATATGGTGCCAAGAGTTAGGAGGTTTTCTACTGAGGCAACATTAAGCAGTTTCTTATCTAGATGACTCTTTTCCTGTTTAAGCACAAAATCAAGAGATTGACTAAACAAGGAATCATCTTTGGGTACAATTTCCTCATTTGTTTGAATGCCTTGGTCAATTTTAGAGTTTGGGTAGTTGGTAAACTGAGTTAAAGCTTCTGAGGGCACTGACACCATATGTGGTATAGCATCATGAGACTTGTCTTTTTTCGAAGCCAAAGACTTTGAATTTTTATTAGAAGAGACATCCTTTTTCAAAGCCTTTGAAATGTTATTAGAATGAGACTCATCTTTTTTAGAATCCAAAGACTTTGAAATTACATTAGAATGAGGTTCATCTTTTTTCAAAGCTAGAGGCTTTGAAGTGTTAGTAGAATGAGGCTCATCTTTTTTCAAAGCTAAAGACTTTGAAGTGTTATTAGAATGAGGCTGATCTTTTTTCAGTACCAAAGACTTTGAATTATTAGAATGAAACTCAGTTTTTTTGGAATACAAAGACTTTGAACTTTTATTAGAATGAGGGTCATCTTTTTTCAATGTCAAAGACTTTGAATTGTTATTAGAAGACTCATTTTTTTTCAAAGCCAAAAAAGACTTTGAATTATTATTGGAATTAGTCTCTTCTTTTCCCTCTTTTCCATCTAAATGTTTGAATGACTCTCTTCTGAACAAAGGTTTTGATTTCTTTTGCATCTTTTGATTTTTATTTGGAGAAATAATAGACAAAGTAGATTGCCCAGATTCTTCTTGAGATTTGTCCTGGATTGAGAAATCTTTCTGGGATGAAGCTGAATTGGTCGATGATGATGCATTACGATGCTTTCCCCCTTTTTCTTCTGAGTTTCTATCTTCCCTTATTTCTTGAAAGATACGGTTAAAGGTTTTATTAAATTCACCCTTTTCCTTCTGATTTGGTGAGTCAGATGCCAGATCCCTGATGAATGATCTACTCGTGGCAGTTGCATTAGGCATGCCTTCTTCTTGCTTCATATATGTAATGCGTTTCAAAACTTCAGGATCTACTTTGTCTGATAGTTTTGAATTTTTGTCATTGTTCATTTCCGCTGGAGGAATATTGGGAATTTCACTTAGATCTGGCAAAGATCCACAACTTGAACCACTAGAATCGAGTGGCTGAGATGAGCAATCCAACATGTCACTAGGATCTGGTTCAAATTCAGTATCAGAACAAATCACACGAGGTCGTGGCCTAAGAAAGAAAATTAAATTAGGGTGGAGTGTAAAAACAAAGCAAAATTTATTTTTAAAAAACTTTCAATCCTGAACAATTCATTATTTATTTAATGAAGTAATAGAAGTGAAAAAGTGATATTCTTACAACTATCTAAAAAGGAAATATGAGCATCGGTGGGAACAGATTCTGCCATCACAACAACAAAATACAATGGATGTACACTGAAATACATCAATATACAAAGATAGAAAAAGTGTGTGTGTGGGGGAGATGCAGTCCTTTAGATTCAATCACACTTTCTTGATTGCCCTACATCTCCTCCACTATAATGTCACAGGAGCTGCCAAGTGTAGGCCATGAATGGTCTTTTGCAGTCTCCTTCTTTTTTTATGTTCTTATGTTCTTATAATGTCACTAACATACATTTTTACCACTATTAAAACCATTCTCTACCAGAGAAGCTGAATTTATAAGATCTCCCATAAAACTATCATTTTTCTTTAAATTTATAGTACTACACAGCCCACATACTAATACTGAGAGTCCACATGATTATACACATGGTCCACATACTAATACATACGGTCTGCATCCTAATAATACACACAGTCTACAATATTATACACATGGTTTACATACTAATACACAGTCTAAATAATTAAACAGATGGTCCACATACTAATACACACAGTCCACATACTCAGACAAAAATTCTTTGAAATTTTAACATAAACCGATATGGTAGAGGAGTAACATTTCTTACCAACATACCTAGCTATTATGAGATTCAATGTAGAAAATTTAATATTTTGTAAATCTTATATTAATGATATAAATAGGCAAAAGCTAAAGAGGCACCCTCATCCCCTTTTTCTTTAATTATCACTACTATATAATAAATCCATTATATATGTATATCATGATCCAGTCTCTGAACTGGGCACTGAGTGTCCTCTCATTTACTGAGAGGTGTATTCCAACCATCTTGAATGTAAAGACAGATGGAGTGACTGGTAGAGTGCCAGTAAGTTTGAACAGAGGGGGTACAATGTGAAAAGCAACCAACTCCTGGGATCTATAGCCAACAATGTTTAATCAAATAGATTCAAGGTAACACAAAGTGTGCTCCAAAAGTCAAATGCCATACCCCAGGGCTGTGGAAGGTTTAGTGAGCAGAGAAAAAGCAACAAATAGTCATAGATGGTACCCTCCAGGGTAGGACCAGACACGACACCGGCCTGAGAGCTACACCAAGTTCTCAAAGGAGTTTCTTAACCTTAAATCGAAAGGGCTTAGGGTATGACTGGCATCTCTTGGTGGGATAAGCACCGTTGAGATAGGCTGCAGATGCAGAGAGAGCTGTCAGTGTCTCAGGGAGGAGCTGAGCTCTCACATACAGGCGCATAATGCACTTTGCACAGCACAGAGTGAGTGGCATCTCCCCAGCATCAACAAGTAGGCTTGTGATGGAGAACGTATTGAAGCCACCAGTTGCCAGGCAGAGGCAGGTGTTGTGCTTCAAGTCCACTTTTCGCAATACGCACTCGGCTGCAGATACATAAAACTTGCATACATAGTCAAGCTTCAAATGAACAAAAGATCTGTAGAGAAGCAAGGCAGTAGTCCTACCAACAACCCAGGTGCTGAACATCATGGAATGCAGAATACCATGGCACAAGTAAGAGAGACCCTAAGGCTGCAACAAATATGAGCCTCACAAGTGAGTCTTAAGTCAAATACAAGACCAAGGAAACTGCGAATCCACCACTTACATGCAAACCTCATTTAGAAACAAGTCTGGGTTAGGGTAGGGGGTGGAACTGTGGATAGTGGTAGAAGAGGTGCACCACCTTATTCTTAGATAAGGAAAACTAAAACCTGTGAATAACGAGAGGTGTGGTTCAATGCCTGATGGAGTAGACACTCCAGAGTTTGTATCTGGGCCACATCAAAAGAGATCAAAAGGTAGTCCATGTAAAATATAGCAAACACAGAGGTGATATCATTGATGCAAAGGACAAAGAATGTAACACTGAGGCCATTTTCCTGCACAACAGCCTTTTGCAACTCCATTGAGCCAGAGAGGGCTCCCCCCACCCATACGCGTGCGTAATCAACAATCTCACAAAAACTCAGAAATAAAGATTAGTAAGTGTCCTCTCACCTTGATTATGTGAAGAGTCTCCATGCTACCATATCACCAAGCAGTATCACAGGCCTTCACCAGATCACAAAGCACTGTGGCATCGTGCTCTCTATGAAGGAAGGCCTTAGAGACAGCATTTTTTCAGTCAGAGCAAAGCATTATGGAGTAGAACTTGTGGAAGCTTCACTATGCAGACGGAAGACAGGTGGCCTTCACCATCCAAGAAAAAAGGCTAATCTAACACCAATTTCTCCATCAACTTGCACATGCAGGAGGTTAGAGAAATTGTCAGGGAAATGGCTGAAGTAGAGTGATTTTGCTCGTTTGTGAAAAACGTGCATAGTAACCATTCGCCAGGAGTCTGAGAGGATACTCTGTCCAGATCCTGTTGAACAAATCTAACAAAATGTCATGCCTCACTCACCTAGGTGTCGAAGTATTGCATACCAGACATCATCAGGAACAGAGGCAGTATCTGTGGATGTAACTAAAGCAGAATGCAAATCATTCAATGTAAACGCGTCATTGAAGGGTTCTCCACCTTCGGAGGTAGAGTCCAGTTGGCAGCCTTCAGTGACATTACTATGTACATTGAATGCTAGTGGAGTAGCATTTCAGCTAAAGAATGCTGAGAAAGCGGTGGTGAAGGACTATGCCACGGTTGCGGGTTGCAAGATTGCAGTCCCATTCTTCTGGACGATGGTCCCCATCCTGCCAGAGCTTGCCCCAAATCCTTTTGACTCACTTCTACACCTATGCAAAGAGGGGTATTCCTGTTAGCTGAAGATACACATGCCTGCCAGGAAGAGCGGCGAGTGTGCTTTGAAACATACCGGAACCTAGCCCTAGCAATATGAAATTTACCAACAGTAAAATCACTCAGGTGAAATTTATAGCGCATGTAAGCATAACACTTCTGTTTGAGAGCTAACCATGCCTTTGCTGCGATCAAAGAGTTGTAGGGAAGCTCTCCACTGGTCAGGGTGGTGATGACCTAAACACACACCCCTCCCCCCAAACAAGGTTGTATGAGGATTTCAAAATAGGGGCATAATCCAAAATGTTAAATTTTGAACACTTGCCAACAAACAAAAAATTCCTGCACTTGTGACCACTAAAAATAAAAAGCAGGGATTGGTGGGCTATATTCCCTCAACCATCCACTCCGGCCTATCCTGTCTCAGGTTTTGGGACCTTTTAGGGGACTAATTTTGGTGTGTTAAAAATTATGTTTGTGAACTTGCAGACACACACTGACTAGAAATGCCCAGTGAAACCAAAGGCCACAGCTCCAAACTGAGCAGCCAGAGGCAGAATGATAGGGTAGATTTCATTAGTAGGATGTACTAATCCTTGAAAGGATGGGCAAGATCTGAAGATCTGTTGTGACAGATCCCGAGACAGGAATCTAGACTTTTAGTTGGAGTGAGAGCCAACAAGGAAGTAAATTCCACCCAACGCATACACCTGAGAACAGTTGCAGGGAGGTGGGAAGCTCATTACACACAGAAGTGTTGGTTGGGGCAAAATCTATCTTCCTATTAATTGTGCCCCAATGACCTGGACACCTCAAGTTCTGGTCTTTTGTGAGCTGTAGGCATTAAAGAACATTGTTTATAGTCTTATAGACATTCTAAAACTCTCTTTGGACGCATCATGAGGTAGCTGGCCAGGTCCTTAAGCCATGAGAGAGGTTTGAGGAGATAATTATAGAAAAATAAAAGAATGTTAGGAGGGAGTGAGGAGGAAGCTCTACAAAAACTTCCTCAAGCTCCATCAGAGAGTTAAATTCCACCCGATGATGAGACTTTCCCAATTTGCACTAGTCCAGCACACAACAGCTCATCCTAGGACTAAGGAACTAGGTGCAGGTTGACACAATATTGAGGGGATATGTATAGAGTAAAACAAAATAGTACTGGTGAGAGCGAGAGAAGGAAATGTACCAACAATTTTCCCAATTTATATATGCATAGGAAGTGGTAAACAGTCAATAACTGAGTATACCCCATACCTAATACCTCCCCTAGCCAGTGGGCCCTCAGAATACATATGGGTAGCTTGCATTATATTTTGCCACTGGCTGAGAATCAAGAATCTCTTTGGATAGTAAGAACAAAAGTTGGAAAGAGGAACACCAAGTTATGTAATCAAAAAGAATAGAGAAAGACCAGTCTACAGTCGCAGCCAAAAAAGTCATAACACATCATCGGCAATAAAAATTGTAACACAGAATTCACGTTACAATTTTATTTGCTGTTCCACCATAGATAGAGTGGGCAGAGCTTGTGTTGGTGCAGAGGCCTTGACATGTCTGTAGCTACACACTGCCACCCAGGAGTGTCTCAGTGCACAAGTGCTTGTGTAAAAAGGTGGTATAGTACGCTGCTCTCGTTAGCACAGATTCTGACAATAACCCTATCTTTGCAGCCATATAATTCCATCCAATTTGCACATAATGGGACATACTAAGCTCAGCATTGAGGAAAAGTCTCATGTTATCGCCCTTTTAGATAATGGCATGTCTGTAATTTGTATAGCACCAACCAGAAGGTGTCTAAACAAGCCATTTATCATGTCCGGGATGCAGCGACGACATTACCACCAGGCACGACCTCCCCAAGGAAAACAGGCTCTGGAGTACCAAGAAAGATGACAGCAGGGATGGATAAGCTGTTAAAATGTGAGGTGATAGTAAACCCTTCAATAGCAGCTGTAGCACTCAAGAAAAAAAAAAAACCCTTGTCACTAATGTTATGAAGAAAAAGTGCCTTGAATTTTGCAAGAAATACAAGGACTGGACCTCAGAGGAATGGAAAAAGGTAATGTTCAGCGACGAAAGTACCTTCAGGCAAGTCTAAGACAGTGCGTCGACCGAGAGGTGTGTCACGGTTCGATCCCTGGTACACAGCAAAGACGCTAAAACATCTGGGCATTGTAATGGTGTGGGGTACTTTCAGTGGTGGAAAGGGTAGAGTAGGGCTGTACTTCCTCTCCAAGAACCTTACCATGAAGGGGAGCAATTACATTGATGTGTTGAAGGAACATTTGCTATATTTCTGGAGTATTCATGAGTGCAATTATTTCATGCATAATGGGGCCCCAGCACACAAGTCAAAAAGTTCCGTAGACAACCAAATTGATGTGTTAGATTGGCCAGGTAATTTGCCGGATCTGAACACCCTCAAGAATGCCTTGAATGTTATGAAAAATAAAGTAAAAGCATCCAAACCAACCAACATTAAAGACCTGCAGGAGGCAGTGAAGGAGTTATGAATCAATATAGACACCTCCTACTTTGCCAAGCTGGCCAAATCAATGCCCAAAAGACTTTATATGGTGTTAAAGAACAAAGGAAGTATTTCAAAGTATTATCATCATACCCTAGAACTGGGTTTAGCCAGGAGGACAAGCAAGCCCTTCAGGTACCATGTGTTGCGAATTAGACAGGGTACTCATTTACGGTACCCTAATTGTAAATAGAAAAGGTAAAGATAGGATACTCTTCCCCTTTTCTCCTTCATATTGATAACTCATGTCTAAATTGAAGAACGAAAACTTAAATACCATACATGTGGTTTAATTTCTAATCAGTTTTGACCAATGTTTAATGTCTTTTATCCTAATAACGATAAATTTAAATAGAATCCTAAATAACTAAGTTAAATACCGATAAGCAGATATTTTCAAAACTGAAATCTTTATTTTATTAACTGACAAGAAATAAAGAGCTAACCTCCTTTCTAACATATAACCAAGACCTGCAAGACAATGCAAATCCCCAAATAAAAACTTCACAACCACTTTTTCATAGATGACATTCCTCTATCTACAACAGACATTTATGTAAAGAGCTATTAATTTCTTATCTTTATATGCACAGCTTTCAGAAACTTAAATACATACCTACACAGAAAAAAGGAGAGGGAGAGTTCCTTGGGAATTTTCTTATTCAGGACTTTTAAGAAGTGACTGGTTTCCATCTTCTAGGACTGAAGATAGAAGCCAGTCAATTCTGAAATATCTTCCAAATTAAAAGATTTTAAAGGAACTGAGTATTATTTTCTAATTCAGAAAGTCAATACTAAGTGAAAAGCATACCACATACCTACCATGCATGCAAAACTAGTTGACAGTAAAGAGACAGTCTACCCCCCCCCCCCCAATAAGTCACCCTCTTTCTCCTAATAAATACAAACCAAACCACCACCTGTGCATCCTGCTCAACAAACAAGCAACCTCTCACACCCAACCATAATTTTACACTACTAGGCGTCACCCAACTCCACAAAAGACATTCACCATCTATACAAACAACAATATCCAAACTTAACACCTTCAACACAGACAAAAACTTTGAGCAACACAAAGAAACAATGAATATATACTATACACAATTCAACCACATCACCATATATTCTGCATACTCAGCCTGAGCACCAACTACATCTAACATGAACATACAAAAGATACAACTGTTCTATTCTGCATAAACACCACCATGCTGAAACCAAATTCTTCTCATTAATAGCTACCTAACCAAAATAGGCCCAGTTTTTCAGCAAGCTGTTCAACCCCTCACATCCAGTAAACACCCTCTCCATTCCTACTGTCCCCCAAACCTAATCCCCCCCCCCCACAATTATTAGGAAAACTTTCCCTAACAACATTGAACCAGAACATAATAAAAAAAAAAAAACACCCACTTCACTACCTGTATAACACTTCACAAATCAGCTGCACAATGCCATACTTCAAAGTGCTTATCTGAATCCCCTCTTGATTGCCATACTAGTTTCTCTAGCCAAACTTGTCAGGATACCATCCGTCTCTACACAAAATTAAAATCCCCCACCATAGTCAAACTGCCTTTGCTGCAAAGTCCAGCAACCCTGAAAAACTACTCATCTCACCCTACCCTAGCCTTCTTTCAACCATCTCAAGACATCATTCAATATGATCTCTCAAGGAAACCTCTGTAAAAGACTACTCACTGTGGAATCATTCCTGAGTGTTGGTGGGTTTGAATGAAGAAAACTAATGGCTTACAAAGTTATTTGATAAACCAAATGTAAAGAAAAGTAACAAGATGATTTTAACCAGAATGTTTTGAAAGGTTTATACAGAAAGTGAAGAGAAGGAAAATGAATATATATGCAAGGTTTTACTTCAATTAGCTGAAGGAGGAAACTACTTGCTTTTCATCATTCTTACCTAGCCCTTTTTCTTTTGGTAAACAGTTCAGTTTGTCTTTGTGTGAGCCTTTTGACCATTACTCTGGGGTAAGGCTTAAGCTTTTTTGCCTGAGCATCTTCCATTTGCGTAGATATCTTGAAGAAGGAAGGGAGAAGCTGATCGAAAGCTAATTTCATCTGACCTCTGTGATTCTTTCCTGGAAGCAAATAAGTAAAATTTAAGTACAATTCTTTAAAGATGTCATCAATCAATTGTAGGGAAAGAGTAAATGAGTAAAAGAATTGTTTTAAGTTGAATCTACCTAACCCAAGAAAAAGTAGATACTACATTTAATGTCACTTTTGCAGTTTCTTAACACATTTACACTCATTCACAATGAAATTAACAGCCAAAATTCATGGAGTGGCAGAAAATTGATCCAACCACCTATGCCAACTTAGTCTCAAGTATGCAAAACTGCATAAAAGCTGTTATAAAAGCAAAAGGACAAATTATTGCTAGAATATACACAAAAATGTTGATTGTATTATGTAAGTATGAAATAAATGAGTTTCAATCATATTCTTCACTTTTTCATACCTGCCACAAAAGAGCCTACAGCCAGTAACCCAATATTAAAAGCAAAAAAAAGTTTTGTAGAAAGTTTGGAAGATCTGAAAGTAAAGTAAAGATAGAAGTAAAAATAAGTGGAAGACACAGTCGCACAACTACTAGAGGCATTTTTGAAAAAAATATTTGTGTACCCATCTGGCAACTGCCTACTAAGGAAAAAAGTACCCATACTCACAAAAGAGCCTACTAGTAGGCTATATTAAAAATAAAAAGAAAGACAAAGGCTATAAAACAACAAATAAAAAAGATAAAGAAAGCAATAAGGCAACAAGAAGGAAGTGCGCCCAGGCATCAGGGGTAGGCCTGCTTCCCCCAGGCACAGGAAAATGTAACCTACAAAAAACAGCCCTTGTCCTTTTTAGCATTTTTATTTACATATTGTTATTTGTATTTTTGTTCCTCATTTCTTAATATAGCCTAGTAGTGAGCTGTGTCGTGTACAGTGACTTATGCTCAAGCAGGCAGTCCAGATGGGCTTCCTCTCACCCAAAAAAGGTGCACGGACACCGCCCCTGGTGTTCCATACGCCATGCTTCGATACCTGGGTAACCGACGCAATAGAATTTCTTTTAGATTTGTTCATAGGATCTGGGTGGAGGGTCTACTCTCGGATTCTTGGTGAATCACTACTGTGCTCGCTTATCACATGGAGGAGAAATCACTCTAACCTGGCTAATCTTGTTCACAGTGAAAGCGGCTTGATAAACAACCATTAGTCTCAACTGATAGTGACCCGTAGCTGCTGGGTGGACACTCCATGCTTGGTGAGACTGTCTGCTAGTTGTTGTGGCGTGTCAACCCAAGTCGCTAATGTTAGATCCTTTCTAGCAAGCATATCGAGTAAAACAGCCACATCAATTCTCAGTCTTCTATCATCACAATTTTTAGAAGAGTACAGAGCATCAACCAAACTCTTGTTGTCTACAAAATAATGAATGTTATCACTAGGGCAGCGAGTTATTTCAACAATGATACTGGTGATGTACAATGCAACTTCAGTGCACTCAGGAAGAGCCAGGGTCTCAGCAGATGATATTGACTTGAAAACATGCCAGATTTTCCTAGTCTGCCAGTAGATTGGACAATGAGCACCACTATCATCCTCCAGGAATACAATGAACACTCCTTGATAACCACCATCAGCCAAATTAGGAAAAGATGCATCCAAATAACACTTTAGAGAACAGGGTTCTTGTCACTTGAACTATTAACTTATTCAATCTTAGCAAATCACCAGCAGTTGCATTGTTGCATGCAACGCTCAAATAATAAGTTTCAAAAGCAATGTCTGGTCTGGTATGTGTTGCAATCCAATTCAGTTGTCCAATCAAAGCTCTGTACTCGGTCTTTTTTACCAGTGTTAAGTCGCTTGTTTTAAGAAGAGCACGTTGATGACTGATGCTGACAGGTGTCAAAGTTGAAGCATACTGGAAATGATCAACAGTAAAGCCATCAGCAGTTGTGTTGATGTTCCAACCAACATACTTGAATGATGCTGATGCTAAGCTGCCAATCAAGAAAATACAATGTAATTTCTTAACAACGTCCTCAAATGCAGCAGTTCCCAACCAGAGAAAATCATCAACATAGACACAAATTATGCCCTCAAAATTGTTTTCATTGTACCACGAAAATCAAGAATTATCTAATCAACACATGTGAATACCAAGCATCAATAATTCAGGAAGAGGTTTCAAGTAAATCTCACATTCAATGACATTGCCCTGCAGATAAGCATCCTTGACATCAACGGTGTGACACTCCTACTGCTTGGAAGATGCCAGAGACAAAGCCAGACGTACTGCTTCCCTGGAACATGTAGGCGAGTCCTTGCACAATGAGATAGTGTCCTCTTCAAAGCCACATGCTACTAATCTTGCTTTAGTAACTGTCTTATTATCTTGCACTTTCTCAGTTATCACCCACCTCACTGATATGAAATCTTGACCAACATTTTCAGCTTCTTCATAAACAATGTTGTTTCTTTCACTGCTATCCCATCATCACTATTAAACATTACAACCATCTCTACACTGTCAGGTATCACAGACAATTCAACAATATCATTGAAGTCAATCCAACCAACAGTACCATCAGAATCATACCCAACGTTGAAACAATTCCAATATTTGTTACTTGTGGCTTTTCTCACTGTACTTATCACCTTACCAGAGACAAAGGTCACCAGTAGCTCAAGTCAGTCCTTGAAATCACTTTAAAACTTTGATTTGGGTTGCAGAGTTACCGCCAATATCAATGCAACTATCATGTTGATTCTCATTACCATTAGCTGACTGATGCACTTCAGCAGCCTCATCACTGCTGTCATAGCTGTGATCATCCTCATTATCCACAGGAGGAGAGCAGTCCTCTTTGCCAGACTGCCATTGATCTGCACCATCTGGTGTAGTGTCACTGGACATAGTCACGCTAACTGGAGCATGGGTTAAGCGACAAGCATGAACTCTCATATAGCTGCCACCATGAAGAACCAACACTTTATTTCTGTCGCGTCCAATCACAACACCGGGCCCATGCCACTCATTATTGTCATTACGCTTATAGAAAACTTCATCACCATTACTTAGATTTTCCACATCAGTAGTATGCACATTGCTTCTTAATGCTCTATTCAGTGGCTTGTTTGACTCAATCTTCAAAGACTGCTGCCTGGCAGAGTGAACAGCATTCAAATTATTTCTTACAATAGTGGAAGCCATCACCAGTTTACACGCAAGTTCATTGCAAAACACATTAGGCATAGCAGGGCTAAAACAAAATACTAGTTGGTTAGGTGAAAATCCAGAATTATTCAACAAGGCATTACGTGCAGAAATTGCCCAGGCAAGCACGGAGGCGAGAGTTCCTATTTTGGTAGATGCACCCACACCCACGACTGGGTGTGGGTGAAGGAGCCAAACCTCCCTTAGTGCTGTCCCCCTTTCAGGGGGCAGCTTTAGGAATCCGGAAGATGGCCTCACAACCAACTTCAGGAGTGTTGCCTCCCGTGAGTCTAGTAACTCAGTGGAGGCGCACAGCAGTTTCGCATTACAGGAAACGGTCATGCTGGGGAAAGGGAGGGGAGCCTTGGATTTAGTCAGGACTGGGTGTGAACCCTGTGTCACCAGCTTTACCAGGGCATCTCCCAGGCTGCATAGAACCTGCAGAAGGGTTCCAAATGGGCACGGAAACTGCAATAGGATGTACTAGGCAGCACCAGGGCCAAGTATATAGCCTCGCAAAATGAAACGATCCTGGGCCTGAATGGCCAGGATCGAAGAAGTGGGGTGCAGCTCTCTGAAATTCCACACTTGGCGACACACGATTTGGACTTAATGTGTGAGACCTTCAAGCAACTTACAGACTTTGGGTTACTCTGATTTTGCACATCTACATGAACAATTAACAGGGCTGAAGCCGTGACAGTAGTAGCACCTCCAGAGAAGTGGCACGAATGCCTTCACGCGGGAGTGGTACAAACCAGCACGAACCGACTAAGGGAGCTTGTCACAGTCGAATGTGGCGAAGAGTGTAGGGGTGGGTCTCAAGGCACCTCCCTGTTTTCTCATCACATGCTTGACCTTGAGCGTCCCATGGACAGCCAGCTCCAAGGTGATGTAATCTATAGAGTAGTCCACAAGTTCCCCTGCATAAACTACTCCTTTCACAAAGTTCATTGTAGTGTGCGGCATCGCACTCCCAGGTGTGCCATCAAGTGTCCGAAGGGCACTAATCCTTGCTACCTCAGAGGGATTCAATGCATTCACCAAAAGACTCCTGTCACTGCGGAAAAGCAGAAGTCCTTGGAAGAAGCATTATCAGCTATGGTATTTATAACTCGCTGTAGCTTACATATGACAAATGGAAGTCTAGGCGATGAACAGATAAGCGCTAAGTCATCCACATATAGAGTTGAGGAAATCTCAGCTGGGAGATTTGCGATAATGCTATTGATGGCCACAGAGAAGCAGGTGACACTGAGGACACTTTCCTGTGGCACACCCTCAACTTGCTCTATGGGCTCTGATAGGGCATTTCCAACTTTTGCACGTAGTGTGCACCATATGAGGTATTGCTAGACAAACCTGCGAAGAAAGCCCCGCAGTCCAATTATCCATGTTAGGCTTCATAAAGTTGATAGGATGCTGCTCCTGTTCGAACCTAAAGCGCTGGAATTGGATGGAATAGTTGTCTGGACTTGAAATATTACCAAACGATCCGGCCAAAACATCGGAAATATTGGACAAGTCTCCCGCCTGAACAATGTTGGGAGCTGTAAAGCCATTCGATTTTCCCCAATAGCTTTTTGACTCTCTTCTAGATCTTGTCTAGAGGGGTCTGCCAACATATCGATGTGATACAACCATCCAACGAGATCTTTCGAGCTCGTCGAAGGGTGTATCGCCATGCTGCCCTTGCTCGGTTATGAGCAAGTTTCTTTACTATTGTGGGGCACCGATGGCAACATCAGCAAGCAAGTTTATATTCAGTGACAGCAGACCACCAGGGCAATTGTGGTCCACGAGCAGTTGAGCCGGAGAGCGGGATGGAGGAATTAGCTGCATGATTGACATGGGCTAGAAGATCATCAATAGCCACTTCAATATCTTCATGAGGGAAGGACCCATCATGGCTTGAGAGGTGCCTGAACTTAGGCCACTTTGCTTTTTTAGTATTCCATATTTTGCTAGGTAGTGGAGGAGTACTACCTGTACATGGTGTTATTAAAATAGAGAAGTGATCACTGCCTCACAAGTTAGGATCCACTGCCCAGTCAAAATCAGCTCTACAGCTTGGTGAACAGAGAGACAATTCCACACATGTAAAGCTGTTTGTCTTGATGTGAAATGATGTGTGGTTGCCATCATTAAGAAAGCAGACATCATTAGTGCCCAGAAATCTCTCAATCATATTTCTTCTAGGGTTGTTATCATGGTCCCCCCAAAGGGGGTGTCGAGCATTAAAGTTGCCAATCAGTAAAAAGGGAGGAGGGAGTTGAGAAATTAAATTAGCTAACTTTGTAGCTAAAACAGCTGTATCTCTTTCCTCGCCAGGAGGAAGATACAGCGAACAGACTGAATAATGGAAAACAGGCGGACAGCAACTGCCTGCAGGTCTGTGTTAAGAGAGAGCTGGTTGTGGGGAACCCTGTTGTTAAAAAAGACAGCAGAACCATTAATTGGTTCTCCAGGGTTCTTATAATATCCCACAAAACCCAAAATGTTGGGTACTCTGCAAGTACCCAAGCAAGTCTCCTGTAAAGCAATACAATTGGGATTGTAATCCTTAAGCGGGAGCTTGAACTTTTCCCATTTAGGGAAGAGACCTTGAAGGTTCCAATGAATAATTGGAAACATTGTTACCGTTTAAGCATAACGGTAGATTTCTTCCTACCCTTAGGGGTAAGAGATTTTGGATTTGAACTACCAGCGGAAGTAGTTTGTATCATACTAGCCTTAGGCTTGGAGTATGATAAAAGAGGCAAGAGGAGCTTGAGTTTTGCCTTTGGTTTTTCTTTAAGAGGAGGTGCATCAGATTTTGATAAATGGCTGTAAGAAAGAACTGTCTTCACTGGAGAAGCAGAGATGGAAGCAACTCCAAGGGTCAGTTCAGGTGTCGAGGGAACAGACGATGTTGACACATTTTTTTTATATTTTTTTTTAAGGGGGGCCCTCTTTTCGAGGAACCACCGTCTCCGTGTCACTTGCTCCACCACTAGGCGTGGGCAAAGGAGCCGAAGCTCTTTTCTTGCTGTCCTCCTTTCGGGGGACAGCTTTAGGAACCCTTTTTGCCACCAGCTTTACCAGGGAAGCGCCTGGGTTGAGTAGAGCCCGCAGAAGGGCTCCGAATGGGCGCGGAAACAACCATGCTCGTTGGCCTGGATGGGCCAGGAGCAGAGGGTGTCTTTCTAACTATTGAGACATATGACGTCTCAGGCAGAGCCGGGCGCGCCAGGACCAAGTCCTTAGCCTCGCGGAATGAGATCGATCCTGGGCCTGAACGGCCAGGATTTCTTTCTCAAGGAGATATGCACCACATTGCTTCGAAGAAGAGGGGTGCGGCTCTCCGCAATTGACACATGCGGCCAAACACGATTTAGACTTATCGTGTGCGGCCTTGGAGCAATTTACACAGACTTCGGGTAACCCCAACTTTGCACGTCTACAAGAGCGATTTGTATGGCCGAAGCGGTGACAGTAATAGCACCGCCATGGCAGTGGCACAAATGCCTTCACGCGGTAGCGGTAAAAACCGGCATGCACAGACTCAGGGAGTTTGTCACAGTCGAACGTAACGAAGAGTGTAGGGGTGGGTCTCGATGCCCCTCCCTGTTTTCTCATCACACGTTCGACCTTGACCGCCCCATGGTCGGCGAGCTCAAAGGTGATGTCCTCAATGCAGTAGTCAATGAGTTCCCTGGCATAAACTACTCCTTTCAAATGGTATAGTGTGGCATCACACTCACCGGGGTGCCATGAAGTGTCCGAAGAGCACTTATCTTGGCCGCCTCAGCGGGATTCGCCGCATTCGCCAGAAGGCTCCCATCCGAGTAACGGGTGACCTTCGGCTCTCTACCAATTGCACTAGCTAATCCTCTCCTCTGATGGATCATGTTGCCCTTGGACAACATGGTGCCATCAGTGGAGTGAATAACAAGGAAGCGTTTGAAGCCAGCGGGCTCGAAAATGCCAGGTAACCTCTGATTGAGGGGCCCCGATGTCATCGAGGCTCCGCCCTGTCCACTTTTGGTCTTTGTCGTAGTCAGGGGCTCTACACCCAGGGGGGTAGAGGGGCCAGATGTGCCAATCTTGGCTTGGTCGCTTGCCAAAGTTGCAGCAGACCCATCCGTCCCTGTGGATGAAGAGGAGCCCTGAGTCTTCTTAGTCTTTTTTTTTCTTTTTTGGAGGAGCGCGGGGAATGAACCCGCTTCTCGCCTCTGGCGATAGGTGGACTGGCCTCAGCCAGGTCCTTCTCCAAAATGGAGAAGGTCCCCTGGTTGCAGGGGCACCGGTTGGAGAAGATCTCTCCCCTCCTTGCACTGCCTGAGAGCCCTCAGCCGTTTGAGGAGGACCTTGCATAGGGGCGGATTCGGGTTCGGTGCTTGGCGCCGAGCATAGATTCCCCCCCATGGAAGGCCCTACCGTCTGAAGCTGGGTTTCCTCAAGGACCATGTCTATCACAGGAGGGACCTCCAGTTGGCCACCCCCTCCCAGGACATCGCAGGTCCCCTTGGCAGCATCACCAGTCTTGTGTGGGGAGGCACAGGCCTTAACCCCAGCAAGGTTTAATATTCTTGCCAGTAGGTCTTTTGAGGGAAGCGACCAAAGGGACCTGGCTTCCCTCTCCCCCCTAAGGTGGTTTGCCCTATCGAGCCGCTTTGATGGGTTGTGGTTCGCTATGGGCTGCCTGCTGGCTTTCTTGGCAGTCCCATTGGAAAGAAAAGTAGGGACTGCCGCTGGAAGCAGAGGGGTGCCCGAAAGCACCTCCAGAGAAGGGGGTGAGGGGAAGTCCTCTACACCCATAGAAATATGGAGGGTCCCCTGTGCAAGCACAGGAGGGAGGGACCTGCATTTTTTTCATGGAGCTGCCCGAGGGCAGCTCCGTTGATGAGCAAGGGGTATTGGGAAGAGATTTGTTTGTTTTTTTTAAATTTTGTCATTCACGGGCATGGTGACCCTCTTTTTTACACGGGATGCAATCGCGCATCACCTCTCGCAGTAGCCCACACTGCAAGAGGTGCTTACAGGCCCGGCAGAGCCAGGCGCCGCCATTTGGGACCACCTAGTGGCCTGCAGTCCATCAGGCATGGCGGCTCCACCTTGAACACAGCGTAAAATTGATAGAATGTGAAGAGGAGAGGAAAAGAGATGTGAAGAGGAGAGGAAGGTATGGGTGGGGATGAAGCAGGTTGTTAAAAACCAACCACCCCAGACCGGAGCTCAGGGGTTAGGGGACATTGTCCCCTCCCCCCTCAGCCCCGATCCGGGATGGTTGGCTGAGAAGAAGGTCAGCATCTACCCTGTGAAATTAGAGGCTGACTAGAGAAAGTTGTGGGAGAAGTTGTATGAAAAGCGAGGAAACAAGTGTTTTGAAGGAAGGAGAAGAGGCTAAGCTGGGGTCGGACGGGGTGCTGAGTCCCGTCAGCACAGGGGCCATGTTGACACAGCTGGTGGTATTGGTTGGGATGGTAGAGGCGATGGTGGTGGTGAGGACATCGGCAAATGTTGTGAATTCGATGGTGATAGAGAAGGATTTGGAGTCAGTTTTTGAGAGTCCTCCTCAAATGAGGGGGTAACCTCCACAACAGCTGGTTCCTGGGAAGGAGTAAAGGTTGGTTCCTTCTCATTCAGGGATCAAAAGAATTACAAGGCAGTATCAACAAGGGGGGGTGGAGTGATAACTGGCTTTGGAGCTGAAGAAGAGCTTGGTCCTTTAGGGGCAGGGTGAATGTCCAGCGGTGGAATGGATACCACCTGAGGACCAACATGATCAACATCCACCGGTTCTGGAGCGGTAGCAAGGTGCTTAACTACCCTTGGGGAACCAGGAGAGGATGGAAGGTTCCTCTTCTTGTTGGTAACCTCAGAAGCACTTTTAGGTGCTGACCAAGAGTGTTCATCACAAGGAGATGTACATTTAGGACAGGGAGGACTTTTTACCTGGTCAGGCACAGGAGAACCAGTAGGAGGTCTCTGGCTTCTCCTTCTTTAGCCAGTAGAATGCTAGGTTCGACTAGGTTGGACATACATCTTTACTCTTCTTCTGGCCTCTTTAAAACTGACCCTGTTCTTGTTTCTAATGACAATGACTTCACTCTCATACAAGAAACAAAGTGCATTTCTGTGATGTTGCAGGGTGTTCTCCACCACAGTTAGGGCAGCACAGTTGTTGAGAACAGGGTGTCCCGTGATAATCCAATCCACAACTCACACACAACCTTGCCTGTTTACAAAACTTGCTTACATGGCCAAAGCATTGGCAATGGAAGCAGCGTTGTGGGTTTTCAATGTAAGGCTTGACTGTATGTTAAGATAGCCAGCCTTAACATACTTGGGCAGTTCCAATCTGTTGAAGGTCAGGATTATGGTGGCGGTAGGGAACCTAGTGCCATTCACAAACTTGGAAATGTGGTGGGCACTTACAACATTCTGATTGATATGTTTTGATACCAGCCTGTCAACATTGTAATTTATTAACTCTCCCAATCGGATAACACCTTTACTGGTGTTAAATGTTGAGTGCGAAGCAGAGGACATGTCTACAGAAGCTAAAGACTGTAGGGCTTTAATCCGCCGATGCTGCTCACTTGATTTCACCTCAACTATCAATGCACCATCATTATGTGGCCACATTTGGGCAGGTTCGCCACATTTCTCAACAAAATCCTCGTAGACGTCAAAGATGTCAGCCTTACTTAGATGACTATTGTTCACTTTCAAGTCTAAAAATCGGTCATAATACAACTCAGGGTCGACTTCTGACCCAAAAGGATCAAAACATTTACCGTCAGGTTCCAAGGCATGATGACCAGAGGCTGCAGGTCTCTGGGAGTTATGTTTGTTAAATTTACCCATATAAGTATATATTTTATTTTGGGCTGCCCCTGGAGCCGAGGGCATACATCAAGTCATCATCATGAGTCCAAAGAGCGCCCATACAGCCCAGATGGGGTATTCCTCCCCCGACTCTCACTGTCGTATTAAAAACAGTGGAGCCGCATAACAGAGATTCTCTGGACTGCGGTGCTAAGACCTCTCAGAAACAAAATGACGACCCAGGCAACCAAACCTCCTCTAAGACAATGCCCCCCCAAGCGGGCGCATCCGTTGACCCATACAGAGGCAAAAGTAAGAAAAGAAGGGAAAGAGGCTAAGCTGTAGC
The DNA here is from genome assembly GCA_963969495.1 of Ceratothoa steindachneri. Classification (NCBI taxonomy): domain Eukaryota; kingdom Metazoa; phylum Arthropoda; class Malacostraca; order Isopoda; family Cymothoidae; genus Ceratothoa; species Ceratothoa steindachneri. Next base: position 73,640,397 of record OZ018336.1, on the reverse strand, counting down.
CGGACGAGGCGCTGAGTCCCATCAGCATGGTGACCAGGAAGGCAAATCACTGCGCCGCTTATGGGGAAGGATGGCATTGGGGCTGGACGGGGTGCCAAGTCCTGTCAGCATGGAAGAAGCCAGGAGAGCAAATTGCTTGCCCCTTACGGGGGAGGGGGGGGGGCAAGTGAGAGGGATCCAAGTTGGCGATATGCTGGGTCACCTCTCCACTGTCAGTGAGGCAGGTGTGGATGATTGTACTGATGTCAGGGTAAATGTTGCGAATGAAAAGGATGGTGAAATCGGGGGAATGTTTGTCTGAGTATGAAATGGAGGAAGTGTATTAAATGATATGTGAGCAAAAGGGGGTCCTCAGTAAGGGCAATCTGTATTTTAGGGTAGCAAACCTCTCGGAATTTAAGATTGTCCTGAAGGAGGGCACCCCAATCTATCAGTGGCCAAGACATTTCCCGCGTCCAGAGCAGTGTGTGGAATTAGAATGATTGGGGGTGATTGAAGAAAGTGAGAGTGCATGGAATAGTCTGATTGTGCCTGTACGTAAGCTGGATGGAAGATTGCATCTGTGTGTGGATTATTGAAAGGTGAATGAAAGGACTGTGAAGGAAAGGTTTCCGATGTGTGTGGTATCTGAGTGTGTGTATAGTATGCATGGGATGAAGTGGTTTACAAAGCTGGATCTTGTACGGGGGTATTACCAGATGCTCATTGCTGAGGACTGCCCGCCAGTGACTGCCTTTTCCTCTACAAAAAGGCATTATCAGTTCCGGAACCTCAGCTTTGGGTTGGCTAATGCTCCCGGTGCCTTCCAGCATGCTATGAATGCTGTGTTTATTAAGTTTGCAAGCAAGAATGTGAGTGTGTCTATAGATGATATTTTGATTATGACTGAGAGTTTTGAGGAGCATATGAGATTGGTGAATGATGTCTTGAGAACATTGAAGTGTTGGTGTGAAGGTGAAAGTAGCAAAGTGTGAATGGTTTGTGAAAGAAGTGGAATTCCTTGGGCATATGGTGAGTGAGAATGGGTTAAGAAAGTCGGTGAATTACGATGAGAAGGTGCAAATGTTTACAAAACCGGTGACTGGTAATCAACTGAAGTCATTTCTGGGTTTGATTGATTTTCAGTGAAAGTTTATATGTGATTGTTCGGGTGTAAGTAAGCCTCTAACTGTGTGGATGGGCAAGAAAGGTAGTATAATTGTTAGGTGGAATGATAAGATGAATGAGGCGTATTGAGAGACTGAAAGAGGCAGTACTGAAGATGTTGAATTGGCATACCTGGACTATAGTGTGAATGTTAAGATGCTTGAATTGTATATGGATGCAAGTGGGTATTGTATGGGAGGTTTTCTGATGCAAGAGCAGCGTTTGAATGGAGAGAATGTCAGGCGAATAATTTGGTATGTATCCAAGCTATGAATGCGGCAGAGAGAAAGTATTTGACTGTGGAGCAAGAGTTGGCTATGATAGGGTATTGTTTGAAAGTGTTGCATCCATTTTTGTATGGTGTGAGGTTTGTCATCAAAACAGATCACCAACCTCTTGTGTATTTGCAACGTGTGAAATGGGCTGATAGTAGGATTGCGAGGACTTTGGAAGATTTTAGTGATTTTGACTATGTGATTGAGTATGTGCCTGGTGAATGGAATGGAGTGGCTGATTTGATGTCAAGGTATCCTGGTACAAATGATGAAAATGTGTGTGGAGTGAGTGATCCTGAGTATTTGCTGAAAGGGATTATGAATGGAAAGGAGAGTAAGGGTGGTGGTGATTCCTTGTTTGAGTGTATGGAATGGTTTGCAAGATTTGAAGAGTGATGGAGTAGATGTGAGAGTGCCCGATAGTGTGAATGATTTAAGGAAGGAGGTAAGAGTGAAGTATGTAGGAAGACTGAAAGTATTGGTATGGCGATGGTGCGGAATTTTATCAAGTGATGTGTATGCCAGGGGTCCCACCGTTTCACGAAGTGTTGATTGTAGTGAGTCGTTTGTATGGAGTGATTGTTTACGTGCACTTAGGTGGTGAGAGGCTGAATGTGTACAAGGATGAGAAAGTGAAGGGTTTGAATGCTAATGTGGTGCATCTGGAGTATTTGAGCGGTGTGCATTACAATTAGGTGATTGAAATATGTTAGTATATGAGGGAAAAGATGAAGATGAGTATGTGGTGAGTGATGATGTAGGAGTGGATGACGGTGCGGATGTCAGTGCTGATGTTGGTATGATTGTTCCTTCTGTGTATTGCCAACATGGAGGACCTGATATGATGGAAGCGAGAGTAAAAGTTGGTGAAAGGTTCTTCTGTGGTTCGATTGATATTGGACTGCAAGTGACATCAGTAGATGAGAGGATGCTGATTAAGTACGATGAGTTTAGATGTTGTGAACATAAGCCTGTGAAATTACGGATAAGTGGATTGGGGAATGGAATGATAGCAGCATGGGAAAAGGTTAGTTTTAGAGTGAGTTTGGGCAGTGGTGTGAATGTGAAGCATGATTTTGTGATTCTGAAAGATGAGCAAATGCTGTGTTGTTTCTTGCTTGGTGTGGATTTTATGAGATTGAATGATCTGTCTTTGGATGCTGATAAGGATTGTGTTATGAAAGGTGAATGTGAGGTGATGAAGTTGAATAAGTGTGCGAAGAATGTCATCAAGTTTTGCAATATGATCGAATTGGTCATGTATGATGAGAATGAAGTTTTAAGTGATGATGATATTCTTGAAATGCAAGAAATCTGTCCTTTTGTTAGTGAGTTGAAGAGTTGTGTGATGATGAGTGTTGATTTGAATGAATGGCCTGAGTGTTTGAGTGATTTTAAAAGGTATGCTAAGGATTTTTTTGTTTGTATGGATGTTGTATATTTTGTGAGGAATATGAAGGATGGGGATGATATGTATGTACTTGTGATGTCCTTGGTTGGTATGATTGGTCTGGTGAAAGTTGTGCATGATAATTATGGGTAAGTTTAAAGTTGTGGGAGTGTATGAAGGATCATGTGTTCTATCCATTTCTGAGGACTGTTGTGAATTATGTTGCGACTACAGGTGAAAGGTGTCAGAAGCGAAAGGTACAAGGTGTGCAAGTGAAGCCACCGCTGTTGAGTTGATGCGAAAGAACAGTTTGAATTGGTAGTGATTGATTGTGTCTTTACCGCATACAAGTGCTGGGAATAGTGGTATGGTTGTTATGATTGATCATAAAAGCAAGTGTGTGTATGCGGCGCCTGTGAGAGATAAAAGGAGTGTGACTGTTGTGCGTGTGGTTGAGCAGTTGTTTTTTCCTGTGTGTATAGAAGCCTAGTAGAAGTCTGAGTGATAATGGGCCTGAGTTTGCAAGTGAAGTGTTTGAGTGAATATTGAGAGAGTGGTGAGGAGCATGTAAGAGTGACTCCCTATGTACCGTCTTTGAATGGGTTGGCCGAACGTACAATTAAGATCTTCTGTTAGTTGTTGAGAATGATGAGTACGACTTTGAATGACTGGGATGAATGGTTGAGTAGAGTGTTATGGGCGTATAATTCAACGATGAATAGTGCAACTGGGATGTCCCTGTGTCAGTTTGTTATGAATTTTGAAAGGGGAGTGAAAGATAGGTTTGTTTGAGTGACCTTGGCTGCTCCATAAGGTGATGTCATCTATGGAGTAGTCCACAAGTTCCCTCACATAAACCACTCCTTTCATTAATTTCATGGTAGAGTACAGCGTCACTCTACCATGACCAAGGTGCCATTAAGTGTCCAAAGGGCACTAATCATGGCTACCTTGGAGGGATTCAATGCATTCGCGCCCTTTACCAACATGCTACCATCAGTGGAGCAAATAACAAGAAAGCATTTGAAGCCAGCAGGCTCAAAAATGCCAGTTAATCTCTGAATGAGGGACCCCAACATAATCGAGGCTCCTCTCTGTGCACTTGCAATTTTGATCTTTGTCAGAGAGTCCCCACCCAGGGGAGCACTGGGGATGGATGTGTTGAGCTTGGTTTGGTCACTTACTGAAACAGTGGACCCATCCATCCCCATGGCTCCTACACAGAGAGAGTAGCCCTTAGTCTTTTTCCTGTTCCTCTCCCCCACTGGCAGAAGCCTCCAGGCCAGATGGACCAGCCTCAGCAAGATCTTTCTCTGAAATGGAGAAGGTCTTGTCTGCCATAGGGAAACCAGCCGGGGGAGGAGATCCCTCCTCTCCTTGTAAGTCCTCAGGGACCCAAGCCATCTGAGGAGGACCTTGCACAGGGGCAGACTTGGGTCCAGTGCTTGGCACTGAGCCAAGGTTCTACCCCATGGAGGGTCCTAACATCTGAGACTGGGTCACCTCAGGGACACTCCTCACCCCCCAACCCCCAAAGACATCACAGATCCAATTTGGGTTTCTTTTTTTATCTTCTAATGTTGGCAACCGGCCTTCCTCAAGGAAGAGAGGGGAGCGGGCAGGTACACTCAACACCTGCAAACTAGTCATGCATGCCTGCATGACATTAAGGGGCACGGGTGACACACCCTGCCATCCTTTGCTCCCCTAAGGGGGTTGGGCCTATCAAGCTGTCCCAACCAGGAGTGGTCAATTATGGCCACCTGCCTGCTTTCTTGGCAGTCCCCTTGGAAAGTAAAGGGGGAACTGCCACTGGAAAAGGTGAGGGAAATCCCCTGCACCCGTAGATAAAAGAGAGGAGTAAGCCTCCTCTCCGGTAGAAGAAATTTGCAAGGTCCCCTGAGAGAGCACGGGGGGATCTCCATTTATTCAGTGGAGTTGCCCAAATTTTTTAGGGACTCATCATTGGGCATGGTGACCCTTTGTAATTCATGGGATGCGCTGTAGCCCGCTCTGTGAGGAGTGAATACATGGCTGGTAGAACCAGCTGCCTCCATTTAAGGCCACTCCTCCCACCTAGTGACCTGGCAGCCCATCAGCATGGTGGCTCTACCTTAAGCACAGTGTAGAAAATGATAGATAGTGAAAGGAGAAAAAAAGCAGTTGTGATGAAGGGGAATGGGAAGGGGAAGGTGGGGGTGAAGCAGGTTGTTAAAAAACCCACCATCCCAAACTGGAGCTCAGGGATAAGGAGGTATTTCCCCTTCCCAACTCAGCCCTGATCTGGTATGGTTGGATGAGAGGAAGCTAGTCAGCGTCTACCCTGTGAAATTAGAAGCTGATCAAAGAAAGTTGTGGGAGAAGTTGTATGGAAAGCGAGAAAGCAGGATAAGAAGACAGGGTGTCAAAAAGAAGGAGAAAAGGCTAAGCTGAGGCCACCAACATGAAGAGATTAGCCTGATCTTCAGGCAACTTTCCAACCATAATGCTTCTTTTATATTTCACCACTATTCTCCTGACCCCCAACCATTCTTGTACACCACTTTACTCTTACATACACACACTTCATCACATTCTATAAGTCATCACCACCCTTTACAAGATATAGTAATAGAAGAGAAAGACGAGGACAGTGGAAGAACTGAAGCAGTCATATACCTACCCCCAAACAGAGAAAAGACACACACCCTCCTTACCAGGGATGAGTGGACTACAACTTAAAACTGGTGAGTGATTACTATCCATGAAATCAGCTACCAAGTGACAGGGAGCTTGTAAAGAAAGTGGCAAAAAAGGGTATATTGGGCTAAGATGGAAAAGCCTAGTTAGTTTCAATCTAGTTTGACTACCAGCAAACTAGAGCTAGAAGGAAGTGTCACTCATTTAGATGGCAGGTGAATGTCTACACAGAGCACAGCAAAAGGAAGAAATTATTTCAAAGAATATATAATTCAAAGTAATTTTCTAAACTTGAAAAAGTTAGGTATGACTAGATATACAATTTAAGTATCATTGTTTTTTTTTATCTAAATTCCATAAATAAAAAGCATCTTACAGGTATATTTATAAAATATTAATTTCTTATTAATCACAAGGCCTAAAATAACTTCTAAATTTTATAAAAAAACAAAAAGAATTTGCATACTTTGATCACTGTGGAGGTGTAAATTGTTCAAGCCCATTTTTGTTAATTTGATCTCACTTATCAGTTAGAAAAATAAGACCTGAAACACAAGAAATGATTATGAAATATATTAATTTATTCCACAAAATAAGCAGGAAATAATATGCCAATACTGTAAACAATGTAACCAGAAGATCAGTTACAGGGCGCAGCAGGAATTTATTGCGTAACTTCAATATAGAAGAAAACAACACAGTCCATTTATACAGATATATTTACCAGTTATATGTTAAAGACTTGAAGGAGTGTACTAGTCATTGTATTCAATGAAGTAACCATCAGCCTCAACCACAGTCTTCAGGCAACATAGGAACATGCTGCAGGCCTTATTGATGGCCGCCCTGTTTAACTGGGTGAAAACTGTGGTGATACTAGACCTAAGTTCCACCTTGGTGGTGCACGGGAACATGCTGGTCTCTCCCTCAACCATATCCCAAACAAAATAGTCCAGGAAGTTGAAGTCTGGGGAGTTAGGAGGTCAGATGTTCAGAGTGAAATGGTGAAAGAAATTGTCTGACAGCCAAGATGATGATGATTAATACACCAGTGCAATGCTGCTCAGTCTGTAAAGACTATCTTGCAGCCAGGTACAATGGGGGTGACACACATGAGGTGCCCATGTGTGAGCCTTGTATGCCCAAACCTCAACCTGCTCAATATCGTCTCCTCTCTCCTACTCAATGGCTGGTCTCTATTTGGCCATGCAAGCACAAATAGTTTTACATCATGAAGCTTAGTTAGGGGATCTATCACTTCACACTCCTGCTGCCAAAGTGAGTAAGCATATGCCCTCACCAGTGGGTGCTGGTACCCCAATGGGAGCAGGCCTTCTCCCAGCTGCTTCCTTTGCGACTTCATCCACTTTTTCGTTTAAGTTTATCCCTATATGGCCAGGGACCCAGTAGAAGGTAATCTTGTGCTTAGTACTCATCCAGTACTGAATTTTGGAGACAAGAGGGTGCTTGTTGTATAAGGAACTTATAGAATCTAGTACACTTCTTGAGTTTGAATAGATTACATAAGAATCAGGTGGTGAACTGGCAATCTCATGAAGTGCAAGTATCACTGTCAGTTCCGCTGTAAAAATGTATGCATGGGGTGGGAGTGTGGCTAGGGTAGTCCCTGTAGGTGATATCACACCTGCCCCAACACCAGCTGGGCTTTTCAAACCATCAGTGAACACAGGCTTCATGGGATGGTTTTTGTTTATATGTTGCAAGAACATATTTTTCAGTGTGAGAGGGTGGAAGTTTTTGCACACTTCAGCAGTGGCTCTGATCCACGGTGGAACTTGTGGTTGGTAGCTGGGCATCCCGATAGCACTTCCAATATGCACTGCATGCTCACCCATCCTTAACCCAAATGGTTGTGTAATGGATGGAACTCTATCATAAATTGCATTTGAAAATCTCCCTAGGATGCTCTGGTAGACTGGAGTATTAGGTATTTGTTGGATACAGAGGAAATATTTCAAGTTCTGAATCAGGCTGTTGTATTTTAATGGGAGAAGGACGCTTTTGGCATATAGGCTTGGTACTGGGGAAGATTTGAAGGCCCCCAGGGCCAGCCTAACTCCCAGGTTGCTGATTGGTTCCAGGGCCTTGAGGTTTGTATTATTTGCTGAGCTGTATATCTAAGAATCATAATCCATCTTGCTCTGTACTAGGCCAGAGTAGAGCATCCAGAGTGTTTGGCAGTCTGCACCCCAGCTTGTATGAGAGGATTTTCATTAAGTCCAACCTCTTTGTGCATGACTTATTCAGCTTAGTTATGTGGTGTTTCCATGTTAGTTTTCTGTCAAATCTAATACCCAGGAATTATGTATCTTCTTCAAACTTTATAGGGGTCTTGTTCAGGAAAAGCTCTGGGGTGTCCCAGAGAGCATTCCTGAGGTTTTATCTTACAAGTCACGAATGGCAAGCATGGTGAGGAGCATACTAAGATCATCAACATAGAGTGCTGTGAATACGTCAGGTTGTACCCCTTTCAAAATGTTGTTGATTGCTATGGTAAAGCAAGTGACACTTAGTACTCCTCGCTAGGGTATGCCCTCTATTTGTTCATAAGGATGGGAGAGTGCATTGTCTACCTTGACTTGGAATGTGCGGCTTAGAAGGTAATTTTGGATAAATCTGGGGAGGTAACCTTTAAGTCCCCAATCGTGGAGCTGTTGGAGAATGCCCCTCCTCCAGGTTGTGTTGTATGCTTTTTCTATGTCAAAGAAGACACCGATGACATGGTGTTTTCTTGCGAAGTTGTCTCTGATGAAGGTCTCCATTCGAACTAGTTAGTCAGCAGTAGATTGGCCCTTTCTGAAACCTGACTGCATCGGGGTAATCAATTGATCTTTTTCCAGGAGCCAGACAAGTCTGGCATTTACCATCCATTCCATCAGCTTGCATAGACATGATGTTAATGAGATGGGGTGCCACTCTTTCCTTCTTTTTTAAATGGGAGCACAATAGACTTTTGCCAGATGGATAGGAACGTTCCCTGGGTCCATATTTTGTTAAATATCTTAAGGAGGTGGTCTTGGGATGCAGGAGCTAAGTTCACGATCATATCATAGGTGATCCCATCTTGTCCTGGTGCGATGATATGGGATTGTTTCAGAGCTGCTTTGAATTCAGTCATGGTGAGGATATTGTTGTATGGTTTGTCAGCTGCATGTTCACTCGTGAACTCCAGGGGTATTGATTCCAGTGTCTTTTTTAGTTTTGGGAATGGTTTGGGATAACACTGGATCTGAGTAATTTGCGAATGTTTGGGCAAATACTTGTGCAGCTTCTGAGAGGTCCCCAATTAGGTCACATGCTCTAGTTGGATTTGGGAGACAGGAACCAGGGACCATGAATTTCTTTACTTTCTTCCAAATTTTCCTCATGGGTGTTTATAATTAAGCGAGGAGATGTAACTTCTCATGGAGTTTCTCCTTGCTTGTTGGAGTGTTCTTTGTCATATGGCTCATGCTTTATTGCGCTCAAATTTGTTGGTGATGGTGGGGTTCCTCTGGTACCATCGACAGGCTTCCCTGCAAAGGGTGACCACCTTGGTGCACTTGTCCGTCCACCATGGGAGTGCTTTCTTTGTAATGGGCTTCCCTTTAATTGGCATTGATGAGTTGGCCGCCATAGTGAGTAAGTTATAAAAGGCTTCAAGGGTTTCATCAAGACTACTCTCAGTTATATCACTTGGAGAAGCAGTTAGAGATGTGAATTTTGGCCAGTCTGCCTTTCTTGTGTTCCATCTCAACATACTTTAAGGAGGAATGTAAAGGGGGGAGGAGGTCTCTAGGACCACAGGGAAATGGTCACTGCCCCTAAGGTATTATTATCCATATTCCACTTAAAATCGACTTTGCAGATGGGTGAGCCGATGGATAAGTCGATACATGTATAAGTATTAGTTTGTGTGTGGAAGGAAGTTGGGCTACCATTATTGAGGACACTTAGGTTTGAGGTGCTAACAATTTTTTTAACATATTTCCTCTTGTATTATTAGCTGTATTGCCCCACAAGTAATGCCTGGCATTAATGTCACCAAGGACAAGGAATGGGGTTGGAAGCTGAGAGGAGGTTGAGCATATCACCCTCTGTTACACAATCATCTGGAGGTAAGTATAGAGAGCATATTGTGCAGTTTTGGGTGGTATGTACCCTAATGGCCACTGCCTGCAGTGGTGTATTGAGTGGTACTACCATCTGTGAGGAGTTTTGGATGAAAAGGGCCACTCCTCCTGTGGGCCCCATCGATTTATAATATCTTGAGTAGTTTGGGAGTTGGGGGGCTGGCCTACATCCTAGTATTAACTCCTGTAGCGCTATGCATGTGGGATTAGTTTCACTCAACATTTTATCAAGTTCCTCCCACTTTGCATAAATTCCTTGAGTGTTCCAATGAATGAAAGATAATTTGCTCATTTTCTTTTCAAAGTAATTAGTTTACTTTTGTCTTTTGAGTTTTCTATAGTTGGGGGTATGATGGGCTTTATTTTGGGGCTTTGCATATCTTCCTTGGTGGCGGTTTTCTTTATTTCTTTCAGTTTTATTCCTGGTGGTTTAGTGGTAGTAGTTAATTTTGAGTACAGCAGTATTCTTTTTAAGGTTGATGGTTGGTTTAGGCAGCGCTTGTTTTCCTGCATCCATTGCTAGGTGTTCAGAGGTCTTATGGGTGGTTCTCACTCCTTGATTGGTTTTAGGAATGGTACCAATGCTAGGGGAGATTGCACTTGCCATAAGGTTGTCTAATTCCTTGCTGATGTCTATGGTGGCTTCTCCCTCCACCAGTTCGGAGATCAGCTTCTCAACAGTTTTTGTTTTGTGTGGACTTGGTGAGCTTGTGACTAGTTCTATCATACATGTGTTTGGTGCCCCACTTTTATTATGCACTGGTGTGGGTGGTAAATCTTCTGGGATCGGATGTATATCTATGAGCGGGAGTGTGTACTCGACTTCAATGGTATCTTTTTCATCAAGCTTCCTCCTCTCTAAAACTGGGACTTGGTATATTCTCTCTCAGTCAGATTTTCTTGGGGTTCTTTGGGGCTTGCTAAGTGACTTTTTAGCGCAAGGTGCTTGAGATGAATGAGAGGGCAGTAGGGGTCTCTTATTTTGCTAGGTTGGCTGGTGGGTGCATTCTTAGGACTATACCTGGGTGTTGGTGGCTGGTTATCAGTAGTGATAGCTGCGACAGTTGGTTGTGCAATCTCTTGGGTGGTTGGGGGTTGATGCACTGGTGAATTAGATGGCAAGTGGGGTCTAAACTGAGGCCTACTGGGTTTTAGGCTTTTAAATGCATCAATGAAGCTGCATCTCAGTGCAATATACAATGATTTGGCTTGTTGGCAGGCTCCCTAAAGCTTACTTTCTTTTTCTTTTGGATTGCCAGGACTTCTTTCCCGTATATGAAGATGGTGCATTCTTTAACCGGATGCTCTGTGGTTCCCACTGCAGTTTGCACAGCAAGTTGGTAGATTGCAAGATGGACCATGGTATTCTTTGCTGCAGTTAACACATATGCACATTTGGGTACATGCTTTGCTTGTGTGACCGAATCTTTGACAGTGGAAGCACCTTCTAGGGTATTCCACATAGGGTACAATGGGGATGTTGAGGTACCCCACTTTTATTCTTGATGGAGCTTCGGTTCTGTTGAAGGTAAGGATTATAGTTGATGAAGGTACCTTGAAGCCATTAATTGTATGGGGTAGACAGACTGCATCTATCACTTTTTGTTGTTCTAGTTTTGAGATCAATCTTTGCAGGTTGTAGTCAATCAGTTCCCCGGACCTCAAGACACCTTTGCAGGTGTTGAAGGTCAGGTGAAGGTTAGGGAAAAGTTCAACATCTACCAGTCTTTTTAGCAAGAGGATATCTTTTTGTTGTTTGGGAGATGCTGCTTCTACCACCGAGCAGTCATCATTGCAAGGCCATATTTGTTTTGGGTCACCACACCATGTTACAAACTCGTCATAGACATCAAACACATCTACTTTGGAGTGAAGTAAGTTGGAGTTTGATTTAAGGACAAGAAAGCACTCGTAGTGCAGATCAGGGTCCACTTCAGGCCCAAAAGGGTCATACCTCTTCCATTCATGGAGACCAGGAGTCTTCGACTTCTGGGAAAAGAGAGGTTTTATTATATCCCATATAAGAAATTTAAATGGCACCTGGACCCTGGAGTCATGGGCCTCACCTACTCACCAGAGGGGACTGGGCGGGTCTCTGTGGCCTGGATGGTTGGCTCGTGTTGAGGTCCAGCTGCCGGTTTGGAAGCAGTGGGCCCCCCTCCTGGCATTTACCAGGACAGCGGGGGGGTGCCTGCCGGGCAGGTTCAGCAGGCCTGCACAGGAGTCAGTAAATTTTTTTGGGGGGAGGGGGGCAGAATGATGCAAGAGTTTGGTCATCAAACTGCCTCATGGGGTCCCCCTCACCTACTCCTTGTGAATCCATTCACAAAACCACAGGATGGTGGTGTAGAACCCCTGTATAGTGAGAACCAGGCAGGCTAGAAATGTACTGGAGTTCAGACACACAGCTGCCCCACAAGGTTTGGGTACACTTAGTCTGGCTCCTCACCCAGGACCTGTCCAGTATGGTTAGACCCTTGTAGGAACTTAGTTTTACCATGGTGCGGCTCCTGGCATCATCTGTGGTCACAAGCCCCTCTGCCTCAGCAAGGTGGTACCCCTGGAGGGGTCTAATCTCGGAAGCACACCTGAAACAACACCTTTCACTCATCCTTTCAACTAACCTTTTGTACCTCTCTCATAACTCATATGAACCCACCTTCTTTACATCATTTACTCCCACATGCGTAATCACAACTGCATCCCTCTCACACCCAGACACAAGACTATCATACCTCTGATACATCATTTATACCAGCACTCAGCAAACAAACTCTCTCTCCCTTCCATTTGCTTGCACTAAACTTCCTAGCTAAATATCTAGTCACCCAGCACAAGCACCTCAAGTCATCCTCCTAGTCCCCCTAGGCCTAGCATTGCCCTCCCTCCTGTTCTCATTCAAACTACCACTTATTTCACTTTTTGCCATAACCACATCAGACAAATCACTTTCAACCTCTTCCTCTCTCAGGGTATCGAATCTCTTAGTCAACTTAACAGGTTCCATGTCTCTCTTACTCACAGACCCAACCTGTCTTAACCTATCTATTCTATCCATATTCACCTACCATTCATCTTTACTCACATCAGTCACTCTCTCTCCAGTCCCTAGTCTAGGCTTACCATCCACCCTCCTGGTCCTAGCCACATTCTTCATGCATACACTCGCATCCCTTCTCACTTCATTCACCAACTCACTTAATCTCTTGCACTCATCATGCAACCGACCTGTGAGACCTCCCGAACAAAGTTACACTTTCTTTTAAACTTAAATTATATCTGAATACAGTGGGCGCAAAGGAAATGTTAACATTAAGAATTTGGGGATAATTAAGCACAAAAGTACATTTCAAGTTTGTTTTATTAGGTCCTTTTACTTATATTTCTTTACATTTAGTACTTTGTCATGTTCCCAGAGGTCTTCAACACCTCCTGGATCATCTTGGGCATGGATTTTGCAAGATTCTCAAAGTAGGAGCCATCCATTGCCACCCACAGCTTAATAAGTGTCTCCTTCAGGGCGGGGATCGAAGTGGGCCGGGACTTAGCAACTTCTTTTTTCATTTGGTTCCAGGCATTCTCTATGGGGTTCAAGTCAGGTGAGTTGCCTGGCAAGTCCAAAACTTCAATGTTCTGCTCATTAAGGAAGTCTTTGACAGCTCGTGCCTTGTGTGCAGGGGCACCATCATGCATAAAAAAGTTGCAGCCATGGAGAGCGTAGAAATGGAGAGGATGTTCCTCCAAAACCTCAATGTAATTCTTTCTCTTCATGGTGACGTTCTTTAGGAGGAAATAGAGACCACCCCTGCCCTTCTCCCCACTGAAGCATCCCCAAACCATGACGCCATTGGGGGGCTTCACGGTCTTCATGGTGTAGCGGTGGTCATATCTGCTCATATCACTGGACTGCCGCACCACTTTCAAGCCACCCCTGATGAGCCAAAAACTGCTCTCATCACTCCACATGACTTTCTTCCACTGCTCTGGTGTCTAATCTTGATATTTCTTCGCGAAAGCTAGCCGTTTTTTCTTCATACCCTCTGTCAGCAGAGGTTTCTTGCGGCATGGAAAACCCAGGCCTTTTTGTAGCTGGTGCTGGATGATACGAATAGTGACATTGTGGGGCAAGTCAGGATGTTTTCCCTTCAATTCAGCCGCTGTTATCGAAGGGTACTGTGTTCTTCTTGTTCCCAGAGCCTGGTTTGCGAGGCGGTGCGGTGCCGGGAGGGAGTGTGGTGGCTGCTTTTTTGAGCTTAAAGAGTGATACACGGCTCACATTCAGATCGGAAGCTACACGCTTTACTGGCACTTCCTGCTCCATTAGGGTTAGGGCATGGGTCTTCTCCTCCATTGTCAGCTTGCTACGCCCCATTGCGATGGTATGGTGGTGTCTGGTAGGGCGTCAAAGTCAGAGGAAAGGTGAAAAAGATGGTCTGTGGGGCAGCGTAAGACAGATGTACACTGTCTGAGCTCTGCGAGCACACTTAAACTGAGCCTGGCAGGAAGTTGCGAGGGAGCCCTGGCTGCAGGTACATGCGTCATACCAAGTTCCTCCCACTACCTATATGGCGGGAACGCAGTAAAAAAAGTTAACCGTGAAATTTGAGTTAATATTTCCATTGCGTTTAAGAGGTTAACATTTCCTTTGCACCCACTGTATTTAAGCTATTCTTGATGAGAATCATTTCTTTAATTTTTCTTTCTCTAGTTTATATAATTCATTTTTTTTGCCTTCTTGGTCTAACTCCTCAAATAGAAATTGATCCACTATTTTATTAGAATTATCTTCTTTTTTTTTAGAATTCTTATATAATACAACTCTGGGTAATATATAATAAAGTGACAAAGATCCTCCAGTTCATGGTGACATAAAAGCCAATTAGTTTCCTGATTATTAAATCTGTTTCGGTCCATCAATATCAAAGTATTTGTTCTTGCTTTAAATAGTAATATTGAGGCTGGTATATATATTATCATATGTTTTTTCTTCTTTTATATCTCTTATACTTAATCTTCTTTACTACTTTGATTTCTGAGAAGAAAAGGGAAACCATAGATTATAGAGAGAAAGTACTTTTGACAATTTAAATCATTATAGGTTGACCAGAAATGAGCTATTATAGAATTAATAACAAATCTAACAGTGATAAAATTGGGCCTATTAGATATGAAGAGGTTTTGAAAGAAGAGAATCAAGATAGATTAATTGATGATAATTTTAAGTCAAGGGAAAGGTTTAAGGTAAGTTACCAGTGGGTTGCTGCCCACTCCAAGTGGATTCTATATGGCAGCTAGGGTGAAACGAGACAAATCATCTATAAAAGGTGGAGGAGACCACTTTGGGACAAAAATTTTAAAAACAATGGATTAAAAAATTCCTCCGCCAATATGAATCGAAGACGGGTCTGTTGAGGAGTAGTTAGAAGGGTCGGGAAACAGGACAACCGGAGAATGGCAAAATGGCTACAATCCAATAAAAGGTGGGCAACCAATTGGTCCCCACCGCAAAAACGACAGCAAGGGCTGATATGAGCATCACCCGAAACCAGATGGCCGTGAGTAAGTCTCGTGTGGCCAATGCGAACTCGGCAAAGGGCCACCTCCAACGACCGCACTCTATGACGACTTGAGGGCTAAGAGCGAATAGAATTTTTAATTTTGTATAGTTTGGATGTTGAACAGTCATCCCATTCATTCTGCCACAGTTGAAAAATATACTCTCTTATTGAAGGAAAGTAGTCCCTAAAAGGCAGAGCCGAGTTCTCAGGGGACACAGAATGTGCTGAGTGGGCAGGCCGATCAGCCTTCTCATTGCCCAGGACCCCCACATACCCAGGGACCCAGCAAAAAATAATTCTATATCGGGATGCATTTTGGATCAGCCAGTTACAAATTTCTGTGAATATGGGATGGGACGCATTAAAAGATCTAATTGACTGTAAGACACTCCTTGAGTTGGAAAAAATGACAAAATCACTAAAAGGCAAAATTTGGACGAGTCTAAAGGCTAAAAGGATTGCTGAAAGTTAATCGGTAAAAATGGATGCTGCTGGTGGCAAAGATAGAGTTAGGAATTCTCCTCCTGGCACCCACGCCACCGTCCAACTTAGAGCCATCCGTGTATAGTGGGCAGCATTGTTTGTGTGAGGTTGAATGTTCTAAGAACAGGCTCTTAATGATGCGAGGGTCCATGGAGGACTTCTCCAGGCTCCACATGTTGGTACATACAGTGGGGAGAGGAGCATGCCCACTAGGGGTTAGTAAGGAGCACCCAGGTTAGAGAGATGATCTCCTATGCAAAGGTTCAAAGGGCGGGGTAAAGATGGCAACTTATCGTATGCCACCGTTGATTCGGCAATACAGGCATCTGTAGACCTCTGATACAGGGGCTTGCTCTACTCGGCAGAGGTATCGCATGCAGATTTGAAGTCTATGGTAGGGCAAAGGGAGTAACCCCACTCTTGCAGTAAAGGCTGTTGACAGGAGAAGTACGGAAGGCTCCACTAGAAAAGCGAACTCCGAGGTTTCAAATGGGGTTCAGCATTTTAAGGGCTGAAGGGGAAGCCAATGAGTAAATTGACAGCCATAATCCAATTTGGATTGGACAAGGGTTGTGTATAATGTCCACAATGTTTGTCGGTCACTGCCCCACGAAGTGTGTGAGAGGACTTTCAAAATGTCTAGAGCCCGCAGACAGCCTGTTCGAAGTCGGCGTAGGTGTGGTAACCAGGATAACTTTGGATCGAGAGTTATGCCAAGGAATCAAAACTCGGAGACAAACTCTATATCTTCACCTTGTAGGGAGATAGATGGCGGAACAGGAACCCCTCTGCCTCAGTGGAAATACATTGCTTTGGTTTTGTTTGTGGAAAAGCGGAATCCCTTAAGTTGTGCTCTTTTGGATACAGCATCGACCGCCAGTTGTAGCCGACGCGCTGCTGATGGAAGGCGAGGTGAGGAACAGTATAGTGCTAAATCATGGACAAACAGAGTTGCCGATACACCATCTGGGAGAGACAAAATAATATCATTGATGGCAATTATAAAACATAAGACACTTAAAACACTGCCCTGAGGAACTCCCTCTTTGGGTTGCAGGTCAGAGTATGCATCTCCAACACGTACCTTGAAGGATCGAGATGCTAAAAAACTTTGAATAAGAGAAGGTAAAAGGCCTCTCATCCCCCAGATGTATAGCTGCTTCAAGATGCCATATCTCCATGTTGTGTCGTAGTGTGGGGGAGCGGTGTGTGTGTGTCTGTAGGGCCATTCTCCCACCTCCCTTTACATATATCTTTCCCTACCCCTGTGTGAGTGTGTGGGTATAATTTGCCTTCCAATTTTTTATTATGAATACAAATAATAACTAATTGTACTCTCTTTTCAGAGATATAATTTTTCTAAATATTTAGATAGTTAAAATATATCTATATAAATAATTGTTTGCCCAGCACGCATTGGGATATTACCCTAGTATTGCATCCGGTATCTTCAAAGAGTGAAGCTTCAGCGGACTGCGAGAGAAATCCTTGAGGCAAGTGCACCGCCCAACCCTGCCCTGAAACAGAGGGCATTACCTGACGAGCCTTTGCCCCTTCTTATTGGACGCCAACTACTTCCACCACCACCGCAGCCTTCAAGTGATATTCATATGCCTCTTCTTGTTTGGGTGTTGTTGTTTTGATTTGTCGTGTGGACCTTGTTGTATAGCCTGTCTTATTTTGTTTTCGATTGGAGAAGATTAATTTGTAAGAGTATTTATTTTGAACGTGGACCGGTGTTTATTTCTTTTGTTTGTAAATATAAACTGTAATTATAACTGTACTTTTTTTTGTAAAGTAAAGGACTGTATATCAAATCGTATTAATTCTTCCTCGGGGTTCTCAAGGTCCATAAATCCTAGGATAAGGTTGGAACGCGGGTTTAGTGTTGCTTTCGGCCCGCTACAGTAGGCTTTCTCAATATCGAAAAATATAGCCAGGACTCGGTGCTTTAATGAGAAAGCTTTCTGGACTGATCCCTCGAAACGTATTAGTAGGTCAAGAGTATTATGACCTTTGCGGAAGCCACATTGAAATGGAGAGAGAAGGTGATTAGTTTCTAGGAACCAGTTTAGGCGCTCCAATATCATTTTTTTCCAGCAACTTACTCAAACAGCTGGTGGGAGCTATAAGGCGGTAGTGATCTGCATCCAACCCGTCCCTGCCCGGTTTGACAAAGGAAAGGATGATCCCAATGCGCCATGATGACGGGTAAAAACCCTTACCCATATAAGGTTGTACAAATCAAGTAAGAAGAGAGTAGAGTGCGGATGTAGGTGCCGAATCATATCAAAATGGATCTCATCAAGGCCAGGGGAAGTAGATCTGCAAAGGGACAAAGCGCTTTGCAGCTCATGGATGCTGAATAGAGCGTTATACGGAAGGTTAGATTTTGTTGTGAAGTTGAGAGAATGAGATTCTTCCTTTGATTTGTAGGATTGAAAAGCCTTATCGCAACGGCTGACACTGCTGATGGCGTGGAAATGGTCAGCAAAAGCATTGCTGACTGCCAGGCCATCATTCTCCAAGGAACCGTCTAAGTTGAGTGTGGGGGTATAATGATTAGCATACCGGCCCCTGATCTTATTAATCCTCTTCCAGATCTTATCAGTAGGTGTCATAGAGGAAATTGATGAACGTAACAGCGCCATGAATTTCGGCGAGCCTGATGAAGGGTTCTTTGGCGAAGTGCACAAGCTCGGTTTTGGTCGATCTTGTTGCACAAAGTTGGGTTCTTTCGGAATCGGGCATGGGCTAACTTGTAATTTTTGAAAGCTGTTACATACTACAAGGTCCACGAGGGCACGGTTGAGGGGCATGTGGCAGGTCGCCTCCATGGGATGGTCTGTGTTGCTGCATTGTAGATAGTCGAGGTAAAGTATTCTACTGCCGCATCCACTCCATTGAAGATCCCCAAGGATGCATTTGTGAAGGACTGCTCTTGGAAACCTTCCCAATCTGCATGACCTAAGTCCCACTTAAGGGGCATTGGTTGTATGAGGGCTAACTTGAAGGGCCGACAAGAAAATAGGGAAGTGGTCCCTCCCATGGAGATCGTCAAGAATTGACCATCGAAATTCCGTGAAGCAATCAGGGAAACAAACAGACAGGTCAACACAGCTAAAAGAGTCCATCTGGACATGATAAGAGGTAAAATTGCCAGTATTTAAGACACAAAGAAAGTCAGATAATAAAAGAGACTCTAAAACACTGCCTTTGGCATTTCGAGTGATGTCACCCCAGTATGGGTGACGGACATTAAAATCTCCTAGTAATAAAAATGGGGAGGGCAACTGGTCTATAAGTTCTAAAAGGCCAGGTCTTGACAATGATAAACAAGGGGGTAGGTAAATAGAGCAAACGGTGAAAAGCTTGGTGAGAAAAACCCTCACAGCAACAGCTTGGAGGGTAGTATGTAGGGAGATGGGAGAAACATGGTAGGATGAAGATACCATGATTGACACCCCTCCATGAGAGGGGCTTCCAGCAGGAGCAATAAAGTTGAAAGTGAGAAAGCCAGGTACCGGCGGAAAGGGCTGTATACCCATTTTATTCTCCTGAAGACAAATAACAGCAGGGTGGATAGTCATCAAAAGAATTTTGAGTTCTTCCCACTTTGGAAGAACTCCTTGACAATTCCATTGTAAAATGGAAGATATTATGTGTGACGATTAGATACCACTGTGGATATCACTTTCTCTTTTGAGGCTGATACTATATTTGAGGTTCGTCCCAAAGAGCTTGGGAGATGGAGAGCTAATTTTGAGGAGCCTGCTTTTGCAGGGGAAGAGATCCTAGATGGAGCAGTAACTGGGGGTTTTTTTGTGGGTTTTGGAGAACCAACCGAGGCCCTTGATTGTAATTCGGGCTCGCAACCTGGCGGAAAAGGAAGATCAAGAAGGGATTTTCGGCCGATAGATCCAGATTCATGGGTCGAGGGTATTTTTGGTGTCTGATGAGTTGGTCCAACCGTCGCAATTGGTGATGTTGGAGTATCAACTGCTTCCATCAGATCTTGGGTTGAAGGGTGAGCGGAATGAACAGGTGATCTGAGCGAGGTGTGTGGAGCTGGGTGTATATCTGCCATCGTTTGGATCAGGATGGGGCCTAAGTCCTGTGAAGGGCGGGGCGGACTTAAGGGCATATAATGTTCAAGGAGTCCATTGAAGATTCTCGGGGTTCGGCCGAGTCAGCTCCAGAGGCTGCCCGCTTATTGATGATCGGTGACCCAGGTGAGGAATCACTCCTCTTACCACTGGGCTTTGGGTCTCGGGGCCGGGTGGATGAACCTTCACTGGTCGATGTTGAGGATTCTTTCAAATAGTGTCTGATGTCTTAAGTGTCTCACCCTGAGCGTCTCTCCCAGCTAGAGCTGCTGGAGAGAGGGGGGTACATTGGTAATCTCGGTGTGAGAGCAAGGATTTCTTCTGCATATTCTGAATGTTTTTGATGCCGCGAGTAGATCTAGGGTGAAGTGCTTCAGGCTGGTCGGAACTCGCGTGTGATGGTCGGTTTTGTCCAGCATCACGTAAAACATCAGAGAAGAGCAGGTCGAGTGGCAAGGTTTGTGCTCGGGCATGCTGGCGGGCATCTCTTATATCTAGATCTAGGGAGTCGCGCAAAGCGAGAACTTCCTTTTCATATAAAAATATAGAGCAGAGTTTTGACGCAGCGCTGCGGGTACCTCCGCAGTTGGCACAGCAGCAGTTCTTGTCGTTCAAATGTTAAAATCAGTGTGGCGGTTGGGACTTTAGTGGAGCCTAATGTTTTAGTTACCCTGTGTACGTGTGTGACACGTTGGGTACTGAGCTTACTCTGAAGGCGGGTGGGGTCGTAGTCATTTAGTTCGTTTGAACGGATGACATCTTTGATGAAATTCAGACGCGGATGGGGCGAGACAGTTATTGGAATTTCAGCTATCGAAGATAGATTTCGCACAAGGTTGTGTTGAGAGTGGGATGACACCTCGACTACGGCATCACCACTTCCTCTTGACTACATCTGGCGGGGTTCACCACAGCAGGACTCAAAAGATTCATTGACATCAAACACATTGACTTTTGCAAGTGGGATGTCAGATGATGAATTCATGACAAGAAAGTGAGGATAATCAAGATCTGGGTCTACTTCGTTGGAATAGGGGTCCAACGAGCGAGGGAAGGCTGAAAGGGGGGCTAAAGAATGTTTGGCAAGAGAACCCTTACGAGAAGGGGAGGTTTTTGGTTTATGGCTAGCCATTGCAAAAAAAAAAAAACTTTGCATTCTCCCTCGGGGCTCCCCACCATGGAGGCCTACAAGGGCCCGACACTACTGCAACTATACAATCAGTTATGTCCGGTATGTCCTCTTGGAGAATGAAAACGGATCCACCACACCATCTTTATAACCCTAAGAGGCTGCCCGAGTTCTCCTACGCACAGAGAAAAGGGGCCAATGATGGGTTTTTCCTTGGGCATTCGGTAGACAAAGGCAGTGGAGATGCTGATGACACTAAATTGGCAGCTGTAGTCAAAAAAGTTGAGGGTAGCTTTAAAGTGCAGAGTGACTTAAATAAGTTATTAGCTTGGGCTCAGAAGTGGCAAATGACTTTTAACCTTAAAAAATGCAAAGTTCTTAAAATGGGAAGGGATAATAGAGAATTTAGCTATGAAATGGATGGGCATTGGCTAAATTCAGTTGAGGGTGAGAAGGACTTAGGTGTAGTAGTAGATAGGTCAGTGAAGTTTTCAAAGCAATGTATTGAGGCAAAAAATAGAGAAAATAGGGTGCTAAGATACATTAACAGGAATGTTAGCTACCTGAGTAAAGAGGTTATCCTTAAACTCTATAACTTGTATGTTAGGCCACATTTAGAGTACTGAATACATGACATCAACCTGCTAGTCAGTACAAAGGAGGGCAACAAAAATAATACCTTCACTGAAGCACCTTGAATATGAAGATAGACTGAGGGTACTAAATATGTTTTCATTTGAAAGAAGATGTGTCAGGGGAGATATGATGAACTATTTAAAATCCTCTTCTAGTATGGATGTTGGATTTTAGCAAGTTATTTAAGTTGGAAGGTAGTAATAGGAGTGGGGTCACCACTTAAAAATTAAAAAACAGAGGTGCAGGTTTGATGTTAGAAAATATTTTCACCAATAGAGTGGTAGATTACTGTTCTATGTTCAAACCTATGCCATGATTCAATGTATATTAAATTCATTTCTGAATATAGATTTTTTAATTTCTAATTTACACTTTCTGCTTTATACCACTATCTATTACACAGGCCTGCGTTTGAAAAAAATCTTTATGTTCCCCAGGATTTCTTTGTGGTTTCTTAATGAATCCAACCTCCTGAGCTCAAAAATGAATGTATATTTGTTCAATCAGGTCAGATTTTCTCAGTACAGCATACACCATTTTCATTGAGATTCCCTCACTTTTTCTGAATTTTTTTTAAGAAAAACTTTCTCTATCAAATAATGCATTATTACTGTTATATCATATAAACAGGAATACACATATGTAAACTATAATTCTTTTAATAAACAAAAAATAAAAGAATGCAACATAATAAAGAAAATAATTATAATTTCGAAGAACAGACGCCCTTGACGATTTTCGTTTGTGCCTGTCATCTGGTGCATCACGCTTCAAACACCAACAGTAGTCAGCAAGCATATTTCCGTTCCATTTACACTGGTACCTGGATTCCATTGTTTTTATGTCTTGGTGGAATCTTTGCCCCTGTTCTTTACTGTAATCCCCGCAGTTGTCAGGAAAATAATCCAGATGGGACTGTAAAAAGTGTATCTTTATAGACATTCGAGCTCCCAAATGTTTGAGACTTGTTAAGAGCTGATTGACCAGGGCAAATATTCTTCTAGGCTTCTTTTATTGCCTAGAAAATTGTTAACTAGAGCTTTGAAAGCTTTCCAGGCATCTTTTTCTATGTCCTTCATTGATGCATCAAATTGCTGATAAAGTTCCTGATTTGAAGTCCATCAAAAATTCCCCCATGGAGCTTAGCGTCACTGATTTGTGGAAATTTTTGAAGAAGAAATTTAAAAGCTTCACCTACTTTATTAAGGGTTTTGACATAATTTTTCATTATGCCAAGCTTTATATGCAATGGAGGGAGGAGTATTTTTTGAGGAGGCACTAAAGGTTCAGCTATCACATTGTTTGATCTAATTCTAAATGCTTCTCGTGGAGGCCAAACCTTCTTCTCATAGTGCATACTATCTGCATGACTGTCCCATAAACATAGGAAACAGGGATGCTTCGTGTAGCCTGTTTGCGTCCCAAGTGTAAGAGACACTACCTGAAAAAAATTTAGCACGGTATGTAAATTCAGTGTAATATTTCTAAAAACAAATTCAAAGTAATATTTCTTAAAACAATAAGAATATGAATAATGTACTGAAAAATCCTGTATGCCGATGCATTAAATCATCGTATTGGAACTAATTGGATATATGTACATCTTATTTTGAGTTTATTGAGTTGTGTTGTATACCTTCTCAATTAGGATAAGTTCCCCATTAACCCAATAGGATGCATTAACCTATAGGGACACACTTCAACAAAAAATATAACTCAAAAATGACTCATGATTTCCAGATTTGCATTCTTGTAAAATGTAAGTTGACCAAAAGGTGTATACAAGTATTAACAATTAAAAATGAAAATGTCAATATCAAAAAGCTTAGAAATGCCAAGTGTAAAATGATCTTACCTTTAAGTCACCACATATCCTCCACTTATAGCTAGAGTAATTTATTGCATCCACCAATTTTTTCCTATTTTCATAACTTTCAGTAAGTTGGATTGAATGGCCTATAGGAACGGAAGCTATCTTGTTACCAATATTCAGTAACACAGCTTTTAAACTTCTACTGGAGGAATCTATGAACAGTCTCCATTCTAATGGGTTGTAGGGAATTCCAAGGGCCTCAACAAGTCCTTTAATATTGGCGCAGTATACTAAAGAGCTGGAAGAATGCTGTAAAAAATAGCTTTGAAACTCTTGTTCTCTATTTCTGTACCCCCCTAAATGTTGTTTCTTAAGCAAGAAGATTACTTTCACAAAGTCGAGAGCCAAGAAGTTGTGTATTCGCCTTTGAAACCCCCAGATCCCTGGTCAGGTCATTTAACTGAACTTGAGTGAATGGTCTTGCGACCATATCATGTGTGGAAACCTGATAAGACTCAGATGTGTCATAATCTTGGTCAACTTCCATATTAATCTCTTCATGTACCTCTATATGTTCAGGGGGAGAAGGTATAGGAATTCCTGGGCCATGGGGTAGGGGTTTGATGGCAGAAGGAACATCCGGATATGCCACGGTGTGGTGGGGCGAATGTGAGTGTGTGTAAAAGGGCCATTCTCCCACCCCTTTTCTCAGTACTCTCTCCCTCCCTCTGTAAGAATGTGTGTGAATGGGAATGGGTTTGTTTTATTTTTGTTTAATTCATGTATAAAATGATTACCATGTTTTTCTTTCTTTCCAGGCGTTATTCTGGAAAGATAATAGCTAATAATAAGATATTATTTTGTATTAAGAAAATTTAACGAAGCGTTATTCTGGAAAGAGGTAAGCTAGTCAATGTATTTTCGGGTAATGCCCACTTATTAGTTTTGCCATCCATGTAAAAATAAATGGGTCACTGAAGGAGGATATATCTCTTCTTCAGAGGGAGTGGAAGTGTGGACTGGAAGCAAGAGGGGTTCTGTAGAAGAGTGCTCCACCCAGCCCTGAGAGGAGGGCTTTCGTGTCTCTATCCACCTGAACCGCCATACCTGCCTTCGTTGACAATACTGCCTCCTTCTAGTTAACCAACTACCACCCACCTCCAGCAAGACATAGCGTGTGTCCCCTTTTCGTTCGGTTGTGGTTGTGTTTTTTTGTTTTGTCTAGAATTTACGTAAATTGTTGTATCCGCCCGTTATAGGATTCTCGTTTGGTATCATTATTTTTATTTGGGAATTTAGCCTCATTTTGAAGTGTGCACACTTCCCTAGTAAAATATAAAATTTTTGTAAATATAAACTGTAGCTATCATTGTATTTTTTTTGTAAGTAAAGGGACTGTATATACAATCCGTTTTATTCTCCCTCGATTTCTCATGTCCGGACAGTGTAGGAAGCGGGTTGGATCGATTATCGATTGGGATTAGGGATCTATTTTCGGCCCGCTACAACACTATGTTTATTCTTCTTATTTATACCTGTGGAAAATATAATTGCATATTACATAAAGGAATTGATTTGGAGTTGCAGATAGTACATAAATGTTTAGTAAAGGATATGTTCATGCTGAAGTGAACTATGTTAGTTTTTAATTTTATGCTAAGTCTTTGCATAATAATGACATTTTCAGGAGCCAGTATAATACAGAAAGCTTAAATACTTGATACAATGCTCACCTTTAAGATTTGTCATGCAAAAATAGCAGTCCGTAGTGTGGTCCTTGCCATCTCTCCACACCATGGGAACACCAAAAGAGAGGGATTCTGTTCGCCCTGACTCCAGCGTCTTAAACTTATGTAGCATCCCTTGCAGCAGATATGTGGTGCAAAACTTTTATCTTGATCTCTTAGCCTTACTCCAAGATATGCATGATACAAAGATTTAATTACAGGAGGGATTGTACTTTGCTGCTCGGGAAAAGTCACTTTGCCGCAAACATAGCAAAATCTGTCGGAGCTATTCTTACATTTTCTGTTCATTTTTAACTCAACCACTATTATTATTATTCTTATTATTATAATGCTAAGCAATTTTTAACCTGCAAAATATAAACCTATTTGCATAATTACTTAAAATGTACACAAAATTTACTGCGAATAGAGCAGTGCAAAAACTATTGAAATTTGATGTAATATAGGAGATGTATAAACTATAAAATTATTATCACCCCCTGTATCGCAAAAACTGGAGGTGATAGAGAAAAACGGATGACAGATTCGGATTTAGGAGGTCAATTTTATTAAGAAACACTATAGAAAACCTAAGGTACATTTTTGACGCAGACCAGTGTTATTGACTCTCATTCTTGGAAGAGTTCCTGCAATAAATATATTTTGCCCTTTTTGCCTATCTTTTAAATTAGAAAGAAGGTTCCTATATTTATTTATGATTTCTTCGGTATTGGCTTTAGTTATCTCATTTCCATCACAAAATACCAAGACATTTTCTAAAGTGTCTAATTCAATACTTGTTTATATTTTTTATATAAGAATGTACCCTTTCGATGTCTGCACCTGGGTAGCACAAAACCTGACTTTAGTATTTTGGGACCCAAACCCCTAACTTGGGAAGTCCCTACAATAGTTATTTTAGAAATATAAGGTTGATCCATTTATATTTTATTAGACCCATTATTATTACAATTATTTGACTCATCTCTCCAATTTGTAAAAGAATGGTATGTTTGTTAATTCAACTAGAACTGGTCTTCTTAGTTTTTCAGGTTTTTGTTTGAAGTCTTTTTTGGTATAGTCCAAACATACTTCTTATTATTGTTAAAAGTGTATTTATTAAACTGTCTTAATCTATTATTATAATCTAATTTAGGTTCATTTAGTTTTGCCTTAATGTCTTTACTCATTTTTGGTGTATCTTGTATCATTTTTCTGTTACTTCAATATCAACTATATTATTAAAATCTTTTCCTGTATCACTTTTATATATATCAAATGTGTTAAAGTTAATACCTTATGATTGCTACAGGGTAGGTTTTTATATTATCCCAATTCTTATTTTTCTATTCACTATTAATTGTGTATAAGCTTTCTAATTCACTATCTTTGTTCTTAATTATTTGATTTAAATTATTATTTAATTTTACTAACCTTTCCTGCTGTTTTATTTACCATTAAAGCATTTTTTAATTCTTTATTTACTATAGTTAGGTCCGATACTAGAATTTTTTTCTGGGTAAACCTGAAGATCGGCAGCACGACTGATGGAATACAAAATATTCCGTCCCTGTTTGAATATTTTTCACCTTTTTTTTTTTAGTAAATTCAAGGGGACTGCTCATGGGGGAGATATCACTACAGGAGGACCCCCCTAGGATGATTCTGAGTTTTAATCAATTGGGGGGGTGTGGGGGGCAGTCCCCCAATATATAATCATAATTGTTTATAGAATAACGTTTTTGGTAAACATTACGATCGGTGGCATGTGTTCCAATATGTTTCACCTTTTTAGAGTAAATTCAAGGGGACTGCTCGTGGGGGGTTTAGCACTGCAGGACTCCCCCCCCCCCCTATGATGATCCTAAGTTTCAATCAATTGGGGGGGTCCCGGGAGGCACAGCCCCCAGTAGTATATAATCATAATTATTTATAGAATAATGTTCTAACATTTTTATTTAACCAAACGCACATGAATATGCATGCGCAGGTGAACGAAACATACATGCAAAAAGACCCCACTTTTTCAGGCGCGCCACTGATCTTCATATTTACCACATTATTTAACCAAATGCGCATGAATATTCAACTTTGCCAGAGTTTTTATGGAAAAATCTATTATACCCATCACATTGAATACCTATGTCTCTTACTTCTTTTTGACATGTTCCACAGAATTTATTTTTTGATAAAACTATCTTTATCCTTCCCTAGAGTTAGATTAATAGGTTTATTTTGGTTTTCATTATTTCTAGCTGTTGTTTTTGTAGGGGTTCTAATCATTTTTATCTGTAGGTAATGTCTTTCATAATATCTGAAAGATAGTGTTAGTTTTCCAAGAGAACAGATGGCATACTTTCAAGCATATAATAAATGTAGTCCAAGAGCAATGTATCCCAATGAAGGCCATTAGGAACAAAAGTAGGAAACCATTATGGTGGAATCAGGAGATAGCTAGAAAAATTTCAGAGAAGAAAAGGGCATATAAAAAATAACTGGTAGAAAATAATATTCAAAATTTAAGTGATTATAGAATGGCTAGGAATGAGTTAAATAAGATTATAAAGAAGAACAAAAGGGTGTCAGAAATTAAATTAGCTCAGGATAGCAACAAAGATCCTAGAAAGTTCTTTAGTTACTATAAAATTAATAACAAGTCTGGTAGAGTTAAAATAAGACCTATCAAATATGAAGGGGTTGTGAGAGAAACTGATGAGGAAATAGTTGAGGTACTAAATGGTCATTTTGCATCAGTATTTACAAAAGAGAAACTAAATAGTCTTATGTATAGTACTCATGGGTCAGGGAAAGAGGTGTTTACTAACAGTGTGGATTGGAGGACGATAAAAGGACTAATAGGTGAGTTAGATACTACCAAGGCCTCCAGCCCTGATAATATTCATTCTAGGATACTTAAAGAAGGGGTAGAAAGTATCTCAATAGCTCTGGAGAAGTTGTATACTAGGTCACTGGAATATGGAGAAATACACGATGATTGGAAGTGAGCGAATGTAGTCCCCATTTTCAAGAAGGGTAGTAAAGAGGACCCAAATAACTTTAGACCGGTTAGCCTAACTCCTGTAGTCTGTAAAATTCTTGAGAAAATAGTTAAAAAAGGAATTTGCCAACATCTAGAGAGGGAGGGGTCAATCAGCAATGCTCGGCATGGGTTTAGATCAAGTAGATCATGTTTGACTAATTTACTAGACTTTCTGGAGTTCGTAACAAATCAAGTAGATAAGGGAGAGAATGTAGATGTAATTTACTTGGATTTTAGTAAAGCATTTGATAAGGTACCACATAGGAGACTAGTTCATAAATTAAAAATGATTGGAAAATGTGGGGGTGTTTCAAATTGGATAGCTGAGTGGCTGAAAGACAGGAAACATAGGGTAGTGCTAAATGGTGTACAGTCAGAGTGGAGGGATGTTATCAGTGGGGTTCCTCAGGGATCAGTTCTCAGTCCATTATTATTTGTCATCTATATAAACAATCTTGGGGAGGCAGTTAATAATAAAGTGTCAATTTTTGCAGATGATAGCAAATTAGCAGCTGTAGTTAAAGATATTGATGATAATTTTAAAGTGCAGGAGGATTTAAATAAATTGTTATCCTGGGCACATAAGTGGCAAATGACTTTCAACCTTGATAAGTGCAAAGTTATTAACATGGGAAAAGATAATAGAGAATTTAACTATGAAATGGATGGGCATTGGCTGAGCTCAGTAGAGGATGAGAAAGATCTAGGAGTAGTAAGAGATAGTCATTAAGGTTTTCTAAGCAGTGTATTGAAGCAAGAAATAGGGCAAATAGAGTGCTGGGTTTCATTAAGAGAAATGTCAGTTACAAAAGTAAGGAGGTTATTCTTAAACTCTATAACTCTTATGTTAGGCCACATCTAGAGTACTGTATACAGGCATGGTCCCCACATTTTAGACACAATATTAACTTTCTTGAGTCAGTGCAATGGAGGGCAACAAAGATTATTACTTCCCTGAGGCACCTTGAATATATAGATAGACTGAGGGTATTAAATATGTTCTCATTCGAAAGGAGGTGCGTGAGAGGGGATATGATTAAGCTCTTTAAAAAATTTTCTGGGATAGATAAATTGGATGTTAGCAAGTTTTTTGAGTTAGATGATGAAAATCGGACTAGAGGTCACCACTTGAAAATTAAAAAGCAAGGGTGCAGGTTGGATTTAAGAAAATATTTTTTCACCAATAGAGTGGTAGACTTCTGGAACAAATTGCCGCGGAGGGTAGTAGGTAGTCCAAATTTAAATGTATTTAAGAGTAGGTTGGATGAGTTTATTGGAGAGGGAAGGTTGTGATGGTTCCTAAGTTTTGTATATATTAATATTGTTTGTATATATCTATAGCTGCATGATTTAGTTCTTGACAAGCCTTGATTGGTGATACCCTTGTTTCTGGATGCAACCCTCTAGATGTAGTTTTCTTTGGAGTTTGGGTGCCTTAAAAAAGAGGCTGTTCGACTTGGATGACCTAGGATGGCCCCTTGTGGCTTTTATCATCTGTTATATTTTATTGGGGGACTTTGATTTTGTCTTTCCCTGGCGATGGTGCTTTTTGTGGGTGGGTTTTGATGGATGCGGATGACCTTTGATAGGCCCTTGTGGCTTTTGTCATCCATGAAATGATGTTATGTTATGTTTCCTGATAAAAAGAACAGCAATGGGCGAAACAAATATCAAGGATGGTAACCTGTATTTTCACAACGCAAAATGTAAACAAACTATATAGATCAACTTAGGGTGATGCTACCCCGTAGCAATTATCACAAAAAGATAGGAACAGAAACAGGGGTATCTTGGGGTTGTTACTGTTTTATCAGTACCCCTTATCATTATTTACTTATTTTCCATTATTATTGGTTCATACTTATACATCCAATCTGTTTTCAAATAGACTTTCTCTTTTCTTTCACATTTTCATTAATATTTCCTTTCCCTTCTCTGTGTTTTCCTCTTTGAACACAACTTGTTCTTGATTCCCAGGCAGGTGACCACCAAGCAGCAATTCCCCTGGCCTTTGTATCGGCACTACCTGTGAGGACAGGGAAACAGTTAATATTATCCTAATGTTACCTGCCTATAAACACATTCTGACTTTCCATATGCTCTCCAGGAAATCTTTCACTGCTACAATCATTCGTCCATTTGTCTGGTCACAGAGTCCCAACAGAATAAGCAGCCATTCTCTTCTACTCTTTTCTATCACCTCATTCCTTTCACATCCCATTTCATTCAGGATGACCTGCATCATTTCCATTCTCTCACTAACATACTTGTCGCATTCCAACATGATATGCTCTACTGTCTCATCCTCACACATTTTACTGCCAGACTCTGACCATCTGTAACTTCTCGCATTCACATCCATACATTGTGTCCTAGCACGGAAGAGAAGGTCATCACCCAAGCTTCCATCATACCAATTTTCATATCTTGGCGCCTTTTTCTCCTTATATACTCTAGTGTCCTCTTTCTCTCCATCTCATCCATCCAATTTCTTTGAGCCACATCTTTCACCACTTTGTCTATTTCATTTTTCCACTTCCTCCCATCCCAGTTACATCCCTTCCTATTCAACATTGTCCACTCATATAGACTCAAGTCTGCTACTAATCCACACACATTTGCCATCCTCATGCACCCTTTATTCCAACTGCTACTGTTCTCATTCCACAAACAAACCTTTCATGCCAATCTTGTATCTTCCATTCGCTCCAGTCTAATCTTATACCTCAAAGACACTTTCATACAACTTTCTCTAAAAGTACTCCATCCCATGTTGCCTCTCACACCCTCAATCGCTGCATACTTAGGTGCGTTCAGGGCTATTCTTCCTACCCTATTTTGCCCAGTCTCTAGCTTGTCTATTTCCTTCTCCTTCCAAGTTATTACATCCATATCATACATAGTACTTGGCACCGCCACACTCTTCCATACTTCTCTCACCGCATCATACTAGCCTTAATCCTAGCTACACTGCCCAATCTACCTACCCACTGGTTAGTCATACTAATCTTCTCATTCTTCATTTTTTCACTACCTTTTGAGCTTATCCACACTCCTAAGTACTTGTATTCTTCAGTCTGCTTTAGAACATATTCTCCAATTTTCCATGTAACATACCCGTCATTCTCTGACCTATTTACTATCAGCACCTGGCTTTTCTGCTTCCTGAAACTAACTCCAAAATCTCTGCCATACTCATTTACAACATCTAGCAACCTTTGCAACTCTTCCGGTCTCACTCATCAAAATCACATCATCTGCGTACATCAACAGGCATATCTTTTCATTCCCAATGCTTACTCCCACATTCAACCTTCTTACCCTAGCAGCTAACTCCTCAGCGTACACACTAAACAGTGTGGGTGAGAGGATACACCCTTGCCTAATGCCTCTCACCCATCCTGTTTCTATATCTCCTAGTCTATACTTTGCTCTAGTATCTACATACATGCTCTTTACAATGTTAAATATCTTCAAGTCCTACCTTCTCCAACACTGCACAAAACCTCCCTGTTTACTCTATCATATGCCTTCTCTATGTCTAGGAAACCTAGATACAGATTACTCCCATCTTTCACCTTCCTTTCAATCATTTCATTCACCACAAACATGTTGCCTTCCACTCTTCTGAAGACAATCTGAAACCATTCTGCTCTTTACCTAGCACCCTGACCCTTTCAATCCATTTGCTCAGTCTTTTATTCAACACTGCACTGAAAACTTTCCCTACTGTATTTAACAAGGCTATTGGTCTATAATTCTTCAGTTCACTCTTACTTTTACACCCACCCTTGTGCAGCAGAGTCACTCTGCATTCATTCCATTACCTCAGTACGCTTTCTCCTTCCTACACCTTGTTAAATAATTCTGTCATTCTGTCAATCACAACCTCACCTCCATTCTTATACATTTCATACAGTATTTCATCCGGCCCAGCTCCTTTTCCATTCTTCTGCTTTTTCAAACATCTCTCCTAATTCTTGCGTCTTTACTCTCCAGTGTCACAAATCCTTCATTGACCTCTACCGTCTCTCCTACCCCACCTATAGTTTCCCAAAACTCTTTTATACAATCAATCATTTTCCACCCTCTCCTTTTCATTCACATTTTCACCTCTCATGAACCTATACCATTCCCCCGCCCCTCTGCAGTCCTTTCTCTTTCATTGCCTGAATCACATTTCTCTCACACTTCACCTTTACATTCATAATTTTTCGCTTGGTTTGTCACTGTTTCACATACTCTGTCCATGCCTTCTGGTATTCCTACTTGGCTGCTTCACTTTCATGCCTCTTCTTTCTCAGTCTTCTGCATCTCTTATTACACTTTTTTTCATTCACTTCTAGCAATTCTAATATCATTCCACCATGGTTTACACACACTCCTCCCTGGTCTCACCCTTACATATCCTATGTCTCACTGCTGCACTTCTAACATCCTTCACTAACCTTTCATTCACATCATGCAACCTAACTCCTTCCACAGTTCTTCCATTCAAATCTACCTGGAAATTCTCCCAGTTAGCATCCCTCAGTTTCCACTTTCTCTTCCTATCCTTCTCCTTAGCTTCCTTTCCTCCATACAACTGGCATTCCACTATCATCAAATTATGGTCCGATACAATATCACCCATGCCCTCCTCATCAATCCACATACTAATCATTTCCATAAATTTCCCCGGTAAACATGAAGATTGGCGGCATGCCCGAAAAAGTGTAATTTTTTTGCATGCATGTTTTGTTCACCCACGTATGCATATTCATGCGCGTTTGGTTAAATAAAAATGTTAGAACATCATTGTATAAACAATTATAGAATGATGCCCCCAGACACCCCCAAGTGATTGAAACTCAGCATCATTATAGGGGGTTCTCCCTGCAGTGTTTAAACCCCACATAAGCAGTTCCCTTGAATTTACTCCAAAAAGGTGAAACATATTGGAACACAGACAAAATAGTTTTATGTTCCATCGTTCGCGCCACCAATAGCAATGTTTACGCTTTCCCATAGCATACCTAGATGGGCATTTCATATCTCCCATAATCATCACTTTTTCTCCATCGTTCATTCTCACCAATTCTTTCAAGATGCTGTACTTGGTCCTGTTCTCATTCCTAGCTCATTCATTTTCAACAGTCATGTATACCACAGCCACTACAAATATCTCAGTGTTACCCCAGTCACCTGCACACTCAATTTTTACTGCAAGTATATCTTCAATCATGGCACAGTGACCTACATTCAGCCTCTCTACTCTCAAGTTCCTATATATAATAGCTACCCCTCCTCCCTTTCTAGTCTGTTTGTTCTACCCCTTACCAATCATTACATACCCGGTGCCATCCACCTGTACCTCATTTTAACTGAGTTTCAGTTAGGCCTACTATATCAAGCTGCCATTCATTTAACTTTACTAACATCCTCACATTTGCCAGGAACAGGAGTATCTTGGGGGTTGTACTTTTTTATCAGTACCCCTTATCATTATTTACTTATTTTCCATTATTGTTGGCTCATACTTATACATCCAATCTGTTTTCAAATAGACTTTCTCTTTTCTTCCACATTTTCATTAATATTTCCTTTCCCTTCTCTGTGTTTTCCTCTTTGAACAGAAATTTACCTATTACATTTTCTTTATCTTCCTGCAGAGGTCTTTGCAGATATATTGAATTTGATCTTTCTCGTTGCAGATATGGAGATTCCAACATGAAGTGAACCTTGTCTTCCTTCTCTGCATTGCAGAGTTCACACTTTACTTCTCCACATAACAAACATAACATAACATAATTTCCCGGATGACAAAAGCCACAAGGGCCTATCAAAGGTCATCCGCATCCATCAAAACCCCCCCCACAACATAATATAACAGATGACAAAAGCCACAAGGGCCCATCAAAGGTCATCCGAGTCAAACGGCCTCTTTTTTAAGGCATCCAAACTCCCCAGAAAACTACATCCAGAGGATTGTGTCCACAAACAAGGGTATCACCAATCAAGGCTTGTCAAGAACTAAATCATGCAGCTATAGATATATACAAACAATATTTATATATACAAAACTTAGGAACCATCACAACCTTCCCTCCCCATAAACTCATCCAACCTACTCTTAAATACATTTAAATTTGGACTACCTACTATCCTCCGAGACACTTTGTTCCAGAAGTCTACCACTCTATTGGTCAAAAAATATTTTCTTAAATCCAACCTGCACCCTTGCTTTTTAATTTTCAAGTGGTAACCTCTAGTCCGATTTCCTTTAGAGTAAGTGTATTTGTTGTGGCTCTAAACCATAGTGATGAGCTTTCACTGTTATCACAATATTCTATTTCATTTATTTTATCTTTCCATTTGTTGTATGCTAACTTGTCAGGTTCAGGTTAAATTTCCAAGGATGAGCTTTGGCTACAGCTCCTTGTAGTCGATTTTTCTTTTATTTGTATATAGTTGGGTTTCTTTAAAGATTAGGCAGTTGCAATTCATCTACAAATTTTCTCCATTTTCTTTAATTAACTTGAATCTAGTTTTCCATAGTTTATGTATCTCTTAGTATCTGATTTTCTTTTTTCAGTTCTGTCTTCAAATAGTAATATTTTTGCAATGAGGTCTTCAGTAGTATCATTACATACTGTAATATTATATTTTATTGTAATCATATATAGTTTTTCACATTTTACCAATTAGTGGCTTTGTGTTTCATCGTGCATTTTGCATAGTTTACATAAGGCACTTTCATTCGAAATGCATTTCTCCAATTAAGCAGTAGGGGGGGGTGTCTGACCAGTCTCTAAACAGTAATTTTGATGCAAAGTCATTGGTATAGATATTTTCCTGAATTATTGTGTTTTTATACAGTTTGTATATGGGATTAAATTCTTTGCTTATAAGTTCTCTCATCCACATGTCGCTGTCTATTTTTTTTAGATGTTCTTTGATATGTTCATTATTATTTTTCTTTAATTCATCAAAATTTAATTGGTAATGGCTCAGGTAATTTCTTAGTTTTTATCAATATTGCTTCATTTTTTTTTTTTTTGAGGTTGGCAATGCTTGCTATTAGCTCGTTATTTGAATTTAATAAGTGCTTTATATACAGTAGCTTTGTTTGTGCATCCCTTGTCATCATCAGTGAAGCTCCAATTTCTTCTTGTAGTGCACAATTTGGAGCATAAGATGAGGCATTTAATATTGACTTGTATACTTTGTTTTCTATCTTCTGCAGCTTGTCTATTTCTTGTTTGATGAATGTTATTATCTCTATTTCATATACGAGGGGCGGTCAATAAGTTTTGCAATTTGGATATAAGGAAAAGTGTTTTATTATTTTTCAATATAACTACCTTCGACTTCAATGCACTTGCGCCACTTGTCCCTGAGGCTTTGAATTCCTGACAACCAGAAATCTCCCGACTGCTGTTCAATCCACTCCTGGACGGTGAGCTGGAAATTTTCATCATTCCCAAACCGGCATCCACGCAGTGCAGCCTTGAGCTGGGGAATAAAAAGTAGTCGCTAGGGGCCAGATGAGCTCTTTAATAAAAAAAATATAGGGGGGGATGGTTGAGCTCCTCGAATCTGCACTCGCACAGGGTAGCTTGTGCAACTCTAGCATTGTGAACAGGGGCATTGTCGTGGAGGAGCAGGACACCGCGTGAAAACTTGCCACACCGCTTCTGATGGATGCACTTCTTCAACCCAGGCACATACTCCATCATCAACACTCCCTCAGAATCCCAGAAGATGGTGGCCATGATCTTCCCAGCTGAGGGTTGAGGGTCGGAGAGCCCCTGTGCTTCCAGGCCATGCTTTCGAGCTTGGTCTCGGGATCCCAGTGATGGACCCACGTTTCATCACCTGTCACTATGCGTGACTCAAATCCTGCCGGGTCTTTGTTGGACAGGAGCAGCAGCTCCTCCAAACTTTGACGACGTTGAAGTCATTTATGGGGCGTGAGGTTTCCTGAGGTTTCTAGGGACCCAATGAGCAGAGACCTTGGTCATGGCCAAATTGTCATGGATGATGTTGATAACACTTCCATGTGATATTCCAAGTTCTTGCTTGATTTCTTCAACCTTCACCCATTGATTTTCGAGGATCATCCTCTCCACACAGGCCACATTGTCCTCGTTGGTCATGTCTAATGGGTATCCTGGATGGGGGTCATCTTCAAGGGACTCACGACCATGGTGGAACTCCCTATTCCAGTGAGCAATGGTTGCATAGGAAGAGGCGGTGTATGTGTACACTGTAACCATGTTTTCATGGATCTCTTTTGCATTCTTGCCTTCCTTGGTAAAAAATTTGATCACTGCGTGGCTCACCCTTCTCCATTGTTGAAAAATTTGTGACTGACAATCTACGATCAGCTACTGCTTCTTAAATAGACGAGGCAGGAGCATGCAGCTGCAGGTCTTGACTTGACATAACTTGTCCTAACACCCCCACAAACAGCCATCCCCCTTCCTCTGTTTTGCCCTACTGATTCGCAAAACTTATTGACCGCCCCTCGTAGTATTGTTGGAACTACAAGACCCTTCCAGTATGCTTTACCAATTATCATTCTGTTACAACTTTTTTGGACTATGGAAGGTCATGTTTGCATGCTTTCTTGCTTTCTCTATTATTTTTTCTTTGTGTATCTTAAAGCAATTTCTCTTATTATTTATTGTTATTCCTAGATATTTAATATCCTCTACAACTTTCAGGTCTTCAATCATATCTGGTGAATTTTTCATGTTAAAAATTAATATATTACTTTTTTTACTATTGGTAGTATAGGTAGAAATAATCCATTGAATAGTTATAAATTAAATGGGAGAATTTTAGGGAGGACCGATTGTGAGAGGGACTTGGGTATTTTGGTAAGTTCAGACCTTCGTCCTAGAAAGCAATGCCTAAATGCAAAGAATAAAGCTAATAGGATATTGGGATTCATTAGGAGGAGTGTAAGCAATAAGAGCGCTGAAGTCATTCTAAAACTCTATCTGGCGCTAGTTAGGCCTCATCTAGACTATGCAGTACAATTTTGGTCACCATATTATAGGAAGGATATTGATTTGCTTGAGTCTGTGCAGAGAAGGATGACAAAGATGATTGGTGGGCTAAGGAACTTACCTTATGGTGAAAGGCTCAGAAAACTAAATCTACATACATTGGAAAAGAGAAGAGTCAGAGGGGAATTGATTGAAGTCTTCAAATGGGTAAAAGGATATAATAAAGGGGATCTGGGTAAGGTTCTTATACTTAGTGAACATGACAGGACACGTAGCAATGGGTTTAAGCTTGATAAGTATAGGTTTAGGAAGGAGATTGGGAGGAATTGGTTTACAAATCGTGTGGTAGATGAATGGAATAGGCTCACTAGACATGTGATAGAAGCCTCCTCTCTGGGTAGTTTTAAGAATAGATTAGGTAAATATATGGATGAAGCTGCTAGATGGGACTGACTTTTTTTTATGTACATATGTATATATTTTTCTAAGGAGTGGGGAGATTATATTTTGCGGTTGCATGAATGGACATAATCCTCTGGATGCATTTTATGTATATTATAGATTAGATCTGACGAACTCCTGTAAAGGGTGACAAGGTTGATGACTTTTCTCTGGTAAGAAATCTTTTGTGTGTTGACTGGAACAGGAGCTGCCAAGTGTAGGCCATGAATGGTCTTTTGCAGTCTCCTTCTTTTCTTATGTTCTTATCTCTAGTCCACATTCTTTAGCTACTTTCCTTATTTCATTTATTATCATTTTTGCATCTTCAATATTGTGAGTTATGGATACATCTTTCATTTATAAATAATTTGGTTGTATCCCCAGTATATATGTTTGCAAATGTTTTTATAATATTGGGGTCTATATTGTATTTAAATAGCATTTCTATAATTTTCTCGCTTTTAATAGAGTCAAACACCTTCTTGAAGTCAATTGCTATGACAATCAAGCTCTTTTTATTTTTGAAGCTAGTCTCAATATAGTGCTTCAAAATAAACAGGTTTGTCCATAGTTCTTCTACCCTTTGTAAATCCATTCTGTAGGGGATTATTTGCTTTAATGTTAATCATATGTTCTTCCATTTTTTTTCCTTAAGATATTCATAAATATCTTATAGGATTGATTCAAAATCACTATAGGTCTAAAGTCTTGAGCTGTGGGTGTGCTTATTTTAGGGATTAGTTTGTTTTTTTTAATTTTCCATCTTTCAGGTACTTCATGGTTTCTTATTATTTGATTAAAACAGTGTGTTAGAATATCTGTTCCTTTATTTGTTTTTAAGAGGATTTTATAGAATTCAGGCTTAGTGCTATCCAGACCTGCTGCTTTTTTAGACCAGATTTTTTAACGAATCCACAATTATTGATTTTCCAAATAATACTTTTAGGGGTTTTGTATGATATCCAGCCGAGCATGTCAGCATGGTCTTCTAAAGCAAAAGGAAGTTTGACTTCTTCAGGTTCTTCAATTACTATTTTTAACATGCTAACAAAATCTCTGATACTGAAGTGGTAGCATACAATCTTTTGTGTGTTGACTGGAACAGGAGCTGCCAAGTGTAGGCCATGAATGGTCTTTTGCAGTCTCCTTTTCGTATGTTTTTAAGTTTCACCATAAAGAGAGGCGATGGGAGAAGACCTCATTGCTCCAATGCTAATTCTAATTCCTGCATTAACAATAATATCTACTTTCCTTTTTACAGATTGGCAGGCAGAATCATAAACTTCACATCCATATTGTATCTTGCTGATATATGCCTTAAGAAATATAAGTAATGACTTTCGGTTAGCTCTGTATGATAATTTACTGAAAGATTTTAGTATATTCAGGCATTTTTGGCAATTTAATACAAGGTAATTTATATGAAATTTCCATGTCAAGTAAGGTGCATCAAAAAAGAGACCTATAAATTTATTTTCTTTAACATCTTTTATTCTTTGGTTATTTATTGATATAAATGGTGTTCTAAGTATTCTTTGATTTGTAAAATACATTAGTTTAGTTTTATTAATGTTAATTGTAGTTCCCCATGTGTCACAGAAATCTTTTATTTTATTAACAGCTCTTTGAAGATTTTCTTCAGCTTCCTGTAGTGTGTTCCCACTGGTGTATATTGCCTGATCATCTGCAAAACAGGATATATTGCAGTTTATTAATTGAGGCATGTCATTGTTGAAAATTGTGTATAGAATAGGTGACAATATTGAACTTGATGTTATTCCTCTAACAAAATTAAAACTGTCTGATAAGAATTCTCCAATGGAGATTTTAAATGAGCGTTTTTTAAGATAATTGACTAGAATAGTTAATAGTCTTCCTGTTACGCCAGATTTTGTGAGTTTGTACATTAGAGCCTGATGTGGGACCAGATCAAATGCTTTTTTGATATCAAGGAATAGCGCTATAACATGCTTTTTTTGTTTTACATTTATCCTAATAAAAATTTTTAATTTCACTAGTCGATCAATTGAACTGTGTTTCTTACAGAAACCACATTGAAAGGATTTTATTATATTATTTTTTTCAAGAAACCAATAGTCTATTGTAAATCATTTTTTTAAAGCATTTTCCCAAAATAGAGAGTAAGGAAATTAGTCTATATGATTCTGGATTTGCAGGATCATAATCAGGTTTTTTTATGGGTATCAATAATGTTTCTTTCCATGTGGTGGGAATTTACCTAGTGACCAGCAGCTATT
Source organism: Ceratothoa steindachneri (assembly GCA_963969495.1). Lineage (NCBI taxonomy): Eukaryota > Metazoa > Arthropoda > Malacostraca > Isopoda > Cymothoidae > Ceratothoa > Ceratothoa steindachneri. The sequence continues at coordinate 73,600,587 of OZ018336.1, read as the reverse complement.
AAATATTTTTAAGATTTTCTTTTTATATTCCGGTGGAAGATTTGTTAGGAATGCTTTATGTATTAAGTCAGATCCCATGGCTTTTCCTCCTTTTTCTGAGATGCTGATTAAGCTATCAATGTATTCTTCCCAAGTGAATTCCTTATTAAAATCTTCTGATAAGTCTTTTGTAGCATCACTGATCAGTTTATTTTGTTGTTCATTTAAAATAACTGGATCTCCATCTTTAAGAATATCTTCAAAATTCTGTCCAAAAATATTTGCCTTTTCTTTTTCACCTAGCACTGGATTACCATTTTGAATAAGAGAAAATGTTTGTTCTCTATAAGTGCCTCTGTACTTTTTAAAAAAGAACCAGATATCTTGAATTGGGGTTCTAAAGTTTATATTAGAAATAAATTTATATTAGAAATAAATTACACAGCATGCTAAATCAGATTAGGTGGGATATATAATTCCATGGAAAGAATACTTAAGGGATGTAGGATATTTTTAAAACTATATTAAACATGGTTCAGGAAAAGTGTATTCTGATGAAGTCTATTAGGAAGAAATGTAGGAAACCATTATGGTGGAATCAAGAAATAGCTAATAAAGTTTCAGAGAAAAAAAGGGCATACCAGAGATTACAAAGTGAGAGTAGTTTAGATAATTTAAACCATTATAGGTCAACCAGAAATGAACTAAATAAGATTATTAAGAAGACCAAAAGGACAGCAGAAATTAATTTAGCTAAAAATAATAATAAAGATCCTAAAAAATTCTTTAGCTATTATAGAATCAATAATAAATCTAACAGTGATAAAATAGGGCCTATTAAATATGAAGGGGTTTTGAAAGAATCTGATGAGGAAATAGTAGAGGTCCTTAATGATCATTTTGCTTCAGTATTCACAGAAGAGAAACCAGTTAGATTAATTGATGATAATTCTAGGTCAAGGGAAGTAATGATAAATTCTATTAATATAGACAGAGAAGTAATTAAAGGGTTTATAATGAGGTTAAATACTAGTAAGGCATCTGGCCCTGACAACATTCATTCTAGGATACTCAAAGAAGGTGTAGAAAGTATTGCAGTAGCTCTTGAGAAGATATTTATTAGATCACTAGAGTCTGGAGAAATATCAAATGATTGGAAATTGGCAAATGTAGTGCCAATTTTTAAAAAGGGAAGCAAAGAGGACCCAAATAACTTTAGACCAGTAAGCTTAAATTCGATAGTCTGTAAAATTCTTGAGAAGATGGTTAAGAAGGGAATTTCTGATCATCTACAGAGTAGCAGGTTAATTAATGATGCTCAGCATGGTTTTAGAAAAGGTAGATCGTGTTTAACTAATTTACTGGATTTTATGGATTATGTAACTAAAGAAATAGATAGGGGTGAGAAAGTTGATGTGATCTACTTAGATTTCAGCAAAGCTTTTGATAAGGTTCCACATAGAAGACTAGTTCATAAATTAAAGCTGCATGGGATATGTGGGAACGTTTTAAATTGGATAACTGAATGGCTGAAAAATAGGAAACAGAGAGTTGTACTGAATGGAGTGAGGTCAGAGTGGAGGAATGTTATTAGTGGCGTACCTCAGGGATCAGTTTTAGGCCCTTTATTATTTATAATCTATGTAAATGATCTTGGGCAAGGTGTAAATAGCAAAGTGTCAATTTTTGCTGATGACACTAAATTGGCAGCTGTAGTCAAAGAGGTTGAGGGTAGCTTTAAAGTGCAGGGTGACTTAAATAAGTTGTTAGCTTGGGCTCAGAAGTGGCAGATGACTTTTAACCTTAATAAATGCAAAGTTATTAACAAGGGGAGAGATAATAGGGAATTTAGCTATGAGATGGATGGGCATTGGCTTAATTCAGTTGAAGATGAGAAGGACTTAGGAGTAGTGTAGATAGGTCACTGAAATAAATAGGCCCATTAGAGATAAAATAGGCCCACTTAAGAGATAAAATAGGCCCACTTATAGATTCCAATGGAGAATTAGTGAGTGATAGGGACTCAATGGCTGGAATGCTAAATGACTTTTTTCTCTCAGTATTTACACAGGAGGATACTCTAAATATACCTGAGGTGTCAATGATCTTTCGGGGTAATGATGAAGAGAAATTAAAGGATATTTTGATCACAAAGGAGATAGTGACAAAGGAAATTGATAAAATCAAAAGTAGTAAAGCACCCGGTCCTGATGAGGTCTTTCCTAGAATTTTGAAAGAATGTAAGGATGTGTTAAGTGAGCCCCTAGCATGCATCTTTAGAAAATCATTGGAGAGTGGCATTGTGCCAGTGGCATGGAAGAAAGCCAATGTGATACCTATATTTAAGAAAGGGGATAAAACAAATATGTCTAATTACAGACCAGTAAGTTTGACATCAGTGGTAGGGAAAATGATGGAATCTATTATAGCAAGAAATATTAGAGATCACTTGGATAAGCATAAGTTGATAAAAGAATCACAGCATGGCTTTAGTAAGGGTAAATCCTGTCTGACTAATTTGCTTTCTTTTTATAGTAAGGTGTATGAATCAGCAGATAATGATGAAAACTATGATATTTTATACTTGGACTTTAGTAAGGCTTTTGATCGAGTGCCACACTTACGGCTTCTGAGCAAAGTTAAAGCACACGGGATCGATGGCAGTATATTTAGGTGGATTCAGTCATGGCTTGGTGACAGACAGCAAAGAGTTAGTATAGATGGAGTTAAATCTGAGTGGGGGTGTGTTAGCAGTGGAGTTCCGCAAGGATCTGTTTTGGGTCCCTTGCTATTCTTAATTTATATTAATGATCTTGACATAGGTATAAGTAGTGACCTGAGTAAATTTGCTGATGATACTAAGCTAGGTAGGGCCATTAGGGCTGATTCTGATGCTGTTGTAATGCAGGAGGAATTGACCATTCTGTCCAATTGGGCCGAGAAATGGCAAATGAAGTTTAACTTAGACAAATGTAGTGTACTTAGTATAGGTAGAAATAATCCATTGAATAGTTATAAATTAAATGGGAGAATTTTAGGGAGGACCGATTGTGAGAGGGACTTGGGTATTTTGGTAAGTTCAGACCTTCGTCCTAGAAAGCAATGCCTAAATGCTAAGAATAAAGCTAATAGGATATTGGGATTCATTAGGAGGAGTGTAAGCAATAAGAGTGCTGAAGTCATTCTAAAACTCTATCTGGCGCTAGTTAGGCCTCATCTAGACTATGCAGTACAATTTTGGTCACCATATTAGAGGAAGGATATTGATTTGCTTGAGTCTGTGCAGAGAAGGATGACAAAGATGATTGGTGGGCTAAGGAACTTACCTTATGGTGAAAGGCTCAGAAAACTAAATCTACACACATTGGAAAGGAGAAGAGTCAGAGGGGAATTGATTGAAGTCTTCAAATGGGTAAAAGGATATAATAAAGGGGATCTGGGTAAGGTTCTTATACTTAGTGAACATGACAGGACACGTAGCAATGGGTTTAAGCTTGATAAGTATAGGTTTAGGAAGGAGATTGGGAGGAATTGGTTTACAAATCGTGTGGTAGATGAATGGAATAGGCTCACTAGGCATGTGATAGAAGCCTCCTCTCTGGGTAGTTTTAAGAAAAGATTAGATAAATATATGGATGAAGCTGCTAGATGGGACTGACTTTTTTTTTATGTACATATGTATATATTTTTCTAAGGAGTGGGGAGATTATATTTTGCGGTTGCATGAATGGACATAATCCTCTGGATGCATTTTATGTATATGTAGATTAAATCTGACGAACTCCTGTAAAGGGTGACAATGTTGATGACTTTTCTCTGGTAAGAAATCTTTTGTGTGTTGACTGGAACAGGAGCTGCCAAGTGTAGGCCATGAATGGTCTTTTGCAGTCTCCTTCTTTTCTTATGTTCTTATGTTCTTAAAGCAGGGTATTGAGGCAAAAAATAGAGCAAATAGGGTGCTAGGTTACATTAAAAGAAATGTTAGCTACAAGAGTAAGGAGGTCATCCTTAAACTATACAACTCTTATGTCAGGCCACATTTAGAGTACTGTATACAGGCATGGTCACCACATTTTAGACATGATATAAACTTATTGGAGTCAGTACAAAGCAGGGCAACAAAAATAATACCATCCCTGAATATGAAGATAGACTGAGGGTATTAAATATGTTTTCATTTGAAAGAAGGTGTGTGAGGGGATATGTGAGAGCTTTTTTAAAATCTTTTCTGAGATGGATAAATTGGATTTCAGCGAGTTATTTGAGTTAGAAGGTAGTAATAGAACTAGAGGCCACCACTTAAAGATTAAAAAACAGAGGTGCAGACTGGATGTTAGAAAATATTTTTTCACTAACAGAGTGGTGGTTTATTGGAATAGTTTGCCACCTGAGACTGTAGACAGCCCAAACTTGAATGTTTTCAAGCGCAGATTGGATGATTATATGGGGATAGAGGGTTAATTTCTTACTTTTTGGTATGTGCATATGTTTCTTGACTCATTCCTGTGGATGCAGTTTCTTTTTATTGTATATTTTGGGGGACTTTGATTTTGTTTTTGACAGAGTCCTATGGAGGCTTTAAATTATATATTGTAGATGCATGGTTGGACATCCCTATGCATTGTTAAATTGTATATTGTAGATGCATGAACTGACAAAATCCTATGGATGCATTATGTGGGTGGGATTTGATGGATACGGATGACCTTTGATAGGCCCTTGTAGCTTTTGAAATCTGTGAAATTATGTTATGTTAATAATTACGGCGTTATATTTTTTGTATGAGTATATACTGGGGGGCTGCCCCCCCCCCCAATTGATTGAAACTCAGGATCATCGTAGGGTGGTCCCCCTGGAATGATATCTCCCCCATGAGCAGTCGCCTTGAATTTACTGGGTTTTTTCCCCTATAGTTTTTTACTGGCAGAAAAACCTAAATTAATGACAAACAATACTTACTTTTATAGGTTTCGTGATTAGTTTATGCGCCTCTAAATAATCTAAAAGTTTTTCGCAGCCATGCAAAATATACCTGAATTTGAATAACGAAGAAGTACAACTAGAGCACAAAAAAACAATAACAAAAGAGAAACAAATGTTAAGCGGGTTTTATTTATAACTACAACATTGCCAGTAAGAAGCTGTTATCGTTTACTGCGAAACAAAAATTATGAAAACAATAAAAGACATCAAGAAACCTTACCTAACAGAAAAAACTATAAACGAGGAGAGGCGCAGATATTTAGTAAATAATATAGACTAAAAGTTACAAATCCCCAAAACTACAAAAAAATATAACGCTTTAATTGGTCATATCTGAAGCTCCCATCTGACGTCATGAGATATATTGTAGCCGCAAATTGTAGGCTACTAATAACGCCACCTACCGTGCACCCCAAATTTGAACTATTACCATGCATTTTACTTAGCTTTTTTACTTATAGGTTCAGGTTCACTACAAATGGGTCTTTTATTTGATTTGATTAAGTTAGGATTATTAGTTTGATAAATATATAGATTAGCAACTCGGCCGAAAAAGTGTTTTTTGGGTAGATATTTTCATTCACCCCTACAGGAATATTCATGCGCAGAGTAATCTGACATAAGACCACACCCCCATTATAATTTGCAAAACAATTAAAGGCACTGACATGATTTGGTTAAATCATTCACCTCTGTAAACATTAGCACATTAGTCTATAAAGAATTAGGATTATATACTAATGTGCTAATGTTTACAGAGGTGAATGATTTAACCAAATCATGTCAGCGCCTTGATCCGACTTGTTTATAGACTAATGTGGAACTTACCTTATGGTGAAAGGCTCAGAAAACTAAATCTACATACATTGGAAAGGAGAAGAGTCAGAGGGGAATTGATTGAAGTCTTCAAATGGGTAAAAGGATATAATAAAGGGGATCTGGGTAAGGTTCTTATACTTAGTGAACATGACAGGACACGTAGCAATGGGTTTAAGCTTGATAAGTATAGGTTTAGGAAGGAGATTGGGAGGAATTGGTTTACAAATCGTGTGGTAGATGAATGGAATAGGCTCACTAGACATGTGATAGAAGCCTCCTCTCTGGGTAGTTTTAAGAATAGATTAGATAAATATATGAATGAAGCTGCTAGATGGGACTGACTTTTTTTATGTACATATGTATATATTTTTCTGCGGAGTGGGGAGATTATTTTGCGGTTGCATGAATGGACATAATCCTCTGGATGCATTTTATGTATATTGTAGATTAGATCTGACGAACTCCTGTAAACGGTGACAATGTTGATGACTTTTCTCTGGTAAGAAATCTTTTGTGTGTCGACTGGAACAGGAGCTGCCAAGTGTAGGCCATGAATGGTCTTTTGCAGTCTCCTTCTTTTCTTATGTTCTTATGAGGTGAATTATTTGCTAATTGTGAAGACGATGGCCGGATCCTAGGCCTAGTTTTGGGGGGGCTACTTTTCGTTGTTACTTTTTTAGAGATGAAATCGAAGAATTTTATGGCAATTTTCATTTTTATACTGGGGGGGCTGTGCCCCCCAGACCAGACCCCCCAAAGGATTAAAACTCAGGGTCATCGCAGTGTTATCCCCGCGGCGAGCCATACCCAACAACGAGCCGACGCTCAAAATAATCGCATCCAGCCATCGTCTACACAATTACCAATTATTTAACCAAATCATGTCAGCGTCTTTAATCATTTTGCGAATTATAATGGGGATGGGATCTGACATCAGATGACTCAAGCGCGCATGAATATTCCGGTAGGAATGAATGTAAATATTTACCAAAAAAAAACTTTTTCGGCTGAGTCACTAATCTATATATTTACCAAACTAATAATCCAAACTTATCAAAATTAGCCGAAAGTGTTTTTTGATAATTGTTTATAGACTAATGTGCTAACGTTTACAGAGGTGAATGATTTAACCAAATCATGTCAGCGCCTTTAATCATTTTTGAAGGAGTCGGTAGAGGGCATATTTGAATTAGTAAGAAAATTTGGATTGCTTGTCTTATCATAAACAAGTGGATTGGGGTTATTACTCAAGGTTTGATAGTGAATTGATTTGCCATTTGCTGTATTATTATTGATTGTTCTATCTTGTAGGTTAGTTTTTAAGATATGAGCATAGCTAGCTTGGTTAACTTCTTAGGGGTTTGGAATAATTGCAGCAGTTTCCTTGGAAATAGAGGAGGGATAGGAGTTTAAGTTATAAGTTTTATTATCGTTTTCTTTTATTCATGTTTTAGCGCTTTCATATCTGGTTTAACCTTTTTGCTACAATTTCAACTTTCTTAGCTTCCTTGTATACTTTGTCCCCTTTAAAGGTTGATACATGATTTAAGTTTGGTGAGAAAGTGACTTTTGTTTACTTCGGGGCCATCTTGATTAGCAGGTTTTAAACTTGCGCGCACAAATTGGGGTCAAATTCTTGTTGTTTGTAAGTTTTTGTTTCTATTATTGTTCTTGTTTAAGTATGGCTGACTGTTTGGATGTAGAGAGTATGCCTTTTGAAAGTAGTGTGTATGTAGTGTGCGATGTCTGTGGTGTAGAGAGGAGAGTGAATGTGTCTGAGTGCCGTGTATGTGCTTTGACTGAGGAGGTGAGTCGATTACGTGCGGAATGCTTGAGACTGAATGATTTAGTGTCTGAAGTGAGAAGAGATGCAAGTGTACGTTTGAAGAGTCAGATTGGGACCAGGAGGGAGGAAGTTAGGCCTAGAACAGGGGCTGGAGAGAAAGCAGTAAGTGAAGTAAGTGATGATGAGTGGTGGGTGAAAGTGAACAGAATAGATAAGTTAGGACAGGTTAGGTGTGTGAATGAGAGGGACATGAAACCTGTTAGGCTAACTAACAGATTTGATGCCCTGAGAGAGGAAGAATTTGAAAGAGATTTGTCTGGTGTGGCCGTGCCTGAAAGTAGAATAGGAGGTTGAGCGAGTGAGAGCAGGAGGGAGGGTAATACTAGGCCTAGAGAGAATAGGAGAATGACTGAGGTGATTGTGATGGGTGACTCTCAGATTAGGTATTTAGATAGGAAGTTGAATGAAAGTAAATGGAAGGGAGTGAGAGTTTGTCTGCCGGGTGCTGGTGTAAATGATGTGTGTGAGAGGTATGATAGGTTGGTGTCTGGGTGTGAGAGGGAAGCAGTTGTGATTACACATGTCGGAGTAAACGATGTAAAGAAGGTGGGTACTTGTGAGTTACGACAGCGGTATAAAAGGCTGATTGAAAGGATGTGTGAAAGTAGAGTAAAAGGCGTTGTTTCAGGTGTGCTTCCCAGAATGGATGTGGGGATGGAATGGTTGTCTCGTGCAATGGGGTTGAATGAATATGTGAAAGGTTTGTGCGAGGAGTCAGGATTGGTATTTGTAGATGTTTGGAGTGGGTTTTATGGGAATAAGGGTTTGTATGCGATGGATGGACTCCATCTGAGCCGAGATGGGGTTGAGGTTTTGTGGCGGGAATTAGATAGTGTTATTAGGTCTTTAGAGGCGGGAAACTAGGTTTTGATAGTGGTCAGGGAAATTTAATGGCTCAAAGTGAGGCAGGGAAAGGAAGCAAACACAGATTTGTAGAAGGTAGGCAGGCTAATGGAAGTGCTTTAGGGTTAAACTACTTGAGTAGTGATAGTGGTCAGGGAAATACAAGAGTACAGGGTCGGGGAAAGAGAGAAAGGAGATGCAGAGGAGATAGGCCCTCAGGTGCTTCAGAGATAGGTGGGCTGAGTTGTCTTTACACAAATGCTCGTAGTCTTAGAAATAAGAAGGATGAATTATTTAGTTATATCATTCATGAAGATATAGATATAATATGTATAGTTGAATCATGGGTTAATGAAAATATATTTAATGATAATGTCAGTGAATTTGAACTAGAGGGTTATACTATGTACATTAGTCAAAGGAGAGATAGGACTGGTGGTGGGTTGATTATTTATATCAGAAATAGCATTTCTTCAAATCTAAATAACTCTATAAAGCAAGGAGAAGGTGAATCATTATGGATAGATATTAAGGTTGGTAAAAATAGGAAAATACACTTGGGAGCTTTTTATAGACCACCAGGACAGACTGATTGTATCGATGAGTTAATGATTAGGGAAATAAGTAAAGGATGCAAAGAAGATACAGTTATTCTTGGTGACTTTAATTTAACTTCTGTAGACTGGGAAAATATGATAGGAAGAGATAGAGCAAGTTGTAAGTTTATGGAGTGTTTTGAGGATAACTTTTTGATCCAATTTGTTAATAAGCCAACAAGGGGTGCCAATATATTAGATCTAATTCTTTCAAATGATGATCACTTAGTTCAAGGATTGAGTGTAGGGGAATCATTGGGAAACAGTGATCATCAGATGGTTCGGTTTAATTTGCAAATAGTTAAGGGTAGAACAACGACAAACTCCACGAAAATTCCAAATTTTTATAGGGGAGATTACGATAAATTACGCAGCATGCTAAATCAGATTAGGTGGGATATAGAATTCCATGGAAAGAATACTTATGAGATGTGGGATATTTTTAAGACTATATTAAACATGGTTCAGGAACAGTGTATTCCGATGAAGTCTATTAGGAAGAAATGTAGGAAACCAATATGGTGGAACCAAGAAATAGCTAATAAAGTTTCAGAGAAAAAAAGGGCATACCAGAGATTACAAAGTGAGAGTAGTTTAGATAATTTAAACCATTATAGGTCAACCAGAAATGAACTAAATAAGATTATTAAGAAGACCAAAAGGACAGCAGAAATTAATTTAGCTAAAAATAATAATAAAGATCCTAAAAAATTCTTTAGCTATTATAGATTCAATAATCAATCTAACAGTGATAAAATAGGGCCTATTAAATATGAAGGGGTTTTGAAAGAATCTGATGAGGAAATAGTAGAGGTCCTTAATGATCATTTTGCTTCAGTATTCACAGAAGAGAAACCAGTTAGATTAATTGATGATAATTCTAGGTCAAGGGAAGTAGTGATAAATTCTATTAATATAGACAGAGAAGAAATTAAAGGGCTTATAATTCAGTTAAATACTAGTAAGGCATCTGGCCCTGACAACATTCATTCTAGGATACTCAAAGAAGGTGTAGAAAGTATTGCAGTAGCTCTCGAGAAGATATTTATTAGATCACTAGAGTCTGGAGAAATACCAAATGATTGGAAATTGGCAAATGTAGTGCCAATTTTTAAAAAGGGAAGCAAAGAGGACCCAAATAACTTTAGACCAGTAAGCTTAACTTCTATAGTCTGTAAAATTCTTGAGAAGATGGTTAAGAAGGGAATTTCTGATCATCTAGAGAGTAGCAGGTTAATTAATGATGCTCAGCATGGTTTTAGAAAAGATAGATTGTGTTTAACTAATTTACTGGATTTTATGGATTATGTAACTAAAGAATTAGATAGGGGTGAGAAAGTTGATGTGATCTACTTAGATTTCAGCAAAGCTTTTGATAAGGTTCCACATAGAAGACTAGTTCATAAATTAAAGCTGCATGGGATATGTGGGAACGTTTTAAATTGGATAACTGAATGGCTGAAAAATAGGAAACAGAGAGTTGTACTGAATGGAGTGAGGTCAGAGTGGAGGAATGTTATTAGTGGCGTACCTCAGGGATCAGTTTTAGGCCCTTTATTATTTATAATCTATGTAAATGATCTTGGGCAAGGTGTAAATAGCAAAGTGTCAATTTTTGCTGATGACACTAAATTGGCAGCTGTAGTCAAAGAGGTTGAGGGTAGCTTTAAAGTGCAGGGTGACTTAGATAAGCTGTTAGCTTGGGCTCAGAAGTGGCAGATGACTTTTAACCTTAATAAATGCAAAGTTATTAACATGGGGAGAGATAATAGGGAATTTAGCTATGAGATGGATGGATATTGGCTTAATTCAGTTGAAGATGAGAAAGACTTAGGAGTGGTAGTAGATAGGTCACTGAAATTTTCAAAGCAGTGTATTGAGGCAAAAAATAGAGCAAATAGGGTGCTAGGTTACATTAAAAGAAATGTTAGCTACAAGAGTAAGGAGGTCATCCTTAAACTATACAACTCTTATGTCAGGCCACATTTAGAGTACTGTATACAGGCATGGTCACCACATTTTAGACATGATATAAACTTATTAGAGTCAGTACAAAGGAGGGCAACAAAAATAATACCATCCCTGAAGCACCTTGAATATGAAGATAGACTGAGGGTATTAAATATGTTTTCATTTGAAAGAAGGTGTGTGAGGGGAGATATGATTGAGCTTTTTAAAATCTTTTCTGGGATGGATAAATTAGATTTCAGCAAGTTATTTGAGTTAGAAGGTAGTAATAGAACTAGAGGCCACCACTTAAAGATTAAAAAACAGAGGTGCAGACTGGATGTTAGAAAATATTTTTTCACTAACAGAGTGGTAGATTATTGGAATAGTTTGCCACCTGAGACTGTAGACAGCCCAAACTTGAATGTTTTCAAGCGCAGATTGGATGATTATATGGGGATGGAGGGTTAATTTCTTACTTTTTGGTATGTGGATATGTTTCTTGACTCATTCCTGTGGATGCAGTTTCTTTTTATTGTATATTTTGGGGGATTTTGATTTTGTTTTTGACAGACTCCTATGGAGGCTTTAAATTATATATTGTAGATGCATGGTTGGACATTCCTGTGGATTGTTGGATTGTGTATTGTGGCTGCATGATCTGACAAAATCCTATGGATGCATTATATGGGTGGGATTTGATGGATACGGATGACCTTTGATAGGCCCTTGTGGCTTTTGTCATCCGTTAAATTATGTTATGTTATGTTATGTTGCAATTTGCGCATTTTAAAGTTTCCCTTGGGCAGTCTTTAGCAGAGTGATCATTGCTACATATTAGACATTTTGCTCTTGATCGGCAGGAATTAAATGTGTCCATATTTTTGAGATCTGAAACATTGTATCGGTAGTGAAATACAATCGTTTACATGGAAATGTGTATACAGTATTATCCGGAACTAATCAAAGACAACACTATTTATTGACAAGCCAAAAATGTCGAAAACATTCAGATGTTCTTCGATTTCCGAGACGCTTAAAACGATAAATTTACCTATTACTTTTTCTTTATCTTCCTGAGCATTTAGCCAAGTTCAGATTCAGATTGTGGATCTATCCTTTGTATCAGTGCTCTTCAAAACCTAACAGAATTTTCCCCCTTTAAGAAATACAAACACATATTCGAGATTGTATACAAATTTTCATGATCAAATTCTATATATAAAAATAATCAATTGGCATCGCAAACGCAATTTCAGTTCCGAAACGGAAAGTCCGCAAATATATTGTAGTGTAAGAATCATATTGTGGAATGTGCAATCGGCCATGTTCTCGGCGAGCTCTCTATTCAGTGACGTTTTTTCATTTTGGATTTTTCGGTGTAATATATTTAAGTTTAATAAGATAGTTAACTTTGAGCATAAGACATAATACTAAAGGAAGTTTTAATTAAATTTTGGAAAAGTTTTTCAGTATGGCTGTTGCTTTGGATGAAGTGAGTATGCCTTTTGATGTAGGCAGTGTGTATGTAGTTTGTAATTTTTGTGGTGTTGAAAGAAGAGCAAGTATATCTGAATGCCGTGATATTTTTATGATAAGTGCAAATGAAGCTTTGGCAGAGAAGGTGAGTCGGTTGCCTGATAAGTGCAAGACATTAAGTGAGTTGGTGAATGAAGTGAGAAGGGATTGGAGTGTACGCATGAAGAATGTGGCTGGGACAGGAGGGTGAAAGATAGGCCTAGAATAGGGATTGGAAAGAAAGAATTGACTGATGTGAGAGAAGAGGAATGGTGGGTGAATATGGATAGAATAGATAGGTTGGGACAAGTTAGATCTGTGAGTAAGATGGAGATGAAACCTGTTAGGTTGAGTAAGACATTCGATGCCCTGAGAGAGAAAGAGTTTGAAGGTGATTCGTCTGACGTGGTTGTGGCAGAAAGTGAATAAGTGGTAGTTTGAATAGGAACAAAAGGGAATGTAACGCTTGGCCTTTTGGGGACTAGGATAACGACTGAGGTTCTTGCAATGGGTGACTTTCAGATTAGATATTTAGGTAGAAAGTTGAGTGCAAGCAAATGGAAGGGAGGAGTGAGAATTTGTTTGCCGGGTGCTGGTGCAAATGATGTGTCTGAGAGGTATGATAATATGGTTGCTGGGTGTGAGAGGGATGCAGTTGTGATTACGTATGTGGGAGTAAATGATGTAAAGAAGGTGGGTTCATGTGAGTTACGACAGAGGTACAAAAGGTTAGTTGAAAGGATTAGTGAAAGTAGAGTGAAGGGCGTTGTTTCAGGTGTGCTTCTGAGAGTGGATGTGGGGATGGAATGAGTGCCTCATGCAATTAGACTGAATGAGTATGTGAAAGGCATGTGTGGGGAGTCGGGATTAGTGTTTGTAGATGTTTGGAATAGGTTTTATGGGAATAAGGCGTTGTGTGCATTGGATAGACTCCATCTAAGCCGGGCTGGAGTTGACGTGTTGTGGCAGGGGTTACATGGTGTCGTTGGGTCTTTGCAGGCGGGAAACTAGTTACTGATAATGGTCAGGGAGAGATAAGAGTACAGGGTGGGGCAGGGGTTATTTAGTTATATTATTGATGAAGATATCGATATAATATGTATAATAGAATCATGTGTTAATGAAAAAAAACTTAATGACAACGTGAGTGAATTTGAACTACAGGGTTATGATATGTACATTAGTCAAAGGAGAGACAGGACTGGTGGTGGGTTGATTATTTATATCACAAATAGCATTTCTTCAATTCCAAATAATTCTATAGAGCAAGAAGAAATTACTCCCCTATTCTAAACTGATCCTATTGTAATTTAGACTCAGCGGAGTCTATTGACTCTGAGCTCACTGAGGCGGAGTCTCAGTCACCCTGCTCATTCCTTAGGCAAGTGGGTGAAGTACAAGAAAATGCTGGGCGACAGCTACATCTCCCAGTGCTTGTCCTACCTCCCCAAGATCACTGAGGTGAAGGTGAAGAGCGCACCAAGGCCAACCTGAAGAGCCACTTCAACAGGACTCGTCCGGAGAAGGCAAAACAAGTTGATGAGACTTTCAAGGCCAACGTTGGGCCTAGCGGCCACCGCAGGAACCGGTCAGTCAGACGACGGCGGATCAACCAGCAAGAAGCAGCGGCAGATGTCCATCGCCGAGACTTTTGACATCATGGCCCAGGACAGCGACGTCCTGCAGTCCACCGTCGACAAGACAATTGTCAAGTTTGTGGTTGACAAAATGCAGCCACTGTAGATTGTTGACAGTCAGAGCTACAGGTACATGGTTCACACCTTCAACCCTAAGAAAGAGGTACCCAAGATGAGGACGCTGGAGAGGATAATCCTCAAAACCTATGAGGAGATGAAGGGGAGCCTAACCAGGTACGAAAGTAAGAAATGCTATTCAAATATTCTTACTATTGTATTATAAAATATCGCTAAATATAGTCAATAATCAATATTGAATTATAATTTTGGATTAATCGAGTAATCGGTTATCACCTTATCGGGCGATAAATTAATCGCCAGTTATCGGTTATCGCTGATAAGGTTATCGTTATCGATTTATCGGTTATCGTGATACATTTTTTCGTTATCGCGCCCACCACTGCTATTATATATAAGGGGTTTTGAAAGAATCTGATGAGGAAATAGTAGAGGTTCTTAATGATCATTTTTCTTCAGTATTTACACATGAAAATCGAGATAGATTAATTGATGATAATTCTAGGTCAAGGGAAGTAGTGTTGAATACCGTTAATGTGAGCAGGGAAATAATTAAAGGACTTATATTGGAGCTAAATACTAGTAAGTCATCTGGCCCAGACAACATTTATTCTAGGTTACACAAAGAAGGTGTAGATAATATTGCAGTAGCTCTTGAGAAGATATATACTAAATCACTGGAGTTTGGAGAAATACCTAATGATTGGAAATTAGTGAATGTAGTGCCAATTTTTTTTTTTTAAAAAGTAGTAAAGATGACATAAATAACTTTAGGCCGGTAAGCTTAACTTCTATCGTTTGAAAAAAATCTTGAGAAGATAGATAAAAAGGGGGTTTCTGACCATCTAGAGTGTGGTAGGTTAATAAATGATGCTCAGCATGGGTGTAGAAAATGTAGATCGTGTTTAACAAATTTACTGGATTTTATGAATTATGTTACTAAACAATTAGATAAAGGAGAGAATGTTGATGTAACTTACTTTGATTTTAGCAAAGCTTTTGATAAGGTTCCACATAGGAGACTAGTTCACAAATTAAAAATGCATGAGATATGTGGTAAAGTTTTGAATTGGATAACTGAATGGCTGAAAGATAGGAAACAGAGAGTTGTGCTGAATGGGGTGAGGGCACAGTGGAGGAATTATAGTGTATGGTTATCAATGTGATTTATCTTTGGTTAATAAATAAGCCTAGATAGTGTTTCGAAAACCATACCCATAAATTTTGTTTGGCCGAAGATGTTTGCCGTAAGCTTTAGGCCTAAAGGCGACAGCGAAAAAAATTTTGGAATAATGACTTGGACTTTAAGAAAGACAATTACACAAATATAAATATACTCATAAAATCAACGAATGTACAATGAGATAAGTAGGTTAGGTAAATATGGTGAATAATATGGTGGAACAATAAGGTGAATAATATAGAGTATCTTTGAGTAAATAATATTGAGTAATTATGAGTAAATAATATTGAGTAACTATGAGTCAATATAGTAAATAATTTAGAGTATCTTTGATGTAGAGTAAATAATGTAGTATTTTAAAGTATCTATAATGGACTTAATTGGGGCTGCAATGAGAATTAAATATAATTAAGACTTACTCTCCTATGGTCGTCTGCAAAGAATGTGAAAGTGGAATTAACTCAGTATGATCTGTTTGGAGGTAAATGAATAATTGTAGAAGGAATGGTTAACGACCTTTATACGAAGAAAGCTGCGAGTCGAACGTACAGGATTGCGTGCTCTTTTGATCAGGCTGGGAACGTGTTTTTGTTTGTTTGTGTGTGAAATTTAAGAGATGTTGTTTGGAACAGTATACGTTAATTGAATTGGCAATTCAAATAAATGATTTGATTTACAAAAGTTGAAGTAAATTAATTGAAAGATTAAATTGACAAATTTAAAGTAAAATATATGAATGATTATATTAACAAGGCTAAAGGATTGCAGGAGTTATTTAAATGACAAAATAATTTAATTTTATACATAATAAATGATATATATATATATATATATATATATATATATATATATATATATATATATATATATATATATATATATATATATATATATATAAGTTTTCCAGGAAGTAGGAAGTTTTTATTATAGGAATGCACAGAGTCATTGCTCTAGAATGTTATCAGTGGCATAACTCACGGATCCGTTCTAGGCCCTTTATTATTCATAGTTTATACAAATGATCTTGGGAAGACTGTAAATAGGAAAGTGTCATTTTTTGCTAGTGACACTAAATTGTCAGCTGTAATCAAAGAAGTTGAGGGTAGCTTTAAAGTGCAGAGTGACTGAAATAAGCTATTGGCTTGGTCTTAGAAGTGGCAGATGACTTTTAAACTTAGAAAATGCAAAGTTGTTAACATGAGAAGGGATAATAGGAAATTTAGTTATGAAATGGATGGGCATTGGCTGCATTCAGTTGAGAATGAGAAGGACTTAGGCGTAGTAGTAGATAGGTCACTGAAGTTTCCAATGCAGTGTATTGAGGCAAGAAATAGAGCAAATGGGGTGCTAGGATTCATTAAGAGGAATGTTAGCTACAAGAGTAGAGGTTATCCTTAAACTCTACAACTCGTGCTTTAGTCTACATTTAGAGAATTGTATACAATCATGGTCACCACATTTTAAACATGACATCAACCTGCTAGAGTCAGTATAAAGGAGGGCAACATAAATAATACTTTCCCTGAAGCACTTTGAATATGAGGATAGACTGAGGGTACTAAATATGTTCTCATTTGAGAGAAGATTTGTGAGTGGAGATATGATTGAGCATTTTAAAATCTGTTCTGTGATTAATAAGTTGGATTTTAGCAAGTTATTCGAGTTGGAAGGTAGTAATAGGATTAGGGGTCACTGCTTAAAATTTAAAAAAACAGAGGTGCAGGTTGTAAGTTAGAGAATATTTTTTCACCTATAGAGTGGTAGATTACTGGAATAGTTTGCAATCTGAGACGGTAGACAGTCCAAACTTGAATGTGTTCAAACGCAGATTAGATGATTATATGGGGAGGGAGGGTTAACTTTAGGGGGTATTCTGTACTCACTCCTGTAGATGCAGTTTTTTTTATTATTGTATATTATAATTGATTTTGATGAGTCTTGATGATGGTGCCTTTGGTTTTTGACACATCCCTGAACAAAGGGTTCAAATTGTTTATTGGTGATGCAGGATCTGATGCACTCCCATTATGCATTTTGCAGGTGGGCTTTGACAGATGCGGATGACCCTTGATAGGCCCTTGTGGCTTTTGTCATCCGTGAAGTTGTATGCGTGTGTTAAAAAGTACTATAGGGGACAAGAAGTTTCTCTCTCTGGTAGTTGTCTAGTCAGGGTCATTGGGCGATCGTGGCTTCCTCAAGGTGAAAGGAAATTTTTAGCTCGATTCAACGTTCTCCTTTTCGGAGGGAGCCTAGACTGTGTTACAAATAAGTACAAAAGTGCTAACTCTACTGCGTCCCTAGGACTTGGAATTGAACATATAAGGTGAGGAATATAGTAGTAGGGGATTTGAGTAGGAGAAATAGTGCGGAAGTTTTGGGAAAAATGGTAGGAAAACGGAAATGAAAAGTGATCGGCCCTCTCTGGCTTTCTTTGCGTTTTGGTATATTTTTGTTTTGTTTTATTTGTGCATATATATATATATATATATATATATATATATATATATATATATATATATATATATATATATATATATATATATATATAAAGGCATTCAAGTCTTTGTAGCAGAGTGTTTTTCGATCCCTGCTCCTTTTGGTGAAGAGATTATTGTTTGTTTTTTTTTGTTGTTTTTTTAAATATTTTGGGCGTGTTAATCGCGGTAAAATTTTGGGGAAATTAGCACTAGACGAATTAAGTGAAAGGGGATTGTGTTTGGCTTTGTGTTAGTTGCTATTGTAAAAATCTAAGTGAACATTAGGTCTACGCCATTGCTAATGAGTAGTCTGCTGCTTTTAAAAAGTTTTGAATGTCCTATGTCATTAAATTTAATGTGCCCGAGTACAAACTCGGGAGGGAGGCGCCGGTGTACGTTGTCCTAGATCTTGCTTCCTCTTTGGTGAAGCTCCACGTTTATAGGGTTTAACCTCAGTTTCCTTTGTGGAAAGAGAAGAAGAGAGAAAAGAGAAACGGAAAAGAGAAAACAAAGGAAGACTACCGACCTATCAGTCTGACTTCGATAGTCTGTAAACTCATGGAAAGCATGATGGTGGACAAAATGACGTCGTATTTAGAGTCAAACCTGCTACTGAGTAGTTCCCAGCACGGCTTCCGAAGGCAACGGTCATGCCTGACGAACCTTGTGGAATTCTTCCACTTCGTCTTCAGTGAGCACGATCGGGATATGGCGGTGGATGTGGTATACTTAGACTTTCAGAAAGCCTTTGATAAGGTACCACACCGCCGCCTTCTCCGGAAAGTGCGAGCGCTGGGCGTGGACGGGAAAGTATCCAGCTGGATCGAGAACTGGCTAAGTAGCAGACGGCAACGAGTGGTGGTGAATGGACAGGCTTCTGAGTGGGTGCCCGTTACTAGCGGGGTGCCTCAAGGTTCTGTCCTGGCACCACTACTATTCATCATCTACGTCAACCACATGGACGGTGACATGGTTGCCAAGATTTCCAAATTTGCCGACGATACCAAGCTTGGTATGAACGTTGCAAAGGATGGAAATACTGCCCGCCTGCAGGAAGATCTTGGGAAGATTGGGGAGTGGTCGGACACGTGGCAAATGCCTTTTAACGTAGGGAAATGCAAATTAATGCATATCAGCCACAGAAACCCCCAATCTCATTATATCCTTAAGGGCACTGCTCTTGAATCGAGTGACACTGAGAAGGACTTGGGTGTTACTATCACTAGCGACCTCAAGTTCTCGAAACAGTGCATCGAGGCAGAGAAGAAGGCCCAAAGGATGCTAGGCTACATAAAGCGCCAGTTTGGATACCGTAACAAGGAGATAGTACTTTGTCTGTACAACTCCCTCGTTCGGCCGCATCTGGAGTATGCCGTACAATTTTGGAGTCCTTCGCTTCGAAAGGACATCGCAAGGTTGGAACGCGTACAAACTAGGGCAACCAAACTGATTCCCTCATCCTGACATAAAAGTTAGGAGGATAGACTAAGGGAATTAGATCTGTTCTCGCTGGAAACCCGTAGACTGCGTGGTCAGCTCATCAAAGTTTTCAAAATACTTCGAGGGTTCGACAATGTTGACTACCGGGATATTTTCACACTGAGTGAGAACAGAACGCGCAATCACGGCTTCAAACTTGAACTGAAGCGTTCCAACCACAATCTGTGTGGAAATTTTTTCACCTACAGTATCTGTGGTAAGTGGAACGAACTTCCAGTGGAAGTTGTCATCAGTGAATCTGTTGACCAGTTCAAGTCAAGACTAGACAAAGTCTTGAAAAGTGGCCGTTTAGGGACGCTAAGCAATTTAGCAGCCATGTGCCCCCTCGATTGCTATTCCAAAGGTACCTTTTTTGAATGGACCGTGAGGTCTCCTAGGGTACTCTCTTTCCTTGTAACTCCTTGTAAACATGGAGCTCACTCTTTCTTCTCCACTCTCTCCTTCGGGTTTTCGTTATAATATAGACAGCCTTATTTTGGATCCTTTGCATTTTAAGGACTTGGGTCTCTGGACTCGCGTTTATATAGACCGGTGGATACAGGAGTTTGGATCAAATGCGAGCATTATAGATCTTTAGTTTGTTGGAGGTACTCAGGTTTAGGAATTTGTAGAATTCCCCCCAAGTCCCATCGTGCATTCACACCCATATCTACGAGTCGTAACCTGGAGTCCCAGAACCGTGCCCTCTGTGCCGTATGGGATGCGTGCATCCCACACACGGATGTCTGCGAGGGTACGTCAGAGTAGTGGAATTATACAGAACTTTAGTCATTGCTAGATATTTTCCATCTTCTCTCGAAGGGGTTGATGTTTTCGAATTCTACCGCCGTACTCTGTGCTATATAATTCACATTCCGATAAGGTGTCGTACAGATTATCGTAATATCGTCCGCAAATTGGACTTATAACGAGCCTTCAGTCAGAGGTTGGGGAAGGTCGATGGTGTATATGTTACAAAGCAATGGACTTATACACCCGCTTTGTCGTAACCCCGTCTCGAGTTCGAACTCGGGGCCATTAAATCCTTTAATGTTCACAAACGCTCTCCTCTCCATTACGCAATCGCATATAATTCTTTCAAGTATGGGATCGAGGCCCAGGTGTAAGATTTTTTATTGCAGGCCTCTTCTCTATATTTTGTCAAGTGCCTTTTTGACGTCGCGGAGTACTAGATTTGCATGACGTCTTTCTGCTTATACTTTTGCTAATTTCTCGGTGATCGCGGCTAGCGCCGTGTCCGTTCCTTGTTTCCTTTGGAAGTCATGCTGTTGGTTATTGTGCAAATTAATTTCTTCGAGAAACGTATTCACCCTGTGGCCAAAATTTCTCCAAGACTTTCCCTACAAATTCTAAGAGAGTTATACGTATGAAGTTAGTTGAGCTGTCCGGTGGCTTGCCGGCTTTGGGAATGAATATAATTACTTCCAGTGGTCAAGGAAGTAACCCACGTTCAGGCACGCATTCATGATATTCATGAGCCCCAGAAGGGTTTTAGGCGTGGATCGAATAAAATTCCCCCGTGTCAATCCTCTACGCCCTGGTGCTCGTTGACGAAAGGATTTTAAAGTTTCCGAGAGTTCTTCGTCAGTACTTCTACCACCGACTCCCTCCATATCCCTTTCCTGTGAAACATAATAGTGAGGATGAGTTCTGTGTATCTGGTCGTTCAGATCATTTATTATTCCGTCTTCGAAGTTTAAATCAAAGTTATCATTCTCTTCCGGGGATATCTTAAATATAGATGCCAAGAAGAGTCTGAATTCTTCTTCGATTTCTTCCGCGTCGGTAATTTCTGTATTGTCACGTGTAACTATTATGACCTTTTGTATATGTTTGCCTCTTAGCCTTTTTACTGTATGCCAGAATGTACGTGAGTCATTTTCTATATTCAGCCCGTCTATCAAATTGTCCCAAAGTACATTCTGTTGGTCCCTAATAAGAGTCATTAATTCGTCGCGTTTCTGTCGTGTTAGTCTGTGCGTAGTGATTTTGGGGCCAGTGAGGTTTACTTCATTGATCCGTACTCCGTATTGCCTTGCGAGGGATTTCATTCTAGGGGTCCAAGAAGGGGCAGGAAGAGTTTTATATTTAACTCGGGGAATGGCTTCCTTATCGGATTTTAATAAATATTCAGTAATTTATCTAACTCATTGTCAATCTTTTCTAAAGTGGAATTAATTAAGAGGTCAGGGTTGTAATTTTCGAGGAGTTTTTTATAAGTATCCCAGTTAGCGCGGGCGTAGCTCTTGCGTTCTGGAGTGGGGACCTGAATGGGGGAGGTTGAGATTTGAATAAAGATAGCATGGTGGTCGCTGGGGATAGTAAGGCCCGGCTCAATGAAGTAGTTGTAGGGAAGCACAGTGCTAGTGAGCAAAATGATGGTCTATATATAGTTATCCTATATAAACTTAAGCGATACGAAATTTAGCCAATCCAGATTAAGCTGATTTTAATAAGTTTTATGTTTAATTTATTCTCTCACACATAGTGTCAACAAAATGACCAATCAGCTTTTGAGACAAATTTTACGTTTTAAGCATAAGCACTACAAAAATGGCCAATCAGCGTTAAGATAGATTCAAAGAAACCATTTACGTTCATTTTTCAATCACTTTACACCCGGAATTCTTGGACGAAATACACCTTACGTCTTAGAACGAAATACATTTGCTATTTACATCTCGCTACCCGGTAAAAGAGGTGACGGTTTAGAGGTGAGAAGAAAAAACACCTACGCTCAGTAAAGAACTGTGAGGACCACTTTAATGTGAGCATATTATAGAACTTTATAAGACTTCAAAAGGCTCATCTTTGTTGTGCTTTTGAGTCAAATGCGATTCTATAACGTGGTTCTAGCACCACAGTACCTCAAAAATTAGCACTTTAAGGTTTCATAATTTTTATAATAGTTTCACAATTTGAAAAAAAAAACATTTGACTGAAAAAAACATTGAAGTACAGTCATAGCTGGAATGGGGGGTAAGGGGTTGTAAGCCGCAGGATCTCATAGTTGATGGCTCCAGTTCTAGCGGTGCAGCTAGTTAATGTGAATGACCTCAGACTGTGTTTTTTCCTTGCGGTACTTGTGGTCTGTATATTGGTGATGAAGACTCTTTGCAGTGTGAACTTTGCGATGTGTGGACTCACGGTGCTCAGACGTACTCTGGTCTTCCTTATAAGATTTTTAAAAATATTGTTGATTTTGCTGACCGCGGGGTTACCTATATTTTCGCTTCCTGTCGCCTGAACCGTAACATAACTCAGTCTGCTGGTAATAATAAATTGACCCAATTGTTCGAAACTCTTAAGGCATTGGCCCAAACTGTTTCAAAATTTTCTGATGAGTTTAAAGAATTAAAATCAAACTTAGGGGGTGGGTTTCCACCTAATTCTGCACATCACTCTCCCCAATTGCCTAGTACAAAGGACATTATAAGTATTCTACACGAGGAGGCCGTCGAAATCAGGGCAAAAGGAATAAAGAGCAGATTCGATCATC
Organism: Ceratothoa steindachneri; assembly: GCA_963969495.1. Classification (NCBI taxonomy): domain Eukaryota; kingdom Metazoa; phylum Arthropoda; class Malacostraca; order Isopoda; family Cymothoidae; genus Ceratothoa; species Ceratothoa steindachneri. Next base: position 73,577,682 of record OZ018336.1, on the reverse strand, counting down.
ATCAGAGGTCCCTTGGGTCAGATCCAGCATCATTGCCCGCAAATTTTAGGATGTGGTAGCTCATTTATTTAATGGTAAAAGGTCTATCACTAATGATCAAATTGTACCCATAAAACAGGACATTGTCCGTGATAAGATTAGGGACACTGTCCTCAGGAGGGATTTGTTAGTAGCCGCAAAGAACTTAAAAAAAATTCTCTTTTTGATAAGATTTTCAGTTCTAGAGATTTAACATTAAAGTAGAGGGAGGTTCTCAAACAACGGTTATTTCTTCTTACATAGATCAATAGTTTATCCTCAAGATAGACCCGTCAGTGTTCCCTCTGGTGTTCAGGACGTAGCTGTACATTTACCTAATAATGCTGCTAGTAGGGTCCGCTCAAGACTGCCTGTGGAAGCTTCTGGTGTCAACAGAAATACCCCACTCTATAATCTTTCAATCCATTCCTCCAAAAACTAACTTCTTCTTTAAGCCCCCTTTCCTTCAATAGCTCCTATTGTTTCAGTTTATTAAATTTTGCTATATCTAATTTGAAATGTTTATCTGATAAAGTTTTCTTTGTAAATAAGTTTTGTCATGAATAAAACATTGCTATTTTTCTGTTACTGAATCCTAGTTGCATTCTACTATTTCTGATTCTACTCTAAATATCATGGGTTATTTCCACCATGGCCTCCTGTGCTAATTTTGTAAGGGGTTGGTGGTTTACATTCCTTGAAGGGGGGGCATGGCCCAATGCCCCCGCCCCCATAAATACGCCACTGTAGATGCTAATATGCGTGATTTCACTGAGTTCGAAAAAGGGCAAATTGTTGTTGGAGCAGAAATTGTTGGAGCTTCCTTCAGCAGAACAGCTAAACTCCTTGGTTTTCGAGAGTTACCATATCAAGGACCATGATAAAACTCAAGAAGTAGGGCAAAACCTCCAGTAGGAGGAATAATTCTGGTAGGACTTCGAAGCTCGCTGAAAGAGACCGACGAGTGTTGAAACGCATTGTGGTGAAAAATCTTCGCATAACTGCCCCTAAAGCGACTGCAGAGTTGAATCAAAATCTCACTAGCCCAGTTTAGACCAAAATTGTTTGCCGTGAGGTCAAGAAACCTCTGCTCATCCTCATCAAAACATTTCTTAAAGGCTGAACTGGTGTACAGATCACAATGGCTGGTCGACAGACCAATGGAAGCAATATTCTCCGATGAGTCCAGTTTTCCTTTTTTCCCACTGCAGGGAAAGTTTATGTGTGAAGGCAACCCTGGGAAGCTTTTAATCCATACTGCCTTCTTCCTACAGTGAAGCACGGAGGAGGGAAAGTAAGGGTTTGGGCAGCCATATCTTGGAATTCTCTTGGTCCAATCGCTGCCCTGCATGGTAGGATCAACAGCAACAAATATCTCAATATTTTGGAAGATCAATAACACCCCATAGTCCAGACATTATTCTCTAATAGTGAGTGCTTTTTCCAAGTTGACAATGTTCCAATACAATGCCTCAAGTGGTTAAGAATTTGTATGAAGAGCATAGGAGTGAGCTAGAACACATGGAGCGGCCCCAACAATTTCCAGATCTTAATATTATTGATCATCTGTGGTGCGTCTTGGAGCGACATGATAGAGGTCGTTACCCTCCACCGTCGTGTCTGAAACAGCTGGAGGAGGTATTGCAAAAATAATGACTCAAGATTCCTCTCAATGCAGTCAGGAAGATGTATGAATCAATTCCAAGACGCATCGACGCGGTTCAGAAAGCCAAAGGAGGACCAAATCCATATTAAATCAATATTCATTGAATACAACACGTGTTCCAATTACTTTGTCCAATCCATGTATATATATATATATATATATATATATATATATATATATATATATATATATATATATATATATATATATATATATATATATATGAAAAGAAACTCACAACTTGCACATGAGTCAAAATTATGATAAATAACACCCACAAGGAAAATGGAATACCGATTCCGAGCGCTTTTGTCTTTATTCCTAAAGACCTCTTCATGGAATAACGTAGGTTACTTGCTTGTTGTGTATAGAAAAAACATAGAGGGACCGCTGTATGTGATACGGCAGTCAGGTAGTCAGAGAGGAGCGTTGCGGAAAACATTTACGAAAAGGACAGCGAGAGTTAATAGGTCGGTGGCTATACACCGATGCGTTGTGTTGTTGTGGGGGCGTAGGTTATGTGGTATTGACTGGGCGAGGGTTGGGGGTAGGTCTGGAGGAGGAGGCGGCTGACTGCTCATCCGGAAACGCACTATTCATGATGCCTACTGGTTTATGCGAAGAACGGTACGGGCGGCGGGTGTTCGTGGGCCACGGTATATCGCGGCGCCATTGCGTACCTTCCCACGTGTAGCGAGGTGTATAGTGGGTCTGTGGTGAGTTTGTCGAGTTGCTTAGTGAGTCTGGTTTGAGCGTAAGTGTTGAGAGGAGCTAGTTTGTTGTTGTTGTGTAGTGCGTCCATTCTCGAGTACCGCGGCGAACGGCAGGCGCGCTTCAAAGCAGAGTTCTGAATGCGCTGAACCTTTCGCTTCCACGTGTCGCTCGCAGCTACGAGCCACAGCGGAGCGTACGTGAGAATGAGACGCACGAGTGCTTTATATAAGTGTAGTTTTAGTTTTTTGCTCGCAGGGTAGAACCTACCCAGCGATGTGTTTGTACGTGAGGCTCTTGCTTGTATTATGTTCTGGTGTAAGTTGAACCTGAGGGACTTGTCGAAAGTTACCCCCAGGATTTTGGTGCATTGAGTGTATGCGAGCCTTGTTGGGTTTTGGTGGATCCTGTCTGGTGTGTGTGAGTAGATTTGTAGGTTGTGCATGAAGTGGTCTCTAGCGCCGTAGAGTGTCATCTGTGTCCTCTGAGGATTCGTGGCAATCAACCATTTATCCTCGTAATCTGTCTTCTCGTCTAGTATTCTTTGTGCGTGGAGCGCGATTTCTTCTGAAGCCCGGCCGCTGACGAGAATGGTCTCGTCATCGGCGTAGGCCACTATGTAGGTGTGAACGCAGTTTACTGGTGGGCGTGGGGGTGTCATTTGTGAACATGATGTAGAGTGTGGGTGCAAGTACGCTTCCTTGGGGAACGCCTGAGCGTGGTGTGAAAGGTCTTGATAGGGTGTTGTTGTATCTAATGTGGCAGCATCGTTCAGTGAGGTAGTGCGAGAGGAGCCTTCTTGGGCAGAGAGGTAACTCCGTGTTGTTGGCGAGTTTCCAACGGAGTCCGTCGTGCCACACTTTGTCGAAGGCCTTCTCCACTTCCTTACTGACGGAGAGAGTCTTTTTGTGTATCTGTCGTTTCTTTTGTATTCTGTCGTGAACAATGGTCACAGCCGCCTGAGTGGACCTGCCTCTCCTAAACCCGTATTGAGGAGGGGGGGGGGGACCAGTCCCTCTCTTCCAGGAACTTTCGTAGGCTGCAGTTGACCATACGTTCAAGTATTTTTCCTTGGTGCTCTAATAGAGCAATAGGCCTGTAGTTGTTTGGGTGTTTCGGGTCTTTGTGCTGTTTATGTAGGAGTATATTGTGAGAGACTTTGAATATTTTGGGGAAGTGGCCTGAGGCTAGTGAGGCGTTGAATAGGTGTGTGAGTGTGGGGTATATGTCTGCGGGGAGGTTGTGTATGAGTGTGGCTGGTAGGCCGGAGGGGCCGGGGGCACGTTTTGGTGTCGTTTTTATGTAGTGTTTTGTTTCCTCGACGGTGATTGGAGGGGTTAGTGTGGACGTGTAATCGAGCACCTCCATTCGTATCAGGGGGGCAGGCCTTAGCTCGTGAGCGTGAGCCCGACACCACTCCTCGATTTCATGGAAGTGCTCCTGCGCATGTGGTTTTGGTGGGTTGTGCGTGTGTACTGTGTCCCAATGGGACCTGCATGCATCAAGGATGTCGTTAGTGTCTGTGAGTGTGTGGTTGTTTATTTTGAGTGTGATCGGTTTGCATGGTGCAGTGCCCAGCATCCTTTTTACGTGCCGCCAGAAGAAGGAAGGGTCCGTGCAACGGGTGTCGTCCGCAATGCGGACGACCTCACGCCGCTGCCGGTTCCTGGCTAGCTGCATGCACTAAAGGATGCGGGCACGTAGTTGATTTATGTTGTGTTGTCGTGGGCCTCTGGTGTAGTGGTTATTGTACTGTGTGATGAGTCTCTGTGTGTGTATTGAGAATGTGAAGTGAATTATGCAGGTGTAGTTTTTTTGTGGTGAGTGTAGGTTTCGTGCGGTGGTGATGGTGTCTAGAAGTGAGCACCAGTGGTGGTCTATTAGTCCTGGATTGGTGTCCTCCAGGTCGAGGTTATGTGGTGTATTTGTGGATATGTGACTCCTGAATTCTACCCAGTTCGTGTTCTTGTAGTCGTATAGAGGTGATGTAGGGATGAGTATGGGAGATGTGGATATGAGAAGGCATATCGGTATGTGGTCAGATAGTACGTGGGGTCCGGGTGCCAGTGAGTGTAGAATCGTGTGGCGTGGTCGTTGCGGAAGACCACATCCGGTATGTGGTGCCTCCGTGCGGACCGAAGAACGTGGGGAAGGCAGGGCCGACGTGCTCGCAGCGGTAGCGCCACAAAGCACCGGCCAAGTAACTTCCCGCATCGTTTGTGTTGTTGGAAAGGAGTGTTGGGTGGAAAGCGTTGAGGTCCTCCGCAAAGAAGATAGGCAGATTGTAGTTTGATAGGGCCCGGAGTGGGACTTCTAAGTTTAACTGTATTCGTGGTGGTCTGTAGTGAGTGGCCACTATTATGGGGCCGGAGCTTGTCTCAATCTTGCATGCTAGAAAGGAGGTGTCATGTGTGTTGACGAGGGTTGTGTATGTTGCGCTTTACTAGGATCGCAGATCCTAGGTGCCGCGCCTGTGGGGATAATACGTGTCTTAGCCTTACAATGCGGAGTCTGTTGTTGGGAGGGTGTAGGCTGGTGGAGTTCAGGAGTACTATGTCGGGTCTTTGTGTGTTGAGCCCCCAGTTGGCGACCGTATGGCGAATACCGTGCCAGCTGCGTACGTTTAATTGTATTAGGCTAAGTCAACCTATTGTCGTGGGCGGAGTGCGCGGGAGGCTGACTTGCCTGGTACCGTCCCCACCTCGTTGGTAATTGCCCATGAGGCATGAGGAGCGAGTACCTTAACGCGTGTCGACTGTTGTTTTGTGTGGGTCACGGTGGTGTTGTTGGGTGGGGGAGCCGTAATGGATGGGGGAGTGTGTTCTGTGGGCGGAGACGTCGAGGTGGTGGCTTTGGAGGAGGCAGGGTCTGGGAAGGGGGGGAGTTTGTGGCGGAGATGGGTGGCGTAGAGCTGGGACATGAGGGGCTAGAGATAGTTGGAGAGGTACAAATTATGAGAGGAAGGGTGTCGGGGGAGAGAGGAGGTTGGGTCGGTGGAGGGGTGGAAGGAGGGGGGGGTTGAGGGGGAAGGAGTCGGAGTGCAAGGGGGGAGGAGTGGAGTGAGAAGGAGTGGGAGGAGGAGGAGTGAGGGGAAAGAGTGGGGGGGGGAGTGGAAACGACAGGAGAGGGGGAGGTTTGTTTGTCCCGTGCCTGTGTGCGCGGGTGGGGCTTTGGGTGGGGTTTAGGGGGTTGGCACGGGGTGTGGTGGACTAAGTGAGAGTGGGGGTTGGGGTGACGGTGGGAGCTGTGGGAGAGGGGGCGGATATGGGTGGGAGAGGGGTGGTGGCAGTGAAAGGAAGGCGGGGTTTTGATAGAGAGGTGGAAGGGGTGCGGGCAGGAGAGGTGGTTGGGAGAGAGGTGGGAGCAGTGGCTAAGGAAGGTGCAGGGAGAGGACAGGCGGTGGAGAGAGCGTGATGAAAGTGGGGGCCAGTGGTTCCCGGAGGGGGGGTGTATCCATCGGGGTGGGGAGGAGTGCGGGTCTGCTTGTGTGTTCGTCTAATAGAGCGAACACCTTCTCAGGGAAGGTGATCTGCTCTATGCCATTGGGGGCGAATAGTGTGTTGAGTAGTTTTTCGTATAAGCGAGGGTCGCCCCTCGACATGTCTTTTGTCACCGCTGAGAGCAGGGTGGCCAGGTGTATTTTTGTTTTTATGTTGTTTCTTGTGTGATGTTGGGTGGGGGTGGACGTGTAGAGTGGGGTGGGGGTGGTTGTGTGATGTCTGGGTGTTGGTAGTAGTGGGGGTCTCTGAGTGTTGTGTGCTGAGGTGGGGGAAGATGAAATGTGTGTGTGAAGTGTGGTTGTTGCAGGGGGGGTTGGGTGCGTCTGGGGTAGGGCAGGGGGAGCAGGCAGCGTTGCGCCGACAGCTGCGGCGAATGTTTTGGTGAGGGGGGGGCGGAGTGTGTGGCTGTATGTGTTTATTGTGGGCGCCGAATAGCCTCCACGGCGTCATGGCGGGCCTTACTCAGGTAAGGACATCTGGGGTTGACGGCGACGTGGTCGCCGCCACAGTTTACACAGAGGACTGTGGTTGAGGGGCAGGACGTGTAGTGGTGCCCCACTACACTGCACTTTGAGCAGATTAAGTCTGCTGAGCATGTGCTGGTGTTGTGTCCGGTCTTGTAGCACCGGTGGCATTGTGTGGGTCTAATGTTATGTTGTTCTTCAATGTTTTGTGAGTTTGTGAGGGTGCCGCAGACCTTGATGCCTTGGTCTAGCAGCATATTTTTTGTAGTGTCAGTGGACAGTGTGATCACTGCCCAGTTCTTCGACCTGTTGAAATACAGGTCCTTGATGACCTCCTTCCCATACTTCTGACGGGGGTGAGTGCGGAGGTCATCATTTGTGAAGGCCAGCCACAAAGGGTTGATCCTTGTCACCCGAATCTGGTATCTCTTTAGGATACCGTCAGCGAGTTTTGTTGTGAGTTTGTGTGTGTTGAGTACGGCGTTTGTTTTTTCGTGGAAGGTTAGCGCGTCCTCCTGTGAGCGGAAGACGAGCTTGTGGCCTGTGCGTAGTTTGATGATGTTGGTGATCGGGGTGTCATGAGTGGCGGCTAGGTTTAATAGTGTGTGGTGGTCGATTGTGGCGGATGTTGTTTCGGAGGTATGTGATAGTATTAGGTGTGTGTTGGTTGCCATGGTTGTAACTTCAACGAATTCTATTAAATTTGATTTGGGATTACCCCCGCCTCGCCGATGAGGACCCCGTGAACATGAGTCGGATGTGGTGAAGGGTGATGGATGAGTATAGACCTGGTTGGGCTCCTCAGAGGCTGTTAAACCATTGTGGACTTAATGATGACTGAAGCCAGAATCAACTGACTCCAGTCGGGGTACCGCCCCCTATATTGGGTTTTGAGTATTTAACAGTTACGTCCGACATATCACAGAGACGGTAGTGTCTCCCTCTGTGGTCTTGGACGGTGGCCGCAGGGTAGGTTGTTATGCCTCCCCGCGTTTGTAACTGAAATCCCATTCCAGGCTGCTTCTTCCTCTGGGTTCCGCAGCGGGGTAAGCTTTAGACCTCCTTTCCCCAGAGTTTGCAATTATGCCTTTTCTAAGTAGAACGGCATAGTTGCAACGAAGCTATATGTGTAGAGTCACGTTCACGGAGCCAGACATCACAGCGGAGCAGGGATGGGGAGGGGGCAGAGGCAGGATGGGGGGTGAACGAAGGTCCTATTTAGGTCCCTTCCGTGAGGGGTACTCCGGGATAGTCCAGAATATCATCGTCCTCGTCTTCTTCCCCGTAAAGTGTATATTCTTGTTCTTCTGTCTCTTCTTCCTTTCGGGGTTTTGTCTCCTTCTTTTTCTTATGCTGTTTCTTTTTGGGTCTTTTTCGAGGGCTTTCGACTCTTGTTTCTTCTCCTTCTGTAGTTATTTCTTCTTCTGTGGTTTTCAGTTGTTGTTGAATGTCGGCAGGTTCTTTTACTATTTCTTGGGTTATTTCGTTTTGCTGTGGGTCGTCTACAAATTGTATTTTTACCACTTCTTGTGAAGGGGGATTGGGAGGAAACCAAATTTTTTTTCCTGATACCGTTCTTCTGTAATAGCTGGTTTAATTCTTCGTAAAAAGTGCCGGGGTTGGCTAGGTTTTCCAAGTGTGCGTAGATGACCATGGTCATTATTTCTTTGCATTCACTTGGCATCACCAGCTTTGGTGCCGTTATTTCTGTGGCTGTTGTTTTTTGTTGCCGCTGCTGCTTCTGCGAAGTTCTTTGGTTTTGCCTCCCTTTCCTTTTTGGACTTTTCACTTTTGGCTCTGATTGCCTCTTTGCGGACGGGACACCTCATGGCCAAGGCCCTGTGGTCCCCTCCGCAGTTTGTACAGCGTGTTCTTTCAGAGGTACACTCCTTCCATCCGTGTCCTTGTTTAGAACAGATGGAGCATGTAACCTCGGTAGCTCGACACTCACTTGTTGGGTGTTTTTCCACTGCCATGCATTTGAAACAGGTTTCCAGCTGAACGAATTCCTCCGCTTCTATTTGTTCAGGGGCAACGCGAAGGTAGAACCCCAGGAGTCCCTTATTCATAGCCCTTTGTGCCATTTCCGTGGTTGAGAAAATAACTTTGACTATATTTTTGCCAAACTTATCCACCTTCGCAATTCTTGCCCATTTTTGGTGCTTGGAAAGCTCGGCCTTGATTTCTTCACAGCTATTGTCCGTGAAGAAGGGGTCGAGCTTTCTGAGGATGACTGATCAACGCACCATGATTTCGTGGGGGATAGTAGCTTCGAGTCCAATCTTCCAAAGGGGCTCTTTAGCTTCGTCTGACACGATTTTTTCGACATCCTCGGGAGTCCAGCATAATGCCGCCCATCCGTTGGGCATCTCAATTAGTCTTAGAAGTGCTACGTTAAACGGGCCATAAATAGTCTCCACGACCGTTTGCCGGCTTGGCTTTGTTGCTCCACTGATGGTACGGAGGGGGATCCGTTTGACGTCCATGGCGGGTGGCCTCATGGCCCCCATCTCGTAACGTTGCTCCTATTTATTACTGGTATTAGTGTACTATTCTTACGAATAGTTTTCTGCTTTTCCTTCCGAAATAGAATGTCTGGCAAGGGCGTTTTCACTTTTTTCACTTAACTTCTCCTCCTTTGCCACGTCCAGACATGATGACTTCAATGATTATCTCCTACTTGTATGAGTAGGTTACTTGCTTGCTTTTGTGTATAGAAAGAACAGAGAGGGGCCGCTGTATGCAATACGGCAGTCAGGTAGTCAGAGAGGAGCGTTGCGGAAAACATTTATGAAAAAGACAGCGAGAGAAAATAGGTCGGTGGCTATACACCGATGCGATGTGTTGTTGTGGGGGCGTAGGTTATGTGGTATTGACTGGGCGAGGGTTGGGGATAAGTCAGGAGGGGGAGGCTGACTGCTCATCCGGAAACGCGTTATTAATGATGCCTACTGGTTTATGCGAAGAACGATACGGGTGGCGGGTGTTCGTGGGCCGCGGGATATCGCGGCGCCATCGCGTACCTTCTTACGTGTAGCGAGGTGTAAAATGGGTCTGTGGTGAGTTTGTCGAGTTGTTTGGTGAGTCTGGTATGAGCGTAAGTGTTGAGAGGAGCTAGTTTGTTGTTGTTGTGTAGTGCGTCCATTCTCGAGTACAGCGGCGAACGGCAAGCGCGCTTCAGAGCAGAGTTCTGAATGCGCTGAGCCTTTCGCTTCCACGTGTCGCTCGCAGCTATGAGCGACAGTGGGGCGTACGTGAGAATGGGACGCACGAGTTCTTTGTATATGTGTAGTTTTAGTTTTTTACTCGCTGGGTAGAACCTACCCAGCGATGCGTTTGTGCGTGAGGCTCTTGCTTGTATTATGTTTTGGTGTAAATTGAACCTGAGGGTTTTGTCGAATGTTCCCCATAGGATTTTGGTGCGCTGTGTGTATGCGAGCCTTGTTGGGTTTTGATGGATCATGTCTGGTGTGTGTGAGTAGATTTGTAGGTTGTGCATGAAGTGATCTCTAGCGCCGTAGAGTGTCATCTGTGTCTGCTGAGGATTCGTGGCAATCAACCATTTATCCTCGTAATCTGTCTTCTCGTCTAGTATTCTTTGTGCGTGGAGCGCGATTTCTTCAGGGGCTCGGCCGCTGACGAGAATGGTCTCGTTGTCGGCGTAGGCCACTATGTATGTGTGAACACAGTTTTCTGGTGGGCGTGGGGTGTCATTTGTGAACATAATGTAGAGTGTGGGTGCCAGTACGCTTCCTTGGAGAACGCCTGAGCGTGGTGTGAAGGGTCTTGATAGGGTGTTGTTGTATCTGATGTGGCAGCGCCGTCCAGTGAGGTAGTGCAAGAGGAGCCTTCTGGTGCAGAGAGGTAACTCCGTGTTGTTGGTGAGTTTCCAACGGAGTCCCTCGTGCCACACCTTGTCAAAGGCCTTCTCCCCGTCCTTACTGACGGAGAGAGTCTTTTGGTGCATCTGTCGTTTCTTTTGTATTCTGTCGTGAACGATGGTCACGGCTGCCTGAGTGGACCTGCGAGTAGGTTAGGACAGACAATGTCTTAAATAGTAAGGAGTCGGAAGCTAAAACGGCTATCTGCATCAAAACTCTAATTAGGGGGCACAAAAATTCTTTAAACACTTTAATTTGTGATTTAATATAATTCGATATGATAGGATCTAGGTTAAACAATCCAGGGCTAATATCAAAATTTGGGAAAGAATTAATAGTGATACAATCCAAAATATTTCTTGAAATGTAGTTTGTACATTTAATAATAGGTTTAGCACTATTCCAATTAATAGTATGATCCTGACTATAGATATGTAAAAATAATGCAGATTGTTGACCAAAATTACGAACATTAGTTTGGTGCTGTTTAACTCTAACATTCAATTCTTTACCTGTCTGTCCATAATAGCATTTTTCACAATTATTGTAACCAATAGAATATACAATGACTGGTTTTAGGGGGAATTTTTTTACGAGAAGACGATGGATAGTGTTTTCGTATTTAAAAATAAAATTAAAGGTCAAATGAGGTAATTTAATGAAACTTAGGTTAAAAGGTAAAACTAATACACTTTTGGCATGAAATTTAGGGATGTTGCAATTAGGTTGATAAAATGAACGCTTAGCAGAATTCTAACAATTTTTAAGTAGGTAGAAAGGGTAACACAAATTTATACCTATATTATATATTCTATCAACCTCTTTTTCCAAATATTCTGGTGAAACAGTCTCAGGGCACGGAGAAAAATAGAAGAGAAAACAATTTTTTTTATACTGATATGGTCATCGGAATAGAAATGGATGTATGAGTCAATGGCTGAAGGTTTTCTATAAATGTCTGTCTTGACCTACGTTACTTTATGAAGAGGTCTTTTAGAATAAAGACGAAAGCGCTCCGAATCTTTTTTCATTTTCCTTGTGGGTGTTATTTATCATATATATATATATATATATATATATATATATATATATATATATATATATATATATATATATATATATATATATATATATTGCTGCTAACCAGGCTGATTTTTAATTTCACAGCGAAGGCAAGGGCGCAGAAGATGCCCAACTACATATATTTATTTCAATTTTGGAAACAACGTTTCGGGCAACATGCCCATCTTCAGGTTCTAAGATTAAAATTGTAAAAAAAATAATTATAAAGTCATTAAAGTTGTGAAAAAGAAAAGAATTTGAACTAAAGGTTTAAATTGAATAAGAAAGTTGGGCTATTTTTCCTATAAAAAATATTAAGAGTATACAACTAAGTTGATTAAAAGATACACGAAAAGACATAAACAAATAAATTGATATTTTTATTAAAAAAAAACTCGAAAATTTTATGAAAAAACTAAAAAGGCACCAAGGCAATTAAAAATATAAATGACTAAATCAATTGAAATAAACTAAGAAAACAGTGGGTAAAATGACAACAAAAATTGAAACTGAATGTATAAACTAAAATAAATACTAATCTGAATTAAAGGGGTAACAATTTAAATGGTTTAAGATGGTGGAAGTCAATTAAAGGTATAAAGTAAAAGAAAAATTCAAGTGTTTAAAAATATTAACTAAACAATTAAGAATGGCCAGTTTAGGGGGAGCAGAACGGATATACATCGCCCCGCATACCCACGCGCGCGACAGTGTTTCGCCGCAATTAATTGGCACTGCGAGTTAATTGTGCCCCCATGATCGAAATCAGCCACATGGCACCGTGGCACGTTCTGGCCGCGTTGTTAGGAGACCTCGTCGGTATCTGAATTAAACATTTCTATTCCATGCTAGTATTTTTGGGGGATCGGCGAGTAACTCTATTGGGGGGAGAGTATTTGTAGCAGCTCTGCAGCTACAAATATATATATATATATATATATATATATATATATATATATATATATATATATATATATATATATATATATATATATATATATATATATATAATTTTATAGCATTTTTTAAAAAATATTATATATTTGTAAAAAAAGTCTTCAAAAACAATTGGCAGCATTTACACGCATGTACTGACTCTTCCAAATATTCTTCATGGGAGGCAAAAAATTTCACTTGTTCTAATTTTTACAAACAAAAACACTGTCTAATTCCTTATATTTCCTTTCCAGAGTCTCATACATTTCCCCTTTTAACCATCGTGATTTTAATTACATTTTAATCAGTTACCTTGATACCATTACCTCGTTACCTATTACCATTACCTTTGTTTTCTATTTACCATTACCTTGTTACCCTATTACCAATACCTTTATTTATTTGTCATTACCTTTTCCATACTTACCATTACCTATATACCTTACGCCAAGTTTAGTCACGATGAAAATTCAGTAATAAATCCATGTTCATTTTGTATAATTAAATTCAAATTCAACCAATATAATTTCAAATATGTTCCATTCTTGTATATTATAATAATATATATTTTGTTGCAGCCTCGATGTATTTTATCCATTCCTTAACGATTTCGTGTCCAATTATTAACCCTAACTTCGCCACAAGCTTAACCACTCGAGGCTTTTTTTACGATTCAATAACTCTCCTCAAAAACTTATAGATATAGCTTTGTTCTGAAGTATCTATCTAGGTTCATACCATGATGGCCTTATATCTATAGGTCTTACGAATAGGGTATCCGCTTTCCAACGTTTTATGAATCAGTTTATAACCGATAACAAACTATGTAACACTTATGCCTATCTCGACGACATAACATTCTGCGGGGGAAAAAAATAAAGAACATGACAGCAATCAAAAGCGTTTCGTGGAAGCTGCTTCTAAATACCTGCATTATTATTCTCGGTTACCAAATTTCTGACGAAAATCTGAAACCAGATCCTGAACGAATATATACTTTTGTTAGAATTACCCGTACCA